>OX421318.1:28105070-29355070 GCA_949125395.1 Diaphora mendica | reverse complement strand
TGCCTCCCGTCCAGCTGAGTTTTACAAGAAGGGCATCAATAAACTGCCAATGCGTTGGCAAAGATGCGTCGATTGCATGGGTCATTACTTCGAATAACAGAAATAAAAAAGTTTGAAAAAATAATTACTTTCACTTATTGCATACAAAACGGCAATTTCATAGGTAAAGACCTATTAATACGCTATACGTATACAACCCACTTCATAGATTGTTTTTATTTAGCTTTTCGTCAGTTTTATTTCTGCTTACTACAGTCTGAAGTGTAACAGGGTCTGTATTTATTTAGTTTTTCCTCAGTTTTATTTCTGCTTACTACAGTCTGAAGTGTAACAGGGTCTGTATTTATTTAGTTTTTCCTCAGTTTTATTTCTGCTTACTACAGTCTGAAGTGTAACAGGGTCTGTTTTTATTTAGCTTTTCGTCATTTTTAGGGTTCCGTGCCAAGCAAAAAACGGAACCCTTATAGATTTGTCATGTCTGTCTGTCTGCCTGTCTGTCTGCCTGTCTGTCTGTCTGTCCGTCTGTCTGTCCGTCCGTATGTCACAGCCACTTTATTCCGAAACTATTAGACCTTTAATGTTGAAACTTGGTGGGTAGATGTATTCTGTGAACCGCATTAAGATTTTCACACAAAAATAGAAAAAAACAATTAATTTTGGGGGTCCCCATAATTTGAACTGAAACTCAAAAAAAATTTTTTTATCCAACTCATACGTGTGGGGTATCTACAGATAGGTCTTCAAAAATGATATTGAGGTTTCTAACATAATTTTTTTCTAAACTGAATATTTTGCGCGAGAGACACTTCCAAAGTGGTAAAATGTGTGTCCCCCCCCCCCCCCCCTCTAACTTCTAAAATAAGAGAATGATAAATCTAAAAAAAATATATGACGTACATTACCATGCAAACTTCCAACGAAAATTGGTTTGAACGAAATCTAGTAAGTAGTTTTTTTTTAATACGTCATAAATCGTGAACTGCAATTTACCTTTCATTCAATCAACACAAATGTAAAAATATAAAATAAAAATTATATTATGTTACTTGCTGCTGCGGAACCCTTCATGGGCGAGTCCGACTCGCACTTGGCCGCTTTTATTTTCGATTACTACAGTTTGAAGTATAACAGGGTCCATCTAGTGTACTATAATTTACTAAATGTTTTTGTACTTAAATGTTAGTTAATGTCTAAATTCCAAGTTCGTGGCACACTTCCCTATTAACAATCCTATTTGTAATTATTTATTTAATCAAAAGGACGATATATATCGAAACGAATAGATGCTCATACATGCGCACGACTGTGAAAATATGTGTGCATACGTTAAACGTATTTACGTCTCATGTTTTTCTACATCACTAATTTATTGTTAGTCTATAAAATTTATTTTATTTATGTGTCCAAGTCGTGTATCTTCGAGTTATACTCGTACGTAGATAGCACGAGTCAGAATGCATTAAAACTTAAAACTACTACTAGTAAAAAATGCTTAAAACAGAACAAACATATTATCAGCAAACTGAAATGTTACTATAAAATTTTAAAGACATAATAATAATAATAATGTGATCCTAGCCGATTACGGCCACGGCGGCAACGGAGACCAGCCAACTACTCAGGAGATAATATAGTGCATAGGTGGGAGCGCAAGCACAGGTGCACTCTCTGTTCCCTCTCTCTCAAAATCTGATGGGACGGTTAACCGACACCATCAGGGAGAGATCAGGCGCAGGACCGACAGCTGTATGTGCTCTCAGAGGCACGAGGGTTCAGACCACAACTTCCAAACTCCAAGCTGTCATTAAATATTTCTGTAAGAAAAACTCAATAACACTTTTTAACGAGGCAGTATGAGTTGTAGAGAACAGTTACGCACTTTGCCTATTGCCTCGCGTATTCTTCATTAAACAGAAACGTTTCCTAGAAAGCTGGTATCATTTCCAACTTGCAAAAATTGAATAACATTATTAAAAATGTTTCTAACTAAATTAAATGCAATATAAATATGCTTTTATAGTTTAAATCCTATTCAAACCAAAGCGTTACAAAATACTTGTGAATAAAAATAACATTCTGAAGTTATATAAACCTATTGAAAACCCTTCTATAGTGGTTATTCAAATCTAATATATCTATAATTCTCGTGTCACGTTATTGCTCACGATAAACCTCGAAACTATCTAACCGATTTTCACGTGTATTTTTAAAGCGTAATTTGTTGTGTGCCTGAGATAGGATAGTTAACATCAGGCTTAGACCAATAAGAACCGAGCGTGACTGAAAAGAGACGTAGTTGAGTGGGTCAGCTAGTATTTTTATATAACTGAAAAAATATATATATACTAGCTGATCCGGCGAACTTCGTACCGCCATATTTATGACCCACGTAACATCGTTTACGTTTTTGTGAATCTAAACCATTCCCAGATCCCCTTGAACACACACAAAAAATTTCAAAAAATTTCATCAAAATCGGTCCAGTCTTTTTTGTGAATCTAAACCATTCCCAGATCCCCTTGAACACACACAAAAAATTTCATCAAAATTGGTCCAGTCGTTTAGGAGGAGTTCAGTCACATACACACGCACACAAGAAATATATATATTAAGATAGAAGTGTATTATTATCCTAAAATAAATATTTTTCTTTTAATTTTTCTAATTTGAATCTTAAAACTACTCATATTTTATATTAAACAATCAGGAGTCACAAGTTCGATTAAGTCGTGAGACAACTAAACCAAACTACTCTAACGAAACTAAAGTTGGCATAGTTAAACGAACGACGATAAATAATGTTATATATATCGTATTCATAAGCAGCTGATTTCTATAAATCTTTATTAAGTAAAATGCAATGACCCCAAGTAAAATACTTTAGCATATTAAAAATAAAATGCCTTGTCACAAAATAAAATAGTAGCCAAAACTTGCACGAACTGCGTCTAATTGCCAATAACAAAAATGGTTGCGAGCAGTATATTGCCCTAGTACTAGTACGTTCACCCAATAACAAATTAAAAAGTATAAAAAAGCTAGCGGTTTTGGCGCCACCGTGTACAATTGAGCATCGAATGATAACCCAATCGATTTTTTATCGAGTCTCAATCGGAATTTCGATTAGATATTGCGGTTAGGTACTTTTTGCTCATCATTAATGGCATTCAGGACGCGCTTGATTTGATTGTACACCAAGTGCAATTCGATGCTATTTATAAAAAGATTCTTAAGATTACCTTCAACAAAAGTGAGGTGGTGTTGTTTTGATTTATTTTTCATTAAATTATCCTCGTAATTGATTGTTTATTGTGTCTGTGATAAACTAAATCGATTTTATTAAATGCAGACTGTTATTACCTAAATATCGCTACAGTGAGAGTACAAGATGAGATCTGACATTTAATACTAGCTTCTTTATAAGATCATCTACATTTAAACATAGCCAGACTAGCGCTATCCCTAATGCCCTCGTTGTCAATTCATTTCAGTTGAAATAGTTTCCTAAAAAAGGTTTAGACGGTCAATGCAGTAGTCTTAAGTGTATTATAAGTATTCTCATAAAAGATAAAACCAAGGCTATCTTAAATTATGAAAGAAAATACCTTTCAAAGAAAAGTACTAATTACATTTACGTAAATCGATTCCTAAACTATTTCAAAAAAGTATGATCCTTACAAAAAACTTTACCGTAACCAATAAAATTCACAAATGAATAACACTAGATAATAAGTTACCTGCGATCTTATGCGTATCTCTTAATTAGATGCTAAAAATATTTCTTAATAAGCATGTGTGTCTCTAGACTAGATCATCGTTCGCACGCAGCTCAATTGTGACCCGGACGAGATTTGAGCGCAAATATTTGCTGTCGTCTGCGCAAATCATTTTAACTGTATAACGTTCCGACAAAGTACGTTATTAAGCGCTAAAACTTAACAGTTACTTCCTAGAATATCATATTTGAACGGCAAATGCCAATTTTGACTACAATTGATGGTGAACTTTTTTTTTTTTTTAATTTCAAAATATTTTCTTGCTACAATTTTTAAGGTATTATTGGCACTTACTTTTCTATAATATAGGGGTCAAACGAACAGTCTCCTGATTACCTGACAGCGACTACGTTGTAGTATGAACTATGGATATCCGCAATTCAAGTTTTGCACATTCAGCGTCCTAAATAAAAAAAGATTTTCCAAATAAATAAAGAATAAAAATCATAAAAATAGACAACCGTTTCGAAAACGCCCTCCTTTTTAAGCCAATTTAAATGATAGACTAAAATAAGCATTAACAGTTTGGTTTTTCTGACAAGAGCTACCCCACAAGCATCTCAAATGTCACTGAACTTTCGTAGCACGTGTCATCTAATGAATATTTAAAGATACGCTTTTATATGTAAAACTTATAAAATATAAATTAATAAGGTGTGTTTTAATTAATTTTAAGTGCATCCAATTAATGTGTCCGGTTACCATTTAGAAAAGTGTATTAAAAACTGTTCCGAAATGCCTTATTACAAACATATTATTTTAAGTAATACCTATTAATATCTTGACATGATATACATGTCATACATGGAGACCCAATGATGCAGAAGCATCACTAGACCGGCATAGTGTGGGTCATTATACTGCATTGTTGCATTGTCTGCATTCGCAACTAGTATGGTGACCACCACTCGAGGATTCTGCTTATGCTTTCCATCAGGCAGAGTAGAGTCATTTTGGCAGGGTAATACATAAAAAGACACGCTCGTCTGATCTCAAACTAGGCAGAACCTATTCCATATACTAGTACAATGTCCACACATGCTATGGGTAAACTACATCCAGACACAGAACACGATCATTCCCTCAGCACACACACAGTTTTACATTTGCCCTGGATGGGAAATGAATACGTAACCTCTGGCTTAACAGACACAAACGCTGACAACTAGACCAGTAAACAGAGCCTGATACGACGGGAGCTCTAAACCTAAGTTCGTCTACACGTTACATCATATGATTGAATTCTACGACTTAAATGTATTAGACTAAGATGGCTATCTAGATCTACTGATGATAATAAGAAATACTTTTATTTTCAATTATAATTAAGGTTAGATACACATCTTAGAGTATCTACTTATAGATACACCTAAATATTTAGTACAAAACACAGACGATCACAGGTTAACGTTATAACACCAAGGCCAGACAAAACCGTTATATTGTTATATTAATATATTTGTAGTGACCTTCATAATTGTTATTCGGTGACCTAGATAAATAAAATATTTTGACTCTAATTTACAAATATAGACATCAAGGACATGATGTATGTTTGTAACAATGAGATGAAATATAAAAGGCTCACGGGTGCACACTAATATACAGCCTGCCACCTGCAAATCGTTGTCTGGGTGTTCTTTGTGACCCTTTCGTGCACGTTTATAAAGTCCTTTGCGACATAGGATATATTATAACCTAGTGAGGGAGTATATTTAAAAAAAAATAACTAACCAACTAAAAATTGTCCTGTGGTCCACTGTTTATTCTGTAACTAGACGTAGGTATCCCTTGTACATTTTTAAATAGACAATTTAATTATTGGTGTACCTTCACTAATTAGGATTTTACTACTAATGCTCAAGGCTACATTTTAATGATTTAGGCACAGTACGTTAGTTGTAAAACAAAACGCGTTACGTTATAAAAACAATGCGTAGCTCTGCATTAACATACAAAAATTCGGTTACACCCAATACCGAGAATAGCCAATAAATAAAACTGATAGAGCTGTCCGCTGCATTAATATTATTTGACTAGCTGCTAAGAAACAGCGCACAGTTGACTATTTTGAGTGTCGAATACGATACAATTTGATTTTTATGGTATATGGGTCAAGAGACACATGTGCATTACCGTACTTCACTTGAATGTCACCACCCCCTCCTAGAGTTGGTAAAGAAAGGGACTCTGGTGACATATCCCTTTAAGAGAAATCCCTTTATTGGAAGAAATTAAAAGTTGTACCGTCCCCTGCGACACAGTGTTCCTAATACTTCGTCTCTTCTTTTGATTACAACAAAATGAAATACAATACTAATCAATAATCAAATCATCATCAGCCTATCATGGGCCACTGATGATTATAAGCCTTTCCCATTGCACGCCACACAAACGTCGTATCGCAATCATTGGGTGTGCGCTGATCTTTATATAACAATGCTAAACGCATTATTTTTATAGCCACTTATTAGGAATTCAAGAAACTAGTCAAATATTTTTCTTATTAGATAATACTGCTGCTCAACGGAGCTGGTGACGCTTTTGTAGTAAAGTAACGACTTTACTACAAAAGCGTCACCAGTTTTAGTGTCGTTTGTTCTAAAGTTAATGTTATGCATGTGTGGAAATTATGCATTTAATGTACATTTATTTATCTAAATATATTTGTGTTGTGAAACAATTCTTTATCGTGCTTTTAATTATCCCGTTATACGAGTATTATAGAAGCGATGGGTTTAGAGAATGCATTATGAATGTTGGCTAGTCAATAACGCTACTACGATGGAATAGATCCGGATTAAAATTAGTACCGAGGTAGTTTACAGTTTGAACTAACATCTTTTTGATAAATAAATTATGAAAATATGAAATAAAAAAACTTTCAAGCATTATAAATAGGTACACTTTAACTAGTTACAAAATACAAGCTGACATATTCAATACTTGCCATTTAACACATTAAAGAAACGTAGGACTTAAATTAATTGTGTATAAAAGATTAAATCTCTTTGGACGAATTCCTCGACAGCAAATAATCAAAATTCATTTCTAAGTTAATAAAGTAATAACAGAGGAAATAAAACGAACGACAAGATAAGTTGATCGTTCAGTCTTGCGCACAGACATCAAACAAATTAGTTCAACACAATGAGACAGTCTGTACACAAAATAAAAATATCATTCTATTACAAAGCTCGAACGGAAATTATGATTGACGAGATCCTCGGTGGAGTGAAACAGAACGTCGCTGCGAGAATATTCAAAAGTAATGTGGTTTATTATAATGTTTCGATTTGAGATGCCTTTTTAGGGCCAGATTGTTTTTTACAAGCGTTTCCTCGTATTAAGGGTTACCTAAGACACAACCCACGTACAATGGCCCAATCAAGAGGCTAAGGGCTCCTAATGCGTTGAGAATTCTCAATTATGTGTGGGAGCCCTAAGTGCGGAAATAGCCCGGGAAAACCAAATCAAACCAAGGGTTACCTAATAGTAAAGGACTACCACCTATACACACCTGAAAGTCAAGGATCACAAATCTATTACCAAGTCTCTTCCATCCCAAGATATGAGGGGGTAATTTTTCTCCGGGTCGCTGAAGGGCTCCCACAATTTTTTTAACATGAAAAAGGCAGGGGATTATTTACGTTAAAGGAAAGCTTATCTTTAATTCGATAAATCTTAGAATTAACATTCATTTTTTAATGTCTAATGTTTCTCTACTTTTGTCAAAAGGACACGAAACTTAAAGTTATATTTGTAAAGAATAAATTTCAGTGATACCTCTTACGACTGTCGTCTTTAATCTCATTTATTATTATTTGTTTGTTTCTTTCAAATACATAATGAAGTGATAAATAAAAAAAGAAGTAACAAACTAATCATAAATATCTTTAATATTGACTGTTGATTTTTAGGCATCAAATTGTTCTCTCTTAACTGCGACTGCTAATATGATAACTAAATAAGTACTCTGAAGAAAATATATAAACAATGTTATTTATATAGGTGATATATAAAATGAGAGAGCCGTGGGAGAGCCACGCTTCGGCATGAATGGGCCGGCTCGACCGGAGTGATACCACGGCCTTACAGAAAACCGGTGTGAAATAGCGCTTGCGCTGTATTTCACCGAGTGAGTGAGGATACCGGAGGCCCTATACCCCAACCCCTCCCCACATCCCTTTCCCCCATCCCCCAAAGGTCGACAACTCACTTGTGATGCCTCTGGTGTTGCGGGTGTCTATGGGCGGCGGTAATCGCTTACCATCAGGTGATACGTCTGCTCGTTTGTCACCTATATCATAAAAATATATATATATGTATTACTAGTAGCAGGTGATTAGATAAAAGTATAGAAGAGAAAATCACAGAAGCATGAGTGGCGGATTTGAACTCCATGCATTTTTGGCCTTTACCCCTCTTCTTAGCTTAACATGTATCTATTCAACTCTTTTAAAAGATAAAATAAACCTAAGTTTACTGCATTTTACAAAAAAAAACCTTCTTGTCAGTTGGACCTTGTGTGACCTAGTCTAATATGATCCGGAACCTTTCCAATCTTATGAATGCAATCTTTATTTCCTATTCACACGTCTAATACCAATCATACTACAAAATAAAGATAATATTGCTTTCTTTTCTAGAGAGAAAAGAAAGCAATTTATAGAAAATTATCTTGATAAACGTCTACTGTCAACAGCAATAGATAGTATTTCAGACACGATCATCATGACGAGTCTTAGCAACAGTCGGTAGTTCGTTC
Source organism: Diaphora mendica (assembly GCA_949125395.1). Classification (NCBI taxonomy): domain Eukaryota; kingdom Metazoa; phylum Arthropoda; class Insecta; order Lepidoptera; family Erebidae; genus Diaphora; species Diaphora mendica. The sequence goes on along the minus strand of OX421318.1, from coordinate 29,346,526 downwards.
GTTTGAGAAACTGGTGGTCCGTCGTCCCTCATTGCGTAGATGCTCGCCTTATATCACACCATCATCGTTAAGTGAACTTCCTGAGACGCGGTCGTGATGTTAGAATCAAGATGCTGCGGTCTCACGACCCGGATCTTCCAAATTACACTACATTATGAGCTCCTTGTAGATGATTATTTTTATAAATTTTTTATTTATGTTATGAAATATCTTTTTTCTTATTCTTTTCTGGCGTTGGTAAAAATACTGTGGTTTTTTAACTTAATATTTTTGACATCTCGATATGTTATAAATCAGACAGTGTCTGCGGTTTGGTGATTAGTCTGCTGATACACATATACATATATGTATCTCTAAACACACACATAGATTATACTCAGACCCATGAAAATGATTATGATCATTACTTAATTATTATTACACAATTATTGGTCTAGATGGATATTGAACCCGCGATCTTTGGTTTAGCAGTCAAGATCGATAACTACTAGACCAACAGCCCAGCAAATTCAAAATCATTCAAAATTAAACAGGTTAAAAGAAACAGTTTCATTGTTTCATTTCATTTCAAAAGATGTTCTCTGCTGGACATAGGTGGGCCTATTCTTTTTTCTTTTACGTGTGGAAGCTCCCTCGGGCCGTTACCTCACCGGTATTTTTATCTTTTTTTTTTCCTCTACCTCCAACATTATCGGAGCCTATTTTATAATCTAGTTTATTCTTGCATTCCAGTTCTCACTTTTGTGCCTCTCGCACTTCCATGCTGCATTCTGTATCTTTCTGACATTCATCCTGTCATTCCATACGGGTGGGACTCCCGTCAACTAATCTATTCAGTCTATTCTTATCTATTTTTATCTGTATTACTTTAATGTTCAATCTTATACTACGGGGAAAATGAGGTACACTTAATTTAAGTTTTTTCTTCTACAATGTTTTCTTATAGCTACTTATTTTACAATCGACACACTTTTTATTTGTTTTACAAACTTGCATCTTAGTTTTCATTTACTTAAATCTACTTTTTTTTAAATATTTACTTATTTATTTCTATTACTTATTTTTAAAGACATATTTTTCTTATTTCTATTACATTAGGTGTTTTCTTATGACTACTAGCTTATTTTCTATTTACATTTTCAGTTTCTGATTGACACTAATATTACATACAATATTGTGTAAACATAGTTTTCTTATACATTTGTTTTATTACGCTTTATTACAATATTTGCTATTCTAGTACAGTAATCTAAAAATTCGTCCCTATCTCTACTTTTTAATATCTTGCTAAAATTTTGTTCCCTGATTTCAATATCTAGTTTGTTTTCGCAATTGTGTCGCTCCAACGCAAAAACAGGGCAGTAGCATGAAATGTGGGGTACTGTTTCCTTTTCGGTTGGGTCGCAAGCGCAAGATGGGCTCTCTTTACACCGGAATGGCTCCGGGTATTCCGAGAAACCACCGTGCCTCGTCATTATTTGCGTTGTTATATACCCAATTTTAATCTTCCTTGTTATTTTGTACGCCGACACCGCATCTGGGAAGAATAGCTTGGTGATTTTGGCGGTTTCGCCAGCAATATACCTATTGTTCCATTCGTCAAGCGTCTGCATGCGCAGATTTCGCTTGACGAATGAAACCGGGCATAGGTCGTAGTCGGGCTTTCGTTTGGACTTCTCAGCGGCTTCCTTGGCCAGATGGTCGGCGCGTTCATTTCCTTCTATCCCAGCGTGGGCTTTGACCCAAATCAAATTGATAACTTTGCCTTGGTGAGATAAAGTTCTAATGTTCTCCCTTGTTTCCACTGCTAGTGGGTGAAGGCAGTTGTAGTTCTTAATTGTCATAAGTGCTGCCATGGAGTCGCTGAGAACCCCAAACGTTGAGGCCTTTGTCTTCCCATTCTCCCTGGTTGCTACACAAATGTCCAGGAGTTCGGCCTGGTAGACCGTGCAGTTCGCTGGTAGTGCCAGTTTGATATATTTGGTTTCTTTTCATCTGTCCCAAATAGACAGCGCTGCCCCAACTCTACCTTCAATTTTACTACCATCTGTAAAGATGATAGTTTCAAAATCTGTCAGTGTTTGCTGGTTTGGGTCTACCAGGTTCCCGAAACCCAGGTCGATCCGTTCCGCGGGATGTGGTGTTGATAGTGCAGAGTGCATACGCTCCACCTCCCTGTCCCCAAGAAAGTCCTGTATTACTCCCTTCTTTGCCTCGTATAGTGAGGCTGCCTCACGGACTCGGAGGTCGAGAGGGAGAATCCCTGCCAAAATAAGCGAGGAGTTCAAGGAGACAGTTCGGTAGGCCCTGCACATTTTCAGTGCCAGTCCCCTCTGCACCGTTCCCAACTGCTTAACTATTCCCTTTTTTCTGGCGACAGGAGCCCAGGACTAAAACCACACAGTGTGCCACTCTGCGCCTGAGACGGGAGGCATCCGGGAATTGCTGAGATTAACACATCCGGACCTCTCCCAGGGACATAGGCAGGCCTTCCCTAAGTGCTTGTTCACGTAGGGACGTAGGCGGTTGCGGGCGCGGTTTAGGTTGCGTGCTCGTGTTCACATTGGCCGCCAGGCGTTTGCGCGAGCGATAAGTTCAAACTGGTTGAACTTATCTGACGTCGCGAGTGAATCGCGCGCTCCGCCGCTAGTTCAACGTGAACACACACAAACGTCTCTCGCGTTTGATATCGCTGCGAGCGCGCCGCGCATGCACTAAGGTTCTCCATAACAGTCGGTCCTAGGCGGCCCGCATTGGCATCGTTATTAAATTGCAGGAAGCCTACATCGTCATGCCGTGTAATTAAAAAATATTTAAGTTTTACAGAAACTGTTGTTCTTGTTACACAATACAAATCAAGTGCTTAGATTTTATATTGTGTATAAATTATTCGACTGTACTGTTTAAACGGTCGCGGTCGGTTAAGTGTTGTGGGTTCAAATCCCACATGGGACAACACTTTATGTGATCCACAAATTGTTGTTCTGAGTCTGGGTGTTCTTTGTGTCCGTTTAATTATGTTTGTAAAGTCCCCCACGACCCAGGTTATATATTCTTAATGCGTGAGTTGTGTCTTAGTGCGTGAATAAATTACGAGTTCCAAAAGATCTCACTGAGATTTACCTTGCAACTCCTGTACTGTGACATGTTTTGATTCAGGATTAATGTGAATTGTGCCATTAAAAAAAATACTGAGCATAGGATGTACGCCTAAAATAGCAACATAGGTAAAGAAATGCGCTAGCATCCGGTGCGTCGATGCATCTCATACATTTTGTACCTTTTTTCTGAGCACAAGTCAAACTAGTTGGGGCATGCATAACCCTTACATGGTACTGCTTATGTGACAAGAGATAATCGAATAGAGCATTGCACTTGTCTGTTGCTAAGTATGAGTCAGTGTGGGCACTCTGATATTATCATACACATAGAACGATAATCACTAAGGGAAGTCTTTCAAATCATCTGATTTTTAAATTCTATCAGATCTATGTTTTTAAATCTAGTGACCTAGCTTTTAAGAGTTCATAATCACAAATTTTAACAAAAAGAACTGACTTCAAGAACTGGACCAAATTGAAATGGGACCACACGGATTTTTTTTTGTAAGTTTTCGTTCAAATGAAAAAAGAATCATCAAAATCGGTTGACCCAGTCGAAACTTCTGAGGTACCCAAACATAAAAAAATACAGTCGAATTAAGAACCTCCTCCTTTTTTGAAGTCGGTTAAAAAATACATAAAATGTTTGTTATTTTATTTATTTATTTATAAACTTTATTGAACGCCACTGAAGTATAAAAAATTACAGATAGAAACTACATGAAAAACTACATTAATAGGCGATAATACCTATAGCATATTACAATAGGCGGTCTTCCAGACAACCTAATAATTTTAATATTTAAATTATTTAAATGATGAGTTCTGTAAATGATAAAATTTTAAGTATGCATTACAGTTTGCAGTATGCAGTACATTTAAGTATGCATACATTTATGAAATAGGGCCTTTCATAGAAATTTACAGGTGACAATGAAAACTGTACAAATTGTCAACGATTTACTGACATTTTTTGTTTATGAAACAGGTACTTGTCAATAACATGCGACAAATTTGTAGAATTGTCGCAAACTTTTGACAGAGGCCTCGACGTGTGTCAGGAATAGATCGCAAGTGACAAGTGACTAAGAAATTCGTTGTTTTGTTCGTAATTTTTACTAAATCTTCAAAATGCTAAATTCTAGCAGTGATAACAGTAGTGAAAGTGATGAATATTATTTAGAAGAGACCTATCACAGCAGAGTATTTAGAGAAAGAATAAACTTTTCTTTTGAAGTAACTGACTTTACTTTTAATGAAAAATTTCGAATAAGTAAACCGGCGGTAGAATATATTTTGAGTAAAATAGGAATACAATTGAAACAAACACAAACTCTTTCACCTGCGCAACAGTTGCTATGTGCGTTACATTGGATGGGAGCAGGCTCGCAATATCACGTAACTGCTGATGCACACGGGTTATCGAAGGACACGGGTTATCGAAGGCTACCGTCCATCGATTTGTTACAACAGTGTGTTAAAAAAAAACATTCAATTCTATTGACATAAATGTCACCTATCGCCGACAATTATATACCTGTCCCTGACAATTTTTTTGGTGTGACAGGTGTTTATTACAAATTGTAAGGAAAGTAGTTTTATGAAATGCTACAAAAAAAGGTGATAATTACCACTGTATGCCCGTCTACAATTAATAAATTGTCATGTTTTATGAAACGGGAATTTTCGTGACAACCCGACAAATTACGTCATTTCTGACAAATTGTCGACTTATCAGGTTTTATGAAATAGGGCCCGGTCAGGTACTGGTATTGCGATAACTAAGTTTAGGGTATGATACACTAAGATGAGTCAAGTGATTGTTTGAAGTCTTAATTATACCAAAATGTGGGTACGGTACGACCCGTAAATCTTAAATGTCATCTATTGCATTTGTGTAAACGTGTTTAACAAATTTTAAGGGCTTGTAACCCTCCTACCGAAACCTTTATTTTAAATTCAATTCAATCACAATCTAAGTTGGTAATATATCTTTCTAAGTATATGATTATGGAAACGGCAGAAAAAATACTGTTAAGGAAATGCACTTATGTGCATAATATAGCGCTTGCGCAAGTGTGCACATTGTCAATGACCCAGATAGATGGGCAAGCGCAGGTCGCTCGCCCGCGTCGATAATACCTGCGTGTTAATTGTATGTGGATAAATAAAGTTGAGTGCTCATTGGAGACCTACAGAGATGAATTAATTGGAGAACTTACAAAACAAATAATATTATTATACTAATACCTATAATTTTCTTCATCACGCATTTTATCTTAAATCGATCGATCGACCTGAAATTATGCAATCACTTGAAGTAACGAGGTCAGAGGTACTCAAAACAACATAGAGATGCCATTAATTGATTCTATGCCTGGAGAATAAAATGAAATGTCAAAGCTATATGCATAAGCTAATTAAAAATATATACCTACCTAGATAATATTTCATCAACCTTAAATTGAAGATATTTTAGTCCTCTTCAAAAAGGAGATTCTGTTTTTCTGTCATGTACCTATGCTATTTAGATATCTTTGCCATTAGATAAATGATTTCAATTAAAAAATATGTTTCTTTTTACAGCCTTATTTAACTGTTTTAGGGCTGTAAACCAACCCAGTACGAACTACACACATCAAAAGTGTCTAAGGATCAAGCATTTTTATGCGGATTTCTTGAGATTGAGATGTGGCTTTGGCCCTGGCCTGCTCAGTCGCCAGACTTGAACCCGATTGAGCATGCATGGGATATGCTACAGAGAAGAGCTCTGCCGAATATGGAGGGTATCCAGTCGCAAGAAGACCTTTTTTTGTTGTTGCAACGAACATGGGCGGCCATTCCACAGCGTGATTTGGATGAACTCATTTTGAGTGTGCCAAACCGATTCTTGTGTTGTTAGTGTTCGCGGTAGAAACACGGATTATTAATTGTTTAAGTTACCTAATAAAATTTTAAAGAAAACTGTTATTTCAGTCTTTTTTTCGAACTTTAATGTTAGTGGTTCAAATGTCAAAAATCCCTTTATTAGGAAAATGGCAAATTTCTTTATTAATGCAAAGGTGACTTGGTTTATCGTCACTGTGACAAACGAAAACACTTTATTTGATGAATCCTTAAAGAAAATTTTAATTAATATCAATCAGGAGAAAAGTTATTGCAAAAATATATGTTGATCCCTAGACACATATGTTGATCCCTAGACACATATGTTGATCCCTAGACACATATGTTGATCCCTAGACACTTTTGATGTGTGTAATTGTTACGAAAATAAATGCTAGAAACACAGCAGTATGTCTGTTTATGTTATAAACGATGTCAATGCATTTGTCCTCTAGTGACATCATAACTTAAGTGACTATTAAGCTGACTTTGTGTAATAGCATAGTGGAATGCGTAATATAATGGAAGATGTGCTAAAAGGGCATGAGAATTGAATATTAGTATTGGAAATATGACACTAAAGAGACACAAGTCTTTATCCCCCACCCAGAATCAGAGAGAGAGAGAAAGCTATGGACTCGGGTAACCTCCAACACGTAAAAAGCAACGTCTTCATTCCAGGAAAGACATTTGGATACTTAATATCAGCTTCTTTGAGTTACAGTAGTCTCAGACTCCTTGTCCATATTGAAGACTTGTGGATGTAGATAATAAATAAATAATATAGGTGTATGAGGCACCTCACTCGTCAAACCCCTTATTAGGCTAATTTAATAATTAGTATACAGGCTTTGTATACTATGGTAACCAGACTTGTCGATACTTATATAATTCTAAGCTAGCGATCTAGAAGTCTTTGAAATTCTCGGATTTCCTCCACTACTATAGTGGAGGAAATCCGAGAATTTCAAAGACTTTATTACATTTATTACACATACGAACCTTCATCTTGAATCATTATATCTGTTGCTGAAATCTGAAATAGAATCCGTAAACAAAAAGCAGAAACGGCTTCATGTTCTACTATGTAAAAATAAATGTGTACATAATAATATTATAAATGAATTACACCCAGACACAGGACCCATTGTCGTGTTCATCATACGAAGATTTATCCTGGATGAAAATAGAAAAAAATTAAATGAGTTATCTCTTACTAAAACTCAATTTCCTATCCATTTTCATCCCCCAATTTAAATCCCAAAAGCTTCTTCCTACGGCCCGTCTAAAACGGCTACATTCTTAATCTCTTCGTTGTACTGGCGAATTCCTAAATATCAACAATCTAACACTGACAACTTAATTAATTTAGGAAAAATAAAATGATAACCATTGGATATCCTAAATTAAAACGTAAAGTAAATAATAATAAAGACTTAATAAGACGTAGACATACACATTTTTTATTATTAATTACAAGTGGTTTATGTAACGGTATAATTTATTTTAAGTATTTAAATGTTTATTTCAATTTTTTATTTGCAGTTCAAAGTAAATACCACTAAGATACGTAACTGGATTTGCACCAATTCTTTCGTTTGTTTTTATAGGAGAGCTAAACGAGCTGACGGATTACCTGATGTTATATTACTACCATCACTTATACCCTTGGACATTTACAACGCGAGAGTTACAAGTGCAAATCGTTACTGTTCGTGCTCTTAGAGTCCTCCACCCAGAATCAATCAATCATTCAATAACATCCATGCTTCTGCTTCTTAATCCATGCTTCTTAAAAATTAATAAAAATCCTTAGCTATTTACAAAATATTCACAAACAAAACAAAAGTAGAAGTGTATTATTTATGCAAGTGCGTCAGAACCAGCCGCGATGGGTGCAAGCTCATCAGAACAGGTCCATATCTTGATCATTACCAACAAGTCGTTACGAAGTCTGTACGTAACGTTGCAATCGTGGGAACCTGATAGATATAAATAGCCGCAGGTTCTAGTCCTGGCTCCACGACTCGATATAGATACAAATAGAACTAGACTGGACTAATACTCTATTGGTTAGTCATCCTGATACCTAATGATTCTTTTTTAATAAAGTATCTCAAATTAAAACTGGAGATAAAAAAAAAGACACGAAGCTACTGTCATCGGACCTCTGCAACCCTGAGGGTGAACTGAATTCAAAGGTTGAACTATTTTTCACTGTATTTGAGGACACTGACTTCCCAATAACGATTGTCATAGGTGTTCATTACAACCGGAACCGACGGCTTCACGTGCTCACCGAGGCACGGACGGTAAGCACTCCCATCTAATAGCACTCAATAATAAGGAAATAATCTATACATTTTTAATTCAAGTCTGATTGATTTACTGACTGATTGATTCAAGACTTTTATTGATACGCAGGATCATTAATTTTATTGATACGCAGGATCATTAATTTTATTGATAAGTTTTAGTAAATTCAGACCGTTTTTAATAACTTATCTCTAGTTAAAACTACAGAAAGGTTATTGTAAACAACGTAATTCAAAGTTGGTGATTTTGTAATTCCCACCGATAAGAAATCACTTTTACAATGACCACAATCATTTGCTCTTTGTGTAGGTATACAATTGTCTCTGACATTTATGTATTTTAGAAAATGTTTGGGAGTTTCATTACTACAGCACATATTCTGCCTTTCTTTGTTGACGGGGTGGAAAACCTTTTCGGATCACCGTCTCCTCGGGACTGAAGTATCAGGTATGGGGTGATTCCACTAAAAACCACCCCGTCGGCCGGTCTCAGGCGCCCTCTCTGAGGAGGACCGATAACATGTTATTTCAGGTCCCCCCGTCGATGCCGCGACTATTCAAACTATCCTGGGGAAAGCTTGAGCTTCCTCTTGCCTATCGGAGCACATGTTTTGCCTAGAGATCAGGGTGTGTGTAGGATATATCTTGACATATCTTAACAACTTGTTACTATTATGATAATATAATCAATAACTAAACTTTACAAAGCTTGAAATATAATTAATATTTACAAATGATAATGTAGTGTACAGAAAAACGTACGTTTATTAATCGTAAATGTAGACCGTAAGTTTTTGTAGTCGCATTTGTGTCAACATTGGATTCTTTACCTTCTTGTTCGTCAATGAAATCATTTGTTAAGTAAATTATACTGATTTTTGTTTATTTTATGTCATGAAGTAGTAAATAAGATAACCATGTTTCTGTGGTATACACGACGTAATGGAACTCAGTGCTAAATTTTCACAGACTTAAAAAAATTGATCTGTTTGTATTGATAGTTACAAAATTCTAAAAGTCAGTGTAATAATGTATAAGATAAGTTTAAATTTATATTCTGAATTATATATAACTAGCATTTGCCCGCTACTCTACCCGAGTGTATGTCGGTTATGGCGGTAAAAAGTAGCCTAAGTTACAGACTGTTCTTGTGGATTTAACTTTCCGTTAAGGAATGTTTAAAATCGAAAGTTTAAGCTGAAAATTGTAACAAACAAACTTACATTAGTAAGGATAATCATGATGATAAAAACTACAAGAAATGACAATTAATAACTACACAGACGAGTGCATGAGGATATATTGTCATGCTCGAAGCTCTACTGAGGGCGTTGAGCGATGAAAGCTGTTCAATACATGTCACCCAACCGAACCATGACACATGGCTGGTTGTCTGACACCTTCAATATTTCCTGCTAATTTATTAGTGAAGTGTTCGCCCTATTTGTCAATCATGAAGGGTAAACTACCGATACTTATCAATGCATTTGTTTCTTTAGTTGGCGTTTCTTGGGGGAGACGTTCGAACGAATCATCAATTTCATCACTAAGCCTTTGGAAGATGTTTTGATGATCCATTTCATAGTATTCATTATTATGCTTATCACGTACGGGTACACGTGCAATGGCCCGATCAAGAGGCTAAGTGCGGATATAGCCCGGGAAAACCAAACCAAACCATGCCTATTAATATTTTCACACTAGGACCAGAAATTATAAATGCGAAAATTTGTGAGGTTGATGAGATGTTTGTTACGCTTTTTATGGAACTTTACAGTACTATAGCTCATACATCAGAATATTATATAGACTATTTTTTACCACGATATTCGACAATGAACGCTTGAAGAACCGCGGGCAAAAGCTACTATTTTTTTTTTTAAAGAAAGTAGATATCATCGCCTTCAATGCATACGATAAAACTGTATTCTTAGAATATCTCTAAGGATTTAATCTTTTCATCAAGTTTTAATGGGATCAACGGAGAGTAAACCTTTTCAAATATTTGCAAATCGGTTCATAAATGACTAAATTGTACTCGTAATGAAATAAAAAATATAGCTAAATCTGTAAGTAAATTGAATAGGTTTAAATTTATTTTTCATCTTTACAGATTGAAAATCTTTCTCATACATCTTTACGCAAATAATTGTAAAGTTTGCAAACACAAAACATTGCTAAAATTAAGTATTTGTAACATTTCAATATATTTGTGCAGAAAATAAAATGTGTGAAACAAATAACATGTTAATTTCTGTTTTGTATGAAATTGTATGTCAATATAACGTCATACAAGGTTACTGTACCTTTCTGGTATTGTTTTGGCAAATATGATGGTTTATCACGAGGCCTCTAGGTTTAACACGTTTATTCAGATCTGTTTCATTTTTAGATACAAGATCGTTTGTTTGTCCAAAACACGAGTATACTACACAAAGCATGCAGGATGTTAGAATAAGTAGGTAGTGGAACAATCATATTTTGCCTTTTCGGCATACAAATATTACACAGTCATAGCATATTCATTTAGTAAAGTTAATTAACAATAAAAATATATGTATTACGAGTATAATAACGAAATCGCATTTAGTGCACATATTATAAATAACTAAATGACCCGGTGAACTTCGTATCACTTACATATATTTGTGTTTTTTGCAAATTTCTGAACGCACCTATAAATATTGGACAACCAAGTGCTAATTTTTTGGTTCTTAATAGGCAAAAGACATCAAATGTTTCACATCTAGGGACAATTTGTATTGGAAAATTAAATTCTCGTGTTTAGTATTTTCCGTTACTTATTATATTTATGTTTCCCACCGTTTCAACCTTCCCTAAACTTTCATAAATACTTCAACATCAAAATTAACCAAATCGGTACAGACATTCTAGAGTTTTAGCTAGACAAACGAACAGCAATTCATTTTTATACGTGCGTACACAAAAGGTCACACTACAATATTATGTCATTGACGTTTATACCAGGATGGACTTTTCGTGTTCTATGGGAAACTCCAAATTAAAAGCAATAAAATATGGACACTAAGTTTGTTTTCGCGTTTTTTTCCAAACCTACGTAAAACACAAGTATTTGCTTTGCTAATGGTACCCAGTAATATGTACTCCTTATGTTACTTTTAGCTCATAAAAAATACTTTAGACACTTTTATTTAACTACTAAGCACACTCTATGTGTCATAGAACACGAATTAATATACTCATACTATATTTTAAAATAAATTTCACAGAAACACTAAGACTATTGCAAATATATATTTATACGCTTACAAATATTTGAAGTGATACACAACCGCGAAGTGTGTGTCATGAACTTATAAGTTATGCCGTTACATTTTTTGAAACACCTCTAAGAACTCGTTAGTAATTTTCACATGTTTATCCTAATCCAAGTCTCAAAAATCACCTTAGTTTTCTTCCAACACCACGAAAACAAAGAACACAAAGGGAGCACATAAATAACTTATTCACTAATGTATTCACGATTGTTTCAGGCATTTAATTTTGTCAATTTGTAAATGATTCATATTTACCTTTACAGGTAAATATTATGTTAGTATGTCTCTATCCTATTTTATTCCGTTTTTTACAAAACAATTCTTGCATCAGAAATGGTTCAAATGTTGAGGGAACAAAGATCGAACGGCTAGATGAAGAAACAACTGACACAAAACCCCGATAACCCAAAAGCTATGAATGACGCAATCGTCATTTGGAGCTATGAAGAGAAGTCTAACATGAATAACTTTAATAATTTTAAATCTACTTCTAGAACAAAATTTCAAATTTAAACTTCAAAGGAAATAAACGAGAAAGTTATAACGAATGACCTATTTAAAGGCAAGCCTCCTCGAAAATTATGCCACGGATTGACGTGACACTGGCGACACAGATTATATAGAACAGACACGACACCACGCTTATTGGACAAAAACACGCTAAAAATATTTTGCCGGAATCGCTCTTTATAATAAACTTTAGAATCAAGGATGATTCAGGTCAAAAATAGAATCAATTTCTATTTAAATATTTCAATATATAGTTGTATAATGCAGTATAAAAAGGACTTGTGAAATATATATGAGGATAACTGAATTGTGTTATGACAAATTTTAACAAAAAGAAAAACCGACTTCAATCTGGACCAAATTTAAATGGGACCATACTGGAATATTGAGTTATTCGTTAATTTGTCGCGTACATACATAATGCAAATTGAAGACTTATATGGATTTCTCATGGATGATATGTCAGAACTGGACCAAATTTAAATGGGACCATTCGGAAAGCACCAGCTTTCAAATAAAAAAAGAATCATCAGAATCGGTTCACCCAGTCCAAAGTTATGAGGTAACAAACATAAAAAAAATAAAAAAAAAATACAGTCGAATTGAGAACCTCCTCCTTTTTGAAGTCGGTTGAAAATAGTAGGTATTTGTTGATTTTAAAATCAAAAATTAAACTTCTAAAACATACAAGTAACTAAAGCTTTTCTGTTACTAAAAACTAACCTAAAACTTAAAAAAGGGAATGCCATATAGAATCTTTAAGACAATGTTAAAGTTTGTTACTCAGAAATTGTTTAAGTCATTTTCAACGCTTCTGCTTCTCAATCTCTCACTCACTAGCCATGACATATTTCATGGTAATCTCAAATTATCTTAAGTCTTAAATCCTAACAGGAAAACAAGTGAGAAAACATTTAAAGCGTTGTACTACAACCCTTTCTCAGCTTTCAAAATCGAAAGCGTATAACAAAACACCATTCCCAGGAATTAATATTCTCAGAACCTCTATATTGCCTGGATCTATTGGTGTTTGTTCACTGTCTATATGTACAGAGATGAACTGACTAGATTAAGGCGGAAGTGTCTGCCGCGCTAAATGAATAATCTTGTGAAGCAGTTCTGAGAAATTAATTTAGCATGTTTTCTCAGTTATTTAGCTTTTTGTGATCCTTGAACTAGAGTTTAATTTGTACGAATGTTTTAGAGGATGTGCCTCTTTTAAATGTAAAGAGAAGTTTAAGTTAATCAACAAATCCTGTCGTTTAAATTTGCACAACGTGTTTTTTCCTTCAAACAAAGAATAACGCCGTCATCAAGACTGTAATTTATAGCAAATGGTCACCAACTTTAATTGCCTGATACTTTTCTCAGTGGCTCCACCAGACAGAGAAGTTACTAAGTTCTTTTAACTTTTGGTTTCGTTATTATTTTAAACAAATACGAGTAATTGTCATCTTCCTGATTGTGTTCAGCAAAATAACTAGTGTATGAGTTCAGAGAATCGCTGAATGGAGACCAGTAATCGCGTTTGGGCCTGTTAAACTCACATTGAAGTATGTGTCATACCTAGTAGCCAGAAAGCTACAAAAATAATTGTTTATTGTACTGTTTTAAAACTAAAGAAAAGTTAAATCTAAAGAAATTGGTGGTGGTGTATCAATCTATGTCCATAACAATTTAAAACATGAAATGACATCAACAACCTTCATTGATGGAAACAACTACTTATGGATAAACCTTCACAAGTATGCACTTGAAGTCGGAGTTGTGTATAAACCGCGACACTCAATTCTTGATAGCTTTCTCGTCAGCTATGAAACGCAGTTGTCTCAAAAGAAAAGAGCTATAGTTTTTGGTGACATTAATATCAATCTACTGGGATCGCATAGTGCAACAAAGCGATATAACGAAATGCTAACTACATCTGGATACAGAATAATTAACAAAAAAGACATCGTATATTGCACTCGTGAAACAGCAACAAGCAAAACAATTATAGATCATGTTTCAACAAACCTGAAAGAAAACGGTTTCCATTTTGCACTTATCGACTCTTCCATGTCAGATCACAAAAACATTTACGTAGAAATTAAACATGTACAACCACCTCCAAAACAAAGACTTCAATTCGAGACAATTAATTATAAAAAGTTATACACTATGACTGAAAAAAGTATATCTGATAAAACACACCATGATTTCGAAGAGTTGGAAGATTTTATTAAGCATATAGCAAACAACAAAACCAGAAAATTTAAAATTATCAATTAACCACAAAAGGAGTGGATTAATAGAAAAATTATAACTGAAATCAATGAAAGAAATGAGTTATGGAAGAAACTAAAGCAAAATCCCGGAGATGAGTTATTATTAGCTAACTTTAAAGCTAAAAGAGACAGCGTAACACAAACAATAAAAACTACAAAAGACAAATACTTCTACGGGGAGTTCATGAAATGTACAAACAAACCAAAGAAGATGTGGAAGTTGATAAACACTCTCTCGACCAACAAAATCACGAATAGCTGTGTTCCCCCAACATTAAAATCAAGAGATGGAGAAACAGTCGCAAATCCTATACAGATCTGTGAGATATTTAACACCTTCTTTACAAGTATAGGAACAGAATTGGCTAGTAGAATTCCATCAAGATTTCATATCAATAGTGATGCATATACACTTCCACAAACAAACATTAACACAAAAAAATACACTTTTTCTCAATTTTCTCCATGCACAGCTAGCGAAATATCTAAAGTCATTGACAGCCTTGACACAAATACAAATACAGGTGTAGATGGCACTAGTATCAAGGCCTTAAAATGTATCAAAAGCCTAATTCTTCCAAATTTAACACATTGTATGAACAAACTACTAACCGAAGGCACGTTCCCACATACTTTAAAAATTGCTAGAATCACTCCCATATATAAAAATGGTGGAAAATCTGAACCAGAAAACTATCGCCCAGTCTCAGTGTTGCCAGTACTTTCTAAAATATTAGAAACAATTATATATAGAAGATTAGATGACTACCTAACAAAAATTAACTTTTTATGTGAAACACAGTACGGTTTTCGTTCGAAATCAAATACACTTGGTGCCACCATAGACTTAATAACTGCTATGAGGACAAAAATAGACCAAAAACAATTTGCAGTTGGGGTTTTTATCGATTTAAAAAAGGCCTTCGACACGGTCTGTCATAGTTTGCTACTGAAGAAACTGGAGAGTGTTGGCATCACTGGGACCGTATATACTATGATCCAGTCTTACCTATCCAATAGATACCAGGTCGTACAGCTTGGAAACCATCAAAGTTCTCCTCAATCTTTAACTTGCGGTGTACCACAGGGCTCAATACTCGGGCCTTTATTATTCCTAGTATATGTTAATAACATCTCCGAATTGACCTTACACGGGCAAGTTTCACTGTATGCAGATGACACATGTATGTTCTACTTTGGTCACAATCTTAACCTAATTATACAACAAGCTCAAAATGATTTAGATATCTTGCACAACTGGTTTCAATACAACCTCCTAACAATCAACATTGCAAAAACTTCATATGTAATTTTCTGTGCGAGGAATAAAAAACTCCCCCATCATGATGATTTATTTATAAATGGACAAGTGCTTAGAAAAACTACTCAAGAAAAATACCTTGGCTTAACAATGGACAAAAACATGACATGGAATGCACACATACAACTCATACAAAGCAAACTTTCATCTCTAGTAGGATCACTACACACCATGACAAGATGTATTCCACAACAAGCTCGACCACTTATATATAATGCACTAGTAAAACCTCATCTGCTGTATCTCATTGAAATATGGGGTAGCGCAGCTAAAACTAATATAAAACCAATCCAAATATTGCAAAATAAAATAATTAAAATCCTATATCATTATGATTACCTAACACCAACAAAGACCATATTTGAGGAAACTAAACTAATGAATATACAGCAACTTTATGCATATAACACATGTATACTTATATATAAAATTACTAACAAACACATACATTCACAAATCACTTTCATAACAAAAGGACATACACAAAAATACTCATCTCGTAAACCCAGTCATTTAGTATTACCATCAATAAGAATTATCTATGGCAAAAACTCTTTGACTTTTGTGGGAGCACAGCTATACAATGCACTTCCAGCAGACGTGAGAGAGGCAGTCTCGCTAAATATATTTAAGAAGAAACTACAGAATTATATTTTAAATAATTTTAAAAATTAAAAATATAAATCACTTGTCGTCCTTAACTTGGGCCATACAACTTTGAACGCAGCGAACTCACATCTCAAGACATGCCGTTTCTGAATAACATCTATTAATTATTATTTTTTTGTAAGTACCCACCTATATCGGGTTAAAAGTTTTATAAAATAATTTGTTCTCATGTAAGTAATTATGTCTTTTTGAGAAATAAAGATCTTTAAACCGAAATCTTTAAAGTTATATTAATGTACCTGTAATACCAAACTAATATATATTTCCTAATAATATCCCTTGTTGACTTAATTCGTAACTATTAAGTAGGAACAGTTTAGTGTTTAGACTTCACAGAAATCCTTCAGAAAGACATCATGATCAGTTCCTACTGAAATTGCCCAAATAACTCGATACTTTCACACAAATATTAAATATAAGACTATCTTAGTAGAGTATGACTGACAGGGTCTTCCATTTTTCGACAATGTCTAGACTAGTTCGAATACATTCAAAGGTTAGCTTTAGAACAAGCAAAACTCCATATCCACGTAAGAGTAGAGATATATCAATTTTATATCTAAATAGAACCACAGAGTTAGAATTTTTGCGTATCTAGTCTCAACAAACATCGCAGCAAACCAAAGATTCCTCAGTGTGTCAATATGTTGTCCTACTTGAATCACCAGCAAACTCGACACTAGTTTTTAAGCTGTTTGGTTTGTTTTTGGACTATTTCAATATTCCCAAGTTATAGATACTTCCTGATTAGAACCATTTCAGGTTAAACCGGAGATTAGACAAGTTCAACTCTTATAATTATAATTACCTATACAGGACCTCCCTAGCATTAGAAGCACAAAATCTATATAAATCTAAACATTAAATATTTTCATATATTCTATTATGTTATTATTTTATTAAATTCTCGTGGCAATTGTTCTATTTACGTAAAAGCTAACTATTCAGTTACAGTTTTTATGAAGATGCTAGCTGATCCGGCAAACGTTGTTATGCCATAAAAAAATGGGGTATAAAAAATAGATGTTAGTCGATTCTCAGACCTACCAGATATGCATACAAAATTTCATAAAAATCGGTCCAGCCGTTTCAGAGGACTATGGTAACTAACATTGTGACGCGAGAATTTTATATATAAGATAATGCCTCACGTCATAATATTGTCATTTTTTTTGTTTTTGTAACAACAAGTTATACAATAAATTCATAATATATTTCGTATTATTAGATCGAATGTTATTTTAAAGTAAGTAGACTTCTTGATTTGCTCAATCGCGATTTATCAGGAGAGGGCATCGTTACAGATTTTAAGAGGGTCATTCTTTCACATCTAAATATGTGTGTGTGTGGTTGTATATCAGCTTATTACCCTTTCACTCTCTAAACACTCATCGGATTAGGATCCCGAAGAAGGTCTAAGCTAACACTCGCAATAAAAAATACCATGCCTATGGGATAAGTTATTGCTTCAATATTATTATTATTATAATACTTAATCTCTAACAGTTCACTGCTGAAGATAGGCCTGAGTATATATACTATACATATATGATTGTGATAAAACATTAGTGTCACGATCTCCAACGTGAGTCATCTTACTGTTATGTTTGGCGTGAGTCTACAACGGTGGCACCGTGGCACACTTAAATGTAGTATTTATTTACCTCCTTAAATACATATATGTTTACTCAATTATCTTCGATCTGGCATCATCTTGTCACACCGATATCTCATTTCTTTCTTATAATATGATGATTAGAACCGGCCCGGTGAGTGTCTAATGTGTTGCAAGTGTATTATATCTATATATATAAAAGCGAAATACCACTCACTTATTAATCACGAAATCTCAGAAACTATAACACCTACAAACTTGAAATTTAGCAGGTAGGTTCCTTATAGGGTGAAGACATCCGCTAAGAACGCATTTTATGAAACTCCACCCCTAAAGGGGTAAAACGGGGGTTGGAAGTTTGTATGAAAGTCCTATGTTTTTGAAGTAAGGGACTTGAAATTGAAAATGTATGCTCTATAGATGGTGTGGAGGTGTACTAATAATGTATCTTTATTTAGAAATCAACCCCTTTTGGAGTTAAAACGGAGGATGGTAGTTTGGACGCAAACGAGGTTGCGTAGGTAAGCTAGTATTATATGTTTTATCAAGTTAGTAGCTTTCATCATCATCAACAACCCATAACGTCCCACTGCTGATCTCAGGTCTCCTCTCAGGAGAAGGTTAAGGCCATGCGTCCCCACGCTTACCAAGTGCGGGTTGGGGACTGGCAAGTCAACGTTGTGGCTACGTAAATCTTGCCGTTGGATGTTTTTAAGCCGCCCAAAGGCCTCCAACTAAACTTCATGAGTGTTATACCACGATAATAGCCGGGACCGACTGCACCTCCGAATGACGGTGACGCTCATGGTAACATGCTACCAGCGGTCACCCATTCAGGTACTGTAGTAGTAGGTTTACTATCTTCTTTGTTGTTTGAAAGTTTAAGAATCTAAGAAAGACTCGGGGCCCAGTAACTGGTGTTACTGTGTTAGCCCAGTCAGACTATGGATAGGTGACCATTCTTACCAATAGTCAACAGTATTTTTACACAACTTCGATATCACCTACTACTTGGGCTGTGGAGGTCAGGGCTGGGAGGAGGAGCAGGATGTCAGTCGCTCCACGTAAAAAAATAATGTTTCGCCTTATCGTAGTAGACTTAATATCCTACTAATACCAGAAACGCGAAAGTTTGTAAGTATGGATGGATGTTTGTTACTCTTTCACGCAAAAACTACTTAACAGATTTGGATGAAACTTTACAGTAATTTAGCTTATATATCAGAATAACACTTAAGCTACTATTTGCACCGATACCGACATACACTTGGGCCGCGGGCAACAGCTAGAGTAACATAATTTGGGAAAAATCTTGGAGATAGAGTTTATAAGAAATAAACAATGACGGAAAGCGACTTCATTTTGTACTATAAAGAAGTTGCAAACAAGCAAAGGAACCATGGTAGAAAATCACTACTGCCGCCCATGAAGGCCTTCAACTCGGGAACTCTGAGTCACAAACTCGCTGCCGGCCTTATTTTTCTTAATTTAGATAAGGAAAGGCATTACAAGAAAAGGACGTTTCGAATTGATTAAATTGATTGTGTTTTCCCTATGTGTTATTTATTGCTTATGTCGTAGTGATGTGCAAGGCCTTGTATCAAATTATCGATGTGAAGCAGCTAGGGTCACCAACCATATTTAGTTGCAGACAAAAACAAAATCAAAAGCCCCAAGTTTATAATTATAACATTAGATAGAAAAATTGTGAACTCAGTAGAAAGTAGGCATTTCAAAAATTCCTCTACAAACAAGTCATTACTTTCATATGTACTTGAATTTATAATTTTTCATCTACACATATGATCTGTAACACAACATGTATGTAACCGTTAATGACAATCTAATAATGGTCTAGTGGTTGGCGTATGGACTGCCGATCGCCAACCGCGGTCGCAACCTTCTGCGAAGATGTAATCTTGCAGAAGGAGGTGGCGGAGAAGGCCCGGGAGGACGATGTCCACTCGGACCCAATCCGCCGCCGGCGAACTGGGCGGCGGAGGGCCGCCTATCAGCGCCTCATGCCGCCCTGAGTGTGGCCGCGGATGGTCGGAACGGGCTTTCCCCTCCATCCGCTCCAGTGGCCACCCGCGAGGGGGCGACGTACGCGTGTGCCGTACGTCGCCTAATTAGAGAGTCCATCAGGTGACGGTGCCCGCTTCTGTGCGGGCAGGCGCTGGGAGGGGTCCGGACGTGTTAATAACTGCAGTTCCCGGATTCCTCCCTTCACAGGCGCAGAGTGGCACACCGTGTGGTTTTAGTCGGTTCGAGTCCGACACACCGCCCCGCCGCAAGCCCCGGTGGGGTGACGGTCCGAGGGGATTTCCACACGTTAAAAAAAAAAAAAATGGACTGCCGATCAAGAGGTCTCGGGTTCGAATCCCGGGTCAGGCCAAAAAGTGTTATTGAGTTTTTCTGATTATAGAAATACTTAATAACAGCTCGGAGTTTTAAAACTGGGGTCTGAACCTCCGTGCCTCCGAGAGCCTGTAAAGCTGTCGGTCCTGCGCCTGATCTCTCACCGATCGTGTCGGTTAACCGTCCATTCGGATTATTAGAGTAAGGGAACAGAGAGTGCACCTGTGTTTGCGCACACATTTGTGCTCTATCATAATCATATACTGATGTAGCATCGTTTTTTTTTGCTTTCAATGTTTAACAATTTTTGTTTCAGCGCCCTCTCGTTCACTGTAGTTCGAACTACAATTGGATGTTGTGCGCGATCGAAGTACCGGGCTTTTGGTACACCTAGGTGGCACCAGGTGGCGTATGTTTCGAAGGATATTTTTTGTTGACATTCGAACACTTAGAAATAGTGAGACATTATCATATGTGTATCATACGATTCTCATTACATCTTAAATTGATCGCAAATAAGCAAGGAGAATGGAAGTTGTACGTCCTGTTCGCACATCCAGCAATGGGGTAGGGGTTTTTCATCGAGAATATTCGATGAGAAGTCTATATAGATGGGTGTGTGTGGCAGATAATTTCATTTCTTAAATCTTCTCTCATGAACTCTGAGGAAGCTTTGCTTACTGTGTATATTGATATCCTTGTTGGTAGTGTTTGTGAGTGTTCAAGTCCCACTGTCTGTGGTAAGTTAACCTCAAAAAGGTTTTTCCTTATTATCTTAATGTATGTAGAATATGTCCTCAGGCTATTTAATTTTGTTTATAGGGTCGTTAGATTACCGCTGAAAATCTACCTACATTTTACCCGCCTTGTGGTTCAAGATTTGTGGCTGAGGAGGGTGACTATTGGCAGCTCACAGCTCACTCCTCAAGACCCATCTGCCCTACCTTGAGGGAAGTTCACATAATCCTTAAATTGAAATTAATTAATATTTTTACTTAGCACCTACAAGTGGATCACTGGTGGACTTCTCCTCAAGCTACCTTGAGCTGGAGAAAGTCTACGGCTGACTACCTTGAGTCAGAGAGGTGACCAGAGGGTGGCTATCCTGTGCTGACCAGTCTACAGGCTTATAGTGTCGAAGAAAAAGACGGAATAATTTTATTTTGTAATTTTAAACTACCTTATAAGTTTCCTTATAATTTTATATTTTTTATTTCACAATTGTAAAATAACTTGAATGGAATAAAAGTTTGTATGTGTCGTAAGTCGTTTCACTGAAGCCTCCCGTGGACCTCTGCATCCTCACTTTAAAATTTTACCAAAATTCTTACGGCGCCCTGAGGTCTTATATTCTATCCTGAGTCGAAACCGGTGAGTTTCCACCTGACAAGTTCAGGGGTTACACTGAGCAGTTGGCTGGTCTCCGTTGAGACTAGCCGCCGTGGCTGTAATTGGCTAGGAGAACATCAATGACAATAGAGAATGTCCATCACAACATTTAAGTAAACTTGATGAATAGATGCCACAATATATGCGGCTAGTGAGCCTGTCTACTGCGGAAGAGGGAAAATCTAAGCTCGAGCGGCACGTAGCTGGCGCTTCTGTGTAATACATAATATGGATCTGGAGCCTGTCACCGCGACCACTGCGACCTTCGGCCGACGCTTTGTGAATATTAAATGAACTGAAAATAAGCATAGTTTTCCTACGAGGCGTCGTCCAAAATATAAATAAATTACTAGAGCCCGAAGAAGGCGGCGCATGAAACGACCGCAATTTCTTTTTATATGTATGATGTAGTATGTATTTACTATTCAGAAGTGCCTTTATATATTGATACTGCTTAGAGTCTCTCGGGCTGTAAGAAAGGTATTATTTATATTCCCTTGCCTCCCATTCACGGTGGAATGTAATATCGCCCTAGGGGTAGAACCATATCCACAGCATCTTGTAGTTAAATTATGAATATTTTGTTATGATACATACATGATACATCATGTATCTTCTAGAACAGAATACTGAACGTGATCTATTTCTTTTGTGATAACTGACTTGTCAATGTTAATGACTAGTCAAGTTGACATTGCTGTGAATTAAAATTGTAAAATTCTACCTTAAGTACAACAGTAATTGAAGAATTATTATTAAAAACATTCGCACACTATTAACAAGCTTGGACATTCGGAGACATATTAATGACATAAAAAATACATATGCAGTCTCGCAATACGTAGCTCGCTTTTAAGGGCGTCGAAACCTCCCGTACCCTAGTGGTTCGAGAGGTTTGATGCTTTGAACAGTTTTTTCGGGACACTAAATATGTTACCAAATCTTGTTAGTTCCCCTACACCTATACAAAAATTAGTATAAATAAAGAAAATATTTGATAATATCGAAGTATTCAACTTATCTTCCGGTCATTTTGTGCTTACAATTAAATATGTATATTTTTTTGTTTGATACTTAGGTATAATTTACGATGCTTATATATATATCTATACACAAACTAATGTGCAATATAAAATCACAACAAGTCTAGGCTGACTGAATGACAAGTTTATAAGTCACAATATGAGTCATAAAACAGACGTTTTTCGCATCTTATATTTTTCTTAAGACAAATATCATCACGATCACCGATACATATGATATATGGTAATTCCTAAATAGTGATAGAAATCGCCGACACATTGTAGATCGTAGACGCGATGTGTCAGCGAGCGATGTGACCGGCGCGTGCGCAGCCTACAGAGGCAACACGGCGCGGACGGCGAACGGCGCCGTTGACATGACGCAACCACTTATGTACGTAAATTGAACATTAGTTGCATATATCAAATTGGATAACTGGTGCTATTTATAGTGATGCAGGTCTTCCGTATTTTAGCTTAGTTAACAGGCTAAAATGTAAATAAGTGAAGAATTTACTGTGAAAAAGTAATTATTTTCTATTAGGGTCCTCCCTTTGTTTGATTAACATAAACGCGACTTCCACATTACTTAGGTATTTAATCAATTATCTTATTTAAAAAGAAATAATTCTAAATAACTTCACAATTAAAAAAGTAGTATATTATCTAATAAAAGGTTAATAATAATTTTAATATGACATTATATATGCGGATGTCATTAAGTAGGAAAACCCGGGCTTACCCGCAGCTTCCTAAGACGTGAGATACATACACTTCTTATACATTCAAACCATAGATTAACTAGAGGGCTTAGAGTGCCTTTATTTCACATCACTTCGCTCTCGTCGGCGACCGCGTTCTGCGTTGCGATTGATGAAGATTTCAGAATGCCAAACGCAACGCGTAACTCAGTCACTGAGACAATCGAGTTCATGTAAAATGAATTCAAAGTAGGCTTTCTGGTCTACCCACAACACAAACTCCACGAACGAACTACATTAATTTTACCCAAATCCAATAACGGCAAGGAAATAAATGAAATCTGTATATATGATTTGCTAACAATTTTATTTCGAGGAGAAAAGTAACTTTATTCAGTTAATTAAGTTTTCTTTTAGCCCCTACAATTTATATTCAAACTGTCACAAATACTGTTCAAATTTATATAATTTTAATTAATGCTGCATTGTAGGGACAATATTGTTAAAGCAAGATAGACGTAAATTGATTTATGGATATCCGACAAGTTTAAGTTTAAAAAACGATGTATTAGAAAAATCTTACTAAAAGAACATGAATAAAGAGAATTCATTTATATAATTGAAATTGATCTTCTGATTTCTGCAAGAATATTGGAAACTATTTTGAGACATTCATTTAAATTAAACAGTATCAATAAATTAATGTAAAAACTAGAAAATGTAGTTATACTTTTGAACATCGGAAGTTACATTATTTTACACCTAACATATCTAAATAGACGATACTTAATTACATAAGCATGAGTTTTACAAATTATCTCCTTCCGTTCAGAATAAATATTTGAATATTAATAAATAATATGTATTAATTGATTTTAATATTTCTTTTTAACGCATAATCACTTAGTCTCTTAGTACATTGCTATCAAAGATAATGTAGTAGTGTTAAAAGCTACAGAACTCTAAGAAGTCACGTTTGATACCCTATAATCAGATTTACAGCTATATCCTAAAAGTAAGATCAACTTCGGTTTAACAGTTATTGGAAGAAGTTAAGTAGTAAACTCTATCGTTTGGATATTTTTCATGTCTTATCTCAAATTTAAAGAAAAAAATCGGCCAAGTGCGAGTCGGACTCGCCCATAAAGGGTTCCGAAGCAGCAAATAACATGATATAAAAGTTCTTGTAGTTCGTTGTAACTTTGATCGGTGTTTTAATAATAGTGTTTTTTTGCGGTTTACGATGTATGTCTATGTATGTATATATTTATTAAAAAAAACTACTTACTAGATCTCGTTCAAACCAATTTTCGGTGGTAGTGTGCATGCTAATGTACATCATATATTTTTTTTAGTTTTATCATTCTTTTATTTTAGAAGGTACACACATTTTACCACTTTGGAAGTGTCTCTGGCGCAAACTATTCAGTTTAGGAAAAAGTGATAGTATAAACCTCAATATCATTTTCGAAGACCTATCCATAGATACCGCACACGTATGGGTTTGATGAAAAAAAATATTTGAGTTTCAGTTCTAAGTATGGGGACCCCCAAAATTTGTTGTTTTTTTTTGTGTGAAAATCATAATGCGGTTCACAGAATACATCTACTTACCAAGTTTCAACAGTATAGTTCTTATAGTTTCGGAAAAAAGTGACTGTGACATACGGACGGACAGACAGACGGACAGACAGACATGACGAATCTATAAGGGTTCCGTTTTTTGCCATTGGCACGGAACCCTAAAAATAATTACAATATTGAAATCAATCGGGTTATAAGTAAATAAAATTAGTCCTTTTTTAAAAATAAAAAGACATAACTGCATTTCTTTCTTTTTTTATGTATGGGCCTGCCAAAATGTATGGGCCTGCCAAAATGTATGGGCCTGCCAAAATGTATGGGCCTGCCAAAATGTATGGGCCTGCCAAAATGTATGGGCCTGCCAAAATGTATGGGCCTGCCAAAATGTATGGGCCTGCCAAAATGTATGGGCCTGCCAAAATGTATGGGCCTGCCAAAATGACTCTACTTTGCCTGATCTCTAATCTAATCTAACTCTAAATAGTGAAATCATAAGTATTGTAGACTCAACAGTATTCTTGGGAATTACATTAGATAGTAAACTACAGTGGGGAGCCCAGATAGACAGCCTTGCAGGTAGACTTAGTTCGGCAGCTTATGCAGTATGGAAGATACGTCAGCTCACTGATACGGACACAGCTAGGCTAGTTTATTTTAGCTACTTTCATAGCGTCATGTCCTATGGTATACTACTTTGGGGCAAGGCGGCTGATATTGAAACGATTTTTATTCTACAAAAACGAGCCATCCGCTCAATATACAATTTAGGTGCTAGAGTCTCTCTTCGAGAGTTGTTTAAAGATATAGGTATTTTAACTGTTGCATCACAGTACATATTTGCAAATGTTATGTTTGTTAGGCAAAACATTAATGACTATAAGAAAAACAGTGATGTACACAATATTAATACAAGAAATAAGTCTAAACTCGTTGGTACCTATCATCGTTTACATAAGGTACACAACTCGTTCGAAGGTCTTGGTATACGTCTTTATAATAAAATTCCTACATATGTAATTGACCTTCCTATAGATAAATTCAAGCGTACTGTAAAAAATCACCTTATAAGGAAAGCCTACTATACGATTGGCGATTATCTGAACGACAAAGAGTCATGGGTTTAAGGTGTTATTAATGTTATTATATACACACTAACTTTGTCTTGAAATTGAGATAATTTTTTTTTTTTTTTTTGAATAATGTATAAATTTTGACATGTTGGTGCTCCGGTATGAATTGTTTGTATACTTTAACCTAACGACATCTAATTCCGACATTTAATTAAGTTAAGATTTGTTTGTAACAATTTTCTGTATAATTTTCTTTAATAATTTCCTTTTTCTCTTAATTAGTTTGTTCTTGTTTAAATTTTCCTTTATTTTATCTCTTTCTTGTATCAATTCTACTTAATTTTCATCTTTCTTTTTTTTTCTTAAATACAAATTGTTAATTGTTTTAGTTGCAACTTATAAGTGAAAACATACACACATACTTGTATAATGTAAATGAATACATGATGGTACTTTGGTACTTATCTAACAATGTTTCCCAATTTATTAAATACGCACTTGTTATTGTATGAGCACCTTGTCGACTATGATTATTATTAATTATTAATTTCTTTGATATTGACCTGATGATTTGCCGTGCGGCCTGAGTACGCAGCTCAACTATGGTTGAATAGGTCGATGGCTGATCCATGCGTCTTACTCTATTTTGCATTTGTGACATTTATTGATTATTTTATATTTGGACATATAACATCTTTTTAAATTTGACTGTGAGTGAAAGTGCTATTTGGATTTTGTTTTCCATAAGTGGACCTCACAATATAACAATACAATGTCACAATATAACAATGTAAAAATCTTGCAGCTATCAGTAAGAACGGCGCATGATTGGTTAGCTCATGGCTGTGCAGCAATGACTCCAAATCTTTTATTTTGTTTTCTTTGGTCGACTTCGTTCTCATTCAAGTCTCTTAGTGAAAAAAATACTGTAAACCGTATTATTATTTTTTAAAAGGAGCAACAATGGAGTTTCTTGCCAGATTCTTCTCCATGAAGGGTAGGCTGCACTTGGAACTGGCGACTAGAATCACTCGATTTTTTAATATTAAATATTGACTATTCATAAGTGCCTATAAAATAAGTGCCTATATGAATAAAATATTTTTGAGTTTGAGTTTGATGGAAAGCATAAGAAGAATCCAAGAGTGGTGGTCACCATACTCATTGCAAATGCAACAGTGCAGCATGGTGACCCACACCATGGCGGCCTGGTGATGCTTCTGCATCGTTGGGGCTCCGGGCTCGCACTCACCAACGAAACACGACAGCAAGAACGCTGTCATTTTACGCTGATCCTCTGTGCGAGGGTAGTACCGCCCCAGTGGGGCCGGCCCGTTCGTGCTGAAATCAGCGTGGCTCTACTACTTCAAAACCTCCTCTACTTCCTTCTTTCATTAGGATTATACATCCTGTGTCGCGGGAACTTTACCAACATACATGAAACGGACACAAAGAACACCCAGACTCAGAATAACAATTTGGGGATCACACAAAGTGTTGTCTCGTGTAGGATTTGAACCCACAACACTCAGCTTGAACCACTAGCCTAACCGTGAAGTCAAACTTTAATAGACATACTACAAAAATGATGTTTGTTATGTTTTTAATGTTGGATCGAACTCCTACTAAGTTTGCCACCAATTGAAAATTATATCGACATGATATCTCTATACTATAGTATGGATTTTAAATTAAAAAGTTATGTCTATAGTTCTATATAGTTACATACATATATACATACCTATGTAAGTCTTTACATACTGTCTTTACTATAAAAACGTTCTATCTAAATATGTGCGTTGTAGGCGAGTGAGTTCTTATCTTCTAGTCGTTGACATTGGTCCCCATTGGCCGTCTCACCTTGGAGGCTGTGGTGCCAAATGTTTTGTTCGGCGATGCATGTCTAGATGTATTATCGGTCACGTGTGTTACGTAACTGAGCTGTGAACAGTGACACAATACACAACAGAGGTGCGAACTCATGTGCGTTCGCAAATGTCACGGTTGAATTAAGTTTAGGTGTGGTTTTGTTAGGAGCCATTATTTAAATGTTCATGATTGTATCTTCAAGATGTTTAGCGTAAAAAATTTCTGTTTTTAAGAATATTGGGTTAAATATTAGGGTAGAAATTTTGTGTGATCTTTGTGTCTTTTCATCATAATATGAAAACTGTACCAATGGAACAACAAACCTGACAATCCTACGTCACCTACTTCCTCGCATTTATATTGTTCTTTGCTATTATGGCCTGTATTCACTTTGCATAGTGCGAGTGCAGGTGCTTAGTGCGCGTGATCGGTGATTGGTGGAAAGTACGTGTGGACAGCGAATTTTATTCGCAATTCACACGTATTTTCTACCAATCGTTGATCGCCTGCGCTTCACACCTGCACTCGCACTAATCAAAGTGAATACGGGCCTTTATAATAACCAGCGAAAGTAAAAGTGCGTTTCTAGAACACATTAAGATACAGCTAACATTTTTGGCATTATCTGATGTCAGCTCTCGTTAACATCACGATCTGTTACACCATTTTTTGTCCGACAAGAATTTAGGACAAATTATTAATAAGTGTTTCATTTTTTGTGAGTGTTGGAGAGAGACAAACACATAAAAGTCCCGTACAGTTTCTCCTAAGGGGAAATGAGAGGGGTGGCAGTTGTCAATCACGTATGTAGAGCATCCTCGCATCTAGACTAGCCAAAACACCATAACGGTATATACTATCATTATAGACATGCAATTGTGGTACAGTTATTGTAATGATTAATGTATGGATAATAATTATGACCCCTTTACTTTTGAAAATATGTTTATGTGTGAATTGAAGTACTACTAAACAATTACTAATGATAAACGATGGCCGTGCTGGTTTGGTAGTTAGGGAGCCTGACTGCTAGTCAAAGTCGTGGGTTCCTTTGTGGAGACTGAAAACGAGTAAGTAGTATATTCCCATGAAAGGATTGCCTTAGGAGGGGTCATCAGCCGTGAAAAAATCATCGAAAGTTTCTGCAATCTATACTATTATATAAAGCTGAAGAGTTTGTTTTGTTTATTTGAACGCGCTAATCTCAGGAACAGCTGGTCCGATTAGAAAAATTCTTTCAGTGTTGGATAGTACATGTATCGAGAAAGGCTATAGGCTATATATCATCACCCTACGACCAATAGGAGCGGAGCACCAATGAAAAATGTTTCAAAAACGGGGGACATTATCACGCTACGGGCAATAGGAGACGCAAACGAGGTTGCGTGGGTCCTCTAGTATTAAATAAATACAAATTAGGTAAACTTTGACAACGAGATACACAGATAAATAACCTGTACTGGGTTATTTACCTGTGTATAAAGAGGACTGTGCTAATATCTTTTATTCTCAAATTACCTAATCATCAAAAATTTATATTATTTAAGTCTCAATATTTCTGCTATATAGGTACTTTTATCTCGGGCAATTATTTAGAAACAAAACATAAATTCTCAAAATTAAAAAAACCCCCGACATAATAACCTGAGTTCCCTTTAAAAAGTAAAAAACACGTTATGCGCTTTCATTTGAGACCCCACTCCATGATATTTTTGCAGACATTCGGTTACTCTTCCCCACTTTCACCCCCATAACTTTTAAACGACTCAACCGATTTTTATGAAACATGTCTAAGAACATTCGCACGTAACTCACCTTTCATACAAAAAAAAACTAAATTGAAATCTTTGTTGGTTATCCTCGTCGATTAACGGTGTATTTACTGTGTTCTAATGTGAGAGTTAACAAGCTTGACTTTGGTACTTTATGTTTGATTACTAATCCCAAAATTCTCTGGTGGTTATATCTCAATTATACATCCACTCCGAAGGGACCTCAACATACATGAAAGGAAAACTTTGGCTATTTGGGATAATCAACATTTATAATAATGTAAGTTGAAGAGTTTATGTGAGATTGTTTGTGTATTTGTAAACCCTAATCTCTGGATCTATGTATCAGATTTTAATTTAAAAAAATACGTGTGTCACTCGGAGACTGCCGCGGTAAAGCTATTGCATAGCATTTTTTATCAACTTATGCAATTATATTTTTTGTTCGTAGTTCGGAGCAGCTCGTCTCCATCCGTGCGAGCTTCGGGTGTCAGGTTTTTTTGTTACGTTACGGAATTTCTGCACAAAGGCCCCAAAGCCCGCGATAAAAGCTATGCAATAGCTTAATACGTTATTTTACATTACATACAAATATACTTCCAGCAAGGCTGAGGCTCTACTCACAATCATAAGATCCAAATATGTTCATGCGGTGACAAATGAAGAATTCGAAGTATTACTGCCACATACCAAAGGAATCCTTTTTCGGTAGTTACCACCCACCCGTATTCAACCCGTGGGTGTCACAAAAGGAAACTACGTATAACAACAGCGCTGCAAAGAGAAAGAAAACTTCACACAAATCCTATACATTGGAATAGGATTTGTGTCGTGTGACCAGTGTTATTTAGAAGACCTATTATGTCTTTTGTAAGGTGGGATATTTATCTAGCAGTAGTCTACTAAAGCCTGTTGATAAATAAATATCGTATATCGTGAGTTTTTAACCGACTTCAAAAAAGGAGGAGGTTCTCAATTCGACCGTGTTTTTTTTTGTTTTTTTTTTGTATGTTTTTTTATGTGTGTTCGCGGATAACTTCGTCATTTTTTGAACTGATTTTAATTTTATTTTTTTTAATGGAAGTGAGATAACCCTAACGGTGGTATCATGATATGAACACCAAGATCTGATGATGGTATCCAAGAGAAATCGAGTCAAACCCTGAAGTCGGTTTTTGTTTTTATTAAAATTTTACTTGTAGTATTAGTATAAGTGTTACAGACAGTTAATACGTCAGTAGGTCTCCAGCGGTTAATGTGCTTCGGGAGTGCGTTTAACCTAGTAATTGCAGACGGTGAATGTGTTCACTAATAATGATTATTATAATCTAGACAAAAGAAAATAATACTACAATTAATATTTCTTATAAAGGCTACTAGAATTTATTAACAATATGGTGAACCTATTATCATGCCATATATCATTTTTTCATCGGGAGTTAATACATAGAGTCATGGCTATTTGTTTGAAAGTACATACATTTTTGAACATTATATCAAAATACATACACACTGAAATTTATTTCCCCTATTGGCCGGACAGACGTATAACATCAATTTTTTTCTAGGAATGGAAGCCACACACAGGAGGGGGCCACCTACAAGTAGTGGGTGGCCCGAGGTACGTCGGAGTTCCAGGGATTTCCTTTCGAGGGTGCACCTGGTTCCCCGGCTTCCAGTACCCGAGACGGTGTGCGGTTTTTAGTCGGTTCGAGTCCGACATAACCACCAATCGATGGTATCCGAGGGGATTTCCGCACAAGAAAAAAAATGGAATGGAAGGCATAGCTCAAGCAGATCAGAGTTGCATAATAGGTAGCCTAAAGTTGCTGTTGCCAAAGAATTTCAACCATCATTTAACCACAAAAATAAGCGCAATTAGGAGATCGGTGCAACTTGGTTTAAAAATCTCAAAATTTTCTCCCACTTTCCAAGACTTTAATTTCCTATTGGTGATTGTGTGTGTTTTTATGGCCTGTATCCTTCCTCGATAAATAAGCTGTCTGACACTATATTTTTAGCTTTTTAATATTAGCATAGATTTACTTGACCGACCAGTGTCATTATTCAATTCTATAACTTTATTTTTTACGATTTTAGGCAAACTGACTACAACTAAGTCACGCAAATAAACAAGATAATAATGTGTTTAGTAAGGAAATAGTATATAATAAAAACAGCATCGAGTTATCTAATTTTGTAAAACAATCATTTTAAGAACAAACTTAATAATTGCGATGCCTTAATTTGTCCAACTTGAACAGAGCCATCTAGAGGCAACTTTTGTAACTTAATTGATTCTGTTCAATGGGCGTTGCCTATTGTAAAACCACAATGAAAGTTTATCTAATAAATATCTTTAATGGCTCAAGATAATTTAGGAAAGCGATTAAAAGAAAATAAGAGAAAATATATCTTATATGATTCAGGTAAAGCTATGATTACGATAGGTACCCCTACTCATCTTCTCCATTTATACAAGGTACAATATAACTATATATTTAGTTTTCATTTACTTTAGAATTCCTAATATGCAGTGCAGTTTATCACATCATCCTATAGCAGAATGCTACAATATACAAAGTTTGTTTTACGTTCTTTTTTATGAGATAGGGGGCAAACGAGCAGGCGAATCGCCTGATGGTAAGCGATTACCGCCGCCCATGGACAGCCGCAACACCAGAGCCTTCACAAGAGCGTTGCCAGCCTTTTAAGAAAGAGTACGTTCTTTTATTGAAGGTCGTATTGGTCCGGGAATACCGCAGGCGACAGTTCATTCCATAGTTTTGTTGTGCGAGGCAGAAAGTTCCTGGAAAAGCGCACAGTTGTGGACTGCCAACCATCTAGATGATGATGATGATGGATGGCGGCAGGAATCAGTCCGAACCAGTGATTTAGGATCGATTAATTGTAAACGACTACCAGTGCGACTACTATCGCCAATATTTTTCTTGTACTCTCACTGAGGCCAACCTTATCACATAAAATATTATTTATTCAAATCTGTTCATACCCGTACATAAGACAGATTAACATAAAAAGACGAATTTGGAACTTCCTCCTTTTTTACCAAAACAATTTAGTAAAAGTTTGCTAAAATACTACTCTATGAGCTCTCGAATGGCTAGTTGCGTGTAAACAAGACCTAGAAGTGGCCGAGTACTTGTCACGACCAAGTTCAAGAGAACGCCAAGTGCAAACCGCGTTATTGATACCATTAGGTTATGCGCAAGCGCAACCATGATACCTTACACCTTCGGGTATAACAGCGTATTAACACAAACGCTCGCTCTTGTTATCTTCTTTACTTACAAAGTAGCTGTACGCATCTTACCTATCTTAACGCAAATGAATTTGGTGTAGTTTTTAATGTTAGTTACAATAACATATTAAGAATGGATTATCTATACAAATAAATCAAATTGAAGTGTTTGTTTGTAATTTCAAATAAGGAGCTTTTCTCTAAATGCATTTAATAAATAGGCAGACAGACATTAATTTAAATTAATGTCTGTCTGCCTGTCTATTTGGTCATACTCTGGAATAGCTTCACGGATTTAAACGCGACTTTCACTAGCAGAAAGCTAATGATATAAGAAGTAACTTAGGCTACATTTTTAGGGTTCCGTGCCAAAGGCAAAAGACGGAACCCTTATAGATTCGTCATGTCTGTCTGTCCGTCCGTATGTCACAGCCACTTTTTTCCGAAACTGTAGGACCTACAATGTTGAAACTTGGTCAGTAGATGTATTCTGTGAACCACATTAAGATTTTCACACAAAAATAAGAAAAAACAATAAATTTTGGGGGTCCCCATACTTAGAACTTCTTCATCTTCCTAGCCTTTATTATTCCCAAGATTTGGGGTAGGCTACTAGTTCAACCGGTTTTACCTGAATATCAGTTTTTACACGGAGCGACTGACATCGGACCTCCGCAACCCTGAGGGCGAACTTAATTCGATGATTGAACTAGTTGTCAGTATATTTGAGGGCGCTGACTTCCCAATAACAATTGCCATAGATGTTCATGACAACCGGGACCGATGGCTTAACGTGCTCTCCGAGGCACGGGCGGGAAACACCGCCATATTCCATACTCCGGGCTGCTATTTAGAATTTCTTGTAAGAAAAACCCAACAGCAGTCCGACCCGGGAATCGAACCCGAGACCTCTTGATCTGCACTCGCTTACGCTAACCACTAGACCAACGAGGCAGTCGTCCCCATACATAAAACTGAAACTCAAAAATTTTTTTTCATCAACCCATGCGTGTATCTATGGATAGGTCTTCAAAAATGTTTTTTTTTTTTTTTTAATGTATGGCCCGCCATAATGACTCTACTCTGCCTGATGGAAAGCATAAGCAGAATCCAAGAGTGGTGGTCACCATACTCATTGCGAATGCAGACAATGCAGTATGGTGACCCACACCATGGCGGCCTAGTGATGCTTCTGCATCTTTTAGTCTAGTCAACAAGTACGGAACTTGTTGACTAGACTATTTGGACCTCCGGTCTCGCACTCACCAACGAAACACGACAGCACGATCGCTGTCATTTTACGTTGATTTTCTGTGCGAGGGTAGTACCGCCCCGGTCGAGCCGGCCCATTCGTGCTGAAATCAGCGTGGCTCTACTACCTACAGGTTATTTAGATTTTTAATATCATTTTTTTCTAAACTGAATAGATTGCGCGAGAGACACTTCCAAAGTGGTAAAATGTGTGCCCCCCCCCCTGTAACTTCTAAAATAAGAGCATGATAAATCTAAAAAAAATATATGATGTACATTACCATGCAAACTTCCACTGAAAATTTGTTTGAATGAAATCTAGTAAGCAGTTTTTTTTAATACGTCATAAAACGTAAACTGCAATTTACCTTTCATTCAATCAAAACAAATATTAAAAAAAAAGTTACTTGCTGCTGCGGAACCCTTCATGGGCGAGTCCGACTCACACTTGGCAGCTTTTTTAGGCTATCTTCTCTCCGCGTCTCTACCCGACGTTGTTGTTATACCGCGAGTAACACCGCGTAACTCGGCTAGTTTGTGTAATAAAAACTAATTAAAATATACTAGTCTTGGAAAAATGAGGCCATTTAGTTCTGTGTGGAAAATCCATTGAGCAACAAAGGCGGACTTGAGGGGCGCAGCCACAGAGTTTTTTCCGATACAAAACATCCTGTCTATTTGCGAGGGGAAATCTTCACACATACACAATTTAGACTCATAAATAAACAACCGCCTGTCACTACGAACTCACACATAACAATTAAAACAAAACATACAGTAAATTCACACACATAAATACATTCTGTGTCAGAACAGTGTAATGTGTAGGCTCATTTGAGCTTATCATTTGACAGAGTCTATACAAACACATACGTTACTATACATGTTCAATTGTCATTTGTTTCGAGCCAAGTAAAAGTACAGAATAGTGAATCACTTCGCTAATGTTTCTCGGCTGACTCACTCTGACATGCGCGCGCGCAACTAACGGTGAATTGAATTAAATAACATAATTATTGCGGAATGGAACCGTGTGATAGATGAAAGGTGCAGTTGTTTATAAAGACAGACAAGGCTGTATATTCTTAATGTCACTACGCTACTTATTTTTGGGTTCTTGATGATGATCCTGGTTTAACGGGGAACTCTTCATCATCATCAGCGACAGCCTTTATAAGTCCACAGCTGGATATGGGCTTCTTCTTAGCAAGGAACCCAACTCTTCTTAGGAATCCTTAGCGATAAAATATTTTGTAAATAATTATAGTGATGTATTTATATGTTTAAAAGTTTAAACTTTTGATTAATATTCTGAAGGTGATGTCGAGGTACACATATTTTCAGACTCAGGGTATAACTAGACTCTCCTAGACCACCACTAATTGGTAAACTCCACAATATTAAGTACACCACATTTGAGAGCTAATTAAAGCTCTAGACTAATTAATTACTGTTTATGTATATATATGTAATACAGAATCGTATACAGCACGGCAGAAATGGATGTCAGGAGTAAGACAAGCTCGTGTTATAAAGAACTACAAAATAATAAAAAATCTATTACACACCAACTAAGTCACCATTCCCATCTAGAACAATGTACGTTATAGTTCCGGTACTAATAAAAATAACGCTAAAACGTTCAAAGCAAACAAACAAAGCCTTCGCTGATTCAGATAGACAGTGCACAATGCGAACGCTACGTAAGAAAGGTAACGGTAGTTAGTTATCGTAGTAATGCTGTCGTCCAGCAGTAGCTGGCTCCGACAATAGATCACTATCTACCTTTGTATTCGTTGTGCGATGGGTAGATTGCCATCTTTCTGCAACAGGCTTACAAAATAGACGTGAAGTATATTTCGAACACTATTCTCGCAGTCTAGACGCGAATATGTAGGCCACTTGAGATTTTTTAGGGATGTATAAGTGTAAGTGATTTATAGTTTTGATAAAAAAAAATACCTAATACCTATTTTAAAAGTATTTCTCCTACGTAGAACATCATCTTTCTAGCCTTTATGATTCCCAAATTAGTTTTGGGGTCGGCTACTATTACCTATAGGTATTATGTTATTTATTTTTAGTTGTTTAGTTGCCTCTTCAAGTATAAGCCGCTCAAATGGGCAGGTCATGGCGGTTTCTTCGCACAATTGCAGTTTCAGTGCCAATTCTCATCCATGACTTGCTTCTCTAAGTGTAGTTACCTCATGAGTATCCTTTTTCTTTGTCCCGTCTGAATACTATTACATTTCTAATGGGGTTTAGTGCCAGACAGGTCGGCAATTTAAGAAACTAACCAAAACATCTGCGAATATTAGACGTGCCGATCCCAAATAAATTTGTGTCGAGAAAAAAACAGCGATGATTTTTTGTCAATGTCCTTTGCCGTTAAAATACATACCTCTCTTTGTTCCTATGGCAACATAGTGCATAACCCAGTTTGTGGTGTCCAACCTACCTCATGAAACTATCGCTTATTCGTGAAAACAGGTCATTGCACTTTATGAAAGCTGGTAAAATCAAAATGCCATGTGAACGTAAGCAAACTTGTTACATTTAAAAAACGAAACAAAATGATATTTGCCAGTTTTAAGAAATTCTATGTAGGCTGGTACGTTATGTTTAAGGTACAAAGTTCGTTACAAATTGTTGAGGAAACACTATTGTTTTAGAACTATCTCGTTTAGTCTAGGTCCAGGACAACAGAGCAACAGCCTTCAAGCTATACGTACAAGTATACGGTCTAGGCAAGTTAGATTAACAATAGGATAATTTATGTGACATTTGTGTTATCACTTAAATGAGCTATATGCAGTTTGCCTTATGTACCGGCTACATCTTAACCTTTTGTGAAAACAGTCTATACTAAGTGTTAAATATTTAATGCTTTATAATTCTATGGACGCATGTATATTAACAGTTAAGACATTTGTAAGTAGGTTGCTTATTCAATTTTAAACAATTTCTGATGCATGTTTTAATGACAAGCGGACGTAGTACCTACTGTATTAATTACATTTATAATTTTGGAAGCATGAATGAGTTAAGAGTTCGTTAGAATTTCATCATTAATAAAATGACAATAGAATGATTGTCACATATCCGTGCAACTTTGGGCATTACGACAACATTTCTTAATGCGTGAGTTGAAAATAACCCGTGATCTTAATTCAGAGTAGTGACTTACTCCTCTGACATTGATGATCGAAGCAAAGGTGCAAAATAGTCTGAGTATACGGTAATTTAAATTTCTAATATTGAGTTGTCGTAGCCTAGCAACATAGTGTCTTTACTATGCAAATACAGTTGCAATACTTTAAGAAAATGCATGAAATCACTAACGTTTGTAATATATGTATATGCGCATCATGAAGTTAGCAACATTTATAATATATATGCACATAAGTTTATTTATTTTCAGTTGTGTGTTGTTGTCAAATTTTGTTGATTACTTTTGTAACTTATAACCTACCTTGTAAGGTTTCATATCTCCAAAAAAATTACTGGAAAAGAATGTCCTGGGTTATTAACTGCATCACCATGCAAAAGTGCATAAACCTAAACCTTAATGTAAGTATATAAACAAATCAAATTAATAAGTCTTTAAGATGAGTACCAGAATATCATAGTTTCAACCGTCACAGTCAAGAACGACACTAGATAAAGAGGAATTATTGAGTCTCTGGATAATATAGGTCTCAGTTTATCTTATTTTACAAGCTTTTTATTAACTTGCAATGTTACATACATTGCAAGTTGTTTGTTGCAATGCTTGTATGTTCGGGTTGAATCTTGCAACTCAATTTTGAAGCAGATATCTTCAACCGATTTTGCTGAAATTTTGCAAGCATATGTTTACAGCGTGACAATACAATATTATAATGACATGGAGCTGATCTGATGCTGGAGCTGGAAGGTGGCCAGAGGAACTCTGTAAAGAAACGTCATAACAACATCGAGTTTGGACTCGTTTGATTCATCTCGAGGCATTTCATTAAAAGCTTGTTTTTAAAACGCTTTTTAATTTAATTTATATTACGATAAGTTTGAAAGAGTATATATTCGGTTTAATGTCATGAAAAGAAATTTTAAGTATAACAAATGACTTTAAAATCAATATGTCAACAAAAGAAGAAATGTGTTGGTACAAAAACACTAAAAACATTCAGGATATTGAACCCCAAATGTTTTGGTTACTGCGAGGTGTTTGGGTTTGTAATTTCACTTTTATCCACAACTATGTTATTACAATTATAGAAATACATAAGAAAAATGTAAACCATCTTGACAAATGATTGCATTTAAATAATAATAAATCTCTTTATTGTACACCAGCTCATGAAATTATAAGGTAAACTTAAAACTAATATAAAGTATGTACAAGTGGCGGCCTTGTCGCTCCAAGGCAATATCTTACAGGCAACCATGATTTTTTTTACCAAATAATGTATCACTTAAAATAAGTGATAAAGCTGAGAAACATAGTAAAGAAGAGAATCTATTATTCTGACATTCACAGGACAACACATTGTTATTAAGATGAGGTGATGATAAGATAAAGTGTGCCAGAAGCAATTGTAATGCCCCATGCTATATCAGAAAAGGCGCCTATCTTATTATATTGCTGCAATCTAAGGCAGCGCTAGTATTAGGATAGGTTCCGCACCCGACCTCGGTTAGTCCGTGCCGTATTAATACAAGAAAAGTTCTGTGGTACCGCTGGACACAATGTATTTTTATGATATAGCCTGAACTAGGGAATCGTTCACGTGAATTGAAATTACTACCACTGACCATGTTCACCTGTAACTCAAGTCAAGTCATAGAGAGCGGTGGTACCTCTTCATCTACCCCCTTAGAGTCAGGAGAATTGAAGTTGGAGAGGGGTTGAGCTCCGATAAACTTACTCACCACTGCACGGATGGCGAAGTGGCATGAGGGTTCAAATCCCACATTGGACAACACTTTGTGTGATGCACAAATTGTTGTTCTAAGTCTGGGTGATCTTTGTGTCCGTCTCATATACGTTTATTTGTAAAGTCCCTCGCCTCAGGGGATTTATTCCTAATATAGGAGTTATCTTAATAAAGAAAAACAAATAACGTGATAAAAGGCTACGAAAACATATCATAACTAGCTTTATATGAGACCGTGGTATCACTCTAGGCTATTTCATCTCACTACATTGATAACTTACATACTTTGCACTGTTAATAAAAACAATATCAATACAAGATACTCAACATTCTTGCAAGCCACTGCAGATGAATCACGTATTAGATCGCAGATGCTAAGATAACATGCGCAGATAATGTATCTGTTTATAAATTGAGAAATAAGGTACGTGTCGCGGGAGCACGTGCGATTATCGCATCGGGTTTCATAATGACAGCTACACTCATCCAACTGCTACTACAGTGAAGCAGACACCATAGTTTATGCAAATATTATACACCTACTATTGATTTTACATAGATATAGTTTAGCAAGGATAGAAAGTAATTGTCAGAAAAGACTTTTCGATGTCTACTTGCCTTAATGTGGGCCTGTTAAGCCATTATTTTATTGCTTTATAACCAAGTGACTAAGTTTACTGTAGCCTTAACAGTCTCACTGATTCAGTTGTAAGGGACTCAACGGGCTCAGACGACCGTGTATTCAATGTATTAAGTTATTATATTATAACCTAACTATTTGTAAACTCTAAGCTGCTTCGTAGCAATGTCCTTCAGCCTCAAAAGTAAATTTTACTTAAAAGCCAATATTACGGTAATAATCACTTAACGAGCGACGCTGATAACATCAAAGTCGTTAGGTGATTATTCATTTGATTAAATAGACAAATGTGATTGATGATGTTCAATACAGTGTTGTGTTATTAAGTTTATAAACTAACTAGTTCTATTCCACTTCGTTCTTTGGAATTGGTAGGGATGGAAGATATAAATTCTATCGAATTCAAATTGTAATTCACCAAATAAAAGACCAACTGTCAACTGTAGAAGCTTTGCAATATCGGAAATGCAATAAACTCTTTTGAAACAGAACCAAATTATTGCAAATATGAATAGTGAATTCTTAATGCAATATTCTTTAACTTGTATACCACATACATAGAAATTATATTTATAACCAACTGTATCGTGCAAGACTCGCGATAAAAAATATTGACACGCAAAATAGATGAAATAAAAAGCAAATTTTAACAAAAAAAACCGACTT
This sequence comes from Diaphora mendica, assembly GCA_949125395.1. Lineage (NCBI taxonomy): Eukaryota > Metazoa > Arthropoda > Insecta > Lepidoptera > Erebidae > Diaphora > Diaphora mendica. The sequence continues at coordinate 29,306,043 of OX421318.1, read as the reverse complement.
CAATCTGGACCAAATTGAAATGGGACCACATGGGAAGCACTAGCTTTCAAGTAAAAAAAGAATCATCAAAATCGGTTCACCCAGTCGAAAGTTATGAGGTAACAAAACATAAAAAAACCGTCGAATTGTGAACCTCCTCCTTTTTTGAAGTAGGTTAAAAATAGAAAAATCCATAAAGCGGTGTAACATTGTGTTAATATTTGAGCTTAAGGTGTAAGGCTGCACTTTTAAGGTGACTCCAATACAGAGCAAGTTAACAGGAAGGAGATTGAGGTGGTATGGACATACTATGAGAAGGTCAGAGCAGCACGTCGTGCGGACTGCTCTAAGCCTACCAGAAGTCAAAAGAAGCCGGGTACGACCTCCGTTGACATGGTGGACCAGTATGACAAACTCCTGAAGAAGGAGAATTTACGGAACCCGACACCCCTTGACAGAATGTCTTGGCGGCGTAAAGCAAGGAGAGTCAACACCACCTAACGAACTAACCAACCATTTTAGTTCAAACTATATACAAATAAATCTGTGATACGGTGTACAAATAAAGAATTTTCTTTCTATTTATCTACTTCACATTTTGAAAACTAGCAACTAACTGTTGCATTCGCAATGAGTATGGTGACCACCACTCTTGGATTCTGCTTATGCTTTCCATCAGGCAGAGTAGGGAGATTGGGTAACAGTGGATCACGGGGTACAGTGGATAATTCACTATAACTCGGTATGTGTTGTGCTTACGCAGACAATCAAACGTGCTTTTGCCGCCTAGTCCGTCCCCCTTTCCGATGCACTAGTCGTCCACGCGGTGACAAAGCGGGAAGTCACGCTGACACACTTCGCGCAGTAGGTAAGTAACGAAAGTATTTTTCCACGTGATTTTAAAATTCGTTTTATAACTAAGTGAACAAGATATCTAAATGTTTTTATTTTGTCCTACGCTTGTGATATCCTAAATCCTACGTAGCTTGTGTCATTTTATTTGCGAGATAGATAGTAGTTGTTTTATTTATTGTATTATTCCATAACCGCCATTGGGTCACAATGAATCATTTCGTATTGGGTCACAGTGGACTGCTGATCCATTGTAACCCATGGAACAAAAATTGATTCATAATTTGTTTTTAGGTAAAAATACCCGGCAATCGGGTAAGAAAGACTGGTGTCGGACTTCACACTGAAAAACAAATGAGAAATGCTCTTAAACTCATATCGGATGGTCAAAACATAAGAGCTATGGCTATATCAACCGGTATTCCATTTACAACTTTATATAGAATATGCAATAAAAAGTTAAATACAACCCGGATCCTGAAAAACCTATATAACCCACACCTAATTAAGCAGTTCGTAAAATATTTACCTATCACCAAGAAAACAATAGAGTCGATTATATTGTTAAGGGCAGCCAAATGTTCTATGGACTCACTATTACAGACGTTCGAGGCCTAATTTACGAAGTAACGATCTTAAATAATATAAAAGTACCAGATACATGGCATAAAAGTAAGCTTGCAGGGATTGAGTATCTGTATTTTATCAACAACCCATAACGCCCCACTGCTGGGCTCGGGTCTCCTCTCAGGAGAGGGTTAAGGCCATTCATCCCCACGCTGGCCGAGTACGGGTTGGGACTGGCAAGACAACGTTGTGGCTACGTCATCTTGCCGTTGCGTTGGATGTTTTTTTAATCCACCCAAAACTATATGTATAAACTCAGAAAAAGAAATAATCGATTATCTTTACGAACTCCTGAAGGATGCAGTCTTAGCAGAGCGACGTCTTTCAATCGTCATATTGTGAATGTGTTCTTTGATAATAACCAAAGCTTGAAGACTGTTTGTGTTGTTATCTTAGAATTTAAATTAACAGACTGTTGATTAGGTCAAAGAAAAAACAAAATTTATTACTAAGCACATCAATGTGAAATCGTTATTTTTTTAAAAGACTGCGTTTGATTTAGATGAAAGAAGATTGTAGAATTATACAAATAAAAGAATCATAATACGGAAATTGTTGTATTTTTCTAGTTTTTTTACGTAGATCCAGTCTACCCCAGTTGATTCACTGTCACCCATGCATTGATCCAAAGTGACCCATTCCCGGGGCACAGTGGATCATTTTCCATTTTTTGTAAAAGTTGTTATAACTTGTAAATTTTATATAATACAAGTCATCAAATGCCTTTTTTTGTAAGATTAGATACTCATGTTATGATTTCATTTCAGAGATGAATAATTTAGCCATATATTTTCCAGCTGCATTGCTTAAAAAAAAAAGTGATCCACTGTTACCCAGTCTCCCCTAGTCATTTTGGCAGGTCCATGCTTAAAAAAAAACTAAGCACTCGTTACTATCAAACCATCCTAGCTGTACGCGCAGACCAAAACCTTCCTCATATAGGTAATTACTTATTATTATTTTTTGCCATCCTTTTATCATATTATACATTTCAGGAAGATACATTTACACAGAAATTCCCGTGCGAAAAAAAGCAAAGATTAAGTCGGTAATAATATGAAAAATCTACCACATATTTGAAGTTCAATACCTATATCACATCTTTTTGTATGTTTAAAGAATGACGTCACAGAACGGGAAACATACGTAACATAATTACGACACTCGCTGCAAACGTAGTTAACGTTGCATATGTGCGTTTAATGCACATAACTGCAATAAAACAAGCAATTATTATCGTACACACCACAATATCTTCAGGTATTCGGCCTTCTCGGAACAGATTCGTTTAATGACTGCGCGTAGACGCTTTCTTATATTAAATAATAGTATTTACATTTTTTTCTCACAATGAAAATGCAGACAATACTTGCCTATACATGAGAAACTTCTAAACTTTCACGTTTCATGACATAATAATTATTTTTACGGGAATTAACGCGACCACTTATTTAAAGGTATTACATAAAGCCTGTTCATTTTCATAGTGTCATTTTGATTGTTTATAATCAAGCCGCCTGCGCCATCCGCCCACTAATAAGTTTTTTTTTTATACTTACTTGTGGGCGTGCGCCACACATCGCTCCTTTGATTCGTGTCGGCGTTCCTTTGACAATGAACCGCACCGGTGGTGGCACGATCGAAATGACTGAATGAACAGGCTATACCTCTGTTTTGCCTGACGGTTCGACCGGGTTGCACTGGCCGTGGTCACAGGCTGACTCAGGCAAATCAGAGGTATGAGATACCTTAAAGGTATCACATACCTCGCTAAGGGATCGCGTTAATTCCCGTGAAAATAATTATTATGACAAGGGAAACTGTTTTACCCTCTTCTATGAAATATGAAACGTATGTATCTGTCTCTCTACGATCCAGTAATTAGGTAATTCTTATATTATTCTGAGACACTCAGTGCTGCCATCTAACGTTGCTGCGAAGCTCAATTTATGAATTGAGCTTCGCAGCAGCAAAGTCAATCATAAATAGTTGTACTAACCAAAATTGAAATTGAAATTTCAAAACCCAGTAATGATTGTGTGATTATTTAAATAATAATTATTAATAATATAATTATTATTTAAATAATATTTTTTAAATAATAATTCATATTGTGTCTAAATTATTAAATAAAAATAAATGGATATCACAGACGGCTACAGACAGAACCTGTGCCGTACTACTAAAAAAACTGTTATGTATTTTTAAATACATATAAAAGACAAATTAGACCCAGACATAGAACCAATGATCACACTCATCAGACAATTAATTAATCGTCTGCAATATTTTGTTCAGCAGTCAGATTAATAACCACAGAACCAACAGGGCGGTCAATAAGAACATACGTCTATGCGATACAAATAACAAGAAGTTATTTCAATATCACAAATATTCAGTCTCCAATACTATTTTGTTTGCCAGAGAGACTAACAGCATAGCAGTTAAAAGTGTCATCAAAACAGAAGCACAACAAAATTTGTTAGCAACTGTCGTGTCGTTTTACAACTCAATAAATCGTCCAAGGACTTTACTTTAAAACAAAACAATTTAACAGATCCAAGGCTACGTAGGTATGTGAATACCTAAAACGACTGTCTACAAAGTTCTTGTCAAAACAAGTTGTCGTGAAGCGTGTAAATTTCTCGTCGTGTTTACTATGTGAAGAATTTATCATCCGGGCATTGTTGACTTGAAATTTTAAGAATAACACCAGTCTGGAGGTATTGTCCAAGTGAGTGAAAGTGTGGAGACTGACCGTAGTTGCGTCACAGCTAATACCTAACTTTGAAGAAGAAGACTAGGCACTCGAGAACATTGAATGAACCAACATTGTTCAGAAGACGTCTTTATTGGAAATCTAAATTGAAGTTGCTTTTGTTCAAATAATGTGCAGCCTCATTATTGCAATATCAGATTGTTATATACTCTCCCAGTCGATAATATAGTTTTAATACATAGTCAAAGTGTATGTCATAAGGTTGAGTCATATTTGAAAAGCTTTCAATGACTAATATGCATTATTAAAATAAAAGTGACCGTCATACAACATTTCTAGAAATTCTGAGCTGCCATAAAGTTGACCTTAAAAATTCTACTTTGCTATTAGTAATATTATTTGGAGAAAAAATAGTTCAAATTATGAATTCTTATTCATAATTTGAAAGAGACACCTTGACTACTTTCATTGGTCAATTTTTCCTTTCTGTACTTATAGATTTTCTAGATATTCTTGCACAAATTTACCAATGTTTCTAAAATTGCACTTAGTTAATCAATACTCCTTAAATTTATCAGGTCAAATGTTACGTAAGAGGGCTGGCGGCGAGTGAATGCAAAAAGCAGCGGACCAGGCTTGGTGTGCCTTGGGAGAGGCTATGAGGCTTGGCTGATACGAATTATTACTTTACTTTTTCTGAGATTGCAATTTGCTATATTAAATGACAGTGGAAGAAATATAGATAAGTGTATTAAAAAGTTATATTTGTTCATGACAGATGCAAGAATCAAGAGTGAGTCTATCTACACCATGGGAAAGCATTGGCCGAGTGTGCCAATAGTACATATCATAAAGCATTTTCCACTTTCAATGCAGACTCGATTTGAATAACGTAACTGAATGATTGTAATGAATGCGTGAACACGTGCAGCGGCCGAGTGCGTGAATACGAATGTAGTGTTAGAATAGTGCATATATTATACGAACGTGTACTAGACGACAGAGGACGAAGCACTTCCTACAAATAGATATAGGAAGCAACTATTAACTTATGTCTTCAAGTTAATTATATATCGGTAAAATGTAGTCTTTCGTACTGCAGACGCTCCCGAAATCATTAAGAAGACTCCAAGCAAATATTGAAAAATGTTCATACTTTACGCAGAAGAGCTATCTGAATAAATAGTAATGCAGTAACATGTAATGCAGTTGTAAATTTGAGTTTAATGTATTTAATATGCTTACAGTAGATATAACTGTTGTTACCCCTACGTTTCAGTCAAATTTACACACACATACATGTTACACAGTCCAACGTGATTTATATCTGATTAACGAGCATTGGGTGGATGAGTGTATGAATAGATAAGCATACACAATTCGAAATTTTAATAATAGTAATTATTAGTGCGGGTGTTTTCGAGACAACAATTTAATAAGGCAATATAAGCGTATTAATGAACTCAATCAACTATTATGCAATCAGTATTAGAAGTAAATTTATATTATGTTTAAAGCTCAAAATTTATGCTAAAGAACAAATTTACCATTTTATGAATATTAGGTGTTGTAGTTCAAACAAATGATAGATATTTGAAGTTATGAATGAATATCTAAGTCCACTATCTATTTTGTTCAGCATTATTTTGATTATTATGTACAGAAGATAACGAGCTGTGTTCATTTGACTGTAGATTTCTCAGAAGATTAGTATTACGTTTAGTACCAATACATACTTAAGCAGAAATGCACAGACGATTTTATCTTGATTCAATCTTGGTAATGAAATCTTTGAACCTGCATTTATTTCCATGTCGAACTTTTCCTAATTCTGCATTCTAAAAATGTGAGAAATTTGTACGTTTTACGAGCACTCAATTTGTTCACAAAAGAACAACGTACACAATCTTTGTTCTAGATCTCACTAAAGAAATCTGGATCTGAATTCCTTTCGACATTTTATACTATTTTATTTATTACAGAAATCAAACAAGTTACACAATAGCACTGCACAAAGGTATAAAATATTTGTCGCTCAATTCTCAAGTCAATCGGAAAGAAAGATATTAAAAACTTACGTTTACGGTTACGATTATTTCCATTAATTATTATTCGAGAAAACAATTATCTTGTGAGAATGTGTAACCAATTTAATTCAGATAAGAACCGTAATATGCGAATAAGGTATACTATGTTTTCAAGTCCTAGGTTATACGATTGTGACGATAAAGCTTAAAAGATGATAAATTAACAGAGAGTTAAGAGAAGGACTGTCCTTAAATTTCTCTACCTGATTAAATTTAGGGATGATACAAGCCAGCCGTTCTTACCCATTGCTAGGAAGAATTACTTTTTTAGGAGGAAAGCAGGCTTAGTCTGTGGTGCCGCATATTTTATAACCACACTCTACGGTTACCCGTCATCCATCAGCTGAGCTCTGCTAGGGTCCTAGAGATTTCCTAATAAGATTATAGCTGTCCTAACTTCACAGAATTCCAATACGTTAACACCAGGAATTGCTAACCCAAAGTGACTTAAATACTCACACGATAAAAACGTCTCCAAAATAATAATAATAAATATTTTTTTATTGCAGCAAATTACATTACACAATTTAGATATAAGCCCTGATTCCCAAACTAGCGCGAGCTGTATGTTGGGAGCCAGTATCTTTCCAAGTATAAATTACACAGTTCCTTAAATTATATTCTTGTTACAAAGTGGTTCAAATATACGCAGTAAATTCGTTCACTGTATTTAGCATTAACAACAATGACAACATAATACTTCTGAGTGATATGATATGAAATATACCTTTTTCTTACACTCAGACGGTTTAATATTCCTGAAGATATTACATGCATTTACAGTTATAATATTTTCTAATTAATCATTAAAACGTGTTCTACTATTTTGTCATGCCATTCAAACTTTCACTTGTCAGCTAAATGTCTATTTCGCTTTACGAACACCACAAAGTATAAGCTAAAGATTTATTTAATTAATCGCAAGTTAAGTTAGCCATGTGAATGTGAGACGACAGTCTTAACTCACGTATCATTTGAAATTGATTATGTAAATCTGTATTTATATAATTCATTTCATATACAATTCCCTTTAACTCGAACAAAAGTATGTAGCAGAAAGAGCAATTATTTTTAGGATTTATCACTAATTTAAAATCCAAATATTATTATTAAATTTTACTGAAGCTGCCAAAAAGCACCTATAAAAATTATTTAAAAAAACCGACTGCATCAATATCTGCCATCTTTATTAAATTCAGGTACGTCGTTGTCTGAGAGATTGATGCGGCGCTTGCATCTATCTCTCATCATTACATTACTGTTTATGAGAGATATCAATGTTCATCATTTCATTAATGTTTCGTTATGACGTTGTGACGTTAAACTATCGTCCGTAAACCGACTTTACAGACAACCATTTTATTTTTTATTTTTTTATTTTATGTACCCAGTGTCACTCTCACGACTAAGACGAATCTATTGACACCACTCACATAAAAAATACGGCAAGCCGTTTAGGCTCTAAGGCGTGCCAAAGAAATATACATACACTCGAAAAACATAACCCTCATTTTTTCGCAGTCGGGTAAAAAGCAGTTAATTTAATTTATTTTTTAAGTCTAAAAGACATAAAAATCTAAAATGGCTCCATTAATTGGCGCCAAAATGTCTTGCGATTATGTTATCTGTAGATACATTCATGCAGAAAGATCAAAATGGACGGAGCATTAAAAAAGTTAATTGAATTTCGCATTCCTGTGTCGAAGCGTTCCGGAATTCGAACAGGTATCAAGATGGCGACTCATCATCATTTCCAGGACAGTGTTGAGCCATATTGACATAAAAAGTTGTGGCATTGAGATTTTTTGTTTAAAAATACAATAAGCAAAAAGAATGAATCCCGCGACAGCTGTATTAGTATGCAAATGTAGTTACGTCTTCAACAAATACCGCAATCAGATGGATTTAAATGAATCACGTTCCGTTGCACTACCGGCTCCCACGCCAAGTGTATACGCTCTATGGGTGGACGGCGAAGTACGGCGGTAAGCGTACATGCATATCCAATTATCAAAGGAAATTGATCAGGTACAGAACTAATTAAGATACACTAATCATCACTAATCGTAAGAAAATGTATTTATTTGAATGCTGGCAGGCCATCAGATCTGAGACAAGTTGCATGGTTAGGTTGGTGGATATAATTATCGTCTGGTCCGCAACAAGCGTGACATCAAAGCGGAACAAAAGTCAAATGTCCTCAATTTAAGTTTGTTTGCTTTTAATGTTACCTAACTAGACAATTTTGTGCAGCCTTCATCCTCGCGTCAGTGCGGAGGAACTATTATCTTTCTTAGACTCAACTATGATCGCTTTGAAATTCACTCACAGTGTCAATAACAACCGAGTCTAACAAAATAGATGCAGTTGTTCATAAAGAAACAACTAATTAGATTTTAAAGTAATATGCACATAGGGTAGGCGAAATCTCAATCCTTGATGTTTTTTGGATCGTCATTTTTAAAATTTAAACAAGCAGGTATAATAATGAGCTTCTGTGCTAGATTTTTAATTACTACATTCTTTAAGTGTTGCAATCTGCAATGCAAAGTATACCAACACTAGTTTTATTTCAAAACTGTGAGCGTGGATGGAATGGTGAGCGAATCCGGCGACGCTACCTCGGGGGAAATGACGAGCTGAGAAGTGCGGAGGTAGAGTGTATGTAAATGTAACCAAAGCCATGTTATCGTACGCGGTGTGGCGATGTGCGGCTGGTGTCCGGTGCATTGTTGCTATGCGCCAACGATCACACATCACGAATCACGACTAATTGCAATTCCGCGCGGCGCCGGCGGGAGCACGCCGTGCTACCGCGCGACTATCGCCGCGTGTTGCGACACTCGCCCGACGACGAACCCTCCGCCGCCCAACAAATATTAACATGGATTATTCGCGATTCACGCCGCGAACCAACAATTATGTTGTGCAACTATCTGCGTTCGACACAACTTCAATATTCACCACACGTCACTCGCCCCTACTTAAATTCAACTATTTTAATTGCATAAGCCGTAAATAGACATTAATACGAATATGATGGCCGTTATTTTCTTGAAACTAGTTTTAAATATTACTGCCATTGCAGCCTCATCTGCATACAATTGAAAGATCAAGACCGTCTGTCCGACGGCCGCACGAATTTGAGTTGAGCTGCTATGTGCAAATTAACTGCTGCTTACTAGTACTATAATTAGTATAATAACCTACATTTGGAGAGCTCTAATCGTACAGCAAGTGGCCCGTGTACACAATATAAAAGTACCGGCATAGTGACGCGCGGTCGAGCCCATGCGACAAGTCGCTCGTCTGGCGAACTCTACAGTTATTGACTGATCCTTCGTACGATGAACGGAATCATCTCCAAGGAAAACCAGACTGACTCATATTTTAGCGCCGATGATAGAACAGGTTATTGCATTGTTTTTTTTTGCGTTATGCAAAAATAAAACCAGTAGAGGACATTACGTCATTAATTAAAATTCCTCATGCAAAGTAATGGGCCTTCGACGGCCAACAAAGATAGTTCTTGCTGATGCAGTTCCAAACCTATAATTTCACAACCTCAGTTACATAGTAATGAAAATATCAGGACATAGTGCTATCAAAGCTGCTCTAATACAAGTAATAGTTCAGACGTCGGACTTCCGCAAGTCCGCAGTGATTGGGGTTCGAATCACTACCGCCCCTCACTGCCTCCCACCCAGTACACTACTGACGTTATCGTCACAACACCAGTATTCTTAGCTAAAGTAGTTTACAAAAATACTAGAAACAGACATTACTAATATTAATTGCAATAAAATATAAATATAAAAAAATCATAAATATAATTTAATTATATAATAAAGTCTTCATTACGCTCAAAGTTAACAAAGAATACAAATTTTTTTTACTGAAATTCATCAAGGAAACCTATTTTGATTGAGTAGTCTCTTCAATGTAGTTGCAATTCTAAATTATGATATAATATTTAGCCAAACGTTTTTCACTGGGTGTCACGAGTGTCACGACCCCACAAGATAAGTTTACATTTGAACGGAGCCGATGACTAAGACGTGATTCACTTCATCGGCTGTTATTGAAATTTCGTGACATTTCATCGTCTGTATTGAAACATTAAAACAAATACTGAGAACACAATAGAGCCTTTCGTACCGAGTCATAGCTAATTAACGATGTAAGGCTATGCGCGATTTACAATATACTAATAAACAGATGTTTTATGAGTGAAATCAAAGTAATATTTTCAGAGGATGTACAAATTACAATTTTCCGGAGGGAAAACACCGGGATGGGGAAAAATGATGAAAAATGGAAATTTATAAATGTATCACTTTAACAGATACAGTAGCTATTTGGGTTTCTGTACTTACATGTGCATAATGTGTTCGGTGATTGTTCGCTGGGTAGTGATGAGCGGTGTGTAAAATTTCACAGAGCACAGACACGTATTCGGTTCAACGCGCGGTCGCCATGCCGTCCGTTCGCGACGAAGGTTTGGAGGCAAGTGGGTGGCGCGGGTCGAGCGTGCGCCGCGCCGACCTGCACACCGGCCTGCAGGCTCACTGCTGACTCCGCATCTTAACCCGCCAGTGCATCATTCGATAAAATTCGCACATTTTCGCGAACATACTTGAAAAACCTATTTTCCGGTAATAAATTATGTAGAATTGAATGTCGCAATAACTAGTATGAAATCAAAATACTTGTAACAAGTTAAGGGTTACCGTTTCAGTGAAGCGTTCAATGTTTGGTATATAAGAAAGATTTCAAGAAGATAACTTTTTCCTGTTACGTTACCGACACCTACCCACCGAACGTTGGTATCGATCAGTGTGTTAATCGATTAAACACATTTCAATTTTAGTTTAACCACAATTTTGTTTTACGAATTGTTGAGCTGTTTGATTCTGATTGATTTACGTACATTATTCTTCATTCGTAAATAAATAGGAATTGCAGTCAATAACTCTATTAAAACCCGTAATGGCCTGCTCGTCTATTCGTTCAGTATGCTAAAACCGTTTGGCAATTTATGTCGATTATAGATTAATCAATTCGCGTATTTCTCAAACACTTTTATCACACGCAACTTTTATCGTGATAAATATCATCTATTGTCCTTTTCTGTAAATATGATAGCGTCCTTGCCTTCCCCCGAGCCTTTTTCCTAAACTAGGTTTGGGGCTTTAGGTCTACTACGCTACGATATAGTTGAACTTCATTTTTTATGTGGCGCCACTGCTTCAGACCTACACAACCCAAGTCCCGTAGAAAGACTTCTGTCTAACTATTCAGTAACGCTTGTCACAACTTTTCATACGGCAACCGGATCCAACAGCTTACGAATTTTCTGAGTCACGAAGGGTCTCAATTTTTTAAATAAAGTGTAATCCATCCATATACTGATCTAGTTGCTTGACTTTACAACCTACGCAGTTATCACATAGCCACGAGGCGCTGACTACAATACACAATTTTATAATAATCGGTTGATTAGTTAAGGCATAGAATACAAACAAAGTAACAAAAAAAACTAAATCTAACATTTATACAATTTCATACCACTATGACGTCAACATAAATTTTGTACACAACATTCGTTGATGAATGAAATTGTTAAATAAACTAACTATTATCTATACCTGATCTTGCATGCTCTTGCACATTGCCAGTTCTATCTACCTCAACGTGATCTGATAATCTTAGTCAAGAAGACTACAGACATTTTTGATTAAATTAGTATATTATCTGTCTATACTGAAAATATGCAGTGACTACATTTCAAAACCCATGGATCTTCGAAAGATTTACCCTTCTGTTGTGCTGTTTGTTACATTTCGCCTAGTGTGTTCATTTTGTCAACAGTCTTTTTAACAGTACACTGCTGGACATAGGCCTCTCCTTAGGAAGGAGGTTTTGTCCTACACGCTGGCCAGACGTGTTGGTATACTACACTATGTATTACTATAACGGTATATAACAATCCTAATATAATATTACTTTATTTATTTTTTTGTCTTACCTAGTATACACCAGACACTACCCTACACTACCTCATAATCATGGTTTTCTCTCCATCCAAGGGTTGCCTGTAAGAGATTGCCTCCGGGCGATAAGGCCGCCAGTTGTACTTCTCTAAATTTAAGCTTACCTTGGAATGCATCTGGTGTAAAATAAAGAGATATTATTATTGTTATTATTACACTTAGTTGGCGTTAGTTCACCAGAGACGAACGGACTCCCCCTACCCCTTTAAAAGGGGTGGTGTCGCTCACACAAATTCTGTTTCATATTTCCATACAATCTATTATGTAGAAACAAAATCAATGGAAAATAACTAATATTATAAGTGCGTAATCGATTTGTGTGGTGTAACTAATTTTTGAATAGTTTTGCTCGACCAGATTAGCGGCAAACTATAGAAACGATTATTGTGACTTATTAGTTTACAATAATAACGTGATTCGTTTTACACACTTTTGTAACAATCTGGTTCTGGTCTAACTTGGGACACGTGGTCAGACGACGAGAGCCAATGCAACCTGGTTGAAACATCAGTCTTTTCAATGGTATGTATTAAATACGTGTTTTTTTATGTATGGGCCTATGTATGCCCAATTGACCCCACTCTGTCTGATGGAAAGCATAAGCAGAATCCAAGATCACCATACTCAATGCGAATGCAGACAATGCAACACTGCAGCATGGTGACCCACACTCTTGCGGCCTATTGAGATGCTTCTGCATCATTAGGTCTCCTTGCTAGCTGCGACCCACGGTTGTTGTACCTCTGGAATTCTGAATAAAGTACTACTCCAGACCATAATCTATAATTTCCTCCAGCCAAATTTCATCCAGATACGCTCAGTCGTTTGTGTTTGAAAGAGTTACAGACATCCATACAAAATGGTTTAATGGCATGTTTCTGTAATACTCTGTAACTATATTACTATCGCCCATAGGGTTCAAAATTTCAAAAACACAATGAAGTGCCCAAGTAATTGTAAATCGTACGCGGCCCCCCTCTTAAAGCAAGCGGTTAATGGTGCATATAGACGCTCCCAATAGTAACTGAGTCTTATAGATCGTGACCTTACTTAGTAGTAGCCATGGTCATGGTCAACGACAGATTGACAGCCATTGTCTAGTGAAGCGTAATTCACTAACTTTTGCGGTGACTTCCCTCGTACCTATTTTTTTCGTACTGTGGCAAAATGTATTTAAAATTTCTCTATTATCAGTTACGTACTTAGGGCGTGAAAGCATCACAAACAAACTTATTTTCGCATTTATATTATATTTAGAATACGTGAAGAGAATTTTATTATTTGTGGCTACTCCTTTTTAAGAAAATTTCACGAACAGCAATTTTGGAATAGCAACTGTAGACAAAGTTCTATGTCTAATAAGTTCAGTCTAAATATAGCCTAGACTGTAATTGGCTGAAAATTTAAAAGCCGTGATATCATTTCGTATGAGCCGGCCTATTTTTTTCGAAGTATGGTTTTCTGACAGCTATATAAACCTTCCCCACTTTCTACCCTTCACACTTGGTTAATATTATGATAGGCAAGAAGCAGTTAGAGTTGATAGTTTCTGAATTCAATGCCTAAAATTAATTTCCGGACAGGGTATTCACCTAGTATATTTGTTACCATGTACCCTTTTGTTAGTGAGTATCCGATATTTCGGCGCTGTTGCAGCTAGCAAGCCCGCAGATTTCCATTTTAATGTTACTGACCATGAAAGTTTAAAACAATATATTATATTTGTACCATCTCGGAAGACGGACAATCACCTCGTTATGTAGGAATGAAACCAACTAAACCACATTGTATATCATACTACGCCTTGAGTCAACGGCTCCGGGAACAGCTGGTCAAAATCAATATAGTTGATGATAAGCCAAGTCCGGCGTAATTTCCAGAACATCAAGACTGAGCAAGGCCCTACTTAATATCCTAAGCACGCAAGCAGATGACTCGGTCTGAGTCAATGGTACAGAGATGCTAAACATACATAATTTATGTAACCTTTATCCTTATAATACATTAACCTACACAAAAGATATAACAGACCACCTCTCCTTCAAGTGTCACTTCTAGCCATTTTGTCAAATTATTGAATAGTCACATTTACATGTAAATAAATTAGTTATAACGTAGGATAACAGTCGTGAAGCTTAGTTGGAGGCCTATGGACGGTTTAAAAACATCCAACGACAAGATTTACGTAGCCACAACGTTGACTTGCCAGTCCCCAACCCGCACTCGGCCAGCGTGGGGCCGTATGGCCTTAACCCTCTCCGGGGGGGAGACCCAAGCCCAGAAGTGGGTCATTTTTTTATTTTTTTTAATAATAATAATAATTTTTATTGTTATAGACAGTGTTGAAATACATTGGAACCCTGCTTCCTGTGGTAGGTTACATCTTGTGTTACAGGAGACAGTGTCCTCACCCATTATGTTACATCAACTATATAATAAAATATACAGCAAAGAGTGTGTGTGTGGAAGTATGTAATATGTATGTATGCGTGTGTGATCGTGTTTGAGTGTGTAGGTAAATGTGTGTGTGTATGCATGTGTATGCGATTGTGTGTGAGTGTGTAAGAAAATGTGTATGTGTGTTCATTGTAATAAGGTTTCAGTTTGTGTGTAGTCAAGTGTACGCAGTCATGGTTTTATTTTGATTTTGTGTTTTAGTAGGGTGTTTATGAGCAGATTTTTTGTTTATTTTACATATTATATAAGCGTGTAGCTAGTTAAGAATATTGCCGTCTTGCTTGTGCAGTTCCATTCTATTGGATGTTGATAAAAAAATCTTATTGTGCAACACTTGAAATAAAAGGCACTATACAAGCGCTAATGTTTATAACTATATAATTTATTTCTAGATTACATAACATATAATATACATATTTATTATATGTTCTCACCATGTATTCCAATTTTTAGATTGTAACAATGGACTGCATGATATTTGGAGCTGGGTGATATATTAATCAATGTATTAGTTAAATCACGGTCCAAACTGACATTTTTCAATGAGTCCTTCACTTTTACTTTCCTTATGATTCCTCCGTCAAGTCGTCAGTCCATCTCCTATTGTTCGGTTTACTGATATGTGATCTTTACTCTAAGATACCATTGTGTAGACCACTCTCAGTTTTTCGGCAGACGTGGCCAGAATGCTGTATTTTAAGCTTGCATCTTCTATGAGCTACATTGCCATATTTAGCTAACAGATGACCGTATGTTGATTTTTTTTAGATGCTTAATGCATAACACGCTAAATATAAATCAGCACTGGTATACATATGTTAATTTTTAAAATTTAATAACGAACTCAAGCTACCATGCGCGCTTTTATGATACGCATACCAATATAGTAGAGTATTTCTCCAGGTCATCCCAAAACAAGCCGAAATCTAGTATGTTTTCGTGGTAAATTGCGTCTATCATTTTGACATAACATGGACAGATTCAAATTCCATGTTTGTACTCGTTGTAAAAACAAACTGGTTATGACTGTCACATATAATTAAAATGTGATTACATAGAGAGCGAAGAGCGATGTAATTGGAGTGTCGTAGTGAACACAGCCTGTAAGTATTTATCTAGGTAAAATGCATATGTTTTATACGTGTTAATGAAACTATAATTGATCCATTTACTATCGTTTACCAGATGAACGATGGTGATGGATTAAGAATATGAAGTATTACCCCTCTTCATCCCGTGGATATCATAAATGTTTACTGAGTGAGCAAACTACGCAGTACAGTTTAAACCGTGGGATTCAAGCCACGCTTCGGCATGAATGGGCCGGCTCGACCGGAGTGATACCACGGCCTCTCAGAAAACCGGTGTGAAATAGTACTTGCGCTGTGTTTCACCGAGTGAGTGAGGATACCGGAGGCCCATACTCTAATCCTTGCCCCTATATCCCCCCCCCCTCCCCAGAAGGCCGGCAACGCACTTGTGACGCTTCTGGTGTTGCAGGTGTCCATGGGCGGCGGTAATCGCTTACCATCAGGCGATACGTCTGCTCGTTTGCCCCCCTATTCCATAAAAAAAATACATAAATCTCTGTCCAGCTATTACTATCAGTAGGCTGTTGATGATTACGAAGTTAGATAGTTGTGGACGAGAGGAAAGCCCCATTATTTAAATACGGTATCAATTCCCAAAGGTCCATGACCTATGGTACTTTCATTTAAAAATGAATACTGTTTAGTTAAGATACCGTACTAAACTAACTTTTACTGAAGTGCAACCAGGGATTAAGGTAATTGCATTCATAAATGACTAGGTTTTGAGACTAGGCCTAGCTTTTGTAGTTCCATTCGCGTGTATATATGTCGGCTATCGCGTTAAAGAGTAGCCTATGTCCTTCCTCGTGAATCGAAGTATCTCCATGACAAATTTCATTAAAATCGGTGCAGTGGTTTAGACCTGAAAGCGTAACAGACTGACAGACAGACAGTCTTACTTTCCAATTTATAATATTACTAGATTTTACACGCGGATCCCACTCACGTATATGTCGGTTATACCGACAAGAAGTAGACTATGTCCTTCTCCAAGGTCTAGTCCATCTCTATGCTGAAATTCATCCAAATCAATTTAGCGGTTTAGCCATGAAAACAGAACATGTGAGCAGACAGAGTTACTTTCGAATTTATAATATTAATATGAATATATCAGCAGCATAGAAAACCACTATTAAGCAATTCTTTTTTGCATTTCGTCGAGTGAATGCCGTTAACTGAGGTTTACAGCGGGGAATTTCACGGCATTCACATAGCATCAACAAACTTTATCCCTGAGTCACCGAGACTAGCCCACTTTCTGGAATTGTAGTGGCGTAACAGATCCAAGACGATATCACTTGGTGGTATTTCTATATTCTCACTTGGTAATGTAGGTACAGACATTACACACGTCCATTCCAACTGAGAGTAACATTGTACCTTCTAATTCCGTAGTTCTATCGGTCTTTACCCCAATTCATCTCCTATCCAATCAATCGGGAGAGCCATTAGAAACAGACCTCAAATTAAAGGCGCGCTGTAGATGATGATCACATTGTGTAAGTTCTTAGACTACGTACCAGGCAATAAACACTTTGAACTTTTAAACATTCGAAACTATTCGTGGCGCTTTAACGTATAAAGGAAAGAAATAACTTTGCTTTTATTACTTTTTTCCTCAAGTTTCGTAAAATGACGCGGCGGTTATCGCAGCATATTCTACTTAGAAGCGCTCATTAACGGAATTTGCATTCGCATTTTTTGGCAATTTGTCACGCAACTTTCTTGAAGATTCGAGTTTGTTTTGAAACTAATCAGCTAAATGGATTTAAAATTCTTTCATCTAGTTGACCCGGTCAAAGGAATTTTGTAAGAGGTTTGTAAGAAACTTACGAGAAATTCATTAGTTTTAAAATGCTAGGATTAAAACCGTGGAGGCATTCGGCGGATTACAAGATAATCTCTTTGTTTTCTGAAGTGTTTTGTAAAGAAAAGCTTACTAGTACGTACAAGAATATTAAAGAGAGGAAAATTAAGATTGATTAAAGCTAGCAGCTACTAGGTTGAATTGAATTTTCAACCGACTTCAAAAAGGAGGAGGAATTCGATTGTTTTTTTTTTTTTTTTTGTGTTTGTTACCTCATAACTTTGGACTGGGTAAACCGATTTTGATGATTCTTTTTTTATTTGAAAGCTGGTGCTTCCCGAATGGTCCCATTTAAATTTGGTCCAGATTGAAGTCGGTTTGTTTTTTTGTTAAAACTTGTAATTATCGCTGATTGGTATCAGCTGATTGGCTGATTGAAAACCACTTTCTCCATAGTCATAAGGCAACCTGTTACTGTAAGTTTAAAAACAGTTTTATTATCATCATGAGTTCAGAATTTTCCCATAAAGCGATCTAGGCCCATCTACTGTACACCTTTTTCTGTCAGATGTATCCATCTAGTTTGTCGAGACACTGAGATATTGTACTCTTGAATTTGCAGTCCATGATCAGTTGTCGGATGATGATGTAGCATTCAGGATTCTTAGTTTATTTGTCGGTCCTCATTCCTCAATGGTCATAGTCATATTAGGAAGCTGTAACAAAGCTCGTTATTTTTGTCTGTCTATCCGAACCCTCGGTGCGCGAGTCCAACTCACACTTGGCATTTTTTTTTCTAACTAATTATTTTGAAAGTACTAATAGTACGATTATTTTTAAATACTCGATATGCATAAATTCTGTTTTTGTCATCTAAAGAACAATGAGTCGCACGGCCAATGCTACTGAACGTAATTGTCGGGAATTAAGTTGTTGACTCACTAATTACTTTCCTATGCAGTGATAATTGTCAATAGAAATACGTATTTAGTACTGGCCTTTACGACATTTAAAAAGTAAAAGATGTACAAACTTCTGCTCAAGTTATGTTCCTCCACATATCAGCAGGTTCACCCTGAGTTAGACCACGTGTTTACAAAAAACTGATGTTTAACCATTTATCGTTGCCGATAATGCAGTAGGGCGTCACCGGTCAGATCAAAAAAATTAAGTTCCATAAATAGTGATAAAAGAACAAGTGCGTTTAATTTCAATAATGTATTTTAAAAAGTTTCACCAAATGCCAACAAACGAGAGTATAAATTATTTTAAAATTCTCGTTGCATTTCACCAAGTAAAAAAAAGTAAAAACTAAAACCCAATTACGACAAAAAACTTACGCTGAAAAAGTATGAAACAAGTTAGTAATGTACCATAGACCATAACACTTTAACAACGCGTGACTACGGCGTTTGAAACTTGTTTCATACTTTTTCAGCGTCGTTTTTTGTCGTAGTTGGGTTTTAGTTTTACTTTTTTTTTAAAATGCTTTAGTGCCGCTATAATATTAACTTCTTTGCAAAGTATATTTTAAATGGGTACCATAGAAATATCACAATTATCGAATAAATACGGACAAAGTCACAAGAAAATGCTAATAATATATATATTTTTGAAATTTACAAGTAATGCTTTTTCGAATCATACCAAACACGGCATATTTATCTCAAATTTATTTTTTAATACAGTACTTTATGTCGGCTAGAGGGCGCCACATTAGATTCAGTGACACGTCATATATCCTATAACCAGCGGACGATCAAGACGCTTCTAACGATATCTCATTTGTCCAGTTCTAATTAGTAGTTTAGGAGCTATGAGGGAACAGATGAACATACATACATACATAGCCTGTCAAAATAATAACCCTCCTTTGGCTTTGACGTAGTCGGGTAAAAAAACCGGCCAAATGCGAGTCGGACTCGCGCACCGAGGGTTCCGTACAAACCTGTAGGTACATTATATGATGTAACTAAAAATTTATGTTTTTCGCAATTTTTCCTTTAACTGTGCTTTAAGACGTTGCTTCGTACCAAATTTCAAGATTCTGAGGACACAGAAAGTACCCTGCAGGTTTTGATTCCCTTGCGAGTGTCGATAATTTGCAGCATAAACGGCTGTATCTTTTGATTACGTTGGCTTAGAAGTTTGATTTTTTCACAGCTCTAAGGGACAGTAGACCTGAGTATTTGATATAAATTTGAGCTGATACCTCTACGCGTTCCTGAGAAAAGGGGTCTTGACTTGTCAGACAGACGGACAACAAAGTTATTCGTTAAGGTTCCGATTTTTCCTTTTGAGGTACGGCACCCTAAAAACACCGAACACTCAAGTCTCTCTAAAATTTTGATCTAAAATAAACTAGAGGAATTCTATTTCAAATTCCAGTTGATTAAACGTATATAAATATTATATACTTTATATATATATACCTCATATTTACGATACCTGGGGCTGCTTCCCTCGGCTCATGAAGGCCGAAGCAGGCGAGCGCGATAAATGTGGGCGCAGCGGACCGGACGCGATGGGCGGGCGCCTGTCCGCCTGCCCGCCCAACCGTGTTGCTGTATACATATTTATCACACCGAAATAACTTTTATGGTGACTTATTTTATGGAAGGACTTAAATTTTCGAAAAAAAACAGGTAATAAATGTGTAAAAGATATATTTCTACAGGCATACCTCCCATTTAAAATTAATATGTTTCCAAATAGTCTAAATTTCGATGAGTTTCTTTTAATTTTAAGCTTTCGTTAAATGAATACAGGATCGTTGGATGCAGGCCGCTACCGAGCGGTCGAAATGGAAATCAATAGCAGAGGCCTACTTTCAACAGTGGACTACTTACGGCTGATGTGATGAAATGAACACAATATAGTGAGTAATGTTCTCCTAGCCGATTACGGCCACGGCTTGGCCAACTACGCAGGAGATATTATAGTGCACAAGTATGTGCGCAAACACAGGTGCACTCTCTGTTCCCTCTCTCTCATAATCCGATGGAACGGTTAACCGATACGACTGGGGAGAGATCAGGCGCAGGACCGACAGCTTTACGTGCTCTCCGAGGCACGGGGGTTCAGACCCCAACTTCCAAACTCCGAGCTGTTATTAAGTATTTCTATAATCAGAAAAACTTAATAACACTTTTGGCCCGACCCGGGATTCGAACCCGAGACCTCTTGATCGGCAGTTGCATACGTCAACCGCAAAACCAACGAGGCATATAGTTAGTACATCATACATAGACCAAGTCTTCAATCAATTATTGTAGCTCTTAAGCAACTTATGACCTTTATCAACTTAAAATGAATATTTATTGAAATCACAGGCCTGGAGAGTTTGTTTGATTTAATCTCAGGCACTACTTGGCCGAATTAGAATAACTTTTAGTTTTGGATAGCTCATTTATTGAGTCATATATTAATGTGTATAATATCACACTACGACTTATAGTATCAATGAATGCCGTATATGGAACACAAGCAAAGTTACGCGTGTCAGCTAGAAATGATATTTTGGCCCTAATTTACTATCAGACTCCTCTTATTTCAGTCGATAACTTATGTACTAAAACGTAAAGCTCACTCATCCTATAACAAGCGCAAACTACTCCTTTGTTCGGGTGCGATCAATCTTACATAATCTCTTAGTACATTTTTACGACACCAGAGGGCGGGCTCCAGCAGTTTATTGTCAACCGACCGTGAATCGTTTGTCGACGTTAAGCAATTAATTACAACGTACCGTCTCCATGACCCTTCGTTTCAGTTCTTTTAATATTGCTCCTTTTTATTTAAACTGTTTAAACTCCACTCTGAAACTATCTAGAATTCTCATGACACATTGTTACTTACGATGAGCTCCGAAACTATCCAACCGATTTACACGTTTTGTTTAATGATTGTTTTGATGGTGTGTCTAAGATAGAATAGTTAATATTATCTCTCTACATATACAAAAGAGTAATGTGACTGACTGACTGTCTGAAATACCCAAAATTCAACACACAGCCCAAACTGCTGAACCTAGAATCCTGAAATTTTGCAAGTAGGTTCTTTATATAACGTAAGTGAGCACAAAGAAAGGATTTTTTTAAATTCCACCCCTAGGGGGGTAAATCAGGGGATGAAAGTCTGCGTGAGTGAAGCCGCGTGTAAAAGCTAGTGATATATATGATTATACCATACTTTAACGAATAGGAGCCGAGCATAACTGAAAAGAACCATAGACAAAGTTGTGTTGTTCAGCTAGTAACATGATATGTGTTATAGCCAACAGATCATTTGAGAGGCATTGGCAGTACTACTAAAGGTATATGAATATCGGGACTTACTTGACTTAATATCCTACATACCCTTGATGGGGCAGACTGGCAGAGGGCTTCCATAGTATTCATCCATCTTGAGCTTCGCCGATTCTGTTAACCTTATCAATGATGAAATGATGCAAAAGCATCTCAATAGACCGCCATAACGTGGGTCGCCATGCTGCATTTGCCATGACTATGAAAGGCTCATAAATAAAAAAAAATCTGCAACAGTCCGTCGCCAAGTTACACTTGCGTTTTCCTTGCAGGTTCCCATCAAGTTCCACTTATGGCGCTTGATCGGAGATTCGATTCAGCGATCTAATAATCTTCGTTGGAAATGACATCGGGCCAACACTTGGTGCATAATGAATAATGTTTTGCCTTGCTGTGAATGTAGTGTTTTGACGAGACATTTTACTGACCTATAGACGTAGAGCTATTATGGGAAAGCTATTTTAAAGTGGGAGAGCCATGCTTTCTACAAACGGGCGGCTCGATAGGGGTGATACGACAACCGCACATTGCCCGGAGTTGGTGGTGTTGCACTTCAAGACATGAGGTAACTAGTGCCTAAACCTGCCCTGTCTTGAAATCCGAAATCTCTATCTATTAATAGTATTAATACATGAAATCTAGCATCGCCAGATGACGGCCGATGAAGTAATATTCCAATACTTCAGCTTTATTAGTTCAAAGTTCAGAATCAAAACTTAACAAGCAAATACTAACACAATTATACTTAAAATCATATAAATCAATTATGTAAAATGAATTATGCAATAGGTTCCATGTTTGATGACCTTTGCAGTGACGCGGTTAACGCGATTGAATCATCGCAGTGGTGACTTCCTTTTAATGTAATGCATTTTCAATTTCCTAATATACCTATAAAATTTTACTGGTTGGGATTTATATAAATAAGAAATTATTTTGTAACCATAAGTAGTATAAGTTATGATTACATCTATATGGCGCAGTAATTGTGCACTGTAATTAAGTTCAATTTAAATTATTAGTACCTCTAGGTAGTAGAGCCACGCTGATTTTAGCACTAACGGGCCGGCTCGACCGGGGCGGTACTACCCTCGCACAGAAAATCAATGTAAAATGACAGCGATCGTGCTGTCGTGTTTTGTTGGTGAGTGCGAGACCGGAGGCCCAATGATGTAGAAGCATCATTAGCCCGCCATGGTGTGGGTCACCGTGCTGCATTGTCTGCATTCGCAGTGAGTATGGTGACCACCACTCTTGGATTCTGCATATGCTTTCCATCAGGCAGAGTAGAGTCATTTTGGCAGGGTCAAACATAAAAAAAAACTAAATCTACCAAAGTAAATATTACTTATTTTATTCCTTGATGACCTCTTAGAGAAATATTTTTTTAAGGATTAAATAATTTAAAATATAAGTAGATTTTTTAAATATTTGTATTGGTAACAATGGCCTGGATTTCCAAATAATGAATAATCAACCACCACCAAGAGCCTACTACATTCACAAAACTATTGTTTAGTATTAAGAAATGATGATCATTACACGTGCCTTTATTATTTCGCATCGTCAGTTGTTATAATGAATTGGGCACCGGTTTCATATTGCAAGTCGTCAGGTGCTAGCGGTAGAGCGGTTCTGTCATGACGCGCAGAATGCCTCCCCAGCAACACATAGAATATGTGACATATCAACATGTACTTAATTGTTTTAAATAGCTACGAATATGTACTTTAAAGAATTTAAAATTGACGTAATATTTAAAATTCGAATTTGTTTGTTAGTTACGCTTACACAACAAAAAAAAATTTTCAAAAAAGGATTAATCCTTCTCCGACTTTGAAAATTTTTTCACCAACGGAAAGCTTCATCATTAGCGAGTTTACCTAATAGGCTACTGTTTACAGCGGTAACCGGCTAACACGATGGGAGAGGTGGAGGCAAAAGCTCTTTATATATTTTAATTATTCCTTAATTTTCGGGGGTCTTTGACTCTCTTTGAAAATAACAGCATTCCAGCTGTTGTGTTTCGTTGGTGAATGCGAAAATGATGCAGAAGCATCTCAATAGGCCGCCATAGTATGGGTCATCTGCTGCATTGTCTGCATTCGCATTCGAGTATAGTGACCACTACTATTGGATTCTGCTCATGCTTTCCATCAGGCAGAGTAGAATCACTTTGTCAGATCATTTTGATGGGAGGAAATTGAGCTCTGGTAATCTCTGGTACTTGGTAAAAAGCACCGAGTTTCAATGGCATAGAAAAGTAAAACCTGGAGTAGATTGTTGAAAAATTATGTTAATGTACACAGCTAAAGACTACTCTGCTAAAGATAAAGTACTAAGCATAAACTGACAAGTAAGTTAACATTCCCAGAATAAGGCTTAGTTAAGTGTGGTGTCGATTCTTCCTTCTATAGTTCTCCCAGCGTAGGTCGCCTGAAACCGAAAGTGTCAGAGTAGTATTAAGTAGAATCATTACATACCTACTCCTTTCTCCTGCGTCCCAAGGAGCATGAAAACCGACAGGATTTTCCACTCAGTCAAGGCAAATTATACATTATAATATATACGTTATCAATGGTACATAGTATTATATATCAGACTGCTTGGCTCAGTGTCATTGCACGTGTTTTGCAACAATTAATGCTGATGCCATAGGTCGTCGTGGGTGTCATAACATGATACAATTCTACCCGCAAAACTGCTAGGCGAGCATCTCAGCGACTCCTAATGCTAACTATGTGCTGATAGGTCTTGAATGGACACGCCTAGTATAACAATTTATTAATAGACTAGCTGAGCCCCGCGGTGTTACCAGCGGATGTTGTTGAAAATGTGACAAAAACCACGTGATGTTAAAAAGCAAGTACTTTTAAAAGAAGTAACTCCTTATATCATCAGCTATCTGCTAGTGAAACTCCCGTCAAATTCGGTTCAGCTGTTCCAGAGATTAGCTGAAACAAACAGGCAGACAAACAAAGTCCTTTTTTGACGTAAGTATTGTCATATAGGTGCATTTAGTAGGAATCTATAAATTTGAAATTACAAACAAACACTTCAATTTTATTTATTTGTATAGATTAAAGAACGGCTGGATCGACGTAAGTACATATTCTTATCTATGGGCTGGATCGATGGTTATAATCTTTTGTTTGTGCCTGCCCCAAATATTATAATATATTTAATTGATTTCATAAAATTCGCATTAGTAATAAATAAATAAATTATTTACTCCATTCAAGTCTATCCCTAGCTAAATTCCGCAAAGAGAGCGATTTTCTCATACGTCGTGTACATGGGCGTAGCCAGCTATGGGCCCAGGGTGGGGCAGCAGTCTAAAATAATATGTAACTAGCAAACTATACCTGCGGTCTTACCCCTACCGATTCGGGCGCGGCCTATGGGCCCATCGTGTTGCTGGTCGAGACGGCCAAATTGTTTAAAGGATACTGCCCGTATCGTCCGGCACCTCTGCGAGGTGGCGCCAGATCTGTCGGATGCTCAATTCGCATCTCGAAACTTCAACAGGGGCGTTCGACGGTAGATGCCGTGTTGCGCCTGAGGGTCGTGACCGAAGAGACAGTGGGCTGTGGCGGCGAGCTGTTGATGGTGTCGTTCGACATCGCCAACGTATTCAATATCTACCATTTAGCTGCATCAGGGAAGCACTCCACAACCGCGACGCGCCAGAGTTCCTGAGGCGGCTAGTGGCAGACTATTTAGAAGAGCGTACCATCATGTTCGAGGACCCAGAGGTCTTGAGACGGCAACCCATGTCGTGCGGTGTTTCGCAGGGGTCTGTCCTTAGAACGCCTGTGGAACGTGGGGTACGACTAGGTTCTTTGAAGTCGTCTTCCACTCTCCGGGCTAGGCGTAATTTGTTACGTGAATGACACTTTGGTCACGGCCCGGGGGTAAACTTCCAAGAGCCTTTCCTGGCCACCAGGGGTGTCTCTTTGGCGGTTGGGCGCTGGGCCCACGAGTGGCCCTAGATAAGACTGAAGCCCTGACGTTTCATGGGCCCAGTCGTGGTCCGCTTCCCGGCGCCTCTATCGTAGACAACTCGGTCCTCGTACCGGTTCAGACCCAGATGAAGTACCTGGGCCTGATCGTCGACGGTAGGTGGCTCTTCGACGAGCACTTCCGACAGCTTGCTCTGAAGCTGGTCAACGCTGCCTCTGCCCTTGTACGACTTTTGCACAATTTGGGTGGAGCCAGCGTCACAACAAACGGCTCTACAAGGGGTTGTCCGGTCGATGGCGCTGTATGGTGCACCGGTGTGGATAGCGGCTCTGACCGCCCAGAATAGGACGCGTCTTTGGTGTCCCCAGAGGATATTGGCTGTTAGAGCCATACGCGCCTTGGCCGGAACTTCCCCGTGGGATTTGGAGGCGGAAGTGCTGGCCGAAGGCTATCGGCGAACTGCTGATTTCCGGGCAGAGAACGACTTTCGCCCTCCGCCCGAAAAGATACGCGAGTGGCGTGAAGCCGCTCGTCGAGCCACCATGGTTCGCTGGTCATCCCGGCTGGAGACTCCACCCGCTGGCTTTGCCACCGTGGAGTCTCTCCAACATCCTCCTCCTCCTCCAGGTCATCCTCGAGTTGGCAGGGCAGCAGCTCGGGACCCTTTCTTTCCGACTGACGCAGGTACTTGCCGGGCACGGTTGCTTCGGGATGTACCCGCACTTGGTCGCTAGGAAGAAACTTAGTTCCGCCAGTCACCACTGCGATTGCAGTGAGGACTCGGCCCAGCACACGCTAGTGGTTTGCACCGCCTGGGCGACGCAGCGTCAGGCACTCATTGCAGACATAGGAGGAGATCTCTCGCTACCGGCCGCCATACCCTCCATGTTTTACCGCGATCGGTCCAAAAGGAGGCGGCGAAGAGGGCTCGGGAGGTCAACCTCCACTCGGACCAATACGCCGCCGGTGAACCGGGCAGCGGAGGCGCACTTACCAGCGCCTTATTCCGCCCTGAGACGAGACGAGTTTCCCCCTCCATCCACTTAAGTGGCCAGGGGCGAAGTACGCGTGTGCAGTACGTTGCCTAATTAGAGAGTCCATCAACAGACGGTGCCCGCTTCAGTGCGGGCAGATGCTGGGAGAGGTCTGGATGTATTAATAACAGCAGTTCCCGGATCCCTCCCTTCTCAAGCGCAGAGTGGCACACCGTGTGATTTTAGTCGGTCCGGCTTCGACACACCACCCCGCCACAAACCCCGTTGGGGTGACGGTCGGAGTTTCCACACGTAAAAAAAGGTACCTTACAGGTCAGAGCCAGGGTGGGGCAAGAGCCCCACCCTGCCCCACCGTGGCTACGCCCATGGTCGTGTATGACATGAACAAAGCGTGGAGTTTTGGCTAAAAGCACAGATGAATAAGGTTATTATTATCTTAATCTCAGAAGCAGTAGAGTGTACATAAAAATTTATACCATCGGTGAAAAAGTAACGTATGACGACCACACAAGTTGCGCGTCCTATCGGCATACGTGATATAATGTATTATGCACTAAGATATGGGACAATGTCGACAGACAATAGCCGGTAAATCCGTCGATGTTTATTTAGGTCTTACTCTCATGATCACGCTATATCGACGCGGGCTACGAGCCTTGCAAGTTCATTGTTAAACAACTTGCATAGCTCTATTCTTGCAAAAAGAATTTGTCTTTTCTTCGATAAGAGTTTTTATCGAAGAAGTGTAGAGTTTATGAAGTTAGGGTTTGTAAAGTTAGGGCGTGTAGATTCAGAACCTTGGTTCTTCATGAGATCTGATATCTTTTTCACAGGTTGAGCCATATGCGGTCGTCTTGGCAACATTTTACATGAAAATGTTTTTGGTGGGATTTCATTTCTTTTTGTAAGTTGCTTAAGGCAGTTTTTTCTTCCATTTTTTGGGCTGTATTTCTTGTACATCTTCTTTCTTCTTTCCAAAAAGTCCGTGTACCAAAAATAAAACCTCTAGCATAAACATTTGTGAAAGTCCCATACAAACTTCCACCCCCCAAATTTGGGGGTTGGGGGGCAAAAGTAATAGGTTTATGATTGTTTTTGTTGTTTGTATACTAAACTTAGTTTACATACCAAATTTCAGCTTTCTAGCACTTCAGGAAGTACCCTAACAGTTCCTAACATGATCACCAGTGTGTCAGTGACGAATTCGGCGTTTTTTAGGTGTCAATAAAATCTAAAGTATCAGAGCTATGCAATTGAAACTTTGTATATTTGATTACTCTATTGCTAACATCATATCCTGAGAATTTGAACGATCTGGTATATCGGGAACCAAAGTTATGAGGGTTCAAAAAAACGACGAAACACTTTGAGAAAAGGTAGGTAGTGCCCTTGGGCTTCGCTTGGCTCGTCTTGGCGGGGGCACGACCGTGCCCCCAGATGTCGGCGGAATTAATAAGGAGATTTGATTACGAGGCTCAGTGCGTGGTTGGCGTTTGGTAGCGCGGTCACGTGCTCACCAAATGTCATCGGATGCTGCGGCCAGCGATGGGTACTCTTAGAGTTATTACAATAACTCTATGTGGGTACTACGAATTTGCTGGGCACGCATGCGGTACAAAAGACTGGAACAATCCGTTGACAGATCGGCTGCCTCATAATTACAAATTTGTGTATTAAAATTTTATGTTTCCCTATTAAAAACGTGTACTTTGTTGTGACGTGGTCGTTTGAGATTATTACCCCCTAGCTCTGTACCAAATCAACCATGTTCGAGTCGCAAGGAAATGCGTGTGGCCCTAATCAGACATATAATATAAAAATGTTTATAAATAGTTTGGTGGAAATCGGACGCCCATAAATGAGATGTGTAAAATTGTTATTACTTATACGCATTATTGGCGAGAGTAAGCAGTAGCTGGAACAGGTCAGGGTCGGATACCTCTTACATACAAACACAAAAAGATATACAAAAGATTATTAAATACCACTCCGGGTGTATCATCTGACGATGCCCTTAAATATTTACCCGATGACAAAATGTATGTCTATTGACGCATTAAGTAAAAACAATAGGAGGATGCGTGCGAGCGATGACGCGGCCGATATGCCTCCATGAGCCTGTCACGTCATGCGCGTACGCACCTCGTGTGGATATGTTACAATTTAGACAGACGACAGACGACTACGAGTTGCATTTAAGTAAGTTGAGACCCCCTTTCTAGCTATCAGTGGGAAGAGATGTTACACATCAGAAAACCACAATCATAAGCATAGAAAGATTGATTTACAACAGTTTTCTTGAAGACCACAGTAGGTACCTATATCAATGGGAAAAATATCTGCATTGCTTAAATAGGTACAAAATTTCATAGATATTTAATAGTACAAATTCATTTATCTTTTTGTTTGTGTGGCAAGTTTGTGATTGCATTGCATAATTAAACATCAGGTGATCATCATGTGTAGTCTTCTAAATATGCTGAATACTTATTATACCTATATCATTGTAGAAAGCATTTTATCTTGCCTTCATTAGGTATTTTCACTCTGATCTAAATAAAGCAACCGCAACAATATACATGTACAACATTTTTTGAAGTCATTATTTCGTATATTCAGCAGGCGTACTTGTGGGATCACATTACATCAGTAATTTATGCCTATAATGAGTGCAAAACATCCCACGCTTGGTAAAAGGATGTCTGTAAAGGAAACCTTAACGGTTTTATATCATAATGTAATGTTACTTAATTACTGGGTCATAATCTAAGTGGGTCACTATTCTAAGCTTCAAAGAGTGTAAGCGAGTTACCAGAGGAGCAACTAAGCTCTGGGTAAAGGTTGAAATAGCACCAAGCCACGTCTGGACGCTGGACTTGAAAAAAATATCATACAAAAAAAATATGTAAGGGGGATTGTACCTGGAGAATAATTGAAAAACTGCCAAGAAGACCGGTTACACATGAGCCTAGGCTTATTTATAACTGAATCCAGTATTGGTCTGCTAGATTAGTTTCACGACTTTGAAACAATTATTGTACTTTCCGAAATTATGTAAAATTTCAAAGAAGATACGGCGTGCGTAGGCAATCTTTTAAATTAAACTCAATAACCAAAAAAAATATAGGATATTCTTCTACTCATAAGTCTAATGCTACTACTAAAATGTAAATTAATACATGTCACATTCCTTATTATAATAACCTGACAGATTATCTAGAGTACTTAACATTTGCAGATGATATCATAAAATATAAGTGTTATGGTTTATTGAAACTAGTCAGTCTAGCAGCATCCACCCTTAATATTTATGGAGGATCATCGCTGTATTTAAGTTTGGAGCCAGCGACAACTTACTACGTACACTTTGAACTGAAGTAAATTAAAATTTCTTTTCTTAAACGGTTTTTAAAAGTAATGAGTAAACAAAAAAAAACAAAATTTAGGAATTCGGAACAAATATTCGTGTCCACGGCCTCACAGAAAACCGGTGTGAAATAGTGCTTGCGCTGTGTTTCACCGAGTGAGTGAGGATACCGGAGACCCATTCCCAACTGCTCTCCCCCCCCTCTCCCACTATCCCCCCCCCCATCCCCCAAAGGCCAGCAACGCACTTGTGACGCCTCTGGTGTTGCAGGTGTCTATGGGCGGCGGTAATTGCTTACCATCAGGCGATACGTCTGCTCGTTTGCCCGCCTATTCCATAAAAAAAGTAGTACTACTATTACTAGGATGACTGAGTTTAGCTCGGTATTTTTTTTTTGGTAAATTTTCAGAAAATGAATCCTAGCTAGATCGATGTATCGCCCCCGAAACCTCATACTCGTAGTTTCATGAAAATCGTTGGAGCCGTTTTAGAGATTCAGGTTAGGTATATAAATACACATATACAAGAATTTCTCGTTTAAAGGTATTAGATAAATCAATAAAAATATAGTATACTAGTTTTTGCTCGCGTGTATGTCGGTTATCGCGGCAAATAGTAGCCTATATGTTATTCTGATGTATAAGCTATATTACTGTAAAGTTTCATCCAAATCCGTTCAGTAGTTTTTGCGTGAAAGAGTTATGTGGAAGTCGCCACAAGTAACAAACATCCATCCATCCATCCATACTTACAAACTTTCGCGTTTATAATAATAGGTCTTTACCTATGAAATTGCCGTTTTGTATGCAATAAGTGAAAGTACTTATTGTTTCAAACTTTTTTATTTCTGTTATTCGAAGTAATCACCCATGCAATCGACGCATCTTTGCCAACGCATTGGCAGTTTATTGATGCCCTTCTTGTAAAAATCAGCTGGACGGGAGGCAACAAACTCTTCAAAGGCATTTTGTACTGCCTCTCGGGAATTGAATTTTTTACCCACTAAAAAGTTGTCTAAATTTTGGAAAAAGTAATAGTCGGTAGGTGCAAGGTCTGGTGAGTATGGCGGATGAGGGAGAGCTTCCAACCCCAGCTCTTGCAGCTTGGAGACCGATGTTGCGAACTGTACCAAATGATGTTGTCAGTTCAGACAGTCTCCAAGCTGCAAAATCACACAAATCCTACCTATTATTAGTAGGATGGACACACTGTAGGTATGTAAATGTTAAACCCTTGTGGTTGATATGAACTCATTTCATTTAAAATCAGGTATTAAATTATTTCTATTAAATATTTTTGACACTCCTCTAACTAGTTTATTATCTGACGACCTACGGAATCAGGTAAGATTTTACAATAAACTATATCTAATCACCTCATATCCCTTTACACTTTACATAATTATATTCCGGAAACGCAGATCAGGCGTTCATGTTTATAACACAATTAATTGGTAATTCTCTTGACTCGGAATCGAAACCAGCTAAGATTACTGGCCAATAGACTAGGAGGTCAGATTTTTTCTCGTTATTTCTATTAACAATCAGACGTAAGCTAAAACTCTGTATACCAACTAAATTTTGCAGACAAAGACGCAAGATACAAGGTGTTTTATTACAAAATTTTAAAGAATTTAGATTTATTTTGTATTTTCAACCTGAAGAACTCTTAAAGAACCATTTATTATCCAGAAAATAAATATATATTTTTATTAAATGCTATGAAATATATTTAGCTTTAATTCCGCGAGACAAATATCCAGGTCTGAAAGCAGGGCACAAATCCCACCGTCATGCATATGTACACATACAAAACAAGTGAGAAATAATTAGCATGCCATGCAACCAAACCTATACTCGACACGTGTTTCGCCCCTCCACGGGGCATCCTCAGGAGATGTTGACTCGTCGAGCGTTTGAGCTCGAATGCGCGCTAGCGCACCGCTGTCGGCCCTTTATATACCGTTTCGATGACGCTATAATCACGATCGATACAATGTCACAACGACATCTGTGCCGAACTACATGCAATCATACTTAGAAGTGGTGATGGAATTAAGTTTGTTTGGTCATTCAACAGTGTATATGCATTATTATTGTTATATTTTGATATTTCTAACTGTTCCAACACACTCATCCGGAAACCCTTATCGCAAACATGCAGAATGTTATAGGTATTGTTGCCGCTCAAGGAGTGGCCGGTGTCGATTAAATGTTTTGCGAAATGTGATTTATCTGGATGGCCATTCCTGTGAGCGGCAACATGTTCCCTGTACCTAATTTCGAAACTACGGCCTGTCTGACCCACATAGACCCCGGTGCAATCATTGCATACTAATTTGTAAACTCCGGATTTTTTTGAATTCTCTAATTTATCTTTACCGTTACATAGTTTACGCAAGTTATGATCCGATCGAAAAGCTACGTAAACATTGTGTTTTCTTAGAATATTCGCGATTCTATCTGAAATTGGGCCTATGTAAGTGAGACTCCCGACATTCTTGTTAATTCTTTCGGGGGTACATGCATAAAGTGCTGAGCGAGCCCGGTCATTCTGCTTTTTCTTAATTATATTATCAATAACTTGTTTGGTGTAACCGTTTGAAGTCGCGATTTGATACAATATTTTGAGTTCTTTTGCGTAATTATCCGTGGACAGTGGGAGTGACATTAAACGGTGGACATAGCTGCGGAAGGCTGCTAGTTTATGCTGTAGTGGGTGACAGGATGAAGCGGGAATCGTTGTGTCAGTGTGTGTGGGCTTTCGATAAATTTGGAAATCGAGTTTGTTATTGACTCTTGTGATTGTTAGATCCAAAAAATTAAGGGACTGATTTGATTCTAATTCTAATTTGAATTTAATTTTGGGGTGGTGAGTGTTGAGCCTATTTACGAAAATATCCAATTGACGATTAGTACCTGTCCAACAGATAATTACGTCATCCACATATCTATAATAAAACAGAATGTTGGGCTCGCCCACCACATATTTACATTCGAAGTAGTCCATAAATATTTCCGCCATTAATGGACTTAAAGGTGATCCCATTGCTAGACCCTCTTTTTGGCGGTAGTATTCGTTATTGAATCGAAAGTAATTTTGTTCCATGCAAATACGTGTGAGGTTAAGTAGGTCATTTATTTCTCCTGGATGTAAACGTTGCCTCTCCAAAAGGTACCCCAAAATACGTAGGCACTCTTCAAATGGAATATTTGTAAATAAACTATCTACATCTAGTGATAATAATTTCGAATTGTGGGGGGTGTTAATATTTTGTATTTTTTTAGTTAAATCTAAACTATTTTTTAAACTGTACCGTACAGTTTAAAAAATAGTTTAGATTTAACTAGAATTAGAGAAATAAATGACCTACTTAACCTCACACGTATTTGCATGGAACAAAATTACTTTCGATTCAATAACGAATACTACCGCCAAAAAGAGGGTCTAGCAATGGGATCACCTTTAAGTCCATTAATGGCGGAAATATTTATGGACTACTTCGAATGTAAATATGTGGTGGGCGAGCCCAACATTCTGTTTTATTATAGATAT
Organism: Diaphora mendica; assembly: GCA_949125395.1. Taxonomy (NCBI): domain Eukaryota; kingdom Metazoa; phylum Arthropoda; class Insecta; order Lepidoptera; family Erebidae; genus Diaphora; species Diaphora mendica. The sequence continues at coordinate 29,272,184 of OX421318.1, read as the reverse complement.
GTGGATGACGTAATTATCTGTTGGACAGGTACTAATCGTCAATTGGATATTTTCGTAAATAGGCTCAACACTCACCACCCCAAAATTAAATTCAAATTAGAATTAGAATCAAATCAGTCCCTTAATTTTTTGGATCTAACAATCACAAGAGTCAATAACAAACTCGATTTCCAAATTTATCGAAAGCCCACACACACTGACACAACGATTCCCGCTTCATCCTGTCACCCACTACAGCATAAACTAGCAGCCTTCCGCAGCTATGTCCACCGTTTAATGTCACTCCCACTGTCCACGGATAATTACGCAAAAGAACTCAAAATATTGTATCAAATCGCGACTTCAAACGGTTACACCAAACAAGTTATTGATAATATAATTAAGAAAAAGCAGAATGACCGGGCTCGCTCAGCACTTTATGCATGTACCCCCGAAAGAATTAACAAGAATGTCGGGAGTCTCACTTACATAGGCCCAATTTCAGATAGAATCGCGAATATTCTAAGAAAACACAATGTTTACGTAGCTTTTCGATCGGATCATAACTTGCGTAAACTATGTAACGGTAAAGATAAATTAGAGAATTCAAAAAAATCCGGAGTTTACAAATTAGTATGCAATGATTGCACCGGGGTCTATGTGGGTCAGACAGGCCGTAGTTTCGAAATTAGGTACAGGGAACATGTTGCCGCTCACAGGAATGGCCATCCAGATAAATCACATTTCGCAAAACATTTAATCGACACCGGCCACTCCTTGAGCGGCAACAATACCTATAACATTCTGCATGTTTGCGATAAGGGTTTCCGGATGAGTGTGTTGGAACAGTTAGAAATATCAAAATATAACAATAATAATGCATATACACTGTTGAATGACCAAACAAACTTAATTCCATCACCACTTCTAAGTATGATTGCATGTAGTTCGGCACAGATGTCGTTGTGACATTGTATCGATCGTGATTATAGCGTCATCGAAACGGTATATAAAGGGCCGACAGCGGTGCGCTAGCGCGCATTCGAGCTCAAACGCTCGACGAGTCAACATCTCCTGAGGATGCCCCGTGGAGGGGCGAAACACGTGTCGAGTATAGGTTTGGTTGCATGGCATGCTAATTATTTCTCACTTGTTTTGTATGTGTACATATGCATGACGGTGGGATTTGTGCCCTGCTTTCAGACCTGGATATTTGTCTCGCGGAATTAAAGCTAAATATATTTCATAGCATTTAATGTCATGGATTTCCGCAAAGTAACGCCTGATTCCATAACTTATATATTTTTATATCAACATCCTTTTGTCCGTCGGGATGATTAATGAATAAATAAGGTCCACGAAATTTTCCTTTTAACTTCTGAATAATTCAACACAACTAAAGATAAAGTTAAACAAAGATTAGACACTCAGGACTCTGAGAATATTATAATAATTACTAGAACCGTTAATATAATCAACTTGTATAAGAAAATAATATAATTAATATCTTTTTGGAAAATAAAAATAAAGTAGTCGGGGATCCCCGGGACCAATTTTACAAGTTATTACTATCAAGCTTATTTTTCGCGAGTGGCTTCATTTTGATGAGAGGGCCTACCTTTCACCTTACAAACATTTTCGACAGCTAACAGGGGTAGCAGGGACAGCAACACCTTTGGAACTTAGTCTATTGAGTTAGAGATATGTACCTATCCATAGTCAGCGATAGTGACTTACCACCGAATGTGATAATCTATTTGTATAATCAGAAGAATAGAGGGATTATCTTAGAAAGTGGTCATCATCATATTAATAGACGACTGCTGAACCTGGACCTCTTCTTCGAAAGTAGGTTTTGGCCTAGTACGAGTACCTATATCACGCCGCGGTTAGACGGTTTTTCCCCTTTTTGCAGTTATATTATTCTAAGTATTTAGCTACCTAAGCCGCCTCTTACGACACCAATGGGATGAATAAGGGTGGTAACACTCTGCACCCTTGAAAGTGCTACCATTAACGTATTTCAGGAAAACCTAATTTCAATATAATTATTTAAAAAAAGACAAAAAAAAACATAGTTTGTTTTTCATAGGGTCGACAATATTTGATACCTTTGCGTACTTAATAAATTGTTATAAAAAACTGTTTACATGCATACAGAATGCAAGTGGAGCCAAAAGTGAAGTACACTAAAACTTATAATTTACTTTAGGGTAATGTTAATATACGATTATTATCTCCATCTAATGATTATAATATAAAGGGTCATGATGTGTGGCGCCATTTAGGCGCATACACCAAGAAATAAATCGTTCAACAGTCGCCAATTGTAACAGTAATTTTTTAACGACGCCATATTGCTTTTTGTTCACGATAGGCGGCTCACAGCTTTGCGGTTTTTGAAAATTAAACTGTCAAACCTATCAATTGCAGAATTTTTCTAGCGGTTTTAATTTAATAACACTTACTTTTTCTGTGTTTTTAAGATATGAAACATCTGTTTCGTTCCGCATGAAAACGGCATCATAATAAATCGGTTAGGAGTATTTATTACGAGTTGTTTTCTCAGCTATCCATGAAATAAGTGTTGATGCTGTAGCATCGAGCATAATGAACTTGATATCAAAATTGCAGTAATTTTCAGTAAATTAAATACTTGCTTACTCCTGCAGTTTCTGCACATCTATGAAAAGTAAATTCAATAGACTTCATAAATTAAGGAAAGCAAACCCTACAAAGAGATTTATTCAAACTGATAAAAAAACATTAAAGTAGTCGTACATGATGCATAACGTCGGACATCTGACGGCCAAATCCAGGAAAGTACGCCTTCGTTGGTGAAATATTAACGCGCGCTTTCCCGGTTTTCTATCCTACATTTCCACCTTTTCTGCACCAAATTACCGCCACGGACTATAGATAAACAATATATAAGATTATACGCATCTAAAATAACTGTAAGTGTGGTGGCAGCCTTAACAATGACGGACCAATATTAATCGTCTTATAAATCCGTCCCGCCATTTAATTGCTATTTTTTTTTACTGTTGACTCCTTCAGTCTTGGCGCTAACAACGGTACACCTTTAATGATTACGGTAATAAATTTATTTATATAACATTTGGGTATCGCTTTGTGCTTAAATCTTACGGCGCGGCGTTCAAAGATTGGATACTGTTTTATTTTCAAACAGTAATTATTCCGCGGTTTAGCTTACGTTTGACGTCAATTGAGTTGCTTTTAAGGAAAAGGTTTTAATCCTGGATAAAAGGTTTCCAATGGTCTTTTCTTCATTAGTTTCAATGGAGTACTGTTTTCAATATTACAAAATTTACGAAAACTTGAACGTAAAACTACTTGATTATAAACTCATCATATTCTGAATAGCAGCAATTAGCATTGTCTATGAATGTATCTAAAATAACATAATATGTAACAAAAAACATAACTTCCAGATATCTATAAATTAAAACTCAAAACTAATTGTAAACACGAACTGAGTACATAATAATATGAAGTATTTGCACAAGGTTATTTTTTACTTGATTATGATTTTTAAAAGAATTTCAAATAGATCTTTCAATATGGCACCTACTTGCAGTTTTAAACAATTTGTGTCTGTACTTATTGTATCATCATCATCATAATATTGCAGTCCACTGCTGGACATAGGCCTCTCCCATTGCACGCCACTCTGATCGATTTTGGGGTTCTCATATTCAGCTCCTGCCATCAACCTTGGGCAAATCGTCACTCCACCTGGCCTGTGGGCGTTCTCCTCTCCAGAACTCTTCTACCCCAACGGTTGTCAGTTCTGCAGCTAATATTGCCAGCTCACTGCCACTTCAGTTTGCTAATTCGGTGGGCTATGTCAATGACCTTAGTTCTCTGCTGGATCACCTCATTCCTGATACGATCCCCTCAGAGAAACGACTAGAATAGCGATTTCCATAGCACGCTGAGCGATTTTGAGCTTGAGAACCAACCGTACCGTAAGGTTTTAAGTTTCGGCTCCGTATGTATTTATTCATTTTTTTGTTGTCATTTTATATAAAGTCAAGAATTATCAAAAAAATATATGAGTGTATTTTATATTACAACTAGCTGACCTGGCGAGCTTCGTACCGCCATATTTACATATCTGTCTCAGCTTCCCACAGGCAGTGTACAGTCGCGGACAAAAAAAAAGTATTTCACGTTATCTTTTATTTCTTTTCTTTCTAGCAAAAAAATAATGAATGAAATCGGACCATGTGTTATTGAATTACAACTATGTACATCTTTTGACTTTCATCCCCTCCCACCAGGAAACCGTGCTGAATATCGGGATAAAAAGTATCCTATGTCCTACCTCGTAGTATGAACTCAAATCATGCCAAGTTTCATTTGAATCCATTCAGTAGTTTCGGCGTGATGCGCGGCCAAGATACAGACAGACAGACAGACAGACAGACAAAAATGAAAAGAATTACAATTTTGGCTTCAGTATAGATTATAGAGAGCCCTCCAAAAAAAAATTTCAAAATATCTTTAATGTACAGAATTGGACCTGTTACATTTTTATTATAAGTATTATAAGTACTAGCTGATCCGGCGAACTTCGTACCGCCATATTTACATATCTGTCTCAGCTTCCCACAGGCGGTGTACAGTCGCGGACAAAAAAAAAGACTTTTCCCGTTATCGTTTTATTTTTCTTCTTTCTAGCAAAAAAAGAATGAAAGAAATCGGACTATGTGTTATTGAATTACAACTAAGTACATATTTTGACTTTCATCCCCTCTCTCCAGGAAACCGTGCTGAATTTCGGGATAAAAAGTATCCTATGTCCTACCTCGTAGTATGAACTCAAATCATGCCAAGTTCAATCCGTTCAGTAGTTTCGACGTGATGCGCGGCCAAGATACAGACAGACAGACAGACAAAAATGACAAAAAATACAGTTTTGGGTTCAGTGTCGATTTTAGAGAGCCCTCCAAAAAAAATTTTCAAAATATCTTTAATGTACAGAATTGGACCTGTTACATTTTTATTATAAGTATAGATATAGATAGATAGATATTGAATACCGTAAGTACATACAACCTCAGTATAATAATACAGAGTCTAAAAAATTTATTCTCCACAACTCATTGCCAGTTTTGTTATAGTACAATTTAACTTTGGTAAATAAAAAGGTCAATCGAAATCAAACACAAACAAAGCTTCGTGGGAAATGATTTTATAGTAGACACTGATAGAGTCAGGTCCCGGGTCGCTCGTGGATATTATAAATTTCAACCAACAATGCGAATAGTAAACAGAAGATTAAGTTTGTTTTGTTTTTTAAATACGGACATGCGTTGTTCACTCCTCTCACCAATGATAGCGATCACCTTGTGATACTTGAGATGTCTTAGGACCCATAGTAAGCCATTCAATCACTAACCTAATTCATTGGCGAGACGAATCAGCTTTACGGCGATGTCACCGTGTTCTTAATCTAAACTAAAATAATTAAGCACTTACTGGAGTGTGTGGCTTCCTGTTTTCGGCGTTCCAAGAGATATCTCTTGGGTAGAATCTTCTCTGCTCTGCTTCTTCACACAAACATAAACTCCTAAAGTGCTGTACAACTTCCAAGGTATTCGAATTACAACAACTCGCTTCAGCCTACGCGGAACGCGCCTACAAAACTCGCGAGTCCACGACCTAACACAATACGGTTTATCACTAAAGAGACCGCGGGTCGATGGACAATACAATTAGCTTACTATCCATTAATTTTAACAATAAAAATAAATCGTCGGCCGGTTTCAACACGCGTCTTTCAAGTCCTTTTTCACATTATCGTCTCACGCTGGCATACAGCGAGCCTACAAGTATGTTAGCCTAACAAAACCCACGGTGTAATCAATCTCACGCGGAAGCTATGCGAGTATCACAATCAAATTAAATTACCGCCCGCCATTACTCGACTTGTTCACGAGAGTTTTTTCACGATTAACCTCAAACGTCAAAACGTCAACACGAACCAGAGACAATCAAAATGTTGCCAGTACAATGACGTTCGAAATCCAACATGCGTGTTTGCAGTGATTAGAACATACACTTGTTTTGATATATATTTTACATGCGGAAAATGGATTACTCCTCTGACTGAGCTAACAAATACAGCTTTAGAATTATGTGCGAATATTATATAATGCTCATATTTACAGAACACGCGAAGTCTATGCCGTTTTAAGAAAAATGTGCGTAGTGTTACTTAAACATAAAAATGCGATTTCATCATTACAAATTTTACCAGTTTTACTACTGTAAGTATTATGCATTGTGATCGTTACGGACCGAGGATTACAATCGATCCACCAGACGAACATCCTCTGTAAATATTTACTGAAATTGTTTTCAGTTTTACTTATACATGTTATTGCGTTTCGAAACTCAAATTATTGGGATTATCTTGATAAAACAGATGTCATAGAGTAGGAACCTTTATGGGTATTTTTAGCAACTAATTTTGGCATGGCTACATCTCCTATAATAAGCCGAGAGCTACGTTTTGAAACACGTGGTGGTACACGAGCTGAAAGAAAGATACTTGAAAAATACCGTGGAATCATAGGAAGCCTATGTTAAGCAATTATTTCGTTTCACCTAAACTTTGAGTGATGTTTAGGGTTACCAGATGGCCGGGAAATCCGGAACTGTCCCGGAACTTTGCGTCTTGTCCCGTGTCCAGTAATTAGACCTTATTGTGCCGGATTCCGAATACCTATAAGCTTTGTAACAATATAAACTAACAACGAATGACACGGCTGGCCTGCTTGTGAGTGAGGAGAAAATACTTCCCGAATTTCCCACGAAATTGCATATATACGTCGCATGTCTGAAAACTGTATGTAAGGCGCTTCCGAAATAACACGTCCACAAATTTAATTAATTTCTAAGGAAGTAGTTTGTTTTGTTTTTTCAATTCTAACGAGCAATGACTTTTCCGAAAGGGTATTTAGCCAACTGAATAGTTTATGGACTAAAGAGCGAAACCAAATGTCCATGAATTTAATCAAGTGCGAACTGCAGACTCCTATCAATTTTGGCGTGTCTTGCTCAGAAATTTTAACAGTTTTGCAAAGCTTTGACTAAGAAAAACTAATAAAAATGGCAAAATTAAGTAATAAACAAGATATTTTTACTATGGCCACGACCGAGCGACCCGACACCGTTGTCCTTTCTTTTTTTTAGAATTGTCCCGGATTTGATAAGTTTCTATATGGCAACCCTAGTGATGTTACAGGAAGACCATTTCCCTACTCACTTTATTCTCGGGGCCTATAGTCTAAGTGCCTCCTGGGTTGCAGGCGTTCACGAGAAACGGGATAATTTTATATAATAAATAAGTTTCTGTTTTTTTAATAGGCGCATCTAAGCATTTCTAATTCAAGCTATGATTAGCTGTACACCAAAATATTATTATCATTTTATAACGTGTCATCTACCTCTTTTTTGGAATGTCTATCACCTCTAAATATAAACCAGATCATTCGTCCACAACCATTGCCGTGGTGTTTGTCTGCATATGGTTTCCCATCATTTGATACAACATTATCTTAATTTGAAACTGGATATGTTTTACATTTAATCACGTTGAGCATGGCAATATAAACACACATATCTGTTAATTGACACCTTTAAGAGTTGATTAAAACTCTCACCACAATACTCAGCAGGGATAAAATGTTTTGTCTGCCTAAAAACTAGTAGAGGAACTGTTTCTTATAATAAAATTCAACTGTAAAAAAAAATCTGTCTGTTTGTTTCGGTTAATCTCTGGAATGGATGGCCGATTTTGAGGGAACTTTCACTGGCACATAGCTGAAGATATAAAGAGTAAATAAAGCTACTTTTATTTTAAACGAATGCTTTTTGCAATTTTTTAGGAAATGAATGCATGTAATTAACTTTTTTTTAAACTTAGGTACCTATCCCTGATTCCGATTCACGTCAATCGTAATTTAATTTTTTTTTTAAGTTATATTCTTCATCCCTAATTCTCCAGCCTTAATGGTAGAATATTGTCCAAATAATCTTTTAGGACCAATCTTAAGTAAAATCATCATCAGGCTACCGAAGTCCACAGCAGGACATAAGCCTCTCCGATTGCACGCCAGTTGTTTCGATCCTCGGCTTCTCGCATCCAGCTCCTGCCAATCATCTTGCGCAGATCATCACTACACCTGCCCCCCTAGCCAAGTTGCAAGCGTTCTTCGTTCTGCAATCGATAACGCCGAAATTCTCGTGTGTCATTGGCTAATACTTTGTCTAAGATTAGCCAATAGGCGGGTCGAGTAGTAGAGCGTCGGGTAGAGCGAGCAGCCTCGCGAGAGGCTTCGTAGCGCGGCAAATGCCTCGCAAGGCCTCTCTCTCTGTGTGGACCCGCCTATTGGCTAATTATTTGCAGACGGTGACAACCTGGGCTGTTTGTGCGGTGAGACCCAAACGATGTCCCACCCTGCCTGCCCGGACACCTGCACGGGGGAGGACATGATGGCTGCCACCGACAATGCAGTCAGAGTCTGGTCTGCTAAGATCTAACTACACTGACACGAAACATTTGCCATCGAAACGCTAAGAAGGTAAAATAATGAAACATTCTGAACAAGGCGGCAGAAAAGTAATTTTTTAGTTACGTTAGCCATTTTATACCTAAACTTAATAAACATTAGAATCTAGAACTCTTCGTACTCAGTGTTATTTTACACTGTTTTGTCAATTAATTACGGTATTAAGTTATACTTGACATTCTTGCAACTTCATCGGGTCTCTAAATATGATTTATTAGCACATTTTGGGTATTCCCCGCATTCTGCAACGGAAGTAGAAATATAGAAATTCCAAAGTATTGCACAGCACAAATGATTCATTCCTTTTAGAAAGGTTTTATTATGAAAATTATTTACGAGAAGAACCGCAATCTCACAAGTTTGAAGGTATTAATTGTTTATAAGTTACTAGCTGCACTAAAATATCCGATATTTCGGCGCTGTTGCAAGCGCCATGATCACGGAGTAACTCACTAACAAAAAGGTACATGGTAGCAATCCCGTAGATTTCTATTTTAATGTTACTGACCATGAAAGTTTAAAACCATACATTACTAGCTGCATCCCGTGGCCGTGGTGTTTTTTTTTTAATTTTTATTATTGAGTAGGCGGCAAAAGCGCTGACGTATCACCTGATGGTAAGCTATTACCGCCGCCCATGGACACCCGCAACACCAGAAGGAGTACGCTCTTTTCTTGAAGGTTTGAAGTCGTATTGGTCCGGGAATACCGCAGGCGACAGCCGCGACAGTTAATTCCACAGTTTTGTTGTTTCCCGCGGTTGGTGTTATAAATAAAAGTACAACTACAACCGCGGGCTAGTTTTACATATAAACCTTCCTCTTGAATCACTCTATCTATTGCAGAACACTGCATTTAAATACATTGATAACTTGAAAAGATCTAAGCTAACAGACATCGGGAACGACTTCATTTTATCGGTGTTAAGTATGTTAAGATATAAAATGTCGCGTAAATCGTATAAATGTCAAATAAATCAGTCGATATTTTTATTCACTCCAAATATTGTTTAAATGCAATATAAATTCAAGATATCAGAACACAGATATTATCTCGTTTCTATCAGAGAAAGACTTTTTGCCAAGATAGATCAGTATCAGAAGATAGGAGTTTTTATCCTTACTATGGTGGAAAGTTATCCCAGTTTTAATGCGGGACTAGGGGCGAATGGTACCACGTTCACGACTTCGTGAAAAATAACTTATACTTAACCTACTTCCGAGAACACAACCTTTTACAATAAAATTCAACCTTACATCCATTACATAGATTACTAATTCGTAAAACACCGCACAGAATCAACATCTTGTTACGAACGGTCCATTAAAAAGGCACCTAGTTTTAGTCGAAATAAGGTTTAGTGTTACACACTTATACATTTGACTTTCACATTTACGTTTCTCTGTTTTCAGGGTTTAAGAGGTCAACAACCCTGGAAAAGTCCAGTGAAATGAGAACTGTTCCTAGTTGACGTTTGTTTTATCAAGGACTCGAGACAGGCTGCGAAGCTTCATCTGGAGTGTTTGCGTCATAAATCTGTTGGGGTAACTTTTGCGGAGCACTTTATGGGCTTTTTTATTGCTTATGTTGTGTTATCTTTTATTATAGGCACAAGAAATAAATTATCAGGTTTTAGTACTCTGGGTCGGGGCATTCTAAATATATGTTTGTTTAAGAAAGAGCAGATTAACGTGTCATTAGGATTGTGGTCGTCTATGTATGGAAGCACGAGCACCTATACAAATGATATAGATATTTTTCGTAGACGAGGTAAAATATCCTCATGGGATGACGAAAGTGTCTATGTTTGCATGTTACCGGGCGATGGAGAATCACCATTTCAGACCGATTGAACTGTCAACGGTCGGGTCGGTGGCACTCCTTTAAGATTCATCGATTGGTCGGTCTAGAAATCAGAATGTAACCCCTTAGAAGACTTTGTGCTATATTATAATAAATATTTAACAAATTGCTAGTGATAATAAATATGTTTGACAGTTGCCAATACAACTCATTTTGGTTGGTTTATTGTAATTTACCTACTCATAAAAAGTTCAAAAGGGCGTGATCCGTGATAGCTAATACGAGTTTATTATAATTCGAATACCTTGAAAGATATACAGCACTTTGGAGCATTTTTGTGTGAACGTACCAAGACAAAGCAGAGAGGAAACTACCCAAGAGATCTCTTGGAACGCCGAGAACAAGGAAGCCACAAAACTCCAGTAAGTGCTTGGTGATTTTAGTTTAGATTAAGAACACGGTGATTCGCCGTGGTTCATTTCTCTTGCCAGTGGACTAGTAGCGATTTAATGCCTGTACTAATGGGCCTGCAAGCATTATAACCTTCAAAAGGTGATCGTTCCATTGGCGAGAGGATTGATCACACATATTATAATATTTTATTACTGAACATAGCTAAAAGCAAACGTACAGTTACATACAGAGTAGTTCCTAGGACCAGAAATAATATTAATCCTCGTATGTCATAGGTATGCCTAATAATTAGATTATACCGATTTCTTAAATTATTTTAATTTATAACAGTTATATATAGGAAGGAGAATCCCACCAAAAATATTTTCATGTAAAATGTTGCCAAGACGACTGCATATGGCTTACCCTGTGAAAAAGATATCAGATCTCATGTAGAGCCAAGGTTCTGAATCTACACGCCCTAACTCTTCCAACCCTAACTTCACAAACTCTACATCTCAGAAAAAAAGTATGGCTTCGCCGTTTCGCCACCATACCGTCCGGAAGGAGAAACGAATGCCTTTTGTGTTTGCAAATATCTAGTTTCTGAAGTAATGTGTTATACGAATATTTAGTTTCTGAAGTAACGAAACAGCCAAGCCATACATTTTTCTGAGATGTAGAGTTTATGAAGTTAGGGTTGGTAGAGTTAGGGCCGTGTAGATTCAGAACCTCGGCTCTACATGAGATCTGATATCTTTTTCACAGGGTAAGCCATATGCAGTCGTCATGGCAACATTTTACATGAACATGTTTTTGATGCGATTTCATTTCTTTTTGTAAGTTGCTTAAGGCAGTTTTTTTTCTTTTTTCGGGCTGTATTTCTTGTAAATCTTCTTTCTTCTTTCGAAACAGTCCGTGTACCAAAAATAAAACCTCTAGCATAAACATTGTGAAAGTCTCATACAAACTTCCACTCCCCAAATTTGGGGGTTGGGGACAAAAGTAATAGGTTTATGATTTTTTTTGTTGTTTGTATTCTAAACTTCGTTTACATACCAAATTTCAGCTTTCTAGCACTTCAGGAAGTACCCTAACAGTTTTGATGATCAGTGTGTCAGTGACGAAATCGGTGTTTTTTAGGTATCAATAAAATCTAAAGCGTTAGAGCTATGCAATTGAAACTATGTATGTTTCATTAGTCTATTGGTAACATCATATCCTCAGAATTTGAACGAGCTGGTATATCGGTAACCAAAGTTACGAGGGTTCAAAAAAACACAAAACACTTCGAGAAAAGGTATCTAGTGCCCTTGCGCTTCTCTTGGCTCGTCTTGGATATTGCAGGTACCTCCTTTTAGTGTCTGAGCGGGCAATCAAGCTAATAAGTCACCTGAATGAAAGTGACGCCCATGAACGCCTGCAACTCAGGAGTCACATGTACCTACCTATGTCAACAAATAAACTGTTATATAATATAGATAAGTGACTAGTGTGACTACCGCATGCATACAGCGGTACATGTAGGTACCTAACACGAATCGCAAGTGCGTTTGCGACCTTATCATATCCTATTGATAATAAGTTTATTGAGACAGCTTGTGTGCTTTAAAGTCACTTCAAAATGATTTCAGACACTTTAACTCTGTATTTATTTTATTAACTGTCCTTGTAGTGCCGTAATATTCGTCGTCCTGTATTTTTTTTCGTGGGTGTCGTTAGAGACCATTAAGGTAGCAAACTTAGTCTATGTAACATAGTTACATACCATGCCAAGTATTGGATCCCAAGTATTGGATCAGTAGTAAAGTAGTAGTCTGTTGTGGTAAAGGATTAAATAATTAAAAAGTAAATCAATAAACAAAATACACCACATACCACATTCTCAAAGAAAGCGCCTGTTACGATTTTATTTGTTAGTTGGTAAAATAATATATTGCTATTAGATTTCTATCAGGAGCTAGTACAACTATTATTTTATAGTTTTAAGGGGTTCGCACTATGTTTTTCAAAAACAAATTTTATTGTACATTTTTCAGTATTAGCAATATTATTATTTTTAAATACAACAAAGTATTTCTATTACAGATAAAACGCGCCAAGGAATATTAATCCTTAGAATCCATTTATCTAAAATTCACGACACTTCAATTGACGGAACTAGAAATTAATTCATTCTCTTTCATATCCAGAAAATACTCAACTTGCGAGGGCTAGTTATTCCACATAGGGCTACTAAATATTGACTGCTTTTAACTTTTTCTTTTGATACTTTGCAAGGCATGTAATGTAGGACTCGAATGTACCTCATAGCGAACATCTGGCTTTAGTCCGATTATTTCGTAGAACTGACTCCCTGCGTCACATTACCACTTCGTGGAATGCCATGCATGTAATCAACGTTTGTATAGTCAATTTGTTTTTTTTTTTTATTTTCCTGTTCCACATAATATATTGTAATTTTTTAGAGCCTACAAATGTAACGGGAGTTTGGAACCTTAGGATTTTTTTTTTATGAACCTGCTGTGTCCCACTGCTGGGCAAAGACCTCCCCTGCAACAAGCCACTTCCCTCTATCCGAGGCCAGTTCCGGCCAGTCTCTGCGATAGGCATCAAGATCGTCGCGCGCGCCATCTTTTACGGGGTCTGCCTCGTCGGCGGCGTCCACCTTAGCAAGCTTTTTTCGAAATTAAGCTCTTTAACCCTTCCATTGGCATTTTGAGCTTTGAAAATTAACATGAATGAAACTTTACAATCATCTACTAAGCTCACAAACACAAACACTACCGTGGGAGAGCCACGCTTCGGCATGAATGGGCCGGCTCGACCGGAGTGATACCACGGCCTCACAGAAAACCAGTGTGAAATAGCACTTGCCCTGTATTTCACCGAGTGAGTGAGGATACCGGAGGCCCATATCCCAACCCCTCCCCACATCCCTTTTCCCATCCCCCAAAGGCCGGCAAGGCACTTGTGACGCCTCTCTGGTCCATGGGCGGCGGTGATCGCTTACCATCAGGTGATATGTCAGCTCGTTTGCCGCCAATATCATAAAAAAACACTATAAAGAACTAATAAAAATTTAAGTTAATTTAACGTATGAAAGCGCGCTTTGGCATGTATTACATAAAAACACTGTATTGGAAATTAAAAAATCTTCGATTATAGTTGAGAAAAAACAATAATAAAAATTTAAAACAAATTCAAAAGATTCGCTGAGGACAGGATTCGAACCTGCGCGGGTAGAACCCATTGGATTTCAAGTCCAACTCCTTAACCACTCGGACACCTCAGCTGTGTGGAACAATCTGAAATTGATAATTACAACCTACATTCTATGAAACATTGTCTTATTTGATGTGTGACTGTGTGATGCATTTCTAGGGTAAATCATAACAGTATTTTTTTATAATAAAATGTGAAGCGCATTAAAGATCAGAGTTTACTGTTCCAATTAACGGTAACTGTCAAACTTTAGCGTGATTGCGTGAACGAAGTTATCTATCATTTTTGCTGGCTTGCTTTCTTTAAACAGCGAACAAGCATACACGCAAGTCGCAAATAAAAAAACAGAAGGTTTGTATGTATGTATTAATTAAGTCAAATGTAATCAAAAGTATCAACTATCAACACACAGTGTACATAAACTGGAAGGTAACTTACTGAAAAGAGTAAGGTTAGGACTCAGATCAAATGAAAAGGGTAGATAACGCACCGCCTTGTTCTTGTTGAAGCAGACAAAAGGCGCGTAGTTCCAAGTAAACACAAAGTACAAGTATCGACAACTTAAATGATACTCAACTCATTGTTTCGTGAAAAACTTAAGTCCTACCTACTTACTTCATTTATCTCTTCCCAAGTTACATCATTGAGAAAGACGCGATTCTACAATGTTGAAAATAGCTAATGCGGGGATTTACCTGAATTATTTATTACGACCCAATAAGAGGAATTAAGAAATATTTATAAATGGAAACATTTTTTTTTCCAAACCTACTGTGATTGACTGGACATTTTTAGATGAATCACAGTACGTATAACGTGTACCCATTACCCAACGTAAAATAATATGAGATATCAGTAAACCTGTTTTTGGTGCGTGCGGAAACCCCCTTGGACCATCGTAGTTTACGTTCAACCAATGCGATGATAATAAATAACATGTCGGACGGAATGAATCTAGCCGACTAAAAACACTGGATATGGAAACAGTTACATCATTAAGACTCTGCCTTCTACACCGCGGCATTACCTTCCGTCAAGCCTCTACGAAGCAAATCAATAAATGTAACTTCAATCGTAACCCTTTTCCTCAGTTTTATTCCTTTCATTTCAAACTCCATAATAAGATACGAAAGTACTAAACAAGATTTCTCGAAAAAGAAAAGTTGCTTTCAGTAAACCCTCAACGACTCGCTCTTTATTGATTTTATATCAATTTGCGAAAGAGTGCTAATTTATTGAAGCGATCGAGTGTCGCGGGGCGTCCATGTTTGTTACTTGGCGGTTTTTTACAGTCCTTTGAAATGTGAAACTTTTTTACGTTAATTTTCCTCATCTATACTTTTGTTTATTCTTTCGTCAGAACGAATTATAACGATAACGAATTAGGATGAAATAAAAATGTTTATTAAAAGAATATCTATAAAATAATTTGAATAGTATCTATATAATAATATATAAGTAAAGTGCTTAAAAAGATTTTATGGTTTTATTCATATTATGCATTACTTCATATTTATTCATTTGTTTGTATTTGTTTCAAAATCTTTTTTTTTTGTATTATAATTTGTTTTATTTACTTTCATCGTTCATTCGTTTCATTTCATGAAGTTAATTCCTTTCTTTATGTATTTTTGAACACCAAAGCTACCCATGAATTTGTCTTGCTACATTCTATTTGTCCATCCAAAGGTTGCCTGTAAGAAATTGCTTATTAGCGATAAGGCCGCCATTTGTACATGGTTGTTAAATTTATATATTCCTAAATGTAAACTGTATTAATTGGTGTACAATAAAGTTTATTCTATTCTATTCTATATTACCAGCGAATTTTACTCAATTCAATAGTTTGTGAGAAAATACTTTAAGTACTGTTACTGCAACTTTTCTCATACGCGTCACCAAATTCAAGATACATTGATTGATTCTGCATTCCACCACGTTTAAGTCTGGCTGTAAATACTTATAGCGCCATCTAGTGGATGTTAGAAACACTAAAATAATTATTTCGGTTTTCTAATCGTTTACTAAAAAAATATTTTATGTGCAATAGTCGAAGATATAAAATACTACACTATAGGGGTCTGTGGGCACTGAAACACTGGCATCCCCCCACAAATAAAGTGTAAGGGTTCGCTTATTAGAAGGAACTTGATAATTTGATTTTCCTTCTACAAGTTGTCAATTTAAGATAATTTTCAGTAAAATAAAACAGTAAATCATCATCAACAGCCTTTAATAGTTTACGCTGGACATTTGTCTCTCGTTAGAAAGAAGGTTTTGGCCTACAATACCACGCTGGCCAGACAGGATGGTACGGGATTTGTTTCATTTTTTTCTTTTCTTTGCACCACTATTAGCTTGCATAGTTTGTCCCATATGAGACACACACACACGAGATGTATTGGTGACGAGCAGATTCCCTAGCGGCAAGTCGCAGAACTAACGTATGACAGATAAAAATACGTATACACGTTAACATTCCATTTTTAAAATACTGTTCACCCTCACGAAGTGGTCTTATAGTATTTTTTACTACTCCGTAGACTTCTATCAATGAAATCATTGTAGAAAGAATTAAAATGGTGACGAGCAGATTCCCTAGCGGCAAGTCGCTGAACTAACGTATGACAGATAAAAATACGTATACACGTTAACATTCCACTTTTCAAATACTGTTCACCCTTACGAAGTGGTCTTATAATATTTTTTACTACTCCGTAGACGTTTATAAATGAAATCATTGTAGAAAGAATTTAAAATAACAATGCACTCGCTCTGTATATTAAACTGTCAGGTAGAAGTATCTGTCATACGTTAGTTCCGCAAACAGCCACTAGGGAAATCTTCTCGTTACATTAGGTGTAGTGGCAGTGTGTCCTTATTCATTTTTTTTTGGAATAGCGGCAAACGAGCAGACGTATCGCCTGATGGTAAGCGATTACCGCCGCCCAGGGACATCAGCAACTCCAGAGGCGTCACAAGTGCGTTGCCGGCCTTTGGGGGATGGGTTGGAGTATGGGCCTCCGGTATCCTCACTCACTCGGTGAAACACAGCGCAGACTCTGTTTCACAGTTTTCTGTGAGGCCGTGATATCACTCCGGTCGAACCGGCCCATGCATGCCGAAGCGTGGCTCTCCCATTGTAAAAATTCTTAAATTCTTATACCGTCACCACACGAATAGAATATAAACAATAGACCAATATATTGAAACTATAAAACGAGATAGACTGTGGGGGGATAGTATACTAATACTTGATTTTAATCGACTTTTGGTTATAAAAGTATTCTTTCAGGAAGAATTCGGTACGATTTTTAGGGTAAAGTGTTTCTGGTACATACTTGGTCGTATGGTAAATGCAGTCGAGTGTTGCACCCTCTGAAATGCATTTGTATGACGCGACACAAAGGAGCGCAACCTCTACTACAGACTCGGAACTCGAATCTCCATATTTACCTCGAACTTAATCGGGAGTTGAATGAATTACACCTGTAACACCGTAATTTCAAAATAAGAATTATATTTTTTTTACTAGTAGAGACCTCTGTGATCGCAGAGTGTAGTCAGGCTCTGTAAGGAACTTCGATGTTAGTTCACTGATTGCACGAGAGATGGCAGTATTTTATACAATATATAAATTCGATATGATTTAGGTTTTTGAACGAAGTAGAGACTGGTTTCAGGACGAAAGATTAAAAGTTACTTTTAGCTGTGGTGGGAGAAAGCAGAAAGTAGGAAAAGTTCTCGAACAGTCGATGGAAGGAATATAAAAGGAGATTCTTCCAATTTGGGAGCCCTTTTCTTTCCTGATCTGATCAAGAAACAGTTATTTATGTGTCATTCGTTGATAGTATTAATATATTTAGTGATTTCATCCCGTGTGAAGCGGTAAGTGAGAAAATGTTTTTTTATTTTGTTAGTCGTTTTTTAGTTCTTAAACAATACTGAGTTATTCCATTCTTTCTTAGGGTCGATGGTTACTGCAGAATAATACTGCAGTCACATTATTTTGAGGATGCCACGAATGTGATGTAGCTTATGATGGAGCTGCCGGCAGGCGGAGGATGGCCTGACCGCTGATGTTTATGTATAAGGGTACTTAACCCATTATTAATTTTAAGAATTAGTTTTAAGATCTAGATCATTTATTTATGTAACTTGTATGATATTGTGATAATGTTGTTTAATATAATGTGTGTCTGTACAATTTACAGTGACAGTTGACAGTGAACAAACACTCCTAGATACTTTGCATGAAAACGATAATCTAAGACTTCAGCTATCTTCATTGCATTCACAAAATGTTGAGATTACCAATGCTCGGGACAGACTACAGCTCCTCGTTGACTCATTCGACACATGCAGGGATGAATATGAACAAGCTCTGAAACGCATCAGGGTTTTAGAACGCCAACTATATGAAGCACACAGCACCATAACATCATTTGAAGACTTCAAGGACAGGATAGTAGCTGTATCAAATCAGAGTCTGTACGAGGAGCTGGTCGCTCCCAATTCACCATTGGTGGTTAACAACCATTCAGCTCTCATTATAGATCTAACTAATGACAACGACTCCTTCAGAGTTAATCATTCTCAAAAAGTCATCAAATGTAGCAAGAATAAATTAAAAAAGTACCTTCGTGTTAAAAGATTTATTACAAAAACAAAAAAACTTATTTATAAACATAAGTTCTTCATAGATAGTGTAGCATTAAATAAGCAGAGGCTGCATTTAATTGATCAGGTTAATATGTACTCCATAGAAGTAGATAACATGTCTTCACAATATTTTGATGACACACGAGCTCTTCAAACAGAAATTAAGAAACTTGAGGAGCAACTGAGAACTATTAGTGGTAAATATGAGATTTCACAGAAACAAAGTAGGGAACAAGTTTTGGCAATAGGTAAGTTAGTTAATTCATGCAATTGTAGGAATGATTCATTGTTATTTTCGGATAACCACAATGAAACTATTAGTTCTTTAGACAGTTTACCTGTAACATGTGCTCCTAGAGCAGCAAATAACAAGAGTGTAGGTAATTTACAGAATAGCAATACAACTATTCAACATCAATTATACTGTACCAATAGTAATGTAATAATGTTTAGCGATGAAATTGGTAAAGGTTTAGGTATGTTAATGACAAACTCAAATAAAGAATATGCATTTAGCAACTTCTGTATGCCAAACCTAGCGTATAATAGGTTTCTAGAAAATGCTATTAGTGCAACTTTTGACAAAAATACTAGTCTCATAATTTTTAGTGGCAATAGAGGTAGTGTAAATAAAAAAACATTTATAAAATACTTTGAACAATTATCGGAACTCAATGCAAATAAAATAGTACTATTTACACTGCCCATTAGCAAAGGGTTGTCTCAACACGAAAAAAATATTAGGATTAGTTTAAACATGACTATGTTTAATTTGACAAGCCAAATTAATGGTAGATTTTATCATAAATTTCATTTAATTGACATTAATAGGATTGTCTATGATAATGTTTTTTTGAACACAGATAGTTATTATCTGCCCCATTATTATAAAAGACAAATAGCTGTTTCGCTATCATATTATTTTAGTATAACAGCCAAGAACTTGGCTAACCTGACAGCTCCTATAGAGCACCCCTTAGTATGTAAGAACACTGTAGCCCCCTTAGTATGTAAGAACACTGTAGCCCCCTTAGTATGTAAGAACACTGTAGCCCCCTTAGTATGTAAGAACACTGTAGCCAAACATTTGGCTTCACATATTGCTCCTTCTGAGCTAATTAATAATGACTTTATTAATATTAATTCAGGCAATAGCTTGGCCACACATGGTGACATAAATTCTTTAAATTAATTACTAAGACAAAAGAGCCTATCTCTTGCATATCAAATCATTTACTCAATAATAGTATTGTTAGTAGAAATCTAAAAATAAATAAAAATTGTATCAATAAAGTGAAAAAATTAATGACCATAAACATAGTACATCAAAATATTCAAGGTTTATCTAGGAAAGACTTAGAAGTAGAATTATTTTTTGATAAACATAATGTCGATGTGCTCTGCATCACAGAGCACTGGCTTCAGGCTCACCAGTTAATTCTTGATAAAGAACTTTATTCTGCTAGAAGTGTGTATGTAAGAAAGAAGTCAATCCATGGAGGGTCCTTAATATTTATTCGTAATAGTATTAGGTCTAAAGAACGGAAAGATATTGTAAATTTGTCTACTGAGCGCACTGTAGAGCTTTCTTGTGTAGAACTGGAACACCATATTGTAGTTAGTGTGTATCGGCCACCACAGAGTGACTTTAGCATTTTTGAGATAGTTATGGAAGAAGTATTGAAACGTTTATGTGTCAGTAGTAAGATTTTGGTAGTTTGTGGAGATTTTAATATTAATTTATTAGAAAAGTGTCCTATCAGTATACGATTAGTAAGCCTATTTGAATCATTTGACTTGAATCACTTATTTTCTGAGCCCACAAGAATTACTTCTCACTCGGCATCTTGCTTAGATAACATCTTTTGCAATGGGGAATATTTAAATAGGTCAATTTTAAGTGATTTAACATCTGATCACTGTGGGCAATTTGTTACATTGCCTTGTATGAGAGAAAATAAAGTAAACAAAACCATATGCAGGCCCATTACTAGTAACCGATTATTAAATTTTAGTAATAACATTAAGGATAAGCTTTCCAATTTAGATTGGACTCAAAGGGATCCGGATAAGCTTTACGGCTACCTATTCAACATGATAGAAATCGAATTTACCAGTATATTTAAGACAAAGGTAGTAGAGCCACGCTGATTTCAGCACGAACGGGCCGGCTCGACCGGGGCGGTACTACCCTCGCACAGAAAATCAACGTAAAATGACAGCGTGCTGTCGTGTTTCGTTGGTGAGTGCGAGACCGGGGGCCCAATTAGTCTAGTCAACAAGTTCCAAACTTGTTGACTAGACTAAAAGATGCAGCAGCATCACTAGGCCGCCATGGTGTGGGTTGCCATGCTGCATTGTCTGCATTCGCAGTGAGCATGGTGACCACCACTCTTGGATTCTGCTTATGCTTTCCATCAGGCAGAGTAGAGTCATTTTGGCGGGCCAAACATAAAAAAAAAAAAAAAAAAAAAAAAAAAACAAAAACAATAATGCAACGGCCCAAAATGACGTTCTGTGATTGGGCGACAACAGGAATATACAAAAGTAGGGAAAGGCTGTATGATTTGTATGCTGTGAAAAAGGGTAATTTTGACCCAAAATTTCATGAATATATAAAAAATTACTCAAGGATTTTTAGGAGAGCCTGTGGTGTGGCGAAGTCTTTGTATATAAGTGATAAAATTAAGTCTTCAAATAATAAAATAACAGCTACATGGAACATTATTAATAATGAAACGGGACGTTGTAAACCTCGAGATAATGATTTAAAATTAAATATCAATAATAGGTTTATAACAAACAATTTAGACATAGCTGAATCTTTTAATACCTTTTTCACAAGTGTACCAGTTAGTACAACGAGTACCTTGAATTCTTGTGCGTCCGGGTCTGAACTGTTGTTAAGGGTCAATGTAAATGAATGTAAGAATCTATTTAAATTTGAATACATAAACCCCACAGATATTATAAAAACGTTTAAGTCTCTTAACTCTAAGAAAACAGGGGACTTATGGGGGATTTCAGTTAAATTAATAGAAACTATTATAATTGATATAGCACCATTTTTAGCAATAACATTCAATCGATGTGTTGATTCTGGGGTTTTTCCTAACCTGATGAAGTATAGTAAAGTAATACCTTTATTCAAGAAGGGTTGTACAACCGAACCAAGTAACTTTAGGCCAATCTCAATCTTACCGGCTATTAGTAAAATTTTTGAAAAAGTCATTTTGCAACAACTAGAAAGCCATTTTAATCTAAATAATTTATTTCACAAAGAACAATATGGCTTTACAAAGGGTCGTTCAACAATTGATGCGGGTGCAACTCTTTTGAGACATATATTTAGTGCATGGGAGAATTCGCAAGATGCGATAGGTGTATTTTGCGATCTTTCAAAAGCTTTTGACTGTGTAGAACATAACACGCTTTTTCTTAAACTTAGGCATTATGGTGTTAATGGTATTGCTTTGGAACTAATAGTTTCCTACTTGAAAGATAGAATTCAACATGTAGATGTCAATGGTGCGAGGTCATCTGGGTTACCTGTTACTATGGGCGTTCCGCAGGGCTCCATACTGGGTCCTCTACTTTTTCTCATATATATAAATGACTTACCATATTATTTAAAAGATCTCTGTGATATAGTTCTATTTGCTGATGATACGTCACTTATTTTTAAAGTCGATCGTAAGAAAACAGTTTTTGACGATGTGAATAGGGCACTAAATGATGTATTGAATTGGTTTACAACGAATAATCTCCTACTGAATTCAAATAAAACAAAGTGTGTGAGATTTACTATGCCAAATGTAAAACAACTAGGCACTAATCTAACTATAAATAATGAAATCATAAGTATTGTAGACTCAACAGTATTCTTAGGAATTACATTAGATAGTAAACTTCAATGGGGAGCCCAGATAGATAGCCTTGCGGGTAGACTTAGTTCGGCAGCTTATGCAGTATGGAAGGTACGTCAGCTCACTGATACGGACACAGCTAGGTTAGTTTATTTTAGCTACTTTCATAGCGTCATGTCCTATGGTATACTACTTTGGGGCAAGGCGGCTGATATTGAAACGATTTTTATTCTACAAAAACGAGCCATCCGCTCAATGTACAATTTAGGTGCTAGAGTCTCTCTTCGAGAGTTGTTTAAGGATATAGGTATTTTAACTGTTGCATCACAGTATATATTTGCTAATATTATGTTTGTTAGACACAACATTAATGACTATAAGAAAAACAGTGATGTACACAATATTAATACTAGAAACAAATCTAAACTCATTGGTACCTATCATCGATTACATAAGGTACACAACTCGTTCGAAGGTCTTGGTGTACGTTTTTATAATAAAATTCCTATACATGTAATCGACCTTCCTGTAAATAAATTCAAGCTAACTATAAAAAATCACCTTATTAGGAAAGCCTACTATACGATCAACGATTATCTAAACGACAAACAGTCATAGGCTTAAGGTGTCATTAGAATTTAAATAGATACACACAAACTTCTATGTCTTCTAATAAAGCTAAATATTAACAAACCATTGTTAGTTGAAAGTAATGCGTGGCGATTATCATGGTAATTTAATTAGTAGTGATTTTTATCAGTATCTAGACTATGGTTTGTCATGCTCACTAAAATGTCATTGCTTGCGGTGTCGTCGTGGGGCGGGTCGTTTCCTTCCCTCTGATATGGCGAAGGAGATGATGGCTGGTCCATACGTCATACTCGTGAACGGGTGCTGCTTGGGGTGACTGGTCGGCCTAGTCAGCGATTCTTTAGACAATACTATTATTCTGGTTCGTTCAACTGCAACCCTAGCCTCTTAATCCAGTCACGAATTATTTTCAACAGTAGTTTTTGCAACTGAATGTAAGTGGATGTGCACCTTGTTTCTATTTTGTTCTATGTTTAATAGACTCAAACCTTCAACGTTATCACTGAGTGTTTTTTGTTTGTTTGCGCGTTAGATTTTGGAGCTTTTTAATGAAAGGAATTTCAGGTGGCAACAGCTTGCATACTGTTTACCTTACATGTAATACTAACACTATTGTACCTGAAAATCAGATTTTGAAAAAGAGTAGCCATGAGTTTCTTCGCCAGTATTCTTCTCATGAGCTCTACGCATTTTGGAAACTGGAAGTTATGGATCGACACAGGCAGGCAGTAGATTCTGGTGATTTCGCCTAACTTACCTCGACAATACAGCACATGCTGTGGCCTCTGTTTGTGTCGATCTATGATTTTTAAATATAGCTTCAATTTGACGTTCATAAGTGTCACTTGGTGTCTTATATGAATAAATGATTTTGATTTGATTTGATTTAATTTGATTTATGAATATATAATGTGAATATGTGAAGATGAGTTTCTCTGAAGTGACCTAATAGGGACCTACCCACACACACAATTATTTATCTCTTAGTTTTTTTTAGTATTTTTTTGATGAGTAATTATGTATTATGAATATTTATTTGTCGAACGGCGCCCTGGGACTTTTGCTCTTCTGACTGACTGGGTCGTGCCGGTGGTAGCACCCCCTGTTCAGGTTAGGGGACTGCAAGGTCGAACCCGCCTCCTAGGTCGGTTGATGGTTGCAACATGTGATCTGCATGGTTGGACCTGCCGCCTAGGTGGGCCATTGGTTGCGACTTGCGAACCTCCTGACAGGTTTGGGTGTTACACACCTACAAATAATAATATTATAATATTTCGGACATCTAACAAAAAACGCCATCTAGTCCCAAGCTAAGCAGAGTTTGTGTTATGGGTACTAGACGACTGATATAAATACATATTTATTTATTTTTGTAAATACATACATATTATACACAGAAAACACCCAAACTCCGAAACAAAAATTTGCAGATTATAAAAACTTTTGGTCCGACCCGGGTCGGAGCAAATCGAAGCCGAGACCTCAAGCACAGCAGTCGCAGACGCTACCACTACGCCACCGAGGCAGTTCAGACAGACAGACAGTTTTTAGCCCGACAGTACCACTCTAATTTACAACTTTACTAGAATAACATATTACAATATTAAAGAAGAGAGCGACTAGTCTAGTTTTGATTAATTCCCTATTTTTTAAATTCTGTCTATTTTTTAAAATAAAAATGAGCACTGAAATAGTCCTAAAATATTGAATTGTACTTTGAATAGGTGAACATTTTTATTAAGGCAGTGAAATAGTCCTAGAATATTGAAGAGTACTTTGAATAGGTGACTTTAGGAGTAAAATATCATTCTAACTTTCTTGACCTAGTGGCGACTTCCACATACAGCGCAACAGAAACATACTACAGCGCCCCATCTACCGAAGATACATCGAACTACGGAGTAACGAAGGAAACTAAGAAACTACCAATTACCAATTCGAATCGCGCAGTGAAAGTTCTCGCGACAGTTAACATATATACAACATCCCAACATCAACCGTTGGGCAGTTGGCCCGCCAGGCATGATCACCTCGCCTGGTCGGAGGATCCTCCCTTTGTGTTGGAGGGACATATCACCCGTTCCTCCACAACCTTTTCCCATATTTATTAGGGTTCATCTCCATTGTCCTCGTATCTTTCTTTGTTCTCCTCTGTTCTCAACTCCTCTTTCCTGTCCTTTCGATTGTTCGTCCTCTACTTTCACACGACGATACGACGATATAATATATAGAAATATATAAAAACGAGATAACGATAGAAAGTCTTTCTATTCATCAACTACATTATTCTCTTCTCAACTTCTATTTTCTATCCATCAAATTCATT
Source organism: Diaphora mendica (assembly GCA_949125395.1). Classification (NCBI taxonomy): domain Eukaryota; kingdom Metazoa; phylum Arthropoda; class Insecta; order Lepidoptera; family Erebidae; genus Diaphora; species Diaphora mendica. The sequence goes on along the minus strand of OX421318.1, from coordinate 29,246,733 downwards.
AATTACTTTCTTATATAAAACTTTCTTCGCTACTTTTCGTTCATCTCTACACATAACATAATAATAATATAATAATAATAATAATATTAATAAAAACTTTATTTGCAAAACACAGCACACAACCAAAATACAATTTTTTAAACACATTAATAAAATATAAAAATTAAGATTATAGGTACATAAATTGTTTGATATTTTTTTGAGGCTTGCATCATTTTATGTGTCAATGTCAAATCACGTTACGTGGCATTGGTTGGTGAGTTTGATGACGTGTAATAATGTGCATTATTACACGTCATACGCACATTAAATAAATTAACAAATCAAACACAAACGTAACAAAATAGAAATCAAACCTCCTAAACAGAGTTATCAATCGTGTCAACGAGGGTTGTACGCCGTGACTCACAAAAAGGCGGACTCTCAGCGTACACTGCGATGGGCACAGCCCATCCCAGTACTGATTTTCAGAGCCCACCATAACAATCATAATCCTTATTTAAGGTGCTCCCACACAGCAGTTATATAACACGATACGAAACATTGTGTAACACGATAACATTTTATAACATTTGTTACAACATGTTATATGATGTTACATGATGTTGTATAACATCAGCAACATTTTATAACTTTTGTTACAATTTGTTAAAAAATGTTATCCAACAAATGTTTTCCAACATTCTCTAACATTATATAACTACTGTGTGGAAGCACCTTTAGAATAACCTTTTGCTCTTCACCCTTTTACCACTACACCTTCTACCACATCGGTACTCGGTTACTAGTACTCGAGACGGCAGGCGGGTTTTTATCGGTTCGAGTCCGACGTCACCTCCAGTGGCGGTGGTACCCGAAGGAAAAAAAGCTCAACTTGTGTTCCGGGAAAAATATATTTAAAAGCGAAATGAGAAACTCATAAGCGAGTACATATAGTAGGGGCATCAAGTAAAACTGAAATGCGCTTTACAGTTGGGTGCATTCTCGTGTTCGTTTCACTTAACACACGCTTTAGCTCCGAACAGACGTTCTGTACATTAGCGACCTCCCCACTCGCCGTATTATTTACCTTGATGTATTCCTTTCGCCTACCCTATACTGGCAACCCCCTTCACTTTTAATGTACTTGACCCTGGACCCTGCCGTTTTCCTCACTCAAAATAAACTTTGAGATGTTTGTTCTATTTACAACTAAGTTTTTTTTTTTTTTTTTTATAAATCTTTATTCACATTTAAGTTACATTTTTTTTTACATTGTCTTTATTCGCCAAACTGTTATAACAGTTTGTAGGCGTTCCGTTCTAAATTGTATACAAACTTAATACTTAAATGCTACTTTTTAATGCTAATTTTATCCAAAAATTTCTTTTAATATAATATAATATTTGATATTGATATAATTGATATAAAATTTAATATAATATTTGAATATAATAAATAACTAACTTTCGCAGACCATTTTGCTAATACCTTTTGTTTTGCAGCGTTCGTAGATAAAGTTAAGACAACATTTGAACATGTGTAAAAAAGTAACTATCGACTAAAATTTTAATACTTTACAATATATTCTGAGTACAGTTACTATGTCTTAATTTTACGAGGTACTTATCTGTTACATTATATTCTTTAACTTACGAATTCAGCGACGACAAAAAAGTATCGACCGCTGAGGACAGGATTCGAACCTGCGCGGGTAGAACCCATTGGATTTCAAGTCCAACTCCTTAACCACTCGGACACCTCAGCTACACTTCTGGCAGTTAAAACAAATATTTGTAAAAGACAGTTTCCTTTCAATTTTATTTGTTTAAGAGCGAATAATACGCTATACAATAGACAATAGTCAGCCTACATAAGACCAGTTTCTTGTTACGTCATGTACCGCATGTACGTCGTCAATATTGAGTCAAAAGGTGAATAGTTTCTTTTTAACACTGATTATTAAATCGCTTTACTATGGGAGAGCCATCATCAACATCATTAACAGCCCACTGCTGGACATAGGCCTCTCCATCAAAGTGGTTTTGAGAGAGACATGCCTCGGCCGGCCGACTCGACCGGAGTGATATCATGGTCTCCTAGACCCTCCCCTGGTCCCTCCCCTCGATTCTGAGAAAAAAGGGGGCTCAAAAGCAGCCAAAGCACTTGTGACTCTTGTAGGGTGTCTATGAGCGGTTGTAGCCGCTCATCATCAGGTGACTCGTGTACCGCATTTATCCGCCGCCAAATACTTTCTTCAAATCGTCAGTTCATTGTACTGCAGGTCGTCCTACACTACGCTTGTCTAATCGCGGTCTCCACTCTAGCACATTTCAGCTCGTTTGGAGACATGACCAGCCCACTTCCACTTCAGCGTACTGATTCTCCGTGCGGGGCAAGAAAAACACTCTTGGATTCTGCTTATGCTTTCCATGAGGCGGAGTAGTCATTTTGGCAATGTCATACATAAAAAAATGCCATCTACCGAAGACACGCAACGGAATAATAGTCTTGCGATGAACCGTCTAATCCTGTATCGCGATATAGAAATTTTCTCGCCGACTAGCCGTAATAATACACAATCACTGGGCCGTGACCCGCCAGGCATGATCACTTCGCCTTTTCGGAGGATTCTCCATTCGCGTTGCAGGGAGGGATATGACAACCGTCCCTCCATAATATAACTTGAATTCTCTGCCTACATCTTACCTAATATAAGATTTTAATAAGTAATGACATCGGTAATTAATAATCATCTAACGAATATAATAGTGCATAGTGTCGCTATACTAGTTAGAGTCACTTTCTAAAAGATCCTTATCGATCATTTTTAACATTATTCCTATTTCAAGGCACTCTCCTAAAAGTACTATTACTTTTTATTATGGCCCAATGTGAATGTTCTTGAGAAGGTGCCATGGTAATCACACGACGGCCCTTAGCTTACGTCGTGATGAAAAAAATATTTAAATTTATTTTAATATGAAGGGAAATACAATTTGTGTAAAGATACAGGATTTTATAAAGATAGATAGAGATAGATAAAGAAAGAAAATACTGAGCTGAAAGAAAATTACTTGATAAACATGGAGGTTAGGTATTCGTGGGTTGGTTTACACCCTGACAATGTTATCTGAAGGGTTGACTCAAGATTTTGTGTACAATATTTTTGATTAATACATTTTGACTATTAATAAGGATCCCTCGGCTCCGCGTATTTGTCGGTTATTGTGGTTAATAGTAGCCTATGTATTATTCTGACGTTTACCCTATATTACTGTAAAGTTTCTTCTAAATCCGTTCAGTAGTTTTTGGGTGAAAGAGTGACTATCGTCCACACATTCTCACAAACTTTTGCATTTATAACATTAGGTAGGAAGTAGGACGTGTAAACCCACACTTTATCTTAAATTACCAAAAATTGGTTTAGAACCGATTATAATGCACTGTATAGGTTTGATGAAAGACCTCTAATCATTCTGCTGAAAGTTAACAAATTTCCTGAATACAAAAAATGGCGAACGTTGAGGACAGGATTCGAACCTGCGCGGGTAGAACCCATTGGATTTCAAGTCCAACTCCTTAACCACTCGGACAACTCAGTAGGAATATAGATATCTAAACAAATAAAAAAATTGGAGTGTCTGTTTGTAATATTAAAATAACCGCCTTTTACTAAATGTTAAAATTACAAAATAACATTTTTTAAATGTTTGTCTGTCTAACCTCTGGTACGGCTGGACTGATTTTGACGGGACTTTCACTGATAGGTAGCGTAACAATGTTATGTGGAGTAACTTGGGCTACTTTTTTTAGACTAGTTTCGGCCCGCGGGGTTCAACTATCACATCACACTTCACACTAATATATAAAGGTGAAAGTTTGTGTGTATGTTTGTTACTTCTTCACGCATCAAGTACTGAACTTTGGATTTGGACGGATTTGGATGAAACTTTACAGTAATATAGCTTATACATCAGAATAACACATAGGCTACTATTTGCCGCCATAACCGACATATACGCAGGCGGAGCCGCGGGCAACAGCTAGTATTAAATAAATCAGTATGAAACAAATACTCATAATTAAATTCACTCGTTACAAGGGCATAGTCATATGGGGTGATTCACCTATGAGCTTAACGAGGTGCATCCCGTGCTGATGCTGATAGAAGCTGATGATAGAAGGACTAACTTAGGCTGCTTTTTTTTAGACTAGCTTCGACCCGCGGCGTTGCCCGCGGTTATTGTCGTACCGCGGGTAACACCCGGGTTACAGCTAGCTACAGCGGCGTCCAGGATATGTATTAGAAATAGATATAAAAATATGTATCTATGTTAGAAAATAATGATTGTTTGCTACAAGTACTACATAACTACAACCTCTTCAATAAGTACTGTGTCGTCAAGGGGAACACCTCAGATCATATGATCTGTGGGGAACACATTGCATTTACATTATTGAGATAGACGTAACTTAACATGTTAGGAACACGCGATACTGCTTAAATATATTTTAATTGAAGTGAAGTCTATCTATATAGTGAATCTGCATTATTATCTCATAATTTTGCACCTGACTTTAATAACATCTTTAAACATCCAATGGATTGCTATTGTAAGTCATTTACTTATTTATTTCACTGTGCGCTTATCTTTAGGCTTAGTTCTTGTAATTCCAACTACACGAAATAATTTTTTCCCGCTAATACTAGTGGGTCTAGTGGTGGTATGGTACCGCGCTAGTGGGAATTACTACAAACTAATATGTTCTTCTGTATAGTTGAGGCACTTGTGAACATGTAATTATTTTCAAAATCAATACCTAAGCTTTTATTTCAAGTACTTAGGCCTGTTGAGGCACTTTCGAAACGTTACACTAACAACTCTTGATGCGCAGATCCAAAATATCATTGCTATGGAGGAGAAAAGGCAATAAACTCCATGAGTTTCGCTTTCAGAAATAGACGTTTTTTTAATATCGATAATCAACTGAAAAATTTACTTAAAGTTAAAACTAGGTATGTACCTAAATCTTTAGACTGACCATACCGTATTCCAATACCTGTAGTAGGTACGTCTACTCGTATCTTGAAAGAGTAGTAGCTCAGAGCTCAGAAAATAAATTCTAAAGCATATATTATTTAAATTAGTAGATAACATTCGACTTTCGACTGAATGAGCATACCACAAAAGACAAACTTTATCAGAAAGGCCAATTTACTTCCTTGTAATAATATAATAATAATAATAATAAAGTCATATTTTATCAGAGTTTGACGATTGCATTTTTTACTTTTATCGCTAATAATGTATTTTCAGTAATCTAATTCATATTTTATCAGATAACATATTGTGAGGATTTTCATAGAAAGTTTATATATAGGATAAGTACATAATCTGTAGGTTGCATGACTGTTGATCATTGTCAAGGAATAAAAACGAGAAAGTTTTCGTTACACGCAAGACCGATTAAACATTTTTTATTTTGTTTTTCTGACTCTTAATTAATTGTAGTATCAAAAACAGTAATTAGTAAAATCTATTTCATTCTTTTATAGCATTTTAATTTTTCATCAATATTCTTATTTTAACATATGACTTACTGAGAATTTCAAAATCTTATGACGATTTGACACAATATGTGTAATGTAGCGCAGTTCGGAACACCATTTTCATGATGGCAGGTGTGTCATTCATATGTTTTGATTTTTTTAGATAAATACATTAACAAAAACATGTATCTAATGATCCTCGTCTTATAATCTTTTTCATATAAACAATCGTGTAATGTGTGTGTAACGCAGCCGGATGGTGTGGAAGGATAGGAGGAAGTACGATGCCGTGCGAGAGCTGCGCTGTGCAGTTCAGCGTGTTTAAGAGGAAGCGCGCGTGTTGTGAGTGTGACCGCTACTACTGCAGCGGCTGCCTCCGGCGCGGCGGCGGCATGTGCGCCCCTTGCCGTATCTTGTCCACCCGTCCCACACGAGACACCATCGCCAGCCTAAAAGTGCGCGACTTACAGTGCTTCCTACAACGACAGAACGTCTCCACAAGAGGATGTGTTGGTACGTTTATCTTCTTAGTTGTCTTAAGTAATTCTATTCTCTTTAGTGGAGTCTTCCTAAATAATGTTTTTTCAAAACGAAAAAACAATATTTAACAAGTAGTTCTGTCTACTAATGCTAAGACTGTTTTTTTATTGCAATTCATTATGACATAACTAGAAATAGTCTAAATATCTAGAAAAGAACATTACAAGTAATAAATAATATGGTAGAAATTATGTTTTCATATAAGACAATTGGATTATGTATCTGAATAAATGGTTCAAAGCTGAGAAAAACAATGTATAATCAGGCTATACATTCATATTTCAACTTACAAAGAACCTTGAGATTTAATTAATTTGTAGTTGTATTTGCCAATTACTTAGTTCAAACTAGATTTGAATGATTGTACATCTTATTAGAACTTAGTTATTAAGAGAAAAATATTGAACGGAAAAAAAGTAATAAAATTTACTTAAAGTAATAAAACAATATTAAAACTAACTATACTGTGTCCATTCTCTCGTCTATTAATTTCAGTTTTTTTTTTTTTCGGAATAATGTACTAAAGTAATGTCGTACTTTATTGACGGTGACGGTACTTTAGTGAAGTGCCCCGTGCATAACAAACATCCACAGACTATAAAACTGTTTTTGAAATACGATAAATCGATCATATAATAAAAATAATTTGACTTCATTTAAGTATTTTTTCTGTAAATTTAATAAAAAAAGGAAATAAAATAATAAATAGTATCTATGACTCCAAGATTGATTATTTGCAAGGAATTAAGTCGAAATCTTGGAATTTAGGATCAAACCAAGAGTAAAGAACAATAACTCTGTTCATTCATCTAATTTACTGATTTATTATTTATATTTTTGTTTATTTCTTACATAATATAAAAAAGTAATAAAGGAATAATTACTATTTAAACTAAAAATATTTAATTAAATCGATTGAAAGTTCTTCTTAAATAAAATTGCTTGTCATTTAAAATCGAATGGGTAATGTGTGAAGGCGTCACTAATTTCGAAATTTCTTGAACTGTCAAAAGGATAATAAAGAAATGGACAGAGTATAAGAGTCATGATGGAACATTTATAAAGTAGGTAAGTCAAGTAACAATAATGTTTATTATGCATAGTGTAATGTATTCACTGACTTACATATTATTAAATACAATCAAGTGTTTCAATGTGTTTAAGTATTTATGTCAACAGTAAATATTTCCATATCAATATAATAATTAATTTCTACAACTTTCTAGAAATATATGTTTCTGCGTTATGACTAATGTGAAATAACTGATTTATTCCTTTGAAATCTTTTACATATTATTGAAATCAACTGCTTTAAGCCAATATTCATTTAAACCATCCATACATCATTCAGATCTTATTACAGTTCATTTGATCTTTTACTTTTGTTTAAATTGCAGATTCAATTGTTAAAATAACTCCATATGTGAAGCTCCAGAGAGCTCGAATCAAAATGTAACTTTCAGTGTCTAATAAATATCTTTGATTAGAAACGATGTTGAGTTTAATGTAAGGCCTCCTACACACTATGCCACCGGCATCGTTAGGCCAGTGGGACAGGCCGCAGAGCAATATTTCAGTTATGAACAACAGGGCAGGCATGTTATATAGGAGCCCTGAGAATTTTTTTCAGTAAAAGTCAATGCAGTAGTTGTCTATTAAAGGTTTGAGGACACAAAATCTGCAGCTATAGGTAATTAATTTAAGTTCAGGCTTGCGACCCTGCTAAAATTAATATAAAAATAATAATAAATAATATATATTAAATTATTATTATTGTTTTATTTTCAATATATCAATAAATTTTGATTTGGTTTTCAGAAAAAGAGGAGTTGGTGAGATTGTGTGAATCCCACGTGAATAGTACGTCGTACCGGCGCCGGGGTCAGCGCCCAGGGGCCAGCCCCTTCAGCTCCTTTAAGGGTTTCACCAACAACATCAACGACCTAATAACCTCTGCTTTCGACTTGCGAAATGGCCCTCAATCACAGCAACCAGCCCCGCCTCCACCCACACGTGGATTTTCTAGTAAGCTTTTTATTTTGTTTATTGAACTAATATAAATGTTACAGTGTAAGTATAATGTAAGGTAGTAGAGCCACGCTGATTTCAGCATGAACGGGCTGGCTCGACCGGGGTGGTACTACCCTCACACTGAAAATCGACGTAAAATGACAGCGTTCGTGCTGTCGTGTTTCATTGGTGAGTGCGAGACTGTAGGCCCAATTAGTCTAGTCAACAAGTTCCATACTTGTTGATTAGACTAAAAGATGCAGCGGCATCACTAGGCCGCCCATGGTGTGGGTCGCCATGCTGCATTGTCTGCTTTTGCAATGAGTATGGTGACCACCACTCTTGGATTCTGCTTATGCTTTCCATCAGGCAGAGTAGTCACTTTGGAGGGCCATACAAAAAAAAAGTACTTACATTAAATACTAGATCTTAGGCCGAGTCTCCACCGAACAAAAGTTGGTAACTTTTGTGTTGTCAACACGTGTTGGTGACATAATTTACTGTAATTTCCTTGTATTGGCAACAAAAATTGTCGACAAATGTTGGAAACCATGTTTCTGTTTTAATATTTATTAACTTTTTGAAGACGCTTAGTTCGAATGTTTTTCAAATTGCTGGCGACTCGGTGTAGACAATAACAGGTTAATAAAAACATAACAAAGTGTACAGGTGTAATAATTCAAAAACAATAATATTTAATAACAATTATTTCAGTCTTGTTTCGTAATTTGTAACATATTTTCTATTTCAGCGTAATAGCATTTAATTGAATAATAAATTTATCTAATCTTGAAATGTTATCTGAAAATTTTTGAGCCACGCTTCGGCATGCATGGGCTGGCTCGACCGGAGTGATACCACGGCCTCACAGAAAACCGGTGTGAAATAGCGACTGCGCTGTGTTTCACCGAGTGAGTGAGGATACTGGAGGCCCCCAACCCCTCCCCCTATCCCGCTCCTCATCCCCCAAAGTCCGGCAATGCACTTGTGACGCTTCTGGTGTTACGGGTATCCATGGGCGGCGGTAATCGCTTACCATCAGGCGATACGTCTGCTCGTTTGCCGCTTTTTACGTGAAAAAAAAAACAAAAATTCAACTGATTTGAGACTCCATAAACTTCTAGAATATCAAGGAAAGTTCTGAAATAATGAATTAGTTCAACTTCTCAATGAGAGATGGCGCCACTCTAACGGGCAACTCAACTTTTTTGTTTTGTTTCAGATTAACACAAAATAAAGTTATCATGTGATTTTGTATTTTATGCCTTGTAAGTTGTCGGTAATGTGTGTTCCAGGCGGTTGTTTTAATTCGGCGCATGCGCACGCGTCAGCGCCGCCACCCAACAATGTCCCTCCTACCACAACACCGCCTAGGCCCAACCCTGAGAGATTCACCACCAGACCAGGTAAAACTAATAACAATAACACTTTGTTCTTTGTATCTACAGGCTGTATGTGCTTTGGCAAAATTAAAAAAAAAAAAGCAAAACCTTATGTGCATAGTTTTAAGCCAATTATGGGCTGCTTTAGGGAGGGAATTCTGCTTTTTGGTTTGGATTCGGTCATAGTCTTGAGTCTGAAAAACACAAATAATACCTGACTCGAAATCCAGTCTGAACATTTATTATAGTGTTCAATCTTCTGTGCAACATTTATTTAGTTCTAATATTCTATAACAGATGACACTGTAATTTGAACAGAAAAGATACTTGACTGTAAGTTCGTTCTAGTTTTCAACTATATATAGGTATATATATATTACGGGCTATATGTGCTTTAGCAAAGTTAAGGAAAAAAAAAGCAAAACCTTATGTGCATAGTCTTAAGCCAATTATGGGCTGCTTTATGGAGGGAATTCTGCTTTGTGGTCTGGATCCGGTCATAGTCTTGAGTCTGAAAAACATAAATAATACCCGACATAAATAATACCTGACTCGAAATCCAGTCTGAACATTTCTCGAACATTTATTATAGTGTTCAATCTTCTGTGCAACATTTATTTAGTTCTAATATTCTATAACAGATGACGCTGTAATTTGAACAGAAAAGAAACTTGACTGTAAGTTCGTTCTATAACTATATTTCGAACGAACATACTGCCAAAAATAAATTAAATTTATTAAAAAAATCCAATATATATTTTTAACCGACTTCAAAAAAGGAGGAGGTTATCAATTCGACGGTATTGTTTTTATGTTACCTCATAACTTTCGACTGTGAGAACCGATTTTGATGATTCTTTTTTTATTTGAAAGCTGGTGCTTCCCATGTGGTCCCATTTCAATTTGTCCAGTTCTTGATGTCGATTTTTTTTGTTAAAATTTGTGATTATTGTGCACGTGTTTCTAAACAAAGTGTCCGTATATACGAATGAACACGTACACGTTGTACGTGTTCATTCGTATATACGGACACTTAGCCTCTTGATTGGGCCGTTGCCCAATCAAGAGGCTAAGTGCGGAAATGGAGCAAGTGCACTGTCGTGTGTGTGTCACGTAGCTTTTAAGTGTGGTATTGTGGTGTAAAAGGTGGCGAGACAGACATCCGCGTGCCCGTGCCGGACTCCAGCTCGTCCGTGTCGCGCAGCTCGTCCGGAGAGAGCGCGAACGCTCCGCTCGACACGGCCGACTGCTTCGAGATCGAGGACGTGGACGAGGCGGGCTGGGAGTTCGTCAACAGGCCCGCAGACCCACTGCCTAACGGTATGTTGCCATCACTCCCACACTGCTAACAGGAGAAGTGGTTGTGTTCTGTGTGTTCATGTGTGCATTGTAGCTTCTAAATAATTTCACCAGTTTTGATTTTCGCGGCTTTACCCCTTTTTATGTAAACATGTTATTTAATTTTTAGACCATTAGAAAAATGTATTATTTTTGATAATTTTAGGCTTTCTAAACTAAAAGTTACATTAATGTTGCCTTTATATTTAAATATATACAAAATATTTTTTGTCATTACGAAAATAATTTTATATACAATTTCCTTTAAAAAGGATTTCGTTTAGAAACTTACAAAATTTTGCATTGATCTTGATACTAGGCTGTATTGTGGCTATCAGTGAATAAGAGAGTGTGGGCGTGTCTAAGTGTTTCAGTTTGTTTGTGTGTGTACGTGTATTATAAATGTAACGCTGAGGGACAAGTGTTTATGATTACTATGATTAGAGACCACCCAAGCTATAGATCAAACAATAGCTTTTAGGAGTTGTTCCGTGTATACCTATAGTAAAAACTAATAATAGGTCTTTACCTATGAAATTGCCGTTTTGTATGCAATAAGTGAAAGTACTTATTTTTCAAAGTTTTTTATTTCTGTTATTTGAAGTAATCACCCATGCAATCGACGCATCTTTGCCAACGTATTGGCATTTTTTTTGATGCCCTTCTTGTAAAAATCAGCTGGACGGGAGGCAACAAACTCTTCAAAGGCATTTTGTACTGCCTCTCGGGAATTGAATTTTTTACCCACTAAAAAGTTGTCTATATTTTGGAAAAAGTAATAGTCGGTAGGTGCAAGGTCTGGTGAGTATGGCGGATGAGGGAGAGCTTTCAACCCCAGCTCTTGCAGCTTGGAGACTGTCTGTTGCGCAGTATGGAGTTCGCGCGATGTCGTGAAGGAGCAGTGGGGACGACCGATTGACCAAAGCTGGTTGCGGATGTGCAAGCTTCTATTTATTTATTTATTCGATTAGGGAATACAAACAGTAGCATAATAAGTGTACATAGGGTTATTATTAGAAAACTAAACTTAGTAAATATACTACCCACTACGTTTTCCACAGATTACTTATGGGGGTTCAAGTATTCATATAAGCATTCAACCTTCATTGTCTATTAAATTAAATTATATGTAAGTAGTAATTTGTCACTAGGGAAATATTAACTGGTACTTCTCAGGAGTGTGAGAAATACCAGTAACAACTTCTCCATCATTCTCTCCAGTTCTTCACATTACACATCTGCATTAATGCTCATGCCGTTTTGTAAAAAGGTGTGGTGAATCACACCCGCACTAGACCACCAAACAGTGACCATCACCTTTTTAGGGTCATTTTTGGTTTAGGGCATTGCTTTGGTGCTGAACCAGGGTCTAACCAACTTGCTGAGCGCTTTCGATTGTCGAACAGAATCCATATTTCGTCGCACGTAAGAATTCGTTTCAAAATTCCTTCATTTCTTTGCCTGTTGAGCAGCGCAAGGCAAATCTCGACGCGTACGTTGCGCTGGCGATCGTTAAGGTCGTAGGGCATACACCTATCAAGCTTTTTTACCTTGTCAATTTGTCGCAATTGGATCAATATTGTTTTGATGCTTACATTAAAAGCTCCTGCTAGCTCAGCTGTAGATTGAGTTTCGTCAGCTTCCACAATCGCCTTAAATTCATTATTGTTAACCAAAGTCTCCGGACGACCACGAGCTTCATTTTTCAAGTCAAAATTTCCAGAACGGAACCGGGAAAATCAATAAAGGGTTGTGCGTTCGTTTGTACAGTTCTCTCCGTAAACGTTTTTGATGTTACGTGCCGTTTGTGTCGCATTGGTGCCACGACGGAACTCATATTCCGTAATTACACGAATTTTTAAAATATCCATTATGACGAAAAATGTTCAAATGTAATAAAAATACAACGCTAATCAGAAAACAAAAGACTGAGTTTATAAATAGAATGTCATGGTTTTAAAACAAAATTAATTTAGAATACAGAGCCATTACAAACTTTTTTTTATTTGAAATGACCAGTACTGAAGAACGGCAATTTCATAGGTAAAGACCTAATATAATCCAGGAAGAAAGTTTTAATCTCTGAAATAAGTTTTACGTGTACAGTGCCTAAGATCACATTTTTTTTACCAATTTCATGTATAGACAGGAGAACCTATATCTTTGAAATCTCTTGGGGAAATCTATTTATGACAGGGTGCTTGCAGACTCTCATGCTTGTCATCATGTTACTATATTCAAATTCAAAATTATTTACTCAATTAAAATACGAAGTGAGTTAAATTGAAGCTACAGTTAAAAATCATAGATCGAACAAACAGACGCCACAGCATGTACTGGATTGTCACTTTACCTAATTGCCTGCTTGTGTCGATCTATAATTTCCAAAATGTTATTGAGAAGAATACTAGCATAGAAAGTATGCGTAAGTATTGTATTCTGTCGCAGACTCGGCGGAGATCCTGATGCCGGTGAGGTCGGGGGCGGAGGGCGGCGTGCGGCTCGGCGTCATCGCCAGCCAGCCGCGCGCCGCCTCCGAGCTGGAGCTCAGCGCGCTGGACGCCGACCACACCGACCACACCGACCACACCGACCACACCGACCACACCGACCACACCGACCACACCGACACCAACACGGACTCGGCCAGCCTGCAGGACGAGCCGCTCGGACCCAGCCCGCAGCCGCCCAACCACACCCCACTCACACATATTAGTAAGCGCTTACTTCCCCTTACAGCTATATTTAGTCATTGAGCAATAAATACTTCTCCCTATATTGTTACGAGCCGGGTATAAATTAAATGAAAGTAGACGGTTGATTACCAAAAAAATAACACAAAATTTATCGACATCACTTTTACAATAATAATTCACAAAATCACTCGTTAGTCGCACTCGAAAATCCCTTCGATGTTAATCCTTTGTATCGTACGGCTAACATGCTACGCTTTTATAGGGCTATGGAAATATCTAGAGTGATCCCTAGTATTCGATAAAGCATTCTAAACCAAAATAGAAACTCTTAGAACAAGTAATCCATTACTTGTAGCGCCATCTAGCGCCGAGAATATCGTAATCATTTATCATAATCTCAACAGTCGTGCGCTACTTGACACTAGATGGCGCTGTCCTCGGCTCTCGAACCTTCTTCTAGATTATACGAGACCTATTTCTCTATGGCGCAATCACAGTTAGGTTTGTACCTCCTTAGAAATCTATTCTTGATTAGTTGCGTAATATCTCCAGGTACGCCAAAGCACTTAAGTGTGGAGCAGTTCAATGACTCGTCGGAGCTGGAGCTGCTGAACGTGAAGCAGCTGAAGGAGCTGTTGACGCGCAACCGCGTCGAGTACCGCGGCTGTCTCGAGCGGGACGACCTGCTGCAGAGAGCCAAGACGCTGTGGAAGAACCACCAGCAGTACAAAGATGGTATGTCACGCAATAATATGGGAAATAGATATGCCATGGAGTTTGGCTTACTAAATCATTCTGGCAAGGAAAGTTTGTATAGGGTTTAAGTTTTCCTTCTCTTTGCAGTGATGTCCTCTAACGACACCCTCGGGAGAATAGGGATGGTGAAATGAAATGAAATGAAATGAAATCATTTATTCTGCAATTAGGTTACATGAACACTTTTGCAAGTTAAACTTTTTTTGAGCAGATGAGTTCGGCCTTTCCTAACTGGACTGGTGACACTCTGTATTGCTAATCCGTAGTCACTACACGAAACAAATTCTGTAAAAAAATATATGGGTGTATTCCTTGAGTTGCTTTAGCTCGAGGGACGTCCGGAGACGCTTTCTTGTCTCTCACTGGGAGACACATAATTGCAAACAAAAGTGTAGGGAAGAGAAGACGCTTGACTACGATACTGAATATATTATGTAGTTAACGATTTGGGAGAGAGATTTGAGTGCAGTATTTGTTTTGTCAGACGTGGAGAACATGCCGATCGAGGAGTGCTGCAAGATCTGCATGGCGGCGCCGCTGGAGTGCGTGCTGCTGGAGTGCGGCCACATCGCCGCCTGCACGGCCTGCTCCAAGCAGCTGGCCGAGTGCCCCATCTGCCGCCAGTACGTCGTGCGCGCCGTACGCTTCTTCCGCTCCTGAGCGCCCCCACCGCCGCCATGGCAGCTACATCAGCTGGCCGAGTGCCCCATCTGCCGCCAGTACGTCGTGCGCGCCGTACGCTTCTTCCGCTCCTGAGCGCCCCCACCGCCGCCATGGCAGCTACATCAGCTGGCCGAGTGCCCCATCTGCCGCCAGTACGTCGTGCGCGCCGTACGCTTCTTCCGCTCCTGAGCGCCCCCACCGCCGCCATGGCAGCTACATCAGCTGGCCGAGTGCCCCATCTGCCGCCAGTACGTCGTGCGCGCCGTACGCTTCTTCCGCTCCTGAGCGCCCCCACCGCCGCCATGGCAGCTACATCAGTTCAATAACCTAGTAATGTGGTTCCCGTGCTCCAAAAGTTACTTCGTCTTCTAACGCTAATCTTTAACAATTGCAAAACTTATTTTAAATTCATTAATCACCAAACGAATCGATAATAATGTTATTATAGTCCATTCGCGTTAAGAAAATAATAACGCATCGATCAAGCCACGCCCCCTTACCGATCAAGCCACGCCCCCTTACCGATCAGGTATTAAGAAATCATCCTTTAGTAATGATAAAAGCAATGATGCGTCATTATTTATATAAAGTTAATGAATTAAAGAAATCTTTCTTAGGCAATACCAGTAGCGCTGTCTTCGATTCTCCCTATTAGGAAATTAATGCAACTCAAATTATGTTATTTTATTTGTATGGCAACATACTAAACGCTCGGTAGCTTCGATGATGCAAATCTATTATTTATATATATCATTCTTTGTAATTTAAATTGAATCAGCAAAATAAATCTAGAATATTGTTCTATTCTAAAATTTATTTTCAGTCTACATTTGAAGTCTCCTATGTCTGATGATAATAAAAATAGTTGCAAATTGTTGCTAAATTTTGCAGACCTAATATTTTTTTTTATTACCCAAAAATAGCAAACTAAAAGTTGCTTTGAGTCTGCT
Organism: Diaphora mendica; assembly: GCA_949125395.1. NCBI lineage: Eukaryota > Metazoa > Arthropoda > Insecta > Lepidoptera > Erebidae > Diaphora > Diaphora mendica. The sequence goes on along the minus strand of OX421318.1, from coordinate 29,230,865 downwards.
ATTTTTTCTGTAATTCAAATTTTTAAAGACATCAAGACAGAAATAAAATTAAATATATCTAGAATTATAACTTTCTACAAGTAATTAATTTTTTTGGTCTTTACTTGTTATATAATTCAGAAGGATTAGCGTTTCAGAGAACAGCCACTGCCTTGCATAGGTTGCTAGTGTATACGCCAACTAATGCAGCACACAGTATGTGAGCAGTAATGGCATCGATGACTGTCCTCCCGACGAGAACTGTAATATGATTACACGTTCGCAATGGCTTTCAATAGACAATACAGAGGTGGCCATAGCCACACCGTTGTTTATGCCAAAAGTACAGAACTGATTGTGTAAATAACATTTTTATTAGATTTTATAAATATTTGAATCATTATTGTATTAAGGTTTTACTATAATCGGTCCAGTTATTCCTCGTAACAATAAACGTACGTATAGTAAGATTATACAAGTTGTAATGATTATAACCTTCCACAGATATACTGGCCATTGAGCAATGGGGATCTTGACCCTTCCTCCGTAAACTTTAAATAGCAAATGGGAACATCCACTAAAGTATGTGTAATTGTGCTTGTTTAAATGTAATAGGATGAAACTGTGAGCGTTCTGACGATATCACGCCTAAAATATGAAGCGAAGAAATTTTAAAAGTCAAATAAGTATTGAAGTGAACTGACAGATTTGACAGTTGTTTTTTTTTCGAAAAGATTTTTGCCACGATATTTTAAATAAAAAAAAAACATTGATAATTTTTTTTTCTCTAATTCCAATAATAGCTTTACAAAAGAGCTTTAAAAATATGCGTGCGCGGGTTGCCATAGTCCGTCCAAGATTACGGAAAATGTTCACTTAAACTTAAAATTTTTGCTAAAGTTCCTCAACTTTTTAAAATTAAATGCTTGGCTTTAATTACTAAATCATAGACAACATTTTAATTCATTACAAATTTTAATCTATGGTCACTCAATTTTTTTGTCATGCTATCTTCCGAACGCTTCCAGCTCGCTAGGTGTTAAATGTTTTTATTGGTTATTTAGCTCAAGAAATATATTGTATAATGAAAGGGATTGTGTAAGTACAATATGTCGCTCTATTGTTGATGGTTTGATCTCATTGGCAACTTTAAAATTCATTTGCATTTCAATAAATACATGTCACATACATTTTTATAAGTGTACAGTTACATTCCTTACATCCACAATCCTTTTAGCTGGGGGGGGAGGGGGCTACTATCCATTCACTGATCCCTCTCCATAGGACCTCTTAGCTTACCATGTCGAGAAATTAATTAATTAATTTAGTAATTGCACTTATTTGTCGAATGTTCTCAACTCAACTTTAAGCTTGTGAACTGGCTTCACTGTTATATCCCTACAAGTATAACTATTAAATAAATTAATAATAGAGCGATTGTATGTACTGCCTGTATCTAATATGTTTATTTATTATTAATATTTTATGGTAGCGACGGCTGTGTCTCCAAGACTTGTATTGTTTTAGACGCGTGCCCGCGCGACTAGTGCACGTGCCGTGCGGGTGGGTGCGGGCACGCCGGGTCACGTGACCTCACGAAAATTCGCTTTAATCGTATAAATATTATTTTTTATTAAAAAAATACAAAATAAATGTATTCGCAATTTATTTTGTAAAGACGGCGGGAGTGGTGACCATGGTGTTGGAATTAACCAGTTCCTTGATAGCTAGCAGATGTTTTGTTGGTAAATTGCGTGATTAAATAAAAATTGACGGAATATGACCAATGTGAATTGCGGAATTTCTCAACAAAACTCCCGTATGGAGTGTTGTCGTTCGTGTACAAGCGTCGTTTTACTAAACACTAAGCGATGACTATACTCTATCAATTCTTTTATTTTCCAATCGACTCGAATTTGACACGTGACAGTCCACAGTTACTTAACATCGCGTACTGCGATCGATTTGACGGTCAGCATCACCCACTTTACTCATAGCGAATAGTAAATGAGAACTACAACTCAATAAAAGACTGTTAATGCAGATTGAGAAATAATTTATATCAGTTCATAAATGCGCATTAAAAGTATTCACATCGCTAGAACATAACTTTCAATTACGTGTGACAGTATTTTTTTTTTCTATCATAATATCAAATTATCTAGAATCACACATGACAATGTGCGATTTTTTTTGTAAAAGATGTTTACGTATAATTTTACGCATACCAACGTGGTTACGTTCTCAAGCGACTGTCGAGAAGAAAATAAACGAATATACAGAGTGTTATCAAATTGTTATTCGCAGTAAGTAGTTTCATATTGTTGATATCATAGCTTCACTTATTTTTCGATTTATATACAGTACCGCTGTGTAAACTCCGTGCCAGCGCCCGTCTCGCCCGGTCTATTATTGTATATAATATATTGTATTTTTATATGTAGGTGAGAGCCCGCGCCAATCAACATGTATCCATGGTAATGGCGAGCTATCGAAATACAAATTCTCTGGAACTGCGAGTGTTGAGTCCTTCGCAATATAGTAATAATGCTTTACTGATTTATTTAACAGTCTGTAACGTCTGTAGAAGTGATTACAAAAAAAGACGGAATTGTGTAACAGGAAGCCGGCTTAGTGTTCTATATTTGATTTAACCAATAATAGCGTGCCACGCCGGTAGCTGGTAGAGAGGTCAGATGTTACGACAAATGTGCCTAAAATATGTACAACTAGAAAATAGAAAGTTTAAATAACATATACTCAATTTTTTTTACTGTGTTGAAAATTTGTAATACTATACGCTAGGGACTCAGTGCTCTACAGTTGCAGGGTAGTACGGTACAACGTGAGCCACATTTTAGTGAAATAACCATAACAATGTTTTAACTTGCTCGCTAGTAAAAAAAGATAGGGTATAAAATGTTATTCCAGAAACCGAACGTGTCCAGTAACTTTGTGTAATAAGTTTTAACTTGTAACCATGTAAACTAAAGAACTACATATTTTAATAGTTCTTTAGTTTACATGGTCAATTGATCTGCACCGCGGGGCATCCCCGAAATACACATATGAGTAAAACCGTTTGCATTTAATTGTCAGTGTCTTTCATTCATGTATTGTCACTTCACGCATATGAATAGACTCATTTCATATATTACAATCTGTCATACATATGCAAATATTGCGTCGGTTTAGAGACACTCCTTAAGTAAAGTGTAAACACAACACAAATTCGCATATTGCCTAGTCATATTGGAGTATGTTTATTTTATTTATGTAATATAAAATTATATAAAGACATGAAGGGCTCGCGTTGTACATGCTATTATTAAAATGTTCCGTGTACATAAAATGAATTACAATCATTTCCATAAAAATTGTAAAACACATAGATAAATCAAATACACGGTAAACTTTATAATTGTTGTTTAATTTTACCTTAACATATATCTATTTAATGATGAGGGTGGAAACATAACTTGTAAACCTGGTCATAATTTTAAGAAACATATTGAAACTTCGTAACATGTATTAAACTAATTGTTACTCAGATAGGACTCGGAGGCCGTTTAGGTTTCTTATGTACAGCTTCAAAAAGTCTTCACATCTGGCTTTAGATAAGGTTTCTGGTAAACGACTGACGGACACATTGAGCCTTAGGAGATAAAAAAACATACCTACAAAATTTGATGATGCAACGATCATATAAGTTTATTTCAGTCAATATGACAATTTACGTTAACAGTCTGGTACAGTCGGCAACAGAGAGCTACTGACACGTTTGGGCAGCAATTATGAACAAATAATTCTAGTCTCGACCAAATTCATGTGTGTCTTGCGGTTGATCCACCCGCACGAGGGAGCCAGCTACCACGAAGTACCCCTCGTACTCCACCTCTTCAGGGGTGGTGTCGTAGTGGTAGTGCCCGCCGTGGCCGTGAGCACTGAACCCGTGGAAGTGCTGCACGCGGAGGTCCAAACCCTGAATCGAGAATACGCTAACGTTAGGGGAAGGTGGGGCAGTACACTTTTTATATTTCGTCTCATACGATTCCTTTGGGTATCGATATCTATAATGATTCATATAAAATCAATGGTCTTACTATTTGAGCTTACATCAAAAACATGAAATTTGTGTAAAAAAAATTGTACCTACGGCTTGTTATAACACTTAAAAAAAAAGAGAATTGTATGAATGTACCCCACATGCAGGGCACGTTCATACAAGCTATAGGGCAGATTCATGCATGTGAAAAAATATAAAAGTTGTTTAAGAAATATTCATTTGTTTATCAAAATTAAAGCAACAAAAACGACGTTCATGAAAACAAAAGCAATAACATATTCTCTTTAACAAAATAATATTTACTCATCATAAAAATAGATTAACATAAGTATCGGTAGTTTTTCTTTGATGTCACCGAGAGAACTAGGTAAAACTAACAATAATTCTAATCAGTCTCATCACTATGTCAATATCTACGTCCCATTGCTTAGTTCTTATGTAGTAGTACTATTAATAACCAACTATTAAAAAATTATCACAATCAACATGAGGAATCTTAGTATGAATGTACCCCGTTCACTGTTGTATGAACCTACCCCATCACAAGAAAATGAAATCAAAATATTGCTAGAAAACTGACAACCATATATAGAATTATTTACACATCATTTCACAAATTTGATACTATTATCTCTTAGATAAAATAGAATTGAATAATCTAGAGAGCAGCTTTTATTAAAAAAAATACTTTACAGTGGGGTTATTAAATTACTGACGGCTGGTCAAATCACTTTCCATGTCACACCGACGCGTGTTTCTCACCGACTGCTGTCAAACTACGTCAGCAACCTTACACACGATTAAGCTACGTATACACGCATAAGTCATTCTGTTGAAGTGCACCTAACATCAGATATATCCAATGTATGACGGTGCCCCTTGAATGAATCTTTCCCACTTTCCCCTACTAGGAAATAATAATAGTATACTGTCAACCAAGGTATTATATTAATGTGACTAAAGTTGATAGTTTTTCGGAATAAGAATACAAATATCTTTAAGCTTCCAGAATTATAGACAACTAGCCGAACCCCGCAGTGTTACCCGCTGTACAAAAATAAACAAATCTGCCACTAAAAGTCGGTCCTAACTGAACTATAGGTACTTACCAGGTCTCCGGTAACTAGAGTTCCTACATGAGTAATGGGTGCTTTCATCTCGAAGTAGTGCAGCCATGTGTCTACATCACTGTCGCTGCAAAGAGGTGTAGTTGAGAAGTCCGGCATCACGTGGAACTTCACTTTGCCCACGCGAAGCAGGAATGTTCCTCCAAGACCTAGAAAGTCAGTGTAATAAATATGGTAGCTCTTTGTGTGTGTTAATATGGACTTGACGGTTCCTGATTTGACAGTTCCTTGAGAACTGTTTATTATGATGCCTACGATTGCGTACAGGTTGTTACCTTTTAGCTGAAGTTCATTTCAATCTGAACAGGATCAGCCTGTGGAATAAATTCCAAGCCGAGGGTCATCAAGATGAGAAGTACTTCAACTGAGCACGTGAGCTAATGAGCCGTGGCCATCCGAGCAACATCATGCGCGTCCTCAGGCAATGGACCCGACGTGGTATTAAATAACCTTTTAAAAAGAAGTAGTCCACACGGATGGATGGCTTGCCATAGATAAGTGCCTTGCTAAAAAAAATACTTGCCAACAACTTTGTCACCATAATGACTTTTGAGCGTTTCTCTGATGGCTGTGATGAAGTTGGACTGACCTATACGTGTTTTAGCAACCACTTTGATAACCTAAAACAGAAATATATAAACATTCAGTTAATAAAACCACGACGTAGGTAGGTCGTAGTCGTAATAAAAACCACGACGTACCTATTCACTTATACTAATTACCCAGCCAAGCGTAATAGTAACTATAAAGAATTACCTGGCCAGGTTTCCCTTCACTAAGTAGGTAGTTCCCGAGGAGTGCTGTCCTGGTCTCATTATTGGGTAGTTGTCGCTGGAGGTATGACCCTGTACCTTTGGGGGTTCCCACGGGGTCCACGGTCACTATGCGCGTACCCTGGTCTACGGAGCCATTTTTGATGCTAAGGTTTATTATACCCTGGAATAAATCAACAGTTATTTATTAACAGTAAAAGAATCACTGACTAAATAAAATGTGAGTTGGGTGTTTGATAACCAATCTGCATAAAGCATGAAGGAGGAGAGTTAGGATTTCTCATTCTAGTGATATACCTATCTCGTTAGAATGTACTAATAGAATCTGACTTATTGTAAATTGAAAGTTAAAGCTCTTTACTTACGGGTTTAATACTGATTTTAGCCAACATTTGTGGAAATAACATTGAAATTTATGAATATCACAAGACTGTTAGCATGAATCAAAATTTTAGTAGAAATGTACTTGGATTACCAAGTAAGTAGGTATGTATACGAAATATTATTATTAAATGTTTAGCAGGCTATGAACTTTCTTATAATGATGTTGAATGCTCCACACAAACGTCTCACCTCACAGTTGACCCCAACATGTGGCCAGGGCCCTGCGCCTGCACCCGCGATGAAAACAGGTTCTCTCTGCAGATGTTTGGCGAGCAGCGCCAGGTCGTAGAGCTTGTTACGTTGCACTAGAGGTAACAGATAGGGTGGACCACCGATCTCCACCAGCTTCTCATTGCCTGTCAGACCTGTGGGAAAAAGGAATATTTAATCTATTTATTAAAAAAAGTAAATAAGATCTCCGTAATTTTAGGTTTTTTTATAAAATTAGTGTATTTTTACTTTATAATTAAGTATACCATAAAAGTAATAACTATTATGTCTTGTTTACTGCAGGGGAGGACAAACTGGCCAGTACTATGTAAGCAATTAGTGAGAGCAGGCGTGTTAGATTACTCAGCTGCGAAGCTAGTACCGTACTGGTGTATACCAGTAAAGTGCCGTGTGGTTATTAACTTATGAAAGTGCATACTATATATGTAAGTATTTTATGGGCTGCGATCACCAGTCTTACGAAGAAGATTAGAAAATAAACATTTCAGAAGCTAGTTCATAAGTTCACGAAGCATGTAGCTCAAAATCTTACATGTTAATGGTGTCGGACCACCACCTTGAATGTAACGTGTTAAATAATTTTAAATAGTAAACAGTGAGAAAAAACTACCGAAATCAGATATGTACCTACTTATGTAAATTAAACAAAACAACGTACAGTAGAACAATTATCAATTATTTACGTTAAGATAAGTACAACATTATATAACATTTTATGGTAGTTTAATCATCACAACTATTGCTATAAATAATATTATTTAAACTGTCAGTAACCAACACAAGGCAATTAGTGTAAGAGGTTCTGTTTTTTAGAGAAACGGAACAGAAACTACAGCTTGAAGAAGCCAGTCACGAGGAAGCTATAATCATAAAAGGACACTCAGCTATTGATGGCATTAAGAGCGTCAAGTAATCATTATCACACCCTCGAATCAAAATTACTGACGATAATAATTTACCTATCTGCTATCTTCATATTTCCACAATAATATGTATAGTGTTCCATCGTAGAGTGTCTTAAAATAAGGGCTTGTACCATACCAAGACTTATTATAGATAGGTTAAGATCTATTATAGAAGTAATATAAACCTTAGAACATCTTCATACAAATAGCTGGTACGAAACCTCAAGAAATTTAGCATGTACAAGAAGTCGTATGTCCATCAACATAACATTAACAATAGGTTAGTAGCTACACTATAACCCACAAGGAGTAAGTGATTAATTTTATTAGACACTATACGTAGTAGGTATACAAAGTTGTAGTCTTACCTGACGACGTGAGATTGAATGGGTGCTGGGTGAGGTCGGGCGAGTCTTCCACTGATACTTGCACTGTAGCGAACGAACTCGTCAGGCCCTTTGATAATACTGGAAATTAAGAAATCTTGAGGATGAACATTCAAATATTGCTTGTGTTATTTTTCGACACTGGGTACAGACAGACCCGTTTAACATTGTGACGATTTGTTAAATTAAAAAAAAAAACTTCGTTTAAAAAAACCGACTTCAAAAACTAAAAAGTATAAAATAACTTAATTTGTATGTGCTACCTATTCATAGCTTTGACGTCAGTGCCAAGCCAATGGAATAGTAGGTACCACACTCGCTATATTTCGAGACGAACGTCAACGACGCTTCGGTTGTTTTGTTCAACGCGAAGAGCAGCTATCCCGCTCAAGGTCACGCGCGGCGAGTGCGGTACCTACTCTTACATTTTGGCTTGGCCCCAACTTCAAACCTATGAATAGGTAGCACATACAAATTAAGTTATTTTATACTTTTTAGTTTTTGAAGTCGGTTTTTTTAAACTAAGTTTTTTTTTATTTTTCGCTTTTTAATCTTTCTCAAGTCTCTCATCATCATTTCATTTAAAATTTAGTGATGCCTACAGAATATGAAGACATGCAGACAATTGCTCGTAACTTCATTGCAGGCGCTCACGTAAATTTGAGGGTTTCCTTCGATTTCCTTAGGATCCCATCATCACATCCTGATATGGTGACCATGGGACCACATGGGGAGCATACCCTTTCGAATACAAAAAGAATTTTCAAAATCGGTCCACAATTGACGGAGTAATCGATGTACATACATAAAAAAAAAAATTGAATGATGATTGATGAAATTGAGAACCTCCTCCTTTTGGAAGTCGGTTAAAAATATACCTACATTTACCGTTAGCCAGTTTGTTCGTTCGTTAAGGATGCATAAAGTAGTATTGCAGTATTTATAAGATGCTAAACTTAACGCTTAAACAAACATTACAGGTACTTTATAAGTAATCGAGGATCGACGAAAAAGCTGAGAGTGAGACCTGCGATAGAAGCTTGCCTATTGACCTATCTCATTTAGTCTTGCCTAAATCCTCACTAAATTACAAGATTTCCATCCAGGCATCCTATTGCAGGCTTCGGTTCGGTTATATACACATGTCTTACAATTAATGAAAAAAAGAAGTAAAACTAAAAACCAACTACGACAAAAAATGACGCTGAAAAAGTATGAAACAAGTTTGAAAAGCCGTTGTCACGCGTTGAAAAGTGTTTTGGTATGTTTCTTTGTAACGCGTGACTACGACTTTTCAAACCTTAGAAACTCCTTCAACTTCAAACTAGAAATAGGTTGTTTTTTAAAAGAAAGACAACCCCCGCACTACGAATATTTTACAAACATACATATATGAAACATACACAAAGAATACCCAGGCTCAGAAAAACAATTTCACACACACAAAGTGTTATCCCATGTGGGATTTGAACCCACAAGCCTCAGCGCAGTAGAAAGCGGCGAGGTCTCTTAAACTACTAGGCCATCCGTGAATGTCGACACATAGAATTTAATATATTTTTATATTGCAAAAAAGTAATATAATTATGGAAACCACCAAAATGATAGTAAATTGTGAACATTAAAAATGAATTTTGCAAGCCTCACCATCAGCTACTTCCTGGAGAGACGGCTGGTGAAGAGCCTTCTCCGTGATCGGCAGCGACGTATAGTCAAGAGATGACATGCTGGAATATGTACATTACAATAGATATATAGCCCTAACATGAAACACCCCTACTACGGAACTATATAATCACCATTTAGATTACTGAACATCGTCAAAGTTTAAACACACGTAATAATGAGTCAAAATGAGTTACACAGACATCAGAGGAAAAACTTAATAAAATACACAAACCTGCGTCAAAATCAGTAACACTACTGTATTTTTCTACTTAAACTCGAGTTTAAGCGAAAATTGCTTTTACGAACGCGACATAGGATCGAGTTTCGATTGCAGCTCAAAGTAGCGATCGTTCACAAGCCATTACTTTTACTCACCTCGTAACAGGCAAGGTCGCCGCTCTCACCGCCGACAGCCATGCGGCCACTATTAGTATCTTCACTGACATAATTAAACTCACTTGACAAACTGTAATAAAAGCTTTACTTACACTTATGAAGTGATAACTTTTTTTTTTTTTAGTTCCTACAGCTTGACCTGTCGTGACCTCCGTGATTATTTGATTTGCGTCGATCTGTGGTGTTGTGTGGCGTGCGTCCTCGCAGCTCCGTGCCGGGCTAATGTTATTGTTGGTGACGAGATTGTGCGGTTATCTAAAGTGTGATTTATCATTACATTGTTTAACAGCTTCCAGATCACTGAGTTTACTAACAAGTTTACTTATCGAATTAATTTTATTTACGGTAATAAACGAATGTTAGGTATTAGTTAAATGATCATTACTTAACTTTCGATACTTTTGTTTTGAATAAAACCAAGGTCAAGTTTGGTAAACAAGATTAACAAGAATGTGATAAAATTAATGTACCTTATTGTTTTAATAAATGTGTTGTAATTTTAAATTAAATAATCGAGAAGGGAGTTTTGAATCGACTTCAAGAAAAGGAGGAGGTTCTTAATTCGCCTGTATTTTTTTGTATGTTTGTTACTCGATATCTCCGTCATGTGTGGATCGATTTTTAAAATTATTTTTTTGTTCGTAAGGGTGCACTCCTGAATTGTTATCATTATCACCATGTCAGGTTCTGATTATGGGATCCGGTAGAAATCGAGGGAATTCCTCACTTAGGTACAGTGGATATGCAACTGCTTTTTGAAGTTGGTTAAAAGGAATACCGATTAGGTTAACCGATACTTGTTCAACATTAGCTAAACGCAGTCCTTTAAAATAAGTTTATATGCATATACTAGACGTTTTCTTCTGTCTTTTTCATATAGAATACGCTAATGTTTATCTTTAACATAATGAGAAATCAGAAAAAAGTAGTGTTCCGGATAACCGAATTGACTAGCAGGAACGACCCCTGGATATTTTTTTTAAAGCAGCAACAGCCTATAGTTTTAGCTTACAACAGACACACTTTACGGAGGCAGGTAGGCATGACTCTGGTGCCGACTGTTTGCATGAAGACAGAATACTGTTAGATAATATATTACCGTGCCTGTGATATGCTCCTTATTTGTCTTACCAGAGTGTAGTCCCAACCCGTATTTTCGTGACCAGGATCCAGTGTTCCGTTAGTCACGGTCTCACTGTCTCGCCCAGTACTGATAACAGTAACGTAAATAATTCACAGCACTGCGACACCACACGTAACCAAATCGAGCGAAATTTTCCTTATTCTTTGATTTACGACATAGCATGCATATCTGACCCGTTTCCGTCTAAGAAGCCTGCTTTTACTAATATATCATCTTAACTATTTTTGTAAACACCGTATAATGTTTTTTAACGGTTTTCATCCCATGGTTGCCTTCTCATGAATCACGGTTGCTCTGTAGGAGCATTTAATATAATAAATAATCACTTGAATATCATCCGTGACCTGGATCAGTGCATTTAGGTCAAAATGTCGTATACCGAACTAAAAAGGGAAAAGAAGGGATTTAGACCTGTTTTAAAAAAATAACTGGAAATAAAACAACTAAATATAAGAAGACGTTTATTTCTAATATCAACTAAATCACAACAGTTAGTAATATATCATCATATCGTCACAAGTAATAAATAATTAAAAAGCATACTCCACTTAGAAATAACAAGTACTTTGGTAATGCGAACTCAACATTAATAAACTATACTCTGACGTCACACTATTAACTAAACTTAGCACAGTAATGACACTTTTCCTTTGAACAGTATATCATTATATTAGCTGGCAACATTTCTAGTTAAATATGAGGGAAAGTCAGATTATATTGGTGCGTTTAACATGGAGCAAAGCAAATTATTTGGTTATAAAAACTATAATTATGGAAATATTATTGCTCATATTCCTTTGTAAACTTGATTGGTAACATATCCACAGTGTTTGAATAAAAACGAACGCATAAAATCCTCCATCAGTGTAAAGTATCAATGACATTCGGTGACGTCAGAGTGAACAAACAAATATAAAAATTAATGCGCAATCACTTTCAACGTACGTACAACCTAAAAGCGTATTTTCACTCGAGACTAACATAACATAACCTATATTGTAATAACATTGACCCTTAGCAGGTACATTGCAGCTTTCATTCATTACATCCATCATGTACCCCGCTATCTTAACTAAGGAGGTTTGTGGTAATTGCATTTAACACAAGTAGTTATTTAGTACTTTATTTTACACTTTGCTATTTTTTTATATATTTATTAAATGTTTTGGGAAGGTACATCACCTAGTCATTTGCGCAATCGAACGTAAGTTAATCACAAACCGCTACACAATAGAAGTCATTGCCTACATTCACCTTTCGGTGTTGTAATAGTTGCTATACGCTCATAGTCATTAAATGTAGCCGGCTCGAAGGACCATCTGAGTGCTTTTGGAATGTCAAATTATTTGTCAAATAATTAATATTTAAAACACATAATTTGTTAGTTTTGATCAGCCCAGATGACCTACTTGCCTTGCGTTAACAGTGTGCCCAAAAGGAAATCAAGTAAATTAACAATGATACTGTCTGTACTTCAGTATACTATCTTATTAATAATACTTTATTAACGTTTATTTTAAGATTCCTAACCACATACTAAAGTCGCTTCTTAAACACAGAAACAAAATTGCACTATTTTTGTGACACGCAACTTTGATATTGTTGCAGATTACACAAAAATAAGAAATATGTAAGATTTTTGTATTACCTTCACTATAATGTCATTTAAATAGAGCATGACAAACACCACCCCTTTATGCAAATCAGTGTTGCCAGTACAGGCCACTTGTTTATCATTGTCATTATATCACAGCCTACAAGACACATTTCATTCACACAGAAACAACTCACTCACATATACAAGAGGTACACAAAATATATTAATCTGGAGATACATTAATTCTAATCTAATGGTTTCTTGACAATATTCAGCAAACTCATAGCTGCGCTTTAAGCGTCAAATGCGTGGTTCATACTTGAAGAGCAATATGAAAGAGCGATAAATAGAAAATATACAGAGTGTTACAGGTGATGTGTGGTCATATTTTAAGGTCATATAGTGATGTATACCGATAATATTTTTATCAAAATCGTGTATAATACAGATTAAATACGTTGAATTTAAAAATAGACGGATAAATGTCATATTATGAATGACGGAGTAACAAATAATAATGGGAATTTATGTAAGGAATGTACACATTTTTTTTATAATTTAAAATGAAATTATTTAGTAATGTGTACCAACATTAGGAACAGCGTTTAATAAAAAGAACTGTTCTTTTTTCATCTTTTTAAATTAAATAAACTGAGGACTTCACTCATCACTCCTAAAATTTGGTCACACTTCTCTTTTTAAAGTTACATCGAATGAATGAATGAACGAATGAATTGATAAATGAATCTCTTCTTGACTTTAGCAACTTCTCGAAGTCCACGTCAACACTTCCATATTTTGACAATACTAATAGCACCATAAGACAATATGTCACATACAGGTCCCGACCTGTCGCATCAGTGTTTGGCCATCCTCTCATTCACAACAAGACTTAAGTATAGATTACAACTTTAATAGAAACATCAGAACCAAAAACTTGCTTTCTACATCTAACCACAACAATTGTTAAGAAGTTATTAGATAAATTACTTATTATTAATACATTAGAGCCGCCTGAAGTTTATAAAACGGAACTGTTACTGTATTAAATGATATTACGAACTACATTGTCGGCAATGAAAATTAGTTAAGTACTAAATCATTTATAATAAAATTAGTTGCGTTATGTTGTTACATATTTTCGTCCCTTTTATTCATGATCGTTTCAGTACACAAAGCATTGCTATAACCGCTTAATTTGCTTACTTCATTTGTTCTATGTCTATTTTGTTCCACGAAAAGTTATTAATCTGTATGGTAGGTACGTTTAACAAATTTTCATTGCGGCTATTCACAGGGTACTGTGGAGGTATCTATTCAAACTCTTATAATGTAAGTTTAAGTTAATATTGTCTTTATTTATAACTTACTTTTATTTTAAGAATATCATTAGTTGTGAGTTGAATAAATTCTATTTGAATGTACAAATATTTTTATATTCTTATTTGTATAACTCTATACACAGAGAAAAAGTAAGTATTACAAATATTTTATATTTTGATTGAATAGTTGGAGATATACGTAGTAATAGTCTGTTATTTGTTTAAAATTATGCATACGTATGGGAATTAACGGTTAAAATGATTCTAGTAGAGTTGTCAGTCCGAGACTACGGTTCGTTCAAATTGGTCGAAACATTAAGCCGGGTCTCCACCGAACAAAAATTGGCAAGTTTTGTGTAGTCAACCTTTTTATGTGTTGTCAAATTTCGGTGGATACGCGCCTTTAGATACATCTATGTTATTTTCATCGCGTTAATTCCCATACTTTTGCATAATCGTTGAATGCAAAAGGGTAAACTTTAATTATTGTAACTTTTATGAGTGTAAAGAGGTATGTTCACTAATATATAGATTAATACCATTTCCGCTAACTTGTAATGATAAAGTCGATCTTACATTACTTTAATATAAAATTGCAATTTTGCCCATCTAATAGTACTCGTAATATAAACGTCATTAACATCAGTCTAAATTGATTTTGGAGGGTACCGATCTAAATGGAATTTAATTTTATAAAACTTACTGTATATTTAGTAAGGTAGAGGTGAAAATTGATATACCGTGCTTCGTTATGTTTGTAGTCAGTTGCACGCTAAGGTGGTGGCGTGTAGCGGGGGGCGTGTTGCGTGTCACAGGTCGGCGTGCGGCAGCAGCGTGTGCACGTGCTCGTGGTGCAGCTGTCGCGCGAGCGCGGCGTGGCGCGCGACCCAGGCGGCCAGCTCCTCGCTGTCGCACTGCACGCGCGGCCGCCGCACCGCGCCCTCCGCCCCGCCCGCACCCCCGCGCACGCCCAGCTCCACGAAGTACGCGCCGCCCGACGACACCACCGTGCACGACACCAGGTTGCTGCAACACACGATTGTTTTATCATTTCAATTCTTTTGTAATATATTTTATTTAAGATAACTTCCACATCAAGAATGAATCCTGTATGGCGGGGAATTTTATAAACATGTTGAAAGTAACACAAAAAACTCCCAGACTAACCATAAAACCAGAAAAACGATATTACAATGAACGTTTATACCACTATATCATCCATGCAGTCGAAAGTAGAACATCATCTAACATTGTCCTGTAGGGTACCTGAGGTGCGTCTCCATGACGACGCAGGGCGCGGCGTGCTTGCAGGTGATGATGCGCAGGTAGGTGTCGCTGAGCAGCGCGCGGATGTCGTGCGGCGTGTCGCGCACGGCGCGGTAGGCCAGGAAGCGCTCGGAGTAGTCGGTGTGGTTGAGCGCGTACAGCAGCGCCGCGCCCGCCGCCTGCGCCAGGCAGTAGCGCGGCAGCAGCCCGCCGCACCCCGCCGCGCAGCGCGGGCCCCGCACGCGCGCTGGCACCCACTTGTCCGACCTAGCCACACACACACACAGCGCCGCGCCTTTATACACATATACGCTCAAATTGTTTCAAGTCCAAGAACTATGGAGTGTAGAGATTAGAATTACAATCTCTATGTTATAAAAGTGTACGCCAAAATGCACTAATTAGGTGACGCCACTGTACGAGTGTCAATTTTAAAGAATTAGAAAAGATAATCAAATGAGAAAAAGGCTGCCGCTTTGCAATGGCGTGATTAATAAAGATGTTAATACGCATTTTTTTTTTTTAAACCATAATTTATTTATTTGATTATGTTTATCGGACACATACTATGCAAAGTTTTTAATTTTTAAATCATAATAAAAAAAAAGAAAATAAAACGATATCACACACTCTTCTCACTCTAGCGCCTCTGTGGTCGGTTCTCGAACTATTATTTAGTCATGTTTGACGGACAATTTTCCCCATAAGAGGTCATCTGAGATTGTACTCCTTACCTCTATACTCCAAGCCAAGAACTCTATACAGCTTATTCCGGTTATAAACAAAAACGTGCAACAGTAAATCAATTTTATCTAAAAGTGGGCGCGCGTGATTAAAATAGATTAAAGGGGTAATTTTACAAACAGTACCAAAACAGACGTCTTTGACATGATCAAATCGGCAAGAATTGTATGACTGAAGAATGTATGGTCGAATAAAGACTCGTAAACGTAATTATAAATCAATTTACAAACCTTCTACTAGTATCCCTGAGAGCGGAGGCTGTTTCAGCAGCCAAATCCAATACTCCTATAACGGGTTTCGTGACAGTGCCCACGAGACCCTTGCCCACACCTGCCAGGAATCCTCCCAGACCCTCTTGCGTAGCACCCTCGTAGCTGTGCTTCACTAGTGACGTCATACCTCCTACAAACGAATTTTGTATTAACTTTTTTATTACATTTCTCGTCGTATATATTTATTCGATTATCTTAAAATGTTGCATGCCAACTGTCGAAAAAGACCAGGTCTCCCAAAGCATGTGAAGGGTGTACGCACCGAGTATGCCGAGGCCGAGGCCGCGGAAGCCGGCGGCCAGGTGCGCGCCGGGCGCGGCCGAGCGGATGCGGCGCCGCGTCTCCTCGTGCGCCTCGTCGCCCACCACGCGCTCCAGCCCGTCGCCCAGCGACTCTGCGCACGCAACACTCTTAAATAGTAGCATGAGTATGAACATGTAGGAAACGACTCTCGTCAAACTGAGCTATCGTCGAAACATCGCCCGACTGCTTGATAAGTATGGGATGCGGAAACTGCGCGCGCACACTACCCACAATGTAGACGGCCGATTTAATTCATTAGCTACAAGCCTTAGTACGTGCAGTCGTGTGTATTTCCTAAGATGACGGCACCGCCCAGTTCATCTCCATCGTTGCTTATCAAAACGTATATCGATAATTTAACAAAAGAAATTAAAAACAACCAATGCTTTATAAAAATCTAAAAATAATACTCTGTTCTCAATCTAAAAAAAAAACCCCCCAGTTTAGTTGGGTCAGTGTGCGCACTTAAAACCCAACCTGATCAAATTATAGGCAAATAAAAAAAATGGTAGTTTGCATTGGCTCTTATACCTTTCACCACTACCCTGCGTTACCCAAACGTAAATAGGTTTTAAGAATTCTGAGCAATGTCAAAAGATTGTAGGATGATTCATAAAAGTAAATAGAAAAATCATTTGATATTAAGAGTTTTTGAAAAACACACACTCGTACGTAAGAACGCACGCACACACATACACGCATTCTATTTGTTGATTTTCATTTAAAATAGATCCCTAAAGTTTTAACTGTAACAATGACTTACCTGAAACCTTAGCAGCAGAATTGGATATCCCGTGAGTAACGTTCTTTAGCAGAGCTCTGACATTCCCCTCGAGTAGCAGCCCGGTGACGCCCTCTGACACGTCCGCCACGAACCCTAGCGGGTTGCCCAGGAAGTCTACTGACCCGAGAATTTTTGCAGCTTGCCATTTTAATTCCTGAGTAATTAATTGGTAAATTTATAGACAAGTTCGTTCAAACACGGTGTTACTGATTCGAGTTTAATTGGTAATAAACTGCAATGTTTTCTAATTTTCTTAGTAATTAGTCCATAATAAGTAAGTAGACCTTTCTTCAAATGCTCGTTAAATAATATACTCACATCTTTGAAGTGCTGCAACATTTGTCGTCCGAGATAAGAAGCTGTGTCGAACACGTGCGCTCGTACAAACGGCTCCAGCTCTACGGCAGCATCCTCGAACTTGATGAACGTCAGTCCCAACCGCCGCTTGAGTCCGCTCAGGGAGCCTTCCAACTTGTTCGCCGTGCACATTGACAGGCGGATCTGTTGGAGCACATGTATAGTTAACCATGACAGCGATAAAAGGTAGTTTTTTTTTTTCAAATTACGCAATTAACCTTTTATAAATTAATAATGAAATAGCCCTTTCTTGGCCATTTGATGTGATGTGAGCGGTCGGAACATACATACTATATGATCCTAGTATTTTTGATCTAGTGCAATCTTAAGCTGAGTCTCCACCGAACAAAAGTTGATAACTTTTGTGTTGTCACCACATGTTGGTGATAAAAGATTCTGTAAAGCCGAATCTCCACCGAACAAAAGTTGGCAACTTTTGTGTTGTCAACCTTTTTTTGTGTTATCAAATTTCGGTGAAGACGCGCCTTTATTCCCGTTGTCTACGTTGTCTAAACATTTTTATAGTTCTAAGTTAGTTTGGTGAGGGGTGTAACATGTGCCATTGACTGAATTGTATTGTGTAGTTACGATGAGAATGAAGACGTATGTAGTATGACACATAGTCACATCGATTCTAACCTGTTTGCTCGTCATAAGCTGAGCGCAGTGAAAATAAAAGAAAAGCACAATTTTAACAAGAATAAAAGCTGCGCAGATTGTGTTTTGTAAAAAATTTGCATTAGTGTTACATATTATCTGTATATATAAAAGCGAAATACCACTCACTTATTAATCACGAAATCTCAGAAACTATAACACCTACAAACTTGAAATATGGCAGGTAGGTTCCTTATAGGGTGTAAACATCCGCTAAGAACGGATTATACTAAACTCCACCCCTAAGGGGGTAAAGCAGTGGATGAAAGTCTGCGTGAGCGAAGCTGCGTGCAAAAGCTAGTATTAACATATAGGCATACTAGCATACGAGCAGACGATTATAGTAAGTGAGTACCACATTTAATAGTGTTTTATTAAATAGCGAAATGTGTATCTCTTTATATTTCAAAATAATATTTCGATTAAATTTAATGCAATATCTTTATTAAAAAAAGTGGCCAAGTGCGAGTCGGACTCGCCCATGAAGGGTTCCGCAGCAGCAAGTAACATAATATAATTTTTGTTTTATTTTTATATTTGTGTTGATTGAATGAAAGGTAAATTGCAGTTTACGATTTATGACGTATTAAAAAAAACTACTTACTAGATTTCGTTCAAACCAATTTTCGTTGGAAGTTTACATGGTAATGTACATCATATATTTTTTTTAGATTTATCATTCTCTTATTTTAGAAGTTAAAGGGGGGGGGGGGACACTCATTTTACCACTTTGGAAGTGTCTCTCGCGCAAGCTATTTAGTTTAGAAAAAAATGATATTAGAAACCTCAATATCATTTTCGAAGACCTATCCATAGATACCCCACATGTATGGGTTTGATGAAAAAAAAATTTTTGAGTTTCAGTTCTAAGTATGGGGAATTTATTGTTTTTTTTTATTTTTGTGTAAAAATCTTAGAGCGGTTCACAGAATACATCTACTTATCAAGTTTCAACATTATAGGTCTAATAGTTTCGGAAAAAAGTGGCTGTGACATACGGACGGACGGACAGACAGACAGACAGACAGACAGACATGACGAATCTATAAGGGTTCCGTTTTTTGCCTTTGGCACGGAACCCTAAAAAATTGGTTGTCTGTAAAATTACGGACGGTAATTTTACGCCATAACGTCATAAGAAAACATTGATGAAAATTTGCATACTTTTATATAAGTCCTGTGTGTGTATATTAATGTGCCTTTTCATCGCACGAATTATGGCAAAAATGCTGTTATGACACGACTACTTCGTACCTACAATGACAAGTTTGACGGTATTGACATATTTCACCTGTCCAAGAAATCCTTTCGCGATGGAATCGTAAGAGTACTCACCAGTGATTAATGATTTGTTGAATTTTCTTTGTATATTTTATTTTCGTATTTTTGGTGGTTGCTACTTTGTTTTATACTTTTTCTCCTGTTTTATTTGGTTTGTTAACTTCGTAATGTTTTTAATTACATAATGATGTCTAGTTCCTGTATACATGTCGTGAAACTCTCTAATAGGCTTTAGAATCATTATTACATGTAAATATGTCATGACTATTGTAAAAAAAGCTGTTGAGTTTCCTATTAATAAATAAATTAAATACGTAAAGATAAAAAAAAAAAAAAAAAAAAAAAAAAAAAAAAAAAAAAAGTCGAACGCTTAGGCCAATCGTGCCTCTCTATCGCTTGTTCCGCGCTCTCGCTTGCACGCTCGGCTCGTGCGGAACGTGACATTGAGTCATGCTTTTTCGTGCGTGCAGTCAGCGTTCATCGATTTATAAAGCGTTATCACCTCAAAAAATAAAATTAGTACTTATATTAGTAAGTAGGCTCTAATATTGTGTACCTGGCTAGGAATGATCTTGATGAGTGCGAAGTAGTATCTCGTGGCGTGCAGGGCGGTTAGCTCGGCGAGCATTCGCCGCGTCTCGTAATCCGCCTCGTCCGGCTGCTCGCGGAGCTCGTCCTCGCCTCGCCAAGCCCACGCCCACAGCTGGAGTATTAACCTATTGGACAACAACATTATTTCATATATGCTTAAAGAAAAGTTAAAACACTATACTTAAGTTATATCACTGTTACGTTTTGTAATGAATTAAAGTTACGATTATCGGAAGCATACTTGAGATTTAATAGCAACAATGATAACTTCCAGACAAACTTTTGTGTTCTTACTTTATTTCCTCCTAGCTATGAGTGCACTGTCAATTATTATACTTAAAGTTATTTTAGGTGAAAATTCCTACAATCTTAAAAGCTATTTTAATTAGAATTTATTAGGTATCTATATAGGTACCTAAGTCAAATTAATTACACCACTGTTCAATAGATTGCGCTGTGTCCTAACACTAGATCGCACTATCGTTTCGCTAACGCAAGAATTATAAACTAAATTGTTTTATATTATTTTTGAAACATTCTTGCAACTATTGTGTATGTGTGTGTAACCTAGTGAGAAATAAGACTAGTTACTAAGTCAGAAGTTCAATTACGGCTCCTGAGGATTCATTTGTACCTACAATATGAGTTGTTTAGAGTAACAACTAACAATTATTTTACGATCGTTTAAAATGTTGTGTCGTACCTCTCCTCGAGCCTGATGGCAAGCGGGCGGAGCGCCACGACGAGGTGTCGGAAGAAGTAGGCGTTGTAGCGCTTGGTGGGCGCCTGCTGCAGCTCCAGCGCCGCGTGCAGCGCCGGCAGCGGAGCGCCCCCGCCCCCGCCCCCGCCACCGCCCCCGCCCCGCGCCGGCAGGCAGTACAGCAGCACCGGGCTCGGCGTGCCCAGCAACTGCAACGAAACGGTACAACATGTAGGTACGTTTCCATTTTACACAAAAACGACCTTGAGGCAAATCAGCAATCAGGTCACTTGCTGAAGAGTTGTAAATACCAAGAGTTGAATTTAATCGGAAACAACACAATATTAGTGAAAAAAACTATAACTTGGAACTTATTCTAAAACATTGTACTGTTTTCTCAGAAGGGGTCAAAACAATATCGAGATTCAGAAAGAAGGAACAACGTCCTCTATCGAGATTCCAACAAAACTATCACATCTTCAATTTGCAGGTTGACATGCTGTATACAAAAGTTTTAGTAGTCACGTCAATTAGGCGCGATCCGCGACAATTAAAACGAGTGTATTATAATTACGATACTTAGCCTATACAGCCACTTAGGAGTATGAATGTGTGAACGCGGAGAGAGTACCAGCAGAGGGGCGCCCCTCAGACCGCCGATATCAAGGACTTCACGCATCTCCAGTAAGTGCTTGATATTAACGACATTAGCTTAGAATAAGAACAGGGTGAAGCGCCCTGAAAGTTTAATGCTCTCGTCAGTGAACAAGCTTAGCGATTGAATGCCTATATCATGGGCCCTATAGACATTGCAAACTTCCCAAGGTGAACGCTGCATTGGCGAGAGGACTGAACAGACATTTAGTGGGATATGTGATTCTTAAATAATGTAATACATAATGAGTAAATATAATTATATCGAACAAATGATTGATCACAAACAATTTAGTTAAAGAATATGGTCAAACAAAGAGCGATTAATCAGGAGCTATAAGCGCGATGCCACGTTTGAGATAAACTATTTCTTGAATATGTAGAGCTGTAGGTAGTAGAGCCACGCTGATTTCAGCACGAATGGGCGGGCTCGACCGGGGCGGTACTACCCTCGCACTGAAAATCAACGTAAAATGACAGCGATCGTGCTGTCGTGTTTCGTTGGTGAGTGCGAGACCGGAGGCCCAAATAGTCTAGTCAACAAGTTCCATACTTGTTGACTAGACTAAAAGATGCAGCAGCATCAATAGGCCGCCATGGTGTGGGTCGCCATACTGCATTGTCTGCATTCGCAGTGAGTATGGTGACCGCCACTCTTGGATTCTGCTTATGCTTTCCATCAGGCAGAGTAGAGTCATTATGGCTGGCCATACATAAAAAAAAAAAAAAAAGGTTCTAGCATTTTTTCTCCGAGCCATCTTCGACACTAGGTTGTGTCTCGTAATAACATAGTCATCATTATATGAAGAAGCGAGTCGAGTGTTGAGGTGCGTACCTGGTTGTCCCACTGCATGTGCGTGACGCAGAGCGCGAGCGCGAGCTGGCTGGGCCCGAGCGCCAGCTCCAGCAGCACGCCGTCGAACAGCGCGTGCACCAGCTCGGCGGGCGGCGCCTTGGCCACCAGCGACACGGACAGCCCCGCCAGCGACACGCGCACGCCCCACTCGCGCCGCCAGCCCGCCTCCCCGCCCGCCTCCTCCTCCGACCCGCCCTCGATCCAACCAGACTCCTGAACCATACATACACCATTCATTCAAATTGGCATTTTAGATTAAAACGTTTGCTGTTATTTTACACAAGACTATCATTGTAGTTCCAATAAAAAATCTTTACGACTTTTGAATGAACATCATGTTTTGTTCACGTTTAAATACAAGAAAAATGTAAGAGACAAAGCGTAAATCTCACTACGGTTTTTTAAGAAACAAACCTTTAATGATTACCTGCACTCAATGTGATGGTGGATTATATCAAAAGCATTGCTTAAATTTAAACTTATATTTTATAAATATGTGAACTTGCGTCTTGCAGACGTAGCGTGGAACGCCCTCTGGCCAGATGGCGGGACGACTTACGTAAGAGGGCTGGCAGCGACTGGATGCAGAAAGCAATAGACCGGGCTCTGTGGTGTTCCTTGGGAGAGGCCTATGTGCAGCAGTGGACTGCAACGGGATGATGATGATAATGTGAACTTACAGGATCTTTGAGGTCACGTATTTTAACAAGTCTGGTGGGTCCGTCAGCCGTGAGCGTGACCTCTAGCCGACCGGAGCCTGGCCGCAGCGTGTGCCACGATACCGCTTGCTCGGGGGGTACGGGGGAACCCCGACTCCAGCCAGACCGCCCAGACGCCGGCAGACCGAGCACCACTCGTGTTCCTATACAAAGGTAAGAAATGTATAGCACTCAACAACGATTTCTTTGCATTATTTATAAATATATTATTTAGTGTGAACGTACCCGGTGTGAGTGCCATGAGTGAGAGGCCGTCGGGCTGCACGCACAGGTTGTTGTGCGCGCACGCCATGCGGCCCGGCGGGACGAGGCGCCAGGCCTGCGTGGAGGCCCGCCGCGGGTCTGCGCGCCTCAGCACCAGAGCGGACGCGCGGCCTGGCCGAGGAGCTGCGTCTTCGATGTCCAACACCTACGATACATTGTGTTACTAAGAGGTTTTATTCCTTAACTATGTTAATTATTTTTGCAAATTATTGTACATATATTTACCATGGCGTGCGGAGATAGTGGAGCGTCATCTGAAAGTAAAGCATCTGTAGGTTGAGGCGGTGAGCTTCCTTCGTGTATGAGTTGATCGTTAGGTCCGCGACGCCATAATTGAGATCTAAATTAAAAAACACGAAATAAATGAACCTGGCTGGTTTCTCTCTTTTTTATTTGTCCGGACGAACTAAAAAAAATTGAAAACGAGTACTAGATATTTATTATTCGTTTTTAATATCATTGATTTAACATTATTAGATACGAAACTTGTATGTAAATACCTGTCTCCGTATCGTTTTCTCCCGAGTACGACGCGCGAGCTGCCGAGCGGCACCTCCAGCACCAGCACGCTGTCGTCGGGTGACGTGGTGGAGGATTGTTTGGTGTTCTGCGCAGTGTCGGTGTGCGGGTGCGCTTGCGCATGCGTGGCGGTGAAGGCGACGTAGATGAAGTTCTGGTAGAGCAGGTGGATGGTGGCGGGCAGCTGGTCCAGCGCCAGGGACGTGCGCGGGCCGCCGGGCGCCCGCAGCGCCAGCGCCGCAGCGCCCTCGGGCTCCGCCAGCGCCCAGCGCGCGCGCCCGTGAGCGCCCACCACGCACTCCTCGCCGCAACCCACCTGCATAACAAGAAAAAATACCTCCTATATCATTAAAATATTATAATTATATTAAAGCCTCTATCATTTAGTATTCGCTCTTGAAATACACCTACCTCATGATATCTCTTTATTACCCAACTGGTCGGAATGGCAGAAAATGCCTTCGGCATAAGTCCGCCGATGCATGTATTTGTGCATTAAGATGTAAATAAATAAATAAAATAAATAAAAAAATTACAACTGAGTGCACCCACCTCCAATACCACATCTTTTTACGAAATCACTCACCACAGATGATACAAGATGTAACGCACCAATAAAGTATTATGACTATACTAGCTGTTATCCGCGGCTCCGCCCGCGTGTATGTCGGTTATCGCTGCAAATAGTAGCCTATGTGTTATTCTGATGTATGAGCTATATTACTGTAAAGTTACATGCAAATCCGTTCAGTAGTTTTTCCGTGAAAGAGTAACAAACATCCATCCATACAAACTTTCGCGTTTATAATATTATGTAGTAGGATTACAAAGTATATTAAATCGCAGTCCACTGCTAGACATATGTCTATCCAATAGCACGCAATTTGGTCCGCTGCATTCAGCTGTCATATAAAATGAAATACAAGTAGAACACGTTACCTGGTGGAACATGATAGAGACGGGCGAGTAGTTGTCGATGCGGAGGGGCGGAGGCGCGCACTCCGCGTCCGTCAGCACCACGAACATCGTCGCGCCCTGACACACCACTTCCACTCGGATCAGCTGGTACCCGCCCCCTGACTCCCTGGTAACCAACAGATACAGTTAGTTACAAGTCTTGATTGCTGAGTATGACAACAGATGTAATACAAATATTTATTTCTTATTAATCGTTACGGTGAAATTTTTTTTTAGATATTCATAAAAAATAGATTTGTTAAAATTCATAAACATTGCTCAACAACAAGCATTGCAAACAGCGCTGGAACGCTTATTATTAAAGATAGTTTTGTCGCGACTACAATGAAGTATGCGTCACAATTTCATAGCGCTTACACGTTTTGTTCAACGTAATATAAGGGCGCATGGCCATTTGGCGCATTTGTGGCGTCACGTGACATAAATTTCAGTTGTGCGTCTGAGCTGACACACCCACTGATGTTGTTTTACTCTCTAATTCCAATACACATTTTCACGATATGAATGTGTTTGCAGTGAGTTGAGGGGGCGGGGGTGGGGGTGTACCTGCAGGCGAGGTGCAGGCTGCGCGTGGAGTCGACGCGGAAGCCGCCCGACCAGGCGGTGAGCGGCTGCGCGTGCGGCTGCGCGAGCGGCGCCAGCACGCGCACGCACAGCAGCTGCTCGCGCTCCCAGCGCGCCCAGTGCCACGGCAGGTAGCAGCCCGCCACCGCCGACACGTGCGTCGCCATCGCGCCGGGGTCGTTCTACCACACCGACACAACTCACTTATTTTGACAATTTATAATACAATTCACATTAAGATTAAATTTTGTATCACTTTATAATGATACCGAGGTATCTTTCAATTATTCTACAGATGCATGTATATGTACGCGTCACATAATTTACAAGACAAAATAGTATTGAACTCACAAGTGTAGTGGCGCAGCACTTCTGCGCGAACTGCAAGTGGTGCCTGGTGTTGTTGTGCAGCTGGTAGCGCGGCGTGAACGTGGCGATGTTGGTGTGTCGGTAGCGGCCGCGACCCGCTCGCACGCGCACGCCCACTGCGTACACGCGCTCACCGGTACCAGACTCCGGATCACCGCGTACTTCCAGCTTCTTCACGCCCACTCCCACGCCCAGACCGAATGGCGAACACCACTATCCGAATAAAGATTTATTTATTAATATCATCAGTTTTATAGAAGCTATTATGAAACATAGTAAAATTGTATGTATAAGGTACCTCAGGATAGCCGGGTAGGCCACTGCCGAGGCGGGCGGAGAGCGTGGGCCCCCCGTCGGCCTCGGCGAAGGAGAAGAGCAGCGGCTGCACCATGCGCGCCAGCTCGTGCTCGGCGAACTGCCCCGCCGCCTCGGCCGCGCCGCCCTCCGCGCGGAACACTAACGGCAGGCCCGTGCGGTTCACCAGCCAGTACGCCGCAGACACCGACACCTGCCAGACACGACATGTGTATGACGAAATGAGGATATCCGAATAATAAAACTATTATGAACACGTGACACAATCGAACGGTTCTATGAGTCAGGCGGGGTGGGAATGATACCTAAATGAAGCAGCGCGATCGAAAACAGGGAACAGTTCCTCTTCAGATCTCACTCCGTCCACACCTCTTAATTGTGACATGGAACACTCCTGAGTTATAATACTCATAATAGTTTTCTATTATTTAATTTATGATTTATTATATTTATATCGTGTGTCTATACTGCTCTTTGTGCAACCAATTCTTATTTATTCAATTTGTGTCTAAATGAATTCATGTCCGTTTAGTTTTTATTTACAGTAATTAATAAAATTAGCTTTAATCCAAATAAACTTTATTTGTGGTTTATATTTTCGTTTGTAAGTAAATAACTAATTAATTAAGTTATTCCCTTTATAGAAATTAAAGGTTTCAATCAGCTGGCCTCATTAACCGATTTTACATATTTTTTTTATGGAATAGGCGGGCAAACGAGCGAGCAAAAAGCGATTACCACCACCTGTGGACACCTGCAACTCCAGAGGCATCACAAGTGCGTTTCCGGCCTTTGGGGGATGGGGGAGGAGGGTTGAGATAGGGAAAGGAGTTGGGGTAAGGGCCACCGGTATCCTCACTCACTCGGTGAAACACAGCGCAAGCAGTATTTTACACCGGTTTTCTGTGAGGCCGTGGTATCACTCCGGTCGAGCCGGTCCATTCATACCGAAGCGTGGCTCTCCCACGGTAGTATCATCATTTCGGTTTCAGCTGAAATGTATCACAACTCACCCGCTCCTATTTCCAGTCTTACTGTCTCTTTGGGTCTTAATTAGACAAATATATTCATGACAAAGCTAAAATGGAACTTTTAAAATAAAAGAGAAACGTTTGCTTACCTTTATACCATCAGTCTTCTTGATGGTAACTCTAGCATTGAGGTACAGTCTTCTCGATCTGGAGTCTCGTAGTTTTAGCCTGGCACTGAAAGACCCATTACCAGATCCACCCACGGCCGTACTACTGCTGCTGGCACCGGAACCGCACACGCTCAAAGCCGTTGACCACCCGAATCCTTCCAATTTCACGCAGAGTTCTACACCCTCTTCTACATTTACCTACAAGAAAAAAAACTCAATTCAAAAGATTATAATGTTTGTATATTTACTAAGTGTATCTTTATTCATTCGTTGTAGTTTTTTTTTATGTTTGACCCTACCAAAATGACTCTACTCTGCCTGATGGAAAGCATAAGCAGAATCTAATAGTGATGGTCACCATACTCACTGCGAATGCAACAATGCAGCATGGCGACCCACACCATGGCGGGCTAGTGATACTTCTGCATCATTGGGCCTCCGGTCTGGCACTCCACCAACGAAACACGACAGTACGAACGCTGTCATTTTACGTTGATTTATTTATAAAATTTTGTTGTATTTATATAACTTCATCAATTGTAACGATGTCAAAATTACCTCATGGAAGGGTCTTGTGTCACCAGGTGGAATAGTCCCCGCAGCGCTAACGATTGCCGAGCCGGGTGTGGCAGGACTGGCTTTGAATTGCAGTTCCAAGGGCAACAGGTTCTCTAACCTGAGAGCTGGTACCAAAGTCAGAGTATGACCGGCGATACCCCGATCAGGCGGGAAACGCTCCCTGATAATTACGCAGCAGAACCTGGGTAGTATAACATTATGTAGATGAATTGATATTTCCATTATTAGAATCTTTAAAATATTTATAATCGTTTGAGAGCTATGTTTAGGTACATATGAGGCTGGCTCGACCGGATTGATATCACGGCCTCACAGTAGTAACCCCTTTAGTTAAGTGGTATTCTACAAGCGTAAACCAATGTATGGGAATGACTTCTTTTAACGCTAAGGTACGTGGTCAAAACAAAATATTACCCAGAAATACATGAGAATACAGGCAGAAAACACTTGCATCTTGGTTGAGGAGGCGGTTCAAGCCCTCTCCCTTTGGTTTGAGGGGAGACTGGACGACTTTCGCGGAAGGGCGTCTGTTCGATACCAAATCATCAATTTGGTATCGTAGTATAAACTTTTATTGTTGTGTGTTGTGATTGTAATGGCAACACTAGGTTTTTGTTTTTGGTAAATGTCAGTTGTCAAATGGTACTCGGTAATAGAATTTGCTAGAAAGTGTCATGTCGGAAAATATGTAAAACGTACGGGCGTGTCTCTTGGATTATTAATTGTTCGGTCTGCGAGTGTCTAGCTTATATCTCATGGCCCCGTATAGTCTAGTTCAAAGTTTTCCTTCAGTTCCACGGGGAACGCAGCACTGGTGAACAGACTAAACAGCGTCAATAACAGAAAGAATTGTAAATACGGAGAGTAATCATCTAATTCTTATAATGTGCGATTAACAACAATTAAGAATACAATTATGCAAGTGGGATTGAATGAAGTGATAGTGTGTAAAATATGGGTGTCGAATACGGGTCTGTTTGCGATGTAGACGGTGAGTGTGATGTGTGTTACCTGTAGATGTGGTCTGGCGGCGCGGTGCACTCGTGGTGCAGCAGCAGCTTGTTGCCGGACTGGCGCCAGTCCAGCGGCGTGGGCGCGTGCTGGGCGGCGGCGCGCAGCAGCGGGCGCGTCCACAGCGCGGCCGCGTGCGCGGCGATGGGAGCGGCCCACGTGGCGCCCGCGCTCACCTGCGCGCAGCGCACGCCCGCGCTCGTGCTGCGCCACTTCGCTAAGGACGGAAACACCACATCGTTGATAACGTTTTCTTTCACACTACATTTTACTAAAACAACATGTACAATATATTTACGGAGTATCTACTTATGATGAGTCTCAATACCTTTGGATGTTTATAAATAAACTAAAAGTACGATTACGATAGGATATAAACTACAAGCGGTGAGCGGGTGGTGATTGGTAGTACGGTGGGTGGTAAAGGAAGAGGTACCGCAGTCGGCAGATATAGGGTGTAGCGGACAGGCGGGCGCGGTGGGCGCGGCGGGCGCGGCGGGGCGGGCGGGCGGCGCGGGGAGGGCGCGGGTGCAGGCGAGCGCGGCGCACGTGCGTCGGACGCGCTGGACGGCGTGCATGTGCGCCAGCGCGCGCTCCAGCGGGGACGCGGGCACGCCGCCTTCGCACACACTCGCATTAGTACACCCTATATCGCCCGCTGCACCACCGCCCCTCACCGCCCCGACACTACCAACATACTACACGAACATAATAGCAGTACGCATACTACTGTGACCCTAGTCGATTCCGAAATTACATTTTTTTAAATATTAATAGTCGCGATCGAACTAGATCCCTAGAACTTTTTTTACATATATTTCGAAACATGGACATTTATCGCTTGTTTGACTAAGCTCCGTGAGATTACGGCACTTAATATAATAATAAATAAATAAAAATAATAAAATATTTATTTAGTTAACAAGTACAATAATTTACAATTAAATTCTTAAATTTTATAAATAAAGTACATTATTTGTTATTTGCCCGAACTAGAATGAATCTGTATCTCGGGCGAAGAAAATGCTTACAAAACAAACTAAACTATGAATAATCGTTAAAAACACGAAAATAACTATAAAAAAAAACGTGTGGCACTCAGAGACTGCCGCGGTAAAGCTATTGCATAGCATTTTGTATGAACTTATGCAATTATATATTATTTTTTTAAACAGTATGTTCGTGCGTGACAGTGACACAGATTCGTTTCTGTCTCTGTCAGCTGAATTTCTGCACAAAGCCCCCAAAGCCCGCGATAAAAGCTATGCAATAGCTTAAAAATAAGAAAACGTATGAGATGTATACCCGTAAATGTATACCTTGTAGGTAGTAGAGCCACGCTGATTTCAGCACGAACGGGCCGGCTCGACCGGGGCGGTACTACCCTCGCACAGAAAATCAACGTAAAATGACAGCGTTTGTGCTGTCGTGTTTCGTTGGTGAGTGCGAGACCGGGGGCCCAATTAGTCTAGTCAACAAGTTCCATACTTGTTGACTAGACTAAAAGATGCACAAGCATCACTAGGCCGCCATAGTGTGGGTCGCCATACTGCATTGTTGTATTCGCAATGAGTATGGTGGCCACCACTCGTGGATTCTGCTTATGCTTTCCATCAGGCAGAGTAGAGTCATTTTGGCAGGCCAAACATTTAAAAAAAAAAAAAAAAAAAAAAAAAAAAAAAAAAGGTAACGGAGATGTTATGAGGACGGATGATATTGAATACCAACTCACCAATGTATGGGGCATCATCGATTCTAACTTCTACAGGGTGTGGTAGTTTGTTCACGAGTTGCAGAGCCGAGCGCACCGTCACTAACTTGCGCGCCGACCCTTCCAGTGATACTTCAAACACGATGCGAGCTTCACCACCGGATTTCTGTGTAATCGATTTTATTATTTGTTATAGCAGTACATTCACAGTACAGTTGGTACAGTGCACCAAACTGTACTTTTATATTTTTGGTACATTACGCCGTACAATTATTTGCTACATACGGTATTGGGGAAGTTTTAGAAACAACCGTTTTCACAGTTAAACTTTTTGACAAGATATGCCTGTGCGTTTGGAAACTAGTCGAGCACCCACTACGCTCTAGATTATAACGATCGTCTTGAATAGTTTACTGATTTTTAGCATGAATATTTTATTCATTGAATGATTACTCACAATGTGCGTGAGGTTCCGGAAGTAGACCCCGACGCGGTCGACGCAGACGGGGTCGGGCGGGCTCCAGCCGTCCAGGCGTAGCGCCAGCTGGTTGAGCGTGGCG
The DNA here is from genome assembly GCA_949125395.1 of Diaphora mendica. Taxonomy (NCBI): domain Eukaryota; kingdom Metazoa; phylum Arthropoda; class Insecta; order Lepidoptera; family Erebidae; genus Diaphora; species Diaphora mendica. The sequence goes on along the minus strand of OX421318.1, from coordinate 29,199,692 downwards.
GCGTGCGCGGCGGCCGGCGCGGGGGTTCCCCGCCTGCGCCCTCGCCTCGCGCCGAACGAGAAGGGCTCCGTGTCACCCGCGCGCACGCTCATCCACGAGTCGTCCGGACCCGACCAGCTCTGCTGCTCGCTCAGACTGAACAATCGACAACATTCATTACTCATCATGATAGCAACTGAAGGTAGATATGAAAAATAGTGTAATACATTCTACAATTAAAATCACTTGTACTTATTAAACTATTTTATTTTTGTTTATACCTGACCGGTTTCGCCTTATGGCATCATCAAAGGTTAACCGGTCAGGTGTAAAAAAAAAATATAGTGGAATAAGGACAAGTGATTTTAATTCTAGAATGTATTATAACAAGTTCCATCAAGTGCCGACAATCGAGAGTATAAATTACGAAAAATTACGATAAATAGTGTAGTAAATGAATCGACGACTTTTCTTTTTTTATGTTTTAGCTGCCAAAATGACTCTGCTCTGCCTGATGGAAACAAGATTTATTTGCAACTAAATTATTATACATATGTACAAAAAATTAAGTATTAGTGCAAATGTTGGCGTTCCTTAGGGGAAACTATATGAGTGCAATGCAAGTACGTTGATGCAAGCTCATTTCGTTAACTACTACAAATGTACTACGAGTAGTTTGCTTGGACATCATTTTTTTACTTCACTATCTATCCATTACAGACACTCATGCGTACATTAAGTTTTATTTTAACAAATTGTGAGAAGTGGGAGAAAAAAAAAAGTAAAAAAGTCGACTTACACATCGGACGTTGTGACGAGTGTGGTGAACCACAGCTTGTGTCCCGTGTGGTTCCGCAGGGCGTAGGGCACGAAGGGCGAGCGGCGACGGTGACCCGCCGGACTTCCCTTAGGAGACTGCTCTAACGCTCCTGACGTCTGCACAAATAAAATGAATAAATTTAAACTTTATATTTTTATCTATATAAAACGTAGAATAGAAAAGTAGAGTTATTTTTTAGCTGAACATACTACTGAAAGCAGTTGGATTTGAAAAGAAACATTTAATTATCTAATTCTTTGAAAAGACAATAGGACAGAGGTAGTAGAGCCACGCTGATTTCAGCACGAATGGGCGGGCTCGACCGGGGCGGTACTACCCTCGCACAGAAGATCAACGTAAAATGACCACGGTCGTGCTGTCGTGTTTCGTTGGTGAGTGTGAGACCGGAGGCCCAAATAGTCTAGTCAACAAGTTCCATACTTGTTGACTAGACGCGGTCTCCACTCAAGAACCCGTTTACCCCAACGGTTATCGGTTCTACAGCAAATATGGCCTGGCCACTGCCACTTCAGCTTGCTAATCCTGTGGACTATGTCGATGACCCTGATTTTCTGATACGTTCCCTTAGAGAGAGATTATACAGTACATCATTATGTTAGACGTAATAATATTCTGTAGACAAACCTGCGGCGCATAATAGTCGGCGGTCCAGTTAGCCCTCACTAGCTGGCAGAGCTCGATCAGTGATGACGTCACGTTAGTGTTCAGCACTTCAGTGGAAGATATCTCCATCTGCACGCGGCCGAGCGACAACTCACTCGTCAATGTATACTCCCATGAGGTCTCAAATCTACGAGAATAGACATATAATAAACTATCAGAAAATGCCTTAAGGATAGGATAGGTAGTGTTTATTTTATAATGGTATAGCATAGATACATAATAAATGGATGTAGAAATAAATAATTGAAATACATGTAATGATCTTTCTAGATATAAGAGGATCCTTCAATCAGGTTTGGTGTTCATAATTAAAAAGTTTTACGTTAGAAATTGTATTGATAGTAAGCAGTGTGAGAATTATCATTGCGCGATACAGAAGTAGTTCTGTCTTTTTTCAGCAAAAATATTGTGGAGGATATGTAGTATTTTATTTTTTGGAAACGACAACTCCCAACAACTGTTTATAATTTTTGTTGCCAACACAAGGAAATTACAGAAACTTTTGACACCAACACGTGTTGACAACACAAAAGTTGCCAACTTTTGTTCGGTGGAGACTCAACGGCTTAACGGACACAAAAAACACCTAGAATCAGAGTAACAATTTTTGAAGCACACAAAGTTTTGTGTTATATGGGGTTTGAACGCTCTTTACCTCCAGGGCTCGACGACGGGCTCCCAGCCCGACAGCGTCCTGTTGTAGTAGTCCACGGTGAGCATGGCGCCGAGCCGCCCCCCGCCCGCTCCCGACGAACGAGCCGCACCAGCTCCCGCAGAGCTGGGCGTGCTCACCAGCATCGGGTCCTCGAAGGATTCCTCCACGCAGCGGAGGTCCTGCACATTATAAAGCACCGCTTTTCAATAACATAGATGAACATGTCTGGTTTTTATTTGTGTTTAATACTGAATTGTCTTAAGCCTATCATTATATAATGAATTTGTATAATTTTGACCAATTTTAAATCTTTGTTATACATATTAGCGTAGCGAGTTGTTTACATTCATTCTAAAAAACAATATTAAGTAAATTTTGTATAACTGAACTGTTTTGTTGAGCACTCTCGTGTTGTCGAAAATAAAATCGTAAAAAAATGTCTGTGAAATATAAATGTATAAAATTTAATTAGTCTTACTTGTTCAACTTGCAGTTCGCTAAGAGCCACTTCCAGCAATGGAACATCCGAGTCTAAACAATCGTCGATGACACACAGAGTGATGCAGTCTGCAGACACCTGTAAATATGTTATAAGTTAGATTCTTTATTTAAAGTAATTTATAAATGAAAAGATAGTATAGATTTAAACAAATTATAATTGATAAAGTATGTTTAGAGTAGTAGGTAGTATAGCCAAGCTGATTTTAGCACGAACGGGCCGGCTCGACCGAGGAGATACTACCCTCGCCCAGAAAATCAACACAAAATGACATTGTTCGTGCTTTCGTGTTTCGTTGGTGAGTGCGAGACTGGAGGCCCAATGATGCCGAAGCATCACTAGCCCACAATGGTGTGGGTCACCATGCTGCATTGTCTGCATTCGCAGGTGGTCACAATACTCACTGCGAATGCAGACAATGCAGTATGGCGACCCACACCATGGCGGCCTAGTGATGCTACTGCATCTTTTAGTCTAGTCAACAAGTATGGAACTTGTTGACTAGACTATTTGGGCCTCCGGTCTCGCACTCACCAACGAAACACGACAGCATGAACGCTGTCATTTTACGTTGATTTTCTGTGCGAGGGTAGTACCGCCCCGGTCGAGCCGGCCCATTCGTCCTGAAATCAGCGTGGCTCTACTACCTCCACAATGTGTTGTAATTAAACAGTTTTGGAGATACATACGTAATGGTGTCAGTATGAAATTACCTGCACGGCGCGGAGCGGCCAGATGCTGGCGCTGGGCGGCGGCAGGGGCGGGGGCGGGGGCGGCGCGGGCGCGGCCGAGCGCAGCCAGCGCGGGCGGCACACCCAGCCCCCCGCCCCCGCCCCCGCGCCACCCTCCGCCAGCCCCGACATGTGCGCGTGCATGTGCACGCTGTTGGCGGGCGCGTCCTCCTCCGCTTCCGATGCCGTCGATTTACCTGCAACCACAATTTTCTTATTTTAAGCCCTATCACGCCAACTTAACAACATGGAACACTCAAATTACTTATGCTAATGACCTTGGCATTTATGGTATTAAAAGGTATTATTATTTTCTTCTAACACATTGACACAACTTACCAGACAAAGCCGCTCTCGCTTGCACCGGCAACGATTGCAACATCGCAGCGAACATCCGCATATCGTGGTACGACAAACGAAGGTTCAACGTACTCATTGCCACCTTAACACAACAGACAGAGTGTTATATTATATAGATAAACGTCTTTCAAAATTTGCCACACAATTATTGGTATCACAGCGATAATAATCGTTCCACAATCTTAAAGTAAATAATCAGTACCTATGTATACTAACAGGTAATTTAGATTCAGGGTTTGACAAATAAAGTATGATAGTCCTAAGCATACGTGTGTAGATGGACAGGACAGTACGTACAGTACACGTATTACACGTATAGTACGTACGATTATAGAGTCCGAAAGTTGAGATAAATAGTGTCCACCCTATGTATTTATCTTTTTGATACTTTGATCTCTTTCTCCTACTATATGACTCTGAAGCAGTACACTACTATTATAAGGGCTGTTTATTGTAAAGGTATACTAACGTGCAATATTCTGTCGGCGTCAATGGACACGTGTAGCGCGGCCGGGTCCACGATGGACAGCGCCGTCTCCTCTTCAAGGCCCAGTACGCATGAGAACACCTCTAACTCGTTTAGCTCACAAGACACCGGCTTTTGGGAGTTCGCGTTACGGTACGTGATCACTGTTGTGCTCTGGAACCACCAAAAAAAAAAAAACAATACATTATAAGAATTTTATAGAAAAATAGTAATAGTTTGATTTTGCGGTTACATTTCTAAATAGTTTTTTTTATAAATCCTACTCGACCCCTCCCCTGACAGAATGAAAATATATTGTGCCAGTATTGCTACAGTCAAGTCTGGATCCTCTGTAAAAAAAATATCTGGTCCAGGCCATGATTTAGTATATAAGTGACAGTTTTATTTAAGTTTCGATCACGAGTTGTAATTATTGTGCAGATCACTGACCCGGAGTATGACGGCGTTGGTGTCCCAGACGGAGGGGTCCTCGACGAGCACGAGCTGCGAGTCTGTGACGTTGAGCTTCAGCTCCATGCCGGGCTCCGACTGCAACGTCTGCGGGGGCTGAGGGCTCGCCGCATTGCGGACCGCGCACAGCGCCTCCTCGCTACACAACAAACATAGTAATGTTTGTATTCACTCCAAACCGAGACCTCTCTCATAACTAGTTGACAAGAGTTTTAAAAAGTAAGTCTTGGATTACGAAGAGATTGTTAATTATGTGATTGATTGTGGTGTTGCAAAAGATTTTAACTTAAAGACATAATGAACAATGTCAGTATCGATTATTGATTAATCTTACTGTGGTACAAGTACATACAAGATCTAAAAATCATACAAAACAAATGCAAATTCAGAATAAATTCTCTTTATCTTATAGACTCTGAATTAACTATGAATTTGTTATAATATACTGTAAATATATAACATAGATTTTATGTACTACATGCTATAAATGAACACTCACAGATGCGCTTGATCAGGATCAGCAGGCGGTGGTGGCGGTTGCATAATGAACTGGTTGGCAGCCTCCCACCAATCCAGGATCGCCATCAAACGCATGTTGTTCACCAGTATCGTGTACGCTGAGGACTCTCGCCGCTTTCTGCAAACCATTAACCAATGTTATCTACACCTCAAGTACTTGTGGACTTTAACAGTCATGAAATAAAATAACAATCAACTGTTATGAGTCATATAATTTTCCCCGCGTAGGTTAGGGTTGCTATTTACTAATGTGTTGTTGACAATAAGCTTTTTTTATACAACGCATAAAGACCGTATTTCGACTGTTAAACCATAAATTCAATAAGTTTATTTATTAAGTTAATTTGGTAGGTACGTAAACTAATCTACGTAAAAAATTGACATATTATTTTTTCATTCTTATAAAAAATTCATATAGTGAATCACGGTTGAGGGTGATTTTATTCCGCCACTAGGGTTAAGTGTAGAGTGTGAGAGTAGCGAGAGCGAGTGCGAGCGTACCGGGCGTGCACCTCGGCCTGCACGCTGTGGCGCTGCTCGGGCATGGGCTGCACGATGTGGCTGAACACGTTGCCGCGCCGGTTGGCCGGCTCCTTCGCGAACCGGGTGTCGCTCACCAAGATCTCCTGTACACAAATTCAACATAATACAATACGTCATTCATACATACTCAATACATAAAATATGAACACAGAATAATATTTTTTATAATTCGACCGTCAGTTAAACACAATTGTGTAAGCATTGAAAATTTAATTCTTACAATAGTACTGTACTGTTTAAAATTAAATGTCTACAGAAAAAAATAACTTTGTCGGAATTTAAGAGTTCTTATGTATTGATTATTTAAAGAGTTTTAGATACTCATAAGAATAAAAAAGGTGAAAGATTTATACGTTACAAAGTGAAACCAAAGATTTTCAATCCTTATGTAAATGTTCATAATCCATTATACAGGGTCTCAATTTTTAACTAGAGTTCTAAACAAACCTGCGACACCAGATCAATGTCCTGGCCAAAGTCGGAGTACGTCTCGATGTGGAGGCGAGACTTGATGAAGTTGATGCACGCCAGGGAAGAAACGCCGTGCTCCGGCTCCAGCTTCACCGTCACGTCGTGAAGGTCCAATTTCAACGAGCTCGTCGTCCATACCTGACACAATAAACAATCCAGTTTCAATAAAGAATGTTTGGAGATAACATTGAGTACAATAAATGTATTCTTGCATGAGAGTAGTTAGTACCTGTTCATGGGACTGTATGGGCGGAAAGGGGTGCACGTCCCTGGGCAGCAGGTCGTCCACGCTCTCGCCCAGGTTGTGCGCCAGCACGCCCCGCACCAGCCGGTACTGTGCGGGGTCCAGCGCGCACTGCAGCGTCGACAGAGACCCCTGGACAGTCATATCAGCCACTGCAACAAAACAGCAATTTTCACCATATTGTATTTGAAAAAAAACCTTTTTTGTTTACATGTGTTGTTCTTTATTGTAGACAAATTGGTATTAATAATAATTTTTAATTTAAGCAGACTCTATATTTATTGTTTCTAAGTACATTTATAGGTAAACAATTGGGTTATTATTCGGATTAACCAATGTTTCTCGTGATTTGGGTAAAAAATGTGTTACAATTTGGTTAGACATAAATAAATTTTCTTCTTTCCGGAATGAATAAAATATGTTACCATTGTGCGAGTCGGACATGTTATACTCGATGTTGAGTTCTAGCTGCGCAGGCGCATGCAGGAGCGGCGGGCCGGCGCGGCGCACGCGCAGGCCGCGGCCGCCGCGCGCGCACCACAGCGCCACGCCCACCAGTCGCACCGTGCGCACGTCCAGCAGCGCGCGCACGCCTGCACACATGCCACACTTTACATTTGCACCGAAATCTTGTAGATTGTCTCACTGAGATAAAGTTATTAGCTGTACTATCGATCAGAGTAATGGGAGAGATCTATGCCCAGCAGTCAACTGCGACGAGCTCATGATAATAATGATTGGCTATTGTTCGATCCCAAGTATGCTTTTCGCCCGTTTGGCTGCCCCTCTAGTAATATTTATTATGCTCTAAGGGAAATGTAATTCATGGTGACGTTTTGTGAGGTTATTGTCTTTGAAATGTCATGTCACTATTACGGTTAGAATGGGCTAGAACTTAGTATTACGGATGGAATGGCGCGGATCGTCTCGTGAATACAGTCAGAACTGTTTTGCTGAATAAACTGTTAAAAGCCGTCGGATCGGCAATTGTATAAATCGGTATTTGGTGATCGGTTAGGATAGGGATCCTAGAGAATGAGTACCGGGTGTTGTGTAAGGATCAGACAATCTTCCTCAGCCTTCATGGAAGGAATTGTACCTTTATGGAAACGGTGTGATGTGAACGATAAGGCGAATGGGGCCCATCTCCGGCAGAGAAGATTTGAAACCGTCACGACCGTAAGTAAATTGAATATTGTAATTGTTAGTTAGGAAAGATATGTTATCGCTTCAAAGTTGAGATCCTTTTACCAGTAGATTGGTCTGATTGTCTGGCTATACTATGGGCTATGGGCCTATAGGCTAGGCTAGCACAAGCTTCCTAAGGGAACGCTAGCACTGGTGAAAGGATTAAACAGTTATATTTAGTCTATGACGTTATTCGTTTTCCAAAACGAAAGAAGGCTTCTTACTTTATGCGATTAATAAAAAAATTGTTATCATAATTTCCGAAAAGGTAGAATAAGAAACAAGAGGACAATACTAAGAACCCGTTTTACATCATTTAAAAATAAATAAAAAAAGGAAGTACCACCACAGTTGGGGTCGACAACAGTGCTGACGGTGCCAGGGTCGCCGGCATACTTGAAGCAATTGTCTAGATGCAGCTGGTCGAGATGGGCAGCCAGAGCTGCACGTGCCCGCCCGGATACAGGCAGCACTATGACGGGCGCTTCACTGCGCACGCGCAGCTTCATTCGCGAAGCGCGAACGTCACCCTCCTCGCCGCTACCACCGCCTACTACTGACACCTGTATACAATGAAGACATTGTAATTCACTTTTTTTAGTTAAAAACATTTTTATTATGACTCATAAGAATATAGATAACATCTTTTTTTCATTAGCATAATAATTTAATAATACAAAATTTTTACAAAAAAAAACAACTTCAAGAACGACCAAATTGAATTGGGTCCACACGGGAAGCACCAGTTTTCAAATAAAAAAAGAATCATCGAAATCAGTCGGCGTGATATTAAGTTATTCGTCAATTTGTCGCGCATATACTTCATGCAAATTATAGATTTATATGTTTTTCTCATGGATGACATGTCAGAACTGGACCAAATTAAACGGGACCACATGGAAAGCACCAGCTTTCAAATAAAAAAAGAATCATCAAAATCGGTTCACCCAGTCGAAAGTTATGAAGTAACAAACATAAAAAAAATACAGTCGAATTGAGAACCTCCTCCTTTTTTTGAAGTCGGTTAAAACATAGAAATTTAACCGATGCTACTAGAAAATCTTAACTTTTAAAAGATTAGATTTCGAGCAAGATTTTTTAAAATTCGTAAGCATAAGTGGTCCGTCACCGCTTTCTACTGCGCTATGTTAGTTTGTTCCCTTTAAGGGACAACACATCGTGTGATCCACAAATTGTTGTTCTGAGTCTGAGTATTTATTGTCTGTTTCGTGATTATTTGATGGTGGTTGGAGGTGGTCTTTAAAAAGTTTTCACGTCGTTTCAATAGTCCACTGCTATATCATGCTGGCCTGAGGGATTGATATAAGATTTGTTTCAAGTGATTCTTTCTCTTCACAGCGCTCATTTAATCGGCTTTTCGACACTCATAGTTTGAATAGGGGTCGTAACACTCCGTAATTATTAATCCATCACCACATGGAGAGCGTACACCACACTTAAAAAAAGTAGTATACAAAATTACCTTGAGTCTAGCCTGTAATATAACTCTCCGGAGCAGACTAAAGTCTCTGGCGAACGCTTGTAGTTCTTGAACGAAGCGTTTGGTGTGTACGTACGTGACAGGACCCATCTCAATGTTCAAGCTCGTTTCGTGGCCAGCCAAGGCCGCTTCAGCACTGCTAAGTCTGTTAAACAAATAATATATTTAGCACTAAGTATTTCCTAGTCTTAGCTTGGTAGACTTTGTATTTGATGTAAACTAGATGGTAGTGTCAATTGCAGTACAAAAAACATTGTATATGTTGGATTGTAATCTATCTTGCGGGATGGTAAATTGTTGAAAGATTGTTAACTGTAACATATTGCTTACAATTTATCGTATTATTTTTAGTTAGATTACCTACAATATTATTTAAAATTTATTATTTATTTATTACCTATAATATATCGAAGTGAAACAGTCATATTGTGATATGGTATGCTACGGATCGCATCTCATTTCACGGATTTCATGTTGAAAATACCTCACAGCTTTAGAATTGAAAATTAACAGAAAATCGTTGTGGCAGTGAAATGAATCTGTGTTTAATCCAAGAAGTTCTAATTTAACCTAACAACCTAACTCCGTGGCCAAAGAACGGCCTACTGTATCAGAGACAGTTGACAATCTAAAGCGTGACAGATTGTAATTTAACGGTGTTACTTTAATACTCTAAGGAAAAATAGTACGTTATATTATAAAAGCAGTATGTCGTAGTTGACAATCTTTCGACAGTTTACAATCTCTCAGGTAAATTCTAATTATAGTAAAAAATTATACTTAAAGTAAAATAAATACTAGTATAAATAATAAATAAGCTCTATGATTAAAGAGGGGGGTAAGTGTAGGTGCGCGCGCTCACCGGCGGTAGTGGAAGGTGAGCGCGTGGTCGGCGTGCGTGCGCAGGCGCTCGCGCCACAGCGGCGCGTGCGGCGTGAGGTCGGTGAGCGCGAGCGCGCCCAGGCGGCCCGACACGGTGCGCGTGTGCGACGCGGCGTCCGCACGCGCCACGGTGCGCACGCGCGACACCAGCGCGCGGCACGCCTCGCCGCGCCGCGTCACCAGCACCACGCTCAGCGACCGTACCCACACCTCCGTCTGGCAAATGCCGCGCTCCGCTGCGGGCACCGACGACGCTGACACACAAACAATCGCATTACTACTATTTTTTATAATTCCCAAACTAGAAATATCCTGTGTCGTGGGGAACGAATATACACGACACGGACACAAATAACACATATTTACGAAAGTTACATTATGTCTATAACGCTTTTGGGCTTATCATAAGCCACGTCCTGCCAGTCATTTTGCGCAGATCATTACTCTACTTAGTTTGTGGGTTTCCTACACGTTTTTCGAAACATGGTCTTCTCTCTAGAACCCCGTTTACCCAACGGTAGTCGATTCTGCAGCTAATATGGCAAGTCCATTACTACATCAGACGGGCTTTCTATTCCGATAGATTGATAACTTTATTTATATTTTTACATTCGTAATTTTAAGTAACGTCATAAACATTTTTATTAGAAAATGGTCCAAATTGTCAATGATTAATTAATAATACAAAAAACTAAATCAGGCAAAACAGAGTCACTTTAGCAAACTCATTTATAAAAGAAAAATCTTACTAGTTGGCATTGGTTCGTGTCCATCGTCACCATCAGGTACGTCATCCCCGGCGATTCCAAAGAAGTCTAGTACAGCTACCCAGCTGTCTATGCTCACCACCAAGTTCAAACAGTTGAAGTCGATCTTCGTCAGCTTTGATATCTAAATAATTTAATCACCTATTAAAAAGTGTAAAACTGACTTCGATGCGCTTAAATCATATCACAGGTACATGCACAGTGAGCAAGAAATTGCACGTGAATCGCCTACACATAAATTATAATACGATTTCACAAAAACTCGATGGTTCATAACACTCTTCCTCTAATAGCTTAATAAATAATAAAAAACCGTACGTATGACTGTTAAGCTAGCAACTCGTTTATCTCCTACATTACCAGTTTACCAGGTAAGGAGACTTGATTCGTGTGTAGTGGTGCGGTGCGTACCTTGTCGGCGAAGTGCGGGTGCGCGGGATCGCGCGTGTGCACGGACAGTGCGTGGTGTGCGGTGCAGTGCGTACCTTGTCGTAGTTGTCGGCGAAGTGCGGATCCGCGGGGTCTCGCGTGTGCACGGACAGTGCGTGGTGTGCGGTGCAGTGCGTACCTTGTCGTAGTTGTCGGCGAAGTGCGGATCCGCGGGGTCTCGCGTGTGCACGGACAGTGCGTGGTGTGCGGTGCAGTGCGTACCTTGTCGTAGTTGTCGGCGAAGTGCGGATCCGCGGGGTCTCGCGTGTGCACGGACAGTGCGTGGTGTGCGGTGCAGTGCGTACCTTGTCGTAGTTGTCGGCGAAGTGCGGATCCGCGGGGTCTCGCGTGTGCACGGACAGTGCGTGGTGTGCGGTGCAGTGCGTACCTTGTCGTAGTTGTCGGCGAAGTGCGGATCCGCGGGGTCTCGCGTGTGCACGGACAGTGCGTGGTGTGCGGTGCAGTGCGTACCTTGTCGTAGTTGTCGGCGAAGTGCGGATCCGCGGGGTCTCGCGTGTGCACGGACAGTGCGTGGTGTGCGGTGCAGTGCGTACCTTGTCGTAGTTGTCGGCGAAGTGCGGATGCGCGGGGTCTCGCGTGTGCACAGACAGCCACACGAGGTGGTCGTCGGCGGCGGGCGCGGGCCGGCGCGGCGCGGGTTCGGGCGAGCACGGCGGGGTCGCGCCGCACTTGCTGTCGCGCTTGTTGCGCTGCCGACCACTCTACATAAAACAAACCAACACATTTTATCATCATCATTTTGTATCTGTGATGGATAAAAAATACAGAGTGTCACGACCCCTATTTATCTCTTGGGTGTTGTAAAATGTGATAAAGGGCATAAACAACGCAAAACAACATCATTACAAAGACAAGGAAAATTTTAAACAAATGCTATACCAACCGGACTGGCCAGTGTAGTTTAACAGGTCAAAACCTTTCTTAGGAGAGGCCTGTTAAACTAGAGCAACTAGAGAAAAATAGAGCAGTGGATTGTCAAAGCACTTGAAGTTCACACAACATTAAAAAAGTTCTAGTAACTGGTGTAAATATTTTTTCATTCCCCCATCTCGGAAAGAGTATTTTTGCCCTTCGATATCTGAGTGCAAAATCCGTTTTTATCCGTTAGAGGATAAAGTAAATTGAATTTAGAACATCGTGTGCACTAAGGTTGTGAATTCATAACATCATTAAATCTATTTATTTCTACTTCCATGAAGCCGAATTTATCATGCAACCTTTTTTAATTTGTTAAAAAACTAAGACTCGGAACCTTCTTGGTGTACTTTCTTTTTAAATTCAGTATCTTGTGATTGTATTCGTCGGCTTAAAGTGTAAACCTCCTAACGACATAATAGGTAACTTTACAGGAGAGACGAAAAATATTCTTAAATATTTGGAAATTAATTTTAATAAACGGTTTAAATACAGATGGTGTATTTTGTTATTCTTTATAATATAAAATAAACAAAGAGTAAGTTTTTCAATATTTAATAATTAATTATCACTTTTGTGACTTAACAGGTTTTTGTAATGCAGTAACATTTTCAAAATAGGATTTAGCAGTTTTTCATTCCTAATATTAACTTACTTTAAGACATTAAATGTTTTAAATTTCTGGTTTAAATTAGGCACAGGTATCTTAATATAATATTTTAATATTATAGAATTAAATTTTAATTATTATTAGACTGTGTCTTTGAAAATTATCACAAAATTATCTCTTACCATTTAACAAAACAAAAATTCTCTCTTAACATCTCTCTTTAACAAAAAGTAACTTTAGCATTATGAAAGTTACTAAACTTAATTAAATTCGAAATTAAATAAAAAATAACTAAGATTGCACCAATCAGTCTTAACAAATACCAATACGAGTCACTACTCGTATCCTCGTCTTTTTTTAAATAACCTTCGTGAATAGGAGCGTGAGGTAAATTATCATAATAGTGACGATAGTCTTCGGGTAAAGTGTTTTTTAAATATTGCAAATCTTCAAACTTCCTTTTGGTGATTTTTCTTTTTGTTACAAACTGATTTCTTAGGGAATCAAAAGGCAATGCAATAACTGCAGGTGTTTTTCTTTGTGGGAGTATTTTCCATTCATCAGTGTATCTTAACTTAAAAAATATCTCACCGTTTGGAGTGTACTGAAGAGCCCGAATATCAGTTACTTTAGCATCACCTTTACTACGTCCAGGATGAATGCTTTTAAAAAAAATTACTTCATCAAAACTTTTGAAAAAAGTATGGTTTAAGTAAGTTACATCATAAGGTCTAGGGTTTTTTCTTGCTGACCTACAAATACACACATCAAAAGTGTTGCACACACCGATGTTCTTGTGTTAGTGTTCGCGGTAGAAACACGGATTATTAATTGTTTAAGTTACCTAATAAAATTTTAAAGAAAACTGTTATTTCAGTCTTTTTTTCGAACTTTAATGTTAGTGGTTCAAATGTCAAAAATCCTTTTATTAGGAAAATGGCAAATTTCTTTATTAATGCAAAGGTGACTTGGTTTATCGTTACTGTGACAAACGAAAACACTTTATCTGATGAATCCTTAAAGAGAATTTTAATTAATATCAATCAGGAGAAAAGTTATTGCAAAAATATATGTTGATCCCTAGACACATATGTTGATCCCTAGACACTTTTGATGTGTGTAGATATATACTCGGCAGGAACATTGATATTTTTGTGCTTAAGAGCTCACTCAGCAGAGGAATGAATGCTGTCCGCTTCCATCTGCGTATGCCCAACTTCTAAAAACTTTTGCTCTACGATTATGTTGTGGTTTATAGCCGTCAATAGCATTGCATTAGACATTACACAGTTCCTGTTTTGATAGGTGCAACCATCGCTATAAAAAAATATTTTATTTGGTTTGTCTTGTTCATTTGGTCGTAACACCTTATTCTCAATTAAACTGACCCATATACTAGCAAACTCTTCAGAGTTTAAACCTCCTTCGGTTTCGTTCCATAAATAGCAATAGCCATCCTTGTTCTTCAAATTATAAAATGCCAGATTGTGTATTTGTAGCTTCGGGTAGTTTTCATAATCAGATTCCGATCCAGAATCAATTTTATAGGGTACTAAACCTTCCTGTATACTTTCATCTGATATAAGATCTTCCATTTGGTTACATAGGTTTGACAAATTAGGAATAATACTATCTGTTAAACCAGGCAAGGTATTAATTTCGAAAATAGATTGCTCATCAGCTGTAGTAAAGTAAGGCGAGGGTGAATTTAAAGTTAAAAAGGAAAGCACACTGCTATTTTTGAATTGAACTTCTTCTGTATTTTTATTTTCATCAAAAACTGACAACAATTTATTAGGTGCAGGTATAACATAATCTTCCAGTGCTTCCACAGTCGACATTGATGGTGGGAGACTACTGCAATTAATAAGATTAGTGTGCCTTGTATTTTTAATGTTAGTCGTGTTTGAGTTAAAGATATCAGATGAAGTTTCAGATGAATAAATACACACATCAAAAGTGTCTAGGGATCAAGCATTTTTATGCGGATTTCTTGAGATTGAGATGTGGCTTTGGCCCTGGCCTGCTCAGTCGCCAGACTTGAACCCGATTGAGCATGCATGGGATATGCTACAGAGAAGAGCTCTGCCGAATATGGAGGGTATCCAGTCACAAGAAGACCTTTTTTTGTTGCTGCAACGAACATGGGCGGCCATTCCACAGCGTGTTTGGATGAACTCATTTTGAGTATGCCAAACCGATATTCTTGTATTGTTAGTGTTCGCGGTAGAAACACGGATTATTAATTGTTTAAGTTACCTAATAAAATTTTAAAGAAAACTGTTATTTCAGTCTTTTTTTCGAACTTTAATGTTAGTGGTTCAAATGTCAAAATCCCTTTATTAGGAAAATGGCAAATTTCTTTATTAATGCAAAGGTGACTTGGTTTATCGTTACTGTGACAAACGAAAACACTTTATTTGATGAATCCTTAAAGAAAATTTTAATTAATATCAATTAGGAGAAAAGTTATTGCAAAAATATATGTTGATCCCTAGACACATATGTTGATCCCTAGACACTTTTGATGTGTGTATATTCAACGTCAACATTTTGAACTAAAGACCATTCGGAGATTGGCGTATTAGATGGTTCCGGCTCTTTCTTTTTATTTTGATCAATTTTATTAAAATTACATATGAGGTCTGGGTTCGATTCCCGGGTCGTACCAAATGTTTGTATGATCTGCAAATGTTTGTTTCGGAGTTTGGGTGTTTTCTATGTATAATATAAATAATAATAATAAAAACTTTATTTGATACACACAGCATACAAACTAAAAAAAACTTAATCTAAATTTTCCTAACATAAAATAAAAAATTAAAACGAACATTTAAGAGGCTTGCAACATTAAGCTAAAGTCAAATGACGTGGCATTGATGACGTGTACATCTGTTATTTTGGCACACGGTTCATTTGACATTTGTGACTAATTGTGACCAGTTTAAATGAAATTCAATTCGAATTTCAAACAACAAATTAAGCCACATATTATGAACAAACATACAAGATTAAAATAAGCCTCTAAGACAGAACATTAAAATAAATATGGACTATGTTAACGAGGTCTGTACACCGTGTCTAACAAAATGGTGGACTCTCAGCGTTCACTGCGATGGATGTAAACCATCCCAGTACTGATTTTCAGTGCCCACCGTAGCACTCGATTTGACGCCGATAGCCACAGCTACCATCAGTCGTTACATCTCTCTCCTTATTTAAAAATTAATAATAATAGATTGGTAAGTATCTGATTTCTTTTTTTTTTTTTTTTAATTCATTCATTTTTTCTTTTAACAAATACACGGTAGATCATCTCATTCAATCAACTACTCCTAACGCCATATGCAATGTAATGAAAAAAATTCGCCATATTCCTTTCAGGGAGAAGTAATCAGTGATTAGAAAAGACGAAAGAAAATAAAACCAAAACTTAGAACAAAATTAGAATTATCAACTGCCATCATACCAGGGCACACCAGACCGTGAAAACATTGGTGCATGTGGACATTAAAATAATGCTGCCCCACCCGTGATAGCAATGTACTGTCCGTGGGTCATAAACATAAGGTTAAGTACCAACGGTCATACCCTGTTGCTTTTGTTGTTCAAGTAGGTATTTTTTAAATTTAAATTTTAATTTGAAAGAATATATTGATTGTAGATCCCTAATTGGCGGCGGTATGCAGTTCCAGCATCGTGTCGCTGCAAATTTAAAACTACCACGGAATGCAGCAGTTCTATGCCCCGGTATGCTGAGTGCTCGCCATATGCAATGTAATGAAAAAAATTCGCCATATTCCTTTCAGGGAGAAGTAATCAGTGATTAGAAAAGACGAAAGAAAATAAAACCAAAACTTAGAACAAAATTAGAATTATCAACTGCCATCATACCAGGGCACACCAGACCGTGAAAACATTGGTGCATGTGGACATTAAAATAATGCTGCCCCACCCGTGATAGCAATGTACTGTCCGTGGGTCATAAACATAAGGTTAAGTACCAACGGTCATACCCTGTTGCTTTTGTTGTTCAAGTAGGTATTTTTTAAATTTTAATTTTAATTTGAAAGAATATATTGATTGTAGATCCCTAATTGGCGGCGGTATGCAGTTCCAGCATCGTGTCGCTGCAAATTTAAAACTACCACGGAATGCAGCAGTTCTATGCCCCGGTATGCTGAGTGCTCTAGCTGACGGTCTGATGGAATAAGAGAAGTGGTTATACCTCCAGTCTATCCTCTCATACAAATAGGTAGGACTTCCTTTTTTGACTACGCCAAAGAGTAAGCTGGCTAAATGCAGTTTCCTTCTGGCTTCCATCTTTATAATGCCATGGTCATTTATATATGGTGTTACGTGATGACGTCTGGGGATATTAAAACAGTAGCGAGTGCAAGCATTTTGTACCCTTTGTATTAGGTTTTTTGTTTTGGCTAGTAAGCAGGGACCATACACCACATCACAGTAATTAAACTTGGACAGTACTAGACTGTCTACTAATTGTTTCCTTAATGTTATACTGAGGTAGCTACGGATGTTATATAAAATTTTAAGTCTATAAAAACAATTTCTAACAATGTTATTTATGTATGCTTCAAATCTCAGCTGAGGATCCATTAGCAGGCCCAGATTATTAGCTTCATTTACCCTTGCGATTGCTTGTCCATTTATCATAATTTTGGGGTCGTTCTGTAACACAGACTGGATTTGGCCACTACTGCCCAATACCATAAATTTAGACTTTATTGGATTTAAAGCCAATGAATGTTCAACAGACCATCTAACTACCCTTTCCAAGTCCTCGTTCATCCTGTCCACTGCAGACCTGGTCTCATTTGGTTTAAAAGATAGAAACAGTTGGGTATCATCTGCATATATGTGGTAATCACAATTTAAAAAGCAATCTGTTATGTCAGCTGTGTACAATATGAATAAAAGAGGCCCCAATATGGAGCCTTGTGGAACTCCCCTGGTAACAGCCAGGGGAGGGGAAGACATAACCGATCCATCTTCCCTGTGTATTTCCACCTGTTGTGATCTATTAGAGAGGTAACTGTGAAACCACTGTATTGAACCTGGGGTAAATCCGTAATACGCCAACTTGGACAGGAGTAGAGACGTATCTATAGCATCAAATGCACGGGAGTAGTCCAGCAGTGTGAGTATTGTTCCCTCTCCACGATCTCTAGCTTCCAGCATGGCACCTACCACATCACACAAGGCCGTCGCAGTTCCACGTCCCCTTCTAAAACCCGACTGTTTCTCTGGAAGGATGCCATTATCCTCAAGGTATTTCATGACCTGTATATATACAACCCTTTCCAACACTTTTGACAAACAGGGTAGTATGCTGACAGGTCGTAGATCCTTCGTAGTGCCTGGAACACTTGTCTTGGGTATAGGGCGGACAATCGAGTGCTTCCACATGCTGGGGAATGTATGAGTGACAATAGAGGTGTTAACAATGTCTGTGATAATATCTAATGAGTTTGGTAGTGTGAGTGTAATCATTTCTATGTTTAATTTGTCTATGCCTATTGCACTTGTCCTAATATTGTTCAGTATTTTAAGTACAGTGCTATGGTCCACTGGTTCCAGTTTGAAATTTAAATTTGGGTTGTGTCTATGAAACTCATAATATGTTAGCCTGGAAATGGTCACCCTACAATCACCCGGCACATTCAGGAAGTCTCTGTTAATATTATCCGGATCATTGAAGTGATCTGGCAAGAATCTAGGTTTATGTGATGGAAAAACTTTGTTTTTTAAATTCTTCCACAAGGATCTTGAATTGTTAATGTTATTATTAATGTGCATTGAAAAGTACACAGGCAAGGAAAAGTAATAGGTATGTATTTACAAAAAAAAAAGAGTATATATGTATTTGTATCAGTTGTCTAGTACCCATAACACAAGCTCTGCTTAGCTTGGGACTAGATGGCGTTGTGTGTTAGATGTCCGAAATATTTATTAAAAAAAAAAAAAAATATGTCCGACATTTTTTTCCCTCGCGAATGAATCAGTGATGACAAAAAGTAAAGTAAAATTTAAATTCTATGGTATTTTAATTTATAAAGCCAGATTTCTGCAAAGTTTTATCCATATAAGCTAAGCCGTTCATGTAGCGTAAGCAACAAACCTACAAAATTTCATATTATAATATTAGTCGAATACTTGATAATTTTTTTTTTTATCCTTTATCTTATATAAGTACTACTATATAAATAGATAAAAGGCTATTTACTAGTCTTAATGCTAAAAAATTGCTACAAAATTATTATTAATTACAATAAAAAATACTGCTAAATTAAATAATTATGTGTTTTTCTCTAAATAAAAACTGCTAACTCCGGTTTGTTTAAATTGCAGGTGAAGTTGCTTTAAAATAGCAAAATTTATAATTTTCCGATTGGTCTTCTGATAAATAATATGAAAAATAATAATAAAAACACATACCTTTGCAATATTTCAATTCATACTTCGGTTTACACCAGTAAAAACGAACTAAATAAATTATTTGTAAGAGCATATGCGTCGTCATCGAAAGCTTCATACAAAATGGCGGTATAGATGGAGTTAGCTGCGCACTTTTGGCGCTAATATAATGTAGCAGTTTTACTCATCACACGTTTTTAGCAATTTAACGTCAAAAATTGCAGTAGCTGTATTTTCTAGCGTGTGTATTTATATTTCCTCTTTCGAATGGTAGGTAAATCGTAATAACGGTCAAAAATGGATTTAGCAGTTTTACACATTAAGCCCAGGATATAGCCTTTTTACATTTAGTCATTTCCTCGCTGGGGTGGGATAAGTTACGTGTTGCACTCGAGTGCAAAGATTTTTCACCTCATGCTCTTTTGCTTCCCTCTCGCTCAGGCTTCAAATTTTTTTGAATCCTTCACTTGCTCGGTCATTAATATTGAGCACGCGGTTAAAAAGCAACTTTGCACTCTTGTATAACAAATAACTATTGTTTCTGATGCTATTATCAACCACATTTTCATAAATCTTATACTCTTTCCCCCCCTCTCTCTCTCTCTCCTTATTATCAATAAAATATTTATTAAATAAGACAATACATCTATATGATTTTTTAGTAACATGGAGTATTCCTTTTTTTATATTTTAACTATAAATACAATGGTAGCTCTATGTACTAGATAATTCAAAAATGCTTTTTTGTTTAGAAAAGGCATACTAAGAATTATTGACACATCAATATTTAGACCTAATAATATCATACCTGTGTTGCAGCGACATTGAGTTGGCTCGGAAGCGAACAGGAGCAGTACTTCATGTACTGCAGCGAGCTGACGCTGGATATGTCGTCGCCATACTCCGTGACAAAGTCCGGACACGACTTGGACACGAACACGGCTTTGGGCGGCACTTGTGGCGTGTGAGACACCATTAGCATTCGGTGCTTAGAGTCCGGCTCTTTGGTGAGGTCCTCCATTGTTATGGAGTGGAGCGATACCTTAGAATAGATATGTTAGATCTTAGCATGATAGGAAACATTTCGGAGGTATGTAAGTGTGCAAGTAAATAAACGTTATTGTATTCTTTTCATTAAAATATATTCAGATATTAAGCAAATATGGCACCTGTAACATATTTTCGTATGGATGTGACTTCTGGTACTGTAGTTTAAACTCTCTAAATGATAGTTCTACGAGACTACGTTCTCCCTCGCCGAGGTCCGCTCGCAGTTCCACACTGAACGTTGGGAGTTCGAATTTCACTGCGGAAATAATGTGAAATGTTAAGATATGAATATGATTCCCGAAGTTATAAAATTAAGGTCATTTAAACCTAATACACATCTATTGTTATTTAGTAAAAAAAATATTGGTTAGGAAATAACTTTAAGTTATGACGAACAGTGAATATGTAAAGGGCCTAGTGTGAGTTTATTACAAATCGACTCCATCATAGTAAACGCGTTAGGCGTCGCAATCGCTTCGCACTGAACTCTTAACTAATCATTTCGCCGAACGCGTTCGTCATTGACATCGAGTTGATGCGAAATAAACTCATACTAGACACTCGAGATAGGAACAGCTAAACACACGACTACTACTTAATAGTAATCGGTCGTGTGTAAGTGTGAGTGTGAAGGGGGCGTGGGGCGTGGGGCGTGGGGCGTAGGGCGTACCGGTGAGGGGCGGCGGGTGGGGCGCGGGGCGGTGCGGGGGCGCGCGGGCGCTGTGCGGGGGCGCGGGGGGCGCCACGGCCAGCACGGCGGCGCGCACGGCCGGGTCCAGCCGCAGCGTGGGCACCGCGCCCTCCAGCACGCACTGCGCGCTCTGCTGCATCTGACCACATACAACACAGCTATTCAATCCTGCGCACTCAAAAAAAAATGGTGGGAGAACCATGCTTATCGGCGGTACACACTACAACGATTTATCGTTGCGATTCGCGTGCAGTTCGTTTGTGCAGTTTTATCGATAGTGTGGACGGAAATTGATTCAGATTTTTCAGAAATATCTGAGCCAATTTACGTCCATACCGCCTATTAGGCACATTATTGGTCGCCTCGATCAAAATGATACTCGGTATCGCAGCTTTGAACTCAATAATAAATAAACTTCAAAGTAATTTAGATAATTTCTCCCGATTATCACATAAAACTCGACGTAATAATTTAAATTTGAAACGCACTCTTGCACTATTGTCAATTTTAAGCTTAAAATAGTTCAAAAAAATTGTGTCTGGAATTTGAAACAACATTGAATACAACTAATTCAATAAAATACACATAATAAATAAACGAACTGAGACAATTAACAGAAACCCGTTAAAAATGTAAAAATCATTTGTAACTTCTATCTCCAATTCTTTTCAACTGACCTGTGCGTGATGATCCGGTACGGTGTGTTCGCCAAAGCCGTCAACGACGTCGGACGGCGAGTCACTGCTGATCCAGCGCAGTGTCTCCAACAACTGCTCGTACTGCTCGCGGCATGCAGACACCTGCAGCCCTCCCACTATCTTGCCTTCCACTTCGCACTACACATGCACACAAAATTTTAATACGTTATATAAAACCTTTAAAAAACTTAGTGTTAGAACTTTCATAGAAAATGGTATTTTTTATTTAGACAAGACTAAGACTAAGTTTTACTTTTGTGTGAATTTTAATGGTGTCTGATTTTTTTCTGCGTCTTATCACATATTTTCATTTCTCAAAGTTAATCGGCTACATTTCACTTTTCTTATCAATTTTTTATTACAAAAAAAATCGTACGTGCGACTATTTACATGATACAAACTGGCACTGATTGAAACGGCAGTCAGATCGAAGACTAATAAAAACAGGTATTTCTGCTAATAAAAATAGATTTTGTGGAGGATGGTACCTGATAATCAGCCGTAGCGTCGGGATCGTTGTCGCAGTAGTTGACAGTGAACTGCAGCGCGGTGTTGTGCAGCACGGGCTTGGCGGCCGTCACGTCGTACATGTCCGACATGTTCTCGGAGAACTGCTGCACTGACAACTTGTCAGCTACGTCCAACTGCATCATAATACAAACACACGCGATAATGAAGAGGGCATTATTTAAGTGCGCCGCACGGATCCATAGATCAGAGGGCATGAACAGGCATCACTCCAACTAATGAACCGGCTCGAAGGAACATTTCGTTGTGGCTCCTATAATTGACTTAAAGAGAAATGAAATAAGACATTTAATTGGGAACCGTCTTTAATGTCGTACTACAAAATAAAACAGAAAAATAAAAAATGTTAGTGCCCAGTCAAAGATGGTCAGAGGCGAAGCTGTGATTACGTAACGTATGTAAGAAATGTTCTTGTGAGTATTAGTAATGATGATTTGACTCCACTGAGTACCAGTTCCATACGAATATGACTAAAATAAAAGGACATAGAAAGATAACGTGATACTCACGGTGGCTAGCGAGATGTCTCTAACTCGCACTTTGTAGAGCGTGTGGTGCGGAGGCCCGGGCCGGTTGGCGAGGCTCATGCGGCCCAGGTGCGCCAGCAGCACCTGCGAGCTGTGGGCGTTGCGGGGCACCACCACCACCGGGGACTCCAGCTCGATGCTCACGCTAATACATCCACGTAATATTGTTATACTTATGTATATTTATACTTTGATATTTCGAAAATATTTCCATTTCTTTTCCAAAATTTAGTGATGATCATTTAAGATAAATAAAAAAAAATTGGTTTGATATTTTGAATGTAAAGCTTTTACATATAAATATTTTTATTTTGTGATGGTTTAGCATAAGCAAACGTTACCATAACCATACTTTAAAGAATAAACTGCTTTTAAAACACTTTGGATTCTTGATTAGGTTCATCATAATTGTTATTGTTATTTTTCTATGTATAATATGTATGTATTTACAAAAAAAAAGTATATATGTATTTGTATCAGTTGTCTAGTACCCATAACACAAGCTCGGCTTAGCTTGGGACTAGATGGCGTTGTGTGTTAGATGTACGAAAATATATATTTATTTTATTTATTTATTTATTGCTAACAACTGGCAGTATTTTACACTACTGCGAAAAATCTAAAATGTATGTAGGTAACATTGTAATAATGTGTATGTTTTGTGAATGTATGAATTAAAGAGTTTGATATATTTAGAAAATAACAGCATAGTGTACCTGAGCACGATGTTGTCGGACTTGAGGTCTGCGGGTTCGTCGAGCGACGCGCCCGCACTGACGGTGCGTCTGCGCGGCGACACGCCCTCCGTCGACTGCGACAGCTTCGGGTTCGAGTACAGCGGCTCGCCTCTGTACACGACCGCACCGACACATACGTTGTTATATTTACTTTTTTATTGTTTAACTATTTTAATTGGATACGGTTTCATTTAAATATTTAACAATTTTCAATCACGATACTGAAAATTAATTTTCATTAATATTTGTAATAGATTATTCAACAGTTAGATAAATCGCCTAAAACGTTAATATGAAAGAGCGTTTAAAACCTACCTAACCTACGGTGTTGATATTTAACTAAAAAGAACTGATCGATAGAGAAATCTGGCACTATGTTCCACCATAAAGTATTATGGGTTAAAACCTCAGGTGTAGTTCAGTAGGGAACTGCCGATAGACTTGACTGAACCACCAAGGCCAAGGGTGAACAGCATCGTTTCACTTGTAGTAAGTTTGTTGGTCGTCCTTATGTAGGTACCTGGGGTGCACGAGTCCGATGGCCATGTCTGCGGCGGCGGCGCGGATGGAGCGCGCCAGGTTGGCGAGGTACTGCTTGAACTCCGTGAGGCACGAGCGCAGCTCGCGCAGCAGCGGGCCCGAGTGCGTGTACCACACGCTCGCCACGTGCAGGCCCACCCGAGCCTCCACCACTGACCGACATAATACAACATTTATACCGCTTACTTTTAGTAGAAAAGCTTTGTAGCATTTCATTTTTGGTTTTGTATTTTTAAAAGAAAAACTCGTCTGCAAGAATACAGTCGTATATTGAATGGTTCAATGTACGACTGTATTCTTGCGGACGACTTAACGATATACTCATTAACACATGGGCTGAAAAGTCCCGGGCCTAACAAAGAAAACACAGTTTTTTTGGTTCAAAATTAGCTTTATTCATCAACGTAATCTCCATCAAGAGCAAGGCAATCATGCCAGCGCCGCTCTATCATTACCACTTTTATAGAACGATTTTCTTTTGCCTCAAAATAAGCCTCAGTTTCAGCGATAACCTCTTCATTCGTGCGAAATGTCTTACCGGCGAGCATTTTTTTCAGGTCTGCGAACAGCCAGTAGTCGCTGGGAGCCAAATCTGGTGAATACGGTGGATGTGGGAGCAATTCGAAGTTCAATTCATGTAGTTTTGCCATTGTTTTGATTGACTTGTGACACGGTGCGTTGTCTTGATGAAACAAAAATGTTTTCTTTGCCATATGCGGTCGTTTCTTTGCAATTTCGGCCTTCAAACGCTCCAATAAAGCTATATAATACACACATCAAAAGTGTCTAGGGATCAAGCATTTTTATGCGGATTTCTTGAGATTGAGATGTGGCTTTGGCCCTGGCCTGCTCAGTCGCCAGACTTGAACCCGATTGAGCATGCATGGGATATGCTACAGAGAAGAGCTCTGCCGAATATGGAGGGTATCCAGACGCAAGAAGACCTTTTTTTGTTGTTGCAACGAACATGGGCGGCCATTCCACAGCGTGATTTGGATGAACTCATTTTGAGTATGCCAAACCGATTCTTGTGTTGTTAGTGTTCGCGGTAGAAACACGGATTATTAATTGTTTAAGTTACCTAATAAAATTTTAAAGAAAACTGTTATTTCAGTCTTTTTTTCGAACTTTAATGTTAGTGGTTCAAATGTCAAAAATCCCTTTATTACGAAAATGGCAAATTTCTTTATTAATGCAAAGGTGACTTGGTTTATCGTTACTGTGACAAACGAAAACACTTTATTTGATGAATCCTTAAAGAAAATTTTAATTAATATCAATCAGGAGAAAAGTTATTGCAAAAATGTATGTTGATCCCTAGACACATATGTTGATCCCTAGACACTTTTGATGTGTGTATTTACTGTTAATGGTATTTCCTTTCTCAAGATAGTCGATGAATATTACACCACGCACATCCCAAAATACCGAGGCCATAAACTTTCCAGCCGATTGTTGTGCTTTCGGGCGCTTTGGAAGAGGTTCACCAGTTGCTGTCCACTCAGATGACGATCGTTTTGATTCCGGAGTGAAGTGATGGATCCATGTTTCCTCCATCGACGCAAAAATTCCGGTTTGTTACGTTTAAACATGGCCAAACACTACTCAGAATCTTCAACACGTTCTCATTTTTGGTCAACAGTGAGCAAACGCGGCACCCACTTTGAATAGAGCTCTCTCATAATCAAATGCTCATGCAATATAAAGCCAACACGTTCTTTTGACATCTTTACGATGTCAGCTAACTCACCTAACTTCACTTTTCGATCATTCAAAACGATTTTGTGGATTTTGTTATGTTTTCTGGTTTGGACCGTCTCATTTGGACGTCCACTGCGTTGTGCATCATCGGTGTCTCTACGACAACGTTTGAAGTCAGCAAACCAACGTTTTATTGTTGTTTCTGATGGAGCGGAGTCCCCATAACACTTTTCAAGCCATTGCTTCGCTTGAACGGTATTTTTTCCCATCAAGAAGCAGTGTAAAATTCAAACACGAAATTGTTTTTGATCCATTGTTTTGAAAATAACAAAAGTAGCGTCACTCTTAGCACAATAACTCACAAACTAAAGAATAGAATATCATGAAATTCTAACAGCTGTCTTTTAGGTTAAGGTTAGTATTAACTGAAAAAAGGTGACTGCAATAAAACTAGCGCCATCTATGTGTTGGGCCCGGGACTTTTCAGCCTATGTAATATTTGCCTCATTTATTGCATGAAACGTATGCCGTACGTCTAGATACAGGCTCCGCACGCGCACGTATTAGACTGTACATAATATTTAGGAAATTTCTACTGTCTCAAGAACATTGAAGCTAAACCAATTATCACCCAACATTACAATGAGTAACTTAAACAGTTTACATACCTGGATCTCCACCCTGAGATTTGTCCACCTTCCTGTGAATGGTGAAGAGCAGCGCCTTCTCGTCGTCCTCGTCGGGTGCAGGTGCATGAGGGGGAGGAGCCCGTCCCGCTGCCAGTACGCGAGTGTGTAACCCACCCCCTTCACACAGCGACACCACCTGGACACCGCCCAGAGAACCACCCACTTCTACTCGGCTACCGTCTGAAATAAATGTTAACTGTTAAAATATCCCTTTACACGCGTATAAGGGGCAAAGGACAAAATTACCCAACGTAGTATTTGGCAATTACACAAAGATCTGGCAGTCAGCCCTGTGGTAGAAAACAAACTGGTTTCGAAACCAGTTTCCACACTCACCAACTGTGGCCTGTATCTTCGCTTCGCTAATGGTGGCTGTGGCGATCTTCCTCGCGACCACGTTGCCCTCGTGGACAGCTGCTCGCAGAAGTAGCACGCCCAGCCGGTGGAAATCGAATGTTATTTCTGTTCGAACATCCCTCTGTGCAAACCAAAATATCATAATTATACTGTATCTTCAGTTATTTTTCAATATATTTTTCATCCCACCATCTCGGAAAGAGTATTTTTACCCTTCGATATCTGAGTGCAAAACCCGTTTTTATCCGTTAAGGGATAATGTAAATTTTAATTTAGAACATCGTGTGCACTAAGTTTGTGTATTCAAAACATCATTAAACCTATTTACTTCTATCTCCATGCTGCCGAATTTATCATACAACCTTTTTTAATTTGTTAAAAACTCAGACTCTGAACCTTCTTGGTGTTTTTTTTTTTAATTTGCTTTGTTCATAAAATTACGTATTGAAATAATAGTATCTTGAGATTAGTAATTTCCTCGCTGAGGTGGGATGAAAAGTTACGTGTTGCACTCGAGTGCAAAGATTTTTCACCTCGTGCTCTTTTGATTCCCCCGCTGTTATCGATAAGTTAGCTCGGGATTCTAATTTTTAAAATTTTAGATACCTTCGATTGCTCGGTCATCAAAATTGAGCACGCGGTTAAAAAGCAACTCTGCACTCTTGTATAACAAATAACTATTATTTAAGTTTGGCTTTTGACTTACCTTTGGTTCGTCTTCTGTTAACGTGTATGAATAAGTGCTTGTTGTGATTGGCTCCTCGAGCCCTACGTCACTTGTGGGCTTCTTCGTCGTCGCTTTAGGGCCCATCACGCGTTGTGTGAACCCGATCAACTCCACTATAGTTTCTTGGTTAGCTGAACAATGTAATAAAATTAATTAATTAATGCAATCTTACAAAGCTTTATTTGCTTAGTAAATGACAATTAGATATTACTTATAAGCGAAAAACCGCGTTTAAATCTTAGGTAGTTATGGAACACTGTGGGACTTACCTATGATATCGAGATTATTAAACAGTATATTCGCAATTCTCAGATCTTCGGCGGAGTCATTTCCCTTGATGATGCAGAGCTCGACGGCGATGAGCGCCTCCGAGTCGACGAGGCCGGGCGCGCCCCAGGCCGTGGTGGTCCCGGCCCAGCCCGCCGACCACGTGCTGCCCCAGCCCGGCCCGAACATTGAGCTGCCGTTCCAGTTGTAGCCCGTGCCCGACATCCAGCTCGGCGCTGGGCTCACGTGACCGGCGTCTGAAGGCTCTGTCGACAAACCATTTATAGTTTACGATTGGTGTCACGTAATATCACTGAGTGACATGTATTTTCTAATTAGCGGCGTTCTTCTTACTTTGATGAGTTTTTCTTCATATATATTTCTTTCTAAATTCCGAAACCTTCTAAACATTCACTATATTTCGTACAATGTACTCGATAGAGTACCATATGGCAAAGCGGAGCTACTTTATATGTATAAAGCTTTGTCAACCCAACTGTATAACAGTACGATAGTTCAGAAACAGATCTCTCATTGACATGATGCGAAAAAAAGCAATCTGCTGTGAAACTTTTAAAGGCATGCATTTAAACAGGTTTGATAACTTGTCTGTGGTGCTTCTCACACCGTGATGTAACGCTCTCTCATCGACGTTTGAATTCACTAGGCATTATTTAAAAACAAATATATTTTATTAAGCATATTTACACTTAGAAAATATGTTTTTCAGCATTCGAATATTCCGCCCTGCTACGGTAAAAGTATTATAAATTCGCTATTAATATCGACATCCCTTTTTAAAAATAAGTGCCGTTTTTAAATAGAAAAAGCGAACTTACTTCTATTCCCAAGATGCAGTGAGTTCAAAGCGTGATGTAACGCTTGCGGGTGAGCGAGTGAGGGCGCTGAGCGAGCGTCGGGCGAGGGCGGGTACAGCGGGGAGGTGGGGGAGGTGGGGGACGTCGGGGACGTAGGCTCCGAACCTCGGATGCTGCCAGACATTGTGTCCATTCTGGAATTTAACTACACCATTTAGTTTAAACATCTATTTATTCACGATTAAAGTGCTGTCTAGAGAAAATAATTATACCTACGTATAAAATAACTAACATTGTTATTTATTATTATTATATTGTAGCAGTTACAATGCATATTGTTGACATATTGATGTAGTACATTTTGTAAAATTGTTTAATAGGGTATTTTACTGTATACGAGAAAAAATCTAAAAGTATATTATTGAGATACCTTAGGCAAAAAGCAGTTGGAAAATGTTAGTTTTAGTTCATAAAATAATAACATATTTTTTATAATTTATTTCCAAGTTTTCTGTTTCTTTTATCTGTTCATGAAATAGTAGCTGCCATGTTATTACGTCAAATCACTGTGTAAACTAAAGTGTTAACTGTCAACTGATCAGCGTATGCTTTATATTGTCAGCGTATTTGTTTTTGTTTACAAAGCGAACTGACTTCATTACCACAGAGCAGTATGGCGTTCATTGCGTCCAGCGTTTTTGACAAATTACGCGCGAAATTTGAAAATGTCCAATTTTTATTCACTTTTATGGCACCTATATATTAAAATTTTGGTGTTTTTTTCTTTAGTGGTTTAATAGCACTGTAGATAGAATCTAATTAAGAAACTTTAAAAAAATGGGTGTAATACCCTATTATGATAAAATAGATAGTCATAATCGTCACTTGATCATGATTCAGTGATAGGAGACAATGCCCTTCACCATTGTAAAAATTCTGCTCCTTAGAGTACTATAAGGAGCGGAATTTATATAATGGTGAAGGGCATTGTCTCCTATCACTCATGATTGTGATTTGATACAACAAAACGAAAAAAAATCTTGAATTGTAATAGTTTCGTTTAGGTATTGAACCCTATTTCAGCACGTCGTACTCACCCGACATGCTTGTGGCTGGCCACGAGCAGCTCGAAGTCAGGTCCATACGTCTGCAGCGCGTCCACCAGCAGCAGCGAGTGCACGGAGAGCGAGACGGACACATCGCGCGGTCTCACCGTCAGCGCGGCTTTCACACCGCACACTTGGACCTCGGCTATGGAACGTCCCATTGATTGCACCTACAACGTAAATAAAGGTCACCCATCCATCGCCTGACCTCAGACTAGAACTTTGCAATGCGTTAACTTACATACTTAGCCATTTTTTATGTATGAGCCTGCCCAAATGATTCAGCTTTGCCTGATGGAAAGCATAAGCAGAATCCAAGAGTGGTGGTCACCATACTCATTGCGAATGCAGACAATGCAGCATGGTGACCCACACCATGGCGGGCTAGTGATGCTTCTGCATCATTGGGCCTCCGGTCTCGCACTCACCAACGAAACAAGATAGCACGAACAATGTCATTACGTTGATCTTCTGTGGGAGGGTAGTGCCGCCCCGGTCAAGCCGGCCTGTTCGTGCTGAAATCAGCGTGGCTCTACCTCTGCTACCTTGAAAATTCTACTGTAAGTAGGTTCTTTGAAAATAAAAAAAGTTTTTGAAAAAAATATTAAATCTAAAATTTACTATGAATGATATTGAACTGACCTCTAGCGACATCTGTTCTATCGCGAACTGCATCATGAATAGCGTGGAGTTGTGCTGCAGAGCCATCATGGAGCTCACGTCAAGACTGGCGCTGCTCTCCTCGTCATCCTCCGCGCCTTCCGGTTCCTGACTCTGGTACTCTGGAGTACTGTGCAATTTTATATTGGTAAGTTTTTTTTTATTTTCATTTACATTTCATTAGATTATAACGCAGATATGTTACTTCGAATTGACATATGTATTCAAAACTATCCTATCACTCTGATATATGTCTATTGTTTTTAGATCAATTAAGTGGATACAGGTAAAGAAACATTACAATTAATTTGAAGAAATTATTCTAAATTAAACTATTTAAATGTGTCATACATAATATAGTCCTCCATCAATGTGTTATACAGTAATAAGCATGTGTGATGTACCATATCGTAACGTTTTGGTAGACATTTATTGATATATTTGTCACCGTAAGATTGTAAAAACCGTTAGATTATAATCTACCTAGGGAGATTGTAAACTTTCGATAGATTGTCAACTGTGATATACTGTTTACGTCCATCAAATTGTCAATTGTCCCTTATAGGTCCGTTTTACAGTATGTCCATAAAGTTAGGTTAGAACTTCTTTGATTAATTACAAATTCATTTTATATAACTAACAACAATTTTATAACTAATTGTAAACCTGAGGTATTTTCAACATGAAATCAATTTACAATCACAAAAATACTTTACATGAGGCAACAAACGAATTAACAAACAAATATGGCAGCGCGGGACATATGTTGTTCAATCAATCAGCGAGCAACTTATGATTCGTTGCATACCATTTCACAATCTTACGACTGTTTGCAATCTCGCGAGATAGATTACAATCTAACGGTGTTTACAATCTTACGGTGACATATATATTTAATACACTAGCTTAAAAAAAGTTGCACAGAAGAAAAAGAAAGTGGGGAAAAGCTGAAAATGTCGTTATAGGTGTTCGCTGACCGGTGTGCGGGGGGTGCGGGCGCGGCGCTGGCCAGCACGGCGCGCACGGCGAACAGCTTCTGCTCGCTCAGGTGCACCACCAGCGCCGGCAGCGAGCCGCACACCGTGGCGCCCGGGTACTGCGGGTCGTGCGTCGCCACCACGCGCCGCTCCGCCTGCACTCACATCAACAGACTTAACAGACTTTAATACTCCACCTCCGGACACAGGCCTCTCATAAGAAAAAAGGTTTTAGGCTACTATAGAGCATACCTATACTATACCTATACGGAGGCCTATACCCCAATCCCCTACCCTCCCCCCATCCCCTACCCTCCCCCGCCCCCATCCCCAAAAGGCCGGCAACGCACTTGTGACGCTTCTCGTGTTGCAGGTGTCCATGGGCGGCGGTAATCGCTTACCATTAGACGATTCGTCTGCTCGTTTGCCCGCCTCGTCCATAAAAAAAAAAAAATACAATATATGGAGGGAGCGCTGAACGAGCGGAAACCGTCGGAGTAGAGAGAGACAGAGGTTAGGTAAATAGAGTCTGTCTCTCTCACGCAAGCTTCTGATTAGCTGGTATATTTCCCACCAAATCGCACCAACCAATCACGGAGACTGTGTGAGAGAGATAGACTCACTGTGGGAGAACCACGCTTCGGCATGAATGGGCTGGCTCGACCGGAGTGATACCACGGCCTCACAGAAAACCAGTGTGAAATAGTGCTGCGCTGTGTTAATATTTATATAATTTAACAGCCACATTGCCCTACAAATTGCGTGGTAAGTTGTCCCGGTCCTACACTCAAAAGTTTTTTATCCCTGCTGCCCCTGTTATCTACCACAATCGAGAATTTTTGTAATAGGAAAGGGGGGGGTGGGTCTCATGAAAATGAAGCCACTCACAAAAATTTTGCTTGTTAGTAATAATTTGTATAATTGGTTCCGGGGATCCCGGACTATCTCTATAATTTGTAACCCATATAATACTGAAGATATTACCTGCAGCAGTATACTAAATCTGTCAAGTAGATGCAGCGAAGAGGTACTTTTAGTGTGTGCATACTTCCAGTTGTCACGTGCCCGACCCACCAGGATTTGTAGATCGCTCAACTCTATTTTGTATCTGCAAGCAAAAATGTACGCACTAAATGAAATATCGACTAATTATAAGACCTCAGTAATTAACTTGTTTCAATTATGTTAACTATTAGCCAGCATTATATTGACTGCACGGTTGGCCTAGTGGTTTAGGCGGTCGTCACGCCGCTTACCAATTCGCCAAGTGTTGTGGGTTCAAATCCTACACGGGACAACACTTTGTGTGATCCACAAATTGTTGTTCTGAGTTTGGGTGTTAATTGTGTCCGTTTCATGTATGTCTGTAAAGTCCCCCGCGACACAGGATGTTTATTCCTAATGCGGGAGTTGTCTTTAATTAAATTATCAATAGCCAGCATTGTATGAGGCATCGTACCTGTCATAGAGTCTATTATGTAGGTTATCAGGGTCCAGACCGGGCTGAGGCGGATGTTGCGGTGGTTCGGGTGGCGAGCTCGGCGACAGCAGGCTGCCCGGCGGAGTCGAGCACGGAGTCATGAACATTTCTATCACAAACATACAGATTAAATATTTTTTTAAGAATATAAAAGGTAAAAAGTACAATACAAAAAAAACTTCCGTTTAAAAAAACCGACTTCAAAAACTAAAAAGTATAAAATAACTTAATTTGCATGTGCTACCTATTCATAGGTTTGAAGTCGGTGACAAGCCAAATGTAATAGTAGGTACCACTATATTTCGAGTCGAACGTCAACGACTCACCGACGCTTCGGTTGTTTTGCTGAAGGTCATGCTTGGCGAGTGCGGTACCTACTATTAAATTTTGGCTTTGCACCGACTTCAAACCTATGAATAGGTAGCACATACAAATTAAGTTATTTTATCCTTTTTAGTTTTTGAAGTCGGTTTTTTCTGACGGAGTTTTTTTTATTTTTCGCTTTTTAGTCTTTCTCAAGTCTCCCATCATCATTTCACCTAAATAACTTGAAAGAATACGACTAAAGATAACACACATACACATGACATTTAAAGATTTATCTTCCAACTCCTAACCGTTAAGGAGTTTTATCTTCCATCATTAGTTCATCATAATGAACTGATGACTACCAAATGTAAATACTGTAATAGCTTTAGAGAATATATAAAAAACATAGTACGTGCCTAACAAATTTGAGGGTTTCCTTCGATTTCTTTGGGATCCCATCATCAGATCCTGATGTGGTGGCCATGGAACCACATAGCACATAGCAAGCATACCCTTTCGAATACTAAAATAATTTTCAAAATCAGTCCACAATTGACGGAGTAATCAAGTGTAAATACATTTTTTTTTAAACTGATGAAATTGAGAACCTCCTCAAATCAAATCAAAATCATTTATTCATCTAAGACACCAAGTGACACTTATGAACGTCAAATTGAAGCTATAGTTAAAAATCATAGATCGACACAAACAGAGGCCACAGCATGTGCTGTATTGTCGAGGTAAGTTAGGCGAAAACACCAAAATCTACTGCCTGCCTGTGTCGATCCATAACTTCCAGTTTCCAAAATGCGTAGTAGCGTCCTCCCTTTGGAAGTCGGTTATAAAGTAATGTACGAAAAGGGAAGATACAGTTGGACCGTAATATTAATTTTAAATAATAAAAGAAGTTAGTTACACAGGTTAATACAATATCTTGGAACCTGATTGGTAAAGGGGCGGAGCTTGTTCGATACGTGACTATTTTCATAACGTGAACGAGCATACACGTATGATGATCGAAGTACCCATAATAAGTAGACTTCACCCACAGCTTGTCATACAACGCACTCACTTTTGTACACGACGGATGGCGTAACATTACAACTCCTGTTTTTACACAACTCTGGAGTCTTGACTGTTTTGGACAGAAGTGGGTTGAGAATTTCACGTGGTTCTTTTTTAAGAAGAAAATCTGGAAGTAACAATGTACAAGTGTAAGTATAAATAGTGAATGGTATAGTGAGTACCCTCGTCATGGGGCGGGGGCGGCGTGTGCGGGGCGCAGTCGCCGAGGTTGGCGTTGGCGAGGCGCAGGCGCCCGAAGTCCACCACCAGCACGGCCGAGTCGCGCGAGCACAGCTGCTCCACGAACAGGATCTGGGGCGCCGATATGTCCAGCTCTACTTGCCATGTGCGACGCTCACCCTAAACGGAAATGGAAAAAGGTTAAATTATGAAATGAAACAATTTATTAATGATAACCTATAAACACAACTCTGAAAAAAAAGTTACGGGTTTCTGTGACATGATGCGGGCACTAGACTGAAAACATTAAACTAAGATATACGCTTATCAAAATTTCTAAATAAGCTCAGAAAATTTAATAACAGGATTTAATTCTATGTTCCTTGGATAATTTTCATTATTTTTTTGTTGTAATTTATGCTCTCTTAACAGTAATAGTTGAGTTCATTATTCCAGTGACGTGTCTGCAAAAATAGCAGAATGAATCCACACGCCAACGTTGTTCTTTATTGTGGCACTGTCAGGACTGTAAGTAGTGAGGTGGTAGTGGTACGTACGGAGTGCTTGTGCGTGTACATGATGTGCTCGATGTGCGTGCGCAGGCGCGCGCGCGTGGAGTCGCGCACGTGCGCGTAGGCCTGGGCCCACGGCGCGCTCACCCACTGCTGCGCCCAGCGCACCGCCGCCGCGCTGTACACCACCTCCAGCGACGCTGACTTCACCCACAGCCTGCACACGACACGCCAGACTCACTCACTCACTTTATACACTTATAAAGGTGCATTCACATATAGGTCAAACACGCACGAAAAAATAATAAAGACAAATTTTTATTTTATTAGTATACTAGCTGACCCACACAACCTCGTTTGCGTCCAAACTACCATCCCCGGTTTTAAACCCAAAAGGGGGTTGATTTCTAAAGATACATTATTAGTACACCTCCACACCATCTATACAGCATACATTTTAAATTTCAAGTCTCTTACTTCAAAAACATAGGACTTTCATACTAACTGCCAACCCCTGTTTTGCCCCCTTAGAGGTGGAGTTTCGTAAAATCCGTTCTTAGCGGATGTCTACACCCTATATCCACCTCAACGTCCCCCGCGCGCGCCTAGGTCACACCTCCAACGTCCAGTCGTTCGCGGCACTTGACCCACTTTGACCCCTGCAGCTGAGCCGCAATAAAAACCTACATGGCTACTTAACCGTATAAGCTAGAATAAATAAAGAGATACGAAAAGAAAGTTAAAAGTATACAGAATAAACTTATCTCTCTATGTTTAATAGTAAATTACTATATATAATACGTAAAGTCGGGTTAAACGTAGTATTCAGAAAACAAAAAAAAAAAAAAACTTTCTTTTTACATTACAAGGAGGATTGTTATATTTTTGTCAATAAAATAATTTCACAACAAACTAGACTTATTTCCCTTTCTAATGGCATATAAATTATTATATTTAATTATATCTAAGTATTTAAATAATATTTATATATTATATAATAATTCATAATTTTTGGGTGCAAATTTAAGCGCTTTCGACTTATTCGCGAAAGCGAAATAATACCAAAATGGCCGCACCTAAGGCCGTCCTACTCCCGTAATCTGTTGTTGAAAAAAGTCACAGTGTGTATTTTAAACAGAATTATTTTAGAAAGAAGATCGATAACATATATATATTATGACTTTAAACGGTAGAAAGGTCCTATCTACACGCGATAAAATAAAACAAAAAATGTTGCAAATACAATTTTAACGTTAATAGCGAACCTTAATTGGACCGTTTGCTCAAACGTCCGTGGCAACAACCAGTGGCGAACCTAGGAATTTATTTCGGGGGGGGATACCATCTTTTGTAAACCTTACAAATGCATAAACAATTTTAGTGTAAATGTTACGTATTATGTATTGTATACATTGCCTAGGCATTGTGTAGAATACCAGATTATACAGATTGCCAGTAAAATATAAATATATGTAGAGAGAGATAGAAAGAACCGTTGCTCAGGTAAACGAATAAGTCGTACGAGGCGGCGACGATACTGGCGCGAGCCCCACCCGCCGCCGCCACCCGAGACAGCGCCGGATCATGAGCCCGGAATGCTTCGGCGGAACGCACATAAGCAAGCCCTACGGGCTTGTCGGGTACGGCTCGAAATCCAGGGCTGTGCCAGCCAACACGCTGTCGGAGCCGTTCTGCCGAGCTTCGAAGCTCGGATAGAGAAAACCGACTGTGTCACCTACTGATTTACTCAGATACTTATCGGGCACGGTTGCTTATGTGAGTATCTGAACAGAATCGGACGTGAGGCTCCGGCACAATGCCACCACTGCGGGTCCACCCAGCACACGCTGGAGGGCTGCCCTGCGTGAGAGTCCGAGCCTTGAGTCCTGGTCAGACAGATCGGACAAAACCTGTTATCACCAGTATTGATCGCGGCAATGCTGGCGAGTAGTGTGGGATGGGAGGCCGCGGTCTCCTTCTGTGAAGAGATGTTATGCTGCAGAAGGAGTCCGCAGAGCGGGATCGAGAAAAGGTAGATCCGGCTCCCAGGAGGCAACGAAGGGGACGCGATAGAGACCGTTAACTCCCCAATCGTCGCTTAAGGGTCGTTGTGGCCACATTTAGGGGAAATGGGGCCGCTGCAAACGACTCGAGACCTGTGACACCGGGGTGTCGTCTAAGGCGGGTCGGTGTCCCGACTCTTACTGTGTAGAACGGTGAGAGGCGCGATAGCGACCTGCCCCGGGGGTGGTACGGGGAGGTACGGCAGGGGGAACTCCAGAAGCCACTGATGCATTCCTGGAGCTCCCCCGACAGCCGAGGTAGTCCGCTGCGGGGTTTAGTGGGTAGACCAATTCGTCGGGAGTCCCACACACGGCGTTCATGTGTCCCCCCACGGAGGGTATTGTAAAGAAGAAAGGTTAACGAATAAGTAAACACAGAGAACAACCGAAAATCACATGTTTTTATTTGTAGGAAAAAAGTATAACTTTATAAAATTATTCGTGGTAAATTCAATATGAAGAAATTTTCATGGAATTTTTGTACTCTTACAAATGATTAAAAATAAAATCAAGCCGCGTTTATTTATTGTGCGCTAGCTTGTTAAGGATGTCTTTTGGGTTTAGAGGAACATCTCGGTGTCCTGTGGTGTTTTTCAAGTAAGATTTCACTCCTCTTAGAGTTGAAAACGAACGCTTACATGTTGCAGTTGTTACAGGAATCGTGGCACCAATTCGCGTCGTCGCTCGCCAACAATCGTGAAGTTATTTTTTTTATTGAACATAAATATTTCGGGGGGGGATATATCCCCCATATCCCCCCCCCCTGGGTTCGCCACTGGCAACAACTGTGGCCACGCCTAAATTCTGAGGAACACATATATATTATTGAGGAATCTTCAATGAATTTAACATGTTTTTATGAAATATAGATATTATTTTGCTTATTACGAAATCTAATTTGATATTTTGTATATAGTTGTGTATAAAATATGTGCAAACAATACTAAAATTGGTCAAAACGAAAAGCATCTTCATTTTGTTCGAAGCATCAATAGTTTAAAGCTAAAATTAATATAGATTTATTACATACAACTGTAATATGTAAACATCATCGTGAAGCCCAATTCATCTAGTTTGTTTTAATGCATAACACTTGGAAGTTAACTACGATAAAACTATAGTACTTACGACTTAACTGCGGGTGGTCCTTAGCGCACAACAACACTCGCGCACGACACTCAAGCGGAACGCGGGTCAACTGAAGCGGCCAAATCTCATGGTCCAATCAAAGTAAATCCACGGCCCTCTGGTGTTCTATACTCGAATTAGTTTATTAGCTACACATTGAAGCAATGAAAATCTACCAAACAGTACCCTGTTTCTTAAAGGATACGATTTAAATTCAACTGTGCGCCATTGCGCGCGCTGGCCACGCGTGTGGCCACGGACGTTGGAGAGGGTTTTTGTTTTGGCCACGCGTGTGGCCGCGGACGTTTGAGGAACCTACCTGCCAAATTTCAAGTCTGTAGGTATTATAGTTTCTGAGATTACGTGATTAATAAGTGAGTGGTATTTCGCTTTTATATATATAGACTAGCTAAGTCCCGCGGTACAACGACAACTGCGGGAAATGCCGCGGGGCAAAGCAAGTCTAAAAAATTTATACCATCAGCTATCTGTCAGTGAACATCCCATCAAAATCGGTTCAGCCGTTCCAGAGATTAGCCGGAACAAACAGACAGACAGACAAAAATTGTAAAAAATGTTATTTTGGTACATGTACCATGTATACATACATCCCACCAAAAACATTCTGTAAAAAACTAGCCAAATCTCGATGGAGCTGCTCGTTTATTTCTAAAAAGTAATGAAATCTAGACAAAGTCGTGCCAAGTCTAAGGTTCCTTACTGCGATTTCTTTATTATTATAGTTAGAGAAGGTAGTAGAGCCACGCTGATTTCAGCACGAATGGGCCGGCTCGACCCGGGAGGTACTACCCTCGCACAGAAAATCAACGTAAAATGACAGCGTTCATGCTGTCGTGTTTCGTTGGTGAGTGCGAAACCGGAGGCCCAAATAATCTAGTCAACAAGTTCCATACTTGTTGACTGGACTTGAACGGTACACAAGGGTACAAAACCAGGTGCTCCATGACACCATTGCACCAATCTGTCGCCAATGGAGTGAAATTGTAAATAGTTTTCTAGCTCAGCTAGTTTGTACAGTAAGCAATGATATATATGGTGTGTCTAACTTGTAATCGCAGTTGAGACCGAAGGGTTTCTTCTCGTAGGTGAGCTGGAACAGCGGCTCGTGCGGCGAGTGGCTGGCGGCGCCGCCCGGCTGCGCCTGCGCGCGGCACCACGACATGGCCGCGCCCGACGCGCTCAGCGAACTCAGCCCTTCGCGGATTACACCCTGCACGGAAAACGACAAAAAATCAACTTTACAATGTGTTGAATCTGGTATAGTCCATTCGTTTAGATAGTGTCGGTGCACTCATACGCAATTGTGGTTATTGTTGTGAAATAATATATTAACTCCTACAAAGGCGTAAACTGACAAATAAATAAATAAATATTTCTGACATCTAACACACAACGCTATCTAGTCCCAAGCTAAGCAGAACTTGTGTTATGGGTACTGGACAACTGATACAAATACATATATATACTTATTTTTTTGTAAATACATACATATTATACATAGAAAACACCCAAACTTCGAAACAAATATTTGTAGATCATACAAACATTTGGTGCGACCCGGGAATCGAACCCAAGACCTCATGATCAGCAATCGCACACGCCAACCGCGAGACCAACGAGGCAGTAAATGAAACTTATTTGTGGGTGTATTCCGCAGGCGAGCCTTTAGATTTTGTGGAGGCTAGCCGCACGTGCGACGATGGCGCGATCAAAGTGACCGTATCTAAGCGAATGGACTACATAGTAGGTTACAATAGAAATGAGTGCTTACATGTCTGCCAATATAAAACTGAATTGAAGCTTTACACGATTTTTGCTGCTTTAAACGTTCAAATCAATCTGGTACTGACTGTACGGTGAGTAGACGTGTAGTGAGCGTACCTGCGGCGCGATAAGTATCGGGAAGAGCGTGTTGGGCGTGATCCTCTCCCGCAGGCACACGGAGCCCAGCGACACGTGCAGCGCGTGCGAGGAGGCGCGCGGCCGCGACTCGATGCCCACGCGCACGCACGAGAACTGCAGCTCCATGCCCGTGCCCGTAGCCTCCGCACTACCTCCGCTACCTCCGCTACCTCCGCCGTCTGGCCCGCTCTCCGACTGGGGAGCTCTGCGGAACATATTCAAAATAAATTAATAATAATGCCGTAATTCCCGTAAGTTTCCTTTTCGTCCCCTAGATGGAACTGTAACAAAACTTAGATCGCGCTATCGTTGTGTTACGAGTATACGTATTAGTGTATAAAGCCTACATACATTTTGTATGGCAGAATAAAACTAGTGTTTAGTTCAAGGCGACTGCCAACATACCGTGGAGTCTTAGGAACCAATAATAATTTTATTTCAATCCCTACTAGTGTCACACAGCCGGTCCAACGATGCCACGCTTGGTATCAAACAAGGAGAAAATAATGCACAAGTACTCACTTATTATTTTCTTCTTCGCTTTCCATACACAAATTAAGCGATCCCTTGTTCAATATAAACTCAAACTTTCCAAACACTGTATCTCTTTTTAGCATGGTGTTATTATCTATAGAGTCTGCTATCACATCTAAGATTTCTTCCTCTAGGTCCGCTGGCGTCGAGTTGGGAGTTGGCATTGGATTTGGTGATAGCGTTGGGACTTGCGGTGGGAGCGGTGCGGACACCGTAGACGGGGTCGACGTGGCAGAGTCTTGTGATGGTGCTCCGTACCACCCCATCCACTGTGGGAACCAGTGCACCAGCATGCTACGACCTGAGCTGGCCGGCCTGTCTGGTGTTGATGCTGGAGTCGATTTCGGCACTTTACGCATTGCAACCTTTTAAGTAAAGAAATAAAGTTTTAACTTATTATACATGGGAACGGTCAATAGTGCAGGAGCTGATTTGACAACGAGACGCAAGCGGTGAAACGTCATCGCTTCGGCAAAGTCTAGATAAGTGTTTGTGCGGGCCGGGCGGAACTCACTCACCGATCGGCCACCGCACGGACAACAAGTCTAGAAACTACCTTACGGCTCGTTGTTCCCATTTTAAGTTACCTACTTGATAATGAAGATTATTTGTTTAAACCTATTTCGTTTTATGCCCCGAAAAACAGTCGTTTCCGACCTATATGTATATTTACAGCCATAAGTGAGTCAAAATTTGATTGTCAGTTTATTGTTGAGCACCTCTCTGAGAGCCTTGAGCTGATGTAGCGGCGTGCTCCACTCGTACTCGTCCTTAGCGGCCTTCTTGTCAGCGGGTAGTGTGGCGGCGGGGTTGCTCAGCGTCACCAGGCACGCGTCCACGTACTCCCGGGTCTTGCGTGCGCACTTCAGACACGACTCCCACGTCGGCTTGGGTTCAGTCCCTACAATGTAAATATTAGCTTACATTTTAAAACATAACATAATAATATACTTTATCACCGTATTTTATGAGGTTGTGACGACTTCCAGATAGAGCGCAACAAAACATACTACAGCACCATCTCCCGAAAACACACCGAACTAAGGAGTAACAACTAATCGTGGATCATGATACATAGAACTTTTGCACCCATTGGCATATTTATACAATTTCCAAACAACAACCGTTGAAGTGCGGAAGGATCCTCCTTTGACACATGACAAGTTGAATATTGAACGGAAGGGATGATAAGCAAATGCTATGGACGTCGTGCAGATGCAAGTACTCACAGGAGTGCACGGGTATGTGGCAGGAGAGCGCGTAGAGCCACCAGTCCCGCGCGTGCTGCTTGACGGGCCCGGCGGGGCGGCGCGCGCGGAACTCGCGCACGCGCGCCAGCCGCTCCAGCCCGCCCACGCACGACACCGCCTCGTTGTACTGCCTCTGCACATACACACACACACAACGTTACTATCTTCAAATACGCTTCAATTGTTCAACAGAATAAAATAATCGCTACAAAGTTTGGTTGAACATAGTACATAGTAATAAATAAAGGACTAACGCTGCTGAGGTTGAGCGTGACCGCGTCCAGCGTAAGGTGACAGGCGAGCCGGGGGCGGGTGCGCGAGCGGAGCGGTTGCTCGGTGCGCTCCCGCCGCACGCGAGCCCACGCCGACGCGGGCCGGACCAGGTATCGGTGGGATCCGCGCCACGTTTCCGACATACACTCCTGCACAAACATTCACATGTTAGATCAAGATCAACTTATATTATTATTACTTCATGTCAAGCTAGCCACAATACTAACCGTTAGCTCCTGTATGCTGTGGTTGGCGAACATGCCTGCGGGCACTGGCATAGGGTCCCAGTACACGGCGAGGCGCTGCAGCTCCAGCAGCTTGAACGAACACCCTTCGGGGTCCGTCAAGAAGGTGAAGCCGCATCGCCACTCGGAGTCGCATGACTCGGCGCATAAAGACTCGGCGGTCAGGCCGCAGGCAAACGGTAAAGAAGACGTAATCGAATCCTCGTATCTGATGTGTACGTCGTTCAACTTCAGCTGAGGAACAACAATGTTTGGATGCTACTTTACCATCTATTTTCAACAAAGCCTACTTCGAACTGTCATCATTGACATTGACACCAAGACTAGGGTGCAATGTCTTTAATTTTCCTTTTTGTCTAAGAATATTGGATTTGAATCTACCCTAAGTTCCCTTACCTGCAAGTTCTCCACAATGTTGGCGAGCAGTCCAGTACCATAGCTGAGCCAGGATGAGTACGAAGTGGCGTAGTATCCGGAAGTATCGGCGGATTCGTACTCCGTACGCCACTGCGCCTCCAATGCATCCAGCAGCGCCATTTTGCGTTCGTGCGCGATAGACGCTTCTGCGGTACTGTCCCACTGACAACAAAATATATATAGGATCAATAGCGAGGGATGTTTTATATAAACTAATTGTTAATAATAATACATTAACAAGCAAACTGCACAATCCATGGCTTAAGTGTAGAACTGTCCGTGTGTGTCCCACGAGGTGGCGTAACAAAAGACTAGAGGAGACCCGAGCCCAGCAGTGGGACGTTCTGGGTTGTTGAAGATGATGATGATGATGTGGTGTAGTAGGTCACATCCTCCTTTCTAAAGTCTTTAAATGTTGTTGATGATGCCTGATGATGACAACGTGTATTTAATAGCCGTCTTCCATTTCCCGTTTTTTGCGTTGCAATCTCTTTTAACGTCTCCGGAAACTTCATTTTTTTCACTCGGAGAAAAGCAACGGAATAGTTGCTTAACACCAGTTTTTCTGTGAGGTCCGTGGTTTCACTCCGGTCGAGCCTGCTCTGTCCGAAGCATGGCTCTCCCATGTTCAAACTTATGTAAAATTAACATAACTTCGTGTGTAAGTGTTGTTGTATATCTATACTCTATACTAATATTATAAACGCGAAAGTTTGTAGGTATGGGTGGATGGATGGATGTTTGTTACTTTTTCACGCAAAAACTACTGAACGGATTTGGATGAAACTTTACAGTAATATAGCTTATACATCAGAATAACACATAGGCTACTATTTGCCGCGATAGCCGACATATACGCGG
This sequence comes from Diaphora mendica, assembly GCA_949125395.1. NCBI lineage: Eukaryota > Metazoa > Arthropoda > Insecta > Lepidoptera > Erebidae > Diaphora > Diaphora mendica. Next base: position 29,156,186 of record OX421318.1, on the reverse strand, counting down.
GCGGAGCCGCTGGCAACAACTAGTATAACATAAGATACAGAACAGTATGTACATTATAGAACGTGAAAGGCGAAAATCAAAGAGCTTGTATAACATTGACTGCCTAGTTGCCGCAGTGGTTGCGTACGCGACTGCTGCATGAGGTATCGGGTTAGATTTCCGGGTCGGACCAAATGTTTGTTTGATCTGCAAATATTTGTTTCGGACTTCGAGTATTTTCTATGTATGATGAGCTTTTCATTTAAAAAATAGTAGGTGATAAAGTAGTTTACTTGATATATAAATATGAAACAGGAATAACAAAATGTTTATGTAATAGTTTCATAATGTTGTCTCTTGTATGTTACAATTATAAATTTAGTTATGATATAAATAGCAACAAAAGTATCCAAGGCTTCGTACAATTCGTAACCAACGTTCTACATACAAATAACATATACTTTCACTCCACTTGCTACACATATAAAGTATTTGAATGTTATCGTATTGTTTGAAGGTCTCGAAAATTAATATATTTAATTAATATATCTCAGAAAATGGAATAGAAGGCTTTTGAGTATTAACAATAAGGGCTACAATCGCTAATTTAGAAACGGTTATTAAAGATTCAGGAACCATCTGACGTGAACCATATTCTCGCAGAAATATTATTATAGCGTAGTTAGTGAATGCCAAAAATATTAATGTCATAATAGTTAAATTGAGATTAAGAGATAATAAATAAACTAGAAAAAAGTCTATGCTTTTATTTTAACGTTCTAAGAATTGTCTTAAGAGAGTGGGAGAGCCACACTTCGGCATAAATGGGCCGGCTCAACCAGAGTGATACCACGGCCTCACAGAAAACCGGTGTGAAATAGTGCATGCGCTGTGTTTCACCGAGTGAGTGAGGATACCGGAGGCCCATACCCCAATTCCACCCCATATCTCCCCCAACCCTCAACCCAAGGCCGGCAACGCACTTGTGACGCCTCTGGTGTTGCAGGTGTCCATGGGCGGCGGTAATCGCTTACCATCAGGCGATACGTCTGCTCGTTTGCCCGCCTATTACATTAAAAAAAAGTTGTGTAGAAGTGTTGTAGAAGTTTCAAAAGTATTGTATTGTAGTTCAAGTTAAAAGTTTAATAGATATGTTACGTTATTTTACAGACATTTTTTATTATGTAGTCGCTATCACTACTACTAAAGGACTTTAGAAGTCTTCTGGTTAAAAACTGTCAATAAAACCCGTAACCCGTGTGGGTTGTTTACCACCACGTACGGTTATAAATGACCAACACGCGTAATTTATTAGAACGTTTAAGTAACTAGTTAGATCAGCACAAACTGTTTCTGGTTTGGGCAGGACGTTACTGTAGTAATGTTTCTTATTCCAAACGAAAATAGTTACAAACATGCAAATTTTTGCCAGACAAGATAAAAATTTAACCAAAAAAAACCGAGTTCAAGAACTGGATCTTATTAAAATGGGACCACACGGGAAGCACTAGCTTTCAAATAAAAATAGAATCATCAAAATCGGTTTACTCAGTCAGTTCTAAGGTAACAAAATTAAAAATATGGTAATAAGTTGAAGTCGGTTAAAAAGAAGATATAGCGACCTAATATCAGTTACGAAATACTCTTATCAGACACGTAAGAGTTCACATAAATAATATTCAAAAGAACTATCATTATACAAATTCTTGCAGATTAGATAGGTGCGTACATAACCATCACACATATCGAGTATCCGACTATTATGATTGAATACTTTCTAGATAAATCCTTAGAATATTTGTTTTAATAATACTTACAGATTGTTTATCACCAATATTGATCAAATATCAATTCTTTCAACCCCTGTGCCCGCATTAACGTGACTTTGTAAAGGATGCTTGGCGTATTTTTTACCCGACTGCGAAAGGAGGGTTATGTTTTTCGAGTGTATGTATGTATGTATATTTCTTTGGCACGCCCTAGAGCCTAAACGGCTTGTCGTATTTTTATGTGAGTGGTGTCAATAGATTCGTCTTAGTCGTGAGAGTGACACTGGGTACATCAAAATAAAAAATAAAAAAAAAGGATTTTTGGCGCCAAAAAGTAAAATAAAAAAAAATGTTTTTAAAATACATCGAGTGTGGTATCAAAATAAAGAATTTTTTACGGTGATTACGAATATATAATAGGTCTTTACCTATGAAATTGCCGTTTTGTATGCAATAAGTGAAAGAACTTATTTTTTCAAACTTTTTTATTTCTGTTATTCGAAGTAATCACCCATGCAATCGACGCATCTTTGCAAACGCATTGACAGTTTATTGATGCCCTTCTTGTAAAAATCAGCTGGACGGGAGGCAACAAACTCTTCAAAGGCATTTTGTACTGCCTCTCGGGAATTGAATTTTTTACCCACTAAAAAGTTGTCTAAATTTTGGAAAAAGTAATAGTCGGTAGGTGCAAGGTCTGGTGAGTATGGCGAATGAGGGAGAGCTTCCAACCCCAGCTCTTGCAGCTTGGAGACTGTCTGTTGCGCAGTATGGGGTCGCGCGTTGTCGTGAAGCAGCTTTTGAAGAGTTTGTTGCCTCCCGTCCAGCTGATTTTTACAAGAAGGGCATCAATAAACTGCCAATGCGTTGGCAAAGATGCGTCGATTGCATGGGTGATTACTTCGAATAACAGAAATAAAAAAGTTTGAAAACATAAGTACTTTCACTAATTGCATACAAAACGGCAATTTCATAGGTAAAGACCTACTATAAAACTTATATGTTTTTATTGTTAAATATTGACGCAGTCGGGTTTTCCATCTGAGACCTTGTTCGTTTAACTGTTTCTTACTTTTATATGATTTTCTCCCCAAAAAGTTGGATTCTAACACATTATGTTGATACTGTTTCCAACATTTTTCTAGGCATTTTTTAAGTTATTTCTATACTATGTTATCGTTATCAGCAATTTTGCAAAGTTAGGTACACAATAGTCTAATAAAGGTATACTTGTCGATTCGCACTTTGCCCTCATGCGTGAAGAGATATTGGCCGTGCATTTATCTTTTAAATGCTCAATAATAGGCAAACGTTATTTATGAGATCCTAAGTAACCTTCTTAAAATAATTTTGGCGTAGGTAGTAGAGCCACGCTGATTTCAGCACGAACGGGCCGGCTCGACCGGGGCGGTACTACCCTCGCACAGAAAATCAACGTAAAATGACAGCGTTCGTGCTGTCGTGTTTCGTTGGTGAGTGCGAGACCGGAGGCCCAATTAGTCTAGTCAACAAGTTCCATACTTGTTGACTAGACTAAAAGATGCAGCAGCATCACTAGGCCGCCATGGTGTGGGTCGCCATGCTGCATTGTCTGCATTCGCAGTGAGCATGGTGACCACCACTCTTGGATTCTGCTTATGCTTTCCATCAGGCAGAGTAGAGTCATTTTGGCGGGCCAAACATAAAAAAAAAAAAAAAAAAAAAAAAAATCTAAAAAAAAAATAACAGCCTGTTGGCCTAGTGGTTTAAGCCTCTACTGCGCGAAGTGTTGTGGGTTCAAATTCCATATGGGAGAACACTTTGTGTGATACGCAAATTGTTGTTCTGAGTCTGGGTGTTCTTTGTGCCCGTTTCATGTATTTTTGTAAAGTCCCCCGCGACACAAGATGTATATAACTAACGCGGAGTTGTCTTTTAAACGAAAATAAAAATAAGATCGTATATACGACAAATGACAGACGTTTTAAACTATAATAAGCTTTTCTAAAAAATGAAGACGCTACCGCTGTCTATTCTCTATCATTTGTTCAACTACTGAACGGATTTTAATGCAGTTTTCAGTAAAAGATAAAGAGATTCAAGAGGAAAATTTATTCGTATAATACGTGCACATTATAGTAGAGGAAATCCAAGAATTTCAAAGACTTCTGTGCGAAGCCGGGCCGGGTCGTTAGTCCTACTAATATTATAAACGCGAAAGTTTGTAAGTATGGATGGACGGATGGATGTTTGTTACTCTTTTACCCAAAAACTACTGAACGGATTTGGATGAAACTTTACAGTAATATAGCTTATACATTTATTATAAAAAAGGCAACCGACATACACGAGGGCGGAGCCGAGGGCAACAACTAGTTGGATATAAAACCATGTTCGAAACCAAAACAGCGGGTACGAGTTCTGGACTTCGCTATATCTGTTTACATTTGGAGACAGTGATCACCAGCGGCCGAGACAAAACTGTGGTTATGGGCGATGGCCAAAAACGCAGTCTTTATCCATCATCATCTTCCTAGCCTTATTATTCCCAAGATTAATTGGGGTCGGCTACAAATTCAACCCATTTTACCTGAATATCACTTATTCCACGGAGCGACTGGCATCGGAACTCCGCAACCCTGAGGGTGAAAATTCGCTGGTCGAACTAGTTGCCAGTATATTTGAGGGCACTGAATTCCCAATAACGATTGTCATAGGTGTTCATGACAACAGGGACCGACGGCTTAACGTGCTATATGAGGCACGCGCGGGAAACGCCGCCATCTTCCATACGGACTGTTATTAATAATTTATTGTAAGAAAAACCCAACAGCAGTCCGATCCGGGAATCGAACCCGAGACCTTTGATCGGCAGTCGCTTACGCTAACCGCTAGACCAACGAGTAGTCTCTATCCATACTAACTAATATTATAAATTCGAAAGCAACTCTGTCTGTTTGGTACGTTTTCACGCTACGCCGCTGAACAGATTTGGATGAAAATTTACAACGGAGGTTCTCTAATTCTTGCTTGCTTGTAAAGGACATAGGCTAGGTTATATTTACTGTGATAACATACACGTCGATGGAGCCGCGGGCATCACCTAGCAGGCATTGGAATAAAAACGTTCGTGAATGAGATTTGTTCATAGCATTTTTTACCCGTTTACCCTTTATCCAAAGGGTAATCGGTTTTAATCACCTTGGGGATGAGCGATTTTTCCACATCAGATTAGATTGGTAGAGGCGCAGGGCTTGCTCGATGAGTCACAATTTTCAAAACGCTACACTCTCACGGATCTAATAGAAAATGTGCACACAGAGGGAGCTGGATTGCTATTATATTGGTAGGATGTTTATAGGTTTTATACTAAAATAATTACATCTGAGGATAAAAGCATTAAATAAAACACCATTTCTCCGATATTGCATCACGGGTCGGTAGCCAATGAGCGATACGACTTCTCAACAATCTTCAAAGTGACGCCAGTCTCAGTAATATTATTTATATAGACTTCATGGTATGCCAAGATAGTAGAGACGCAAATAGTGTATTTTGGCAAACTACACTAAACCTAAATATACCTACATATATTTCTTAAGTAGGTATAAACAATAACAACAAAGACTAGTAAATTATTTGACAGTGATGAGTATAAGTCGAAACGTGGGTATAGTAGTATTTTCACATTTATTGTCGATAACATAAGCCCTGCAGGAGACACACCTCGAAAATTAAACTGTTTTTTTTTTAAATAACAAGTGGCATCATAAGTGTTTGAAAGAAAAACTAATATTATGAAACAATGCAAAATTCATGATGACAATTACTATTTGTTTCTTAAAGACTAGCTGACCCGGCGAACTTCGGACCACCATATTTACATATCTGTCTCAGCTTCCCACAGGCAGTGTACAGTCGTGGACAATAAAAAGACTTTTCCCGTTATCTTTTTTTTTCTTTCTAGTAAAAAAAGAATGAATGAAATCGGACTATGTGTTATTGAATTACAACTAAGTACATATTTTTACTTTCATCCCCTCTCTCCAGGAAACCGTGCTGAATTTCGGGATAAAAAGTATCTAGGTCAGAAGCTCTAAGGTGTCAGACAAGTTTATTAACCTGCTCGTCGGACTTGGCTTTTGGTGTTGGTGGCGATCACATGTGGTTTCTTTTCTGACATCCCTTTTGGCTATTTAGTTCTTTTTTTGGTGGTTTCGGTGTGTTTATTAATTGTTTGTGCTCGTCTGGTAGTTATTTTTGTGTTTGTGTAACCAATCGTGCATTTGGTAAGTTATTTTTATATAATTAATTTCTTGCGGGGTATGCCGAGCGACCATGGGGGATGACGACCGTCCTCCTGGCCGCCCGCCAGACCCCTCTCAACCCATTTCCCCACGATCCCAAGAACTTTTTACCCATTCTCCTGTTCTTACTGCTCCATTGTCCAATTTTGTAGCAATGGAAGTAGAAATCGCTAGTCAAAAGAGAAAACTCGGCACCGAATCATCTACCGGCCCTACAGACACTAATGATAATACTCCCACATCAAAACGAGATCGAGTGACTGCGCCATCGTTGATTTCACGTTCAAAGTACTACAACACGGATTCTAAACCGTATTTGGTCTATGCATCAATTGTTGAAACAGACCCTACTTCTGGTACTACCCTCCATCCTATTAGATTTGGCCAGTTGGTGCAAAGATTAAATATTAAAAATATTGTACGAGGGGGTATTAAGAAAATCGGTCGGAATAGGGTTTCGGTTGAATTCGAGGGGCGTGAGGATGCTAATGCCTTTATTGATAATTCATCCATCAAACAGAAGGGTTACACAACCATGATTCCCACTTTTAACATCACCAGGATGGGAGTAGTGAAAGGTGTCCCTAGCGACTGGTCTGACATTGAGATCATGGATAGCCTGAAATCCCCACTTGGCAAGGTGTTAAGGGTGCGAAGAATGAACCGAAAGGTAGTTACCGAAGGCAAGGCAGAATGGCTGCCTACTTCAAGTGTTGTTCTAACATTTGATGGTCAGAGCCTCCCAGACAGAGTTTTCTGTTATTTTAACTCCCTCCCTGTTGAAGTATACAATTTCCCTACTGTCCAATGTTACGGATGTTGTAAATACGGACACACCAAGACTCAGTGCCGGTCTAAGCCACGGTGTTTCCGCTGTGGTGGGGACCACCTTGGGGAAGGGTGTTCCGCTGAAGAGCCTAGGTGCTTTTATTGTTCGGGTGCTCATCCTGCGAATAACCGACAATGACCGGAATATCTAAGACAGAGGAATATAAAGGCTACCATGGCAAGAGAAAACATATCCTACTCTGAAGCAGCTAAAATCCATGCCCCTTCCTACCGATCTTTTGCAGATGTTACAGCATCAGCTCCTCCTCGACTGTCTATCCACCAGACTCTTAACTATGAGCCACGTGCCTCCCGTCCCTCGATTCCTAATTATACCTCCCACCCCCAACCCTCCAATTCTTCCTCCACTAGAAAATCTGTTCCATCCCGTCAAAAGCCCCATTCCCCCTACCAACCTGGTTATGACCATAGGTCCCACCAGGACATTCTTAATAGTTATTCTTTCCCCCCATCTCCTAACGGTTGTGCTTTGACGGACCACCCTCCCACTCATATCGAACATGAACAGACCATTAACACCATTATTTCTTTGCTTTCCACCTTACTGTTAAATTACCCCTTACCAGACCACGTTGCCGACAACCTAGTCAATAAAATTCAATCCCGTAACATTCCATCTCCTGCAGTGGAACACCAGAAGCGCTCTTCCCAAAAAACATGAAATTTCCTACCTTATTAACCTACATAATCCTGCAATATTTGCAATTTCTGAGACGTGGCTAATCCCACGTCTCAATTTTAATTTCTCTGGCTATAGCACGCTCCGAGATGACCGCTCTGACGGTTATGGCGGAGCTGCTATACTAGTTAATAATGTTCTCCCTTCCTCTCCTCTTTCCCTTCCTCCCCACGGAGATGAGATTAATGCTGTTGGTGTTAATATCCTTGGCATTAATTTTATATCTGTTTATATTCCCTCCCCCAATCCCTCCTGTTTTCAATATATCCATAACATCTGTTCCTCATTTAATCCAGTTATAATTTTGGGTGATTTTAATTGCCACCATTCCCTGTGGGGTTCTGACCATTGTGATAGCTCGGGTTCTGAGTTGGTTGATCTTTTGGATGGCTTAGATTTATGTGTTGTCAACGATGGCTCTGTCACTCGCCTACCTAGACCGGGTCAGAGTAGAAGCTGTGTAGACCTTACCCTGTGTTCAGCTAGTCTGACCGCTCAATTGGACTGGAACCGATTGAGCCTCACGTATGGTAGTGACCACTACCCAATATGCACTACTCTGATTAATAGGGCCTTACCTCATAGGGATAATACTCCACTTTTAAAATACAGGTTGTCAGGTGCGAAGTGGGCCTTATACTCCCAAACTGTTGAGGACATAATTCCCACTTTGCCCCAAGTCTCTCGGTCCAACATAGACGACTGTGTGTCGCAATTTTCCAGTGCCATTTCTTCAGCCGCCGACGACAGTATTCCAATCAAGAACTCAGCCTCTGGAAAGTTATCATCTCCCCCCTGGTGGGATCGGGAATGTTCTAACATGATTAAATCTCGGAATGAAGCTGAACGAAACTATGCCCGAAATATGTCTACTGATAACCTGGTGGAGTACAACCGGATTGTTGCGAGATCCAGGCGTCTATTCAGAAAAAAAAAATATGAAGGATGGAAGAAATTCTGTTCTTCTCTCTCCCCTTCAACCCCTTCCTCACTTGTTTGGAAAAATTTCAAACGTTTTAAACGTGGCTGCTCTGTCCAAAACTCTTTATCTATTCCTAGCGACTTAGCAGAATCATTTCATAACAAATTGGCCCCCCCTTTTGCTCCTCTTTTAGGAGAATTCCCCTCACCTTTTGATGGTGGGGACAATTCCAACGACCCCCTAGATGCTCCCTTTTTGCTAAGTGAACTAGATGCAGTCCTCAAATACGTTCACGACTCCGCCCCAGGCATAGACGGCCATCCATATTCGTTTTTTAAAGAATTGAGGTCCTGCAGTCGCCTATACCTGTTATCGCTAATTAACGCATGTTTCATGCTGTCCCATATCCCAGATGCCTGGAAAACGCAACTGATCATCCCTATTCTGAAACCAGGGAAATCTCCCGATTGTTCAGAGAGTTTCCGGCCCATTGCGCTATCACCTGTAATAGGTAAAATTTTGGAACACCTCATAAAAAACAGATTGGAGTGGTTGGTTGAAAGCCGAGGCCTTTTGGCTGAATCTCAATTTGGCTTCCGAAAGGGGGCTAGTACAATGGACAGTATTGGTATCTTCATGGCTGATACCCGAATCGCCTTCAGCAAAAATGAGGCTGTCCTGGCAGTTTTTCTAGACATTTCAGCAGCTTACGACAGTGTCCTTCTTTCCGTACTCAGAAGTAAATTACGCCAGCTGAGTATTCAGGCAAAGATACTTAACTGCATCTGTAACCTGTTGACTGGACGTAGTGTTAAACTTCATGTACCAGGAGAATCATATGACCCCAGAACTGTTTGGCGTGGTCTTCCCCAGGGTTCAGTCCTAAGTCCCCTTCTATACAATATTTACACCTCGGATCTCCACAAGTCCCTTAACAGCGATTGCCAGATCTTACAGTATGCAGACGACCTATGTTTATATATCCCTACTTCTTCCATGGAACTTGCTACAGAATCCATGCAAATATCCCTCAACTCCCTTAACCAGTGGTTGATTTCTCATGGCCTTAACTTGTCAGCTCCCAAAAGCTCCATCGTTGTCTTCTCACGTAAACGTGTTACTCCATATGTCCACCTTGAAATTGAAGGATCCCCGGTTAAGGTCGAGGAGAACGTGAAATTCCTTGGGGTCATTTTGGACTCTAAATTATCAGGTGTGTTCCATCTAAATTATATTGTGAACAAATGTGAGAAGAAGCTTAATATGCTACGTGCTCTGGCGGGTGTTTGGTGGGGTGCTCATCCCTTTACTCTTAAACTCATATATAATGCCACAATAAGAAGTTTGCTGGACTACGGGGCATTCCTCCTTGAACCCTGTGGTAAAGTGGCATTGGCTAAACTTGAGACCATTCAATCAAAATCCCTTCGCATAGTATTGGGTTGTATGAAATCCACCCCTACCAACGCCCTGCAAGTTGAGAGTGGTGATCCCCCTCTTCTTCTCCGCAGACAATATCTGGCCGACAAATATATGTACAAGGCATATTTTCTTAATAGTCACAAAATTATGTCTAAACTTGCCACTCTTGATAATTTATGCCGACAAAGTGAATATTGGAGACATAAAACCCCCCCTTTGATACTTAATTCATTTAGAAACATCCAGAAGGTGGAAGAAAATTCTCCCATTCCTCAGTGTAATAAATTCCCACTCTTTGCATGCCCCTATGAAATTCTAAATTTTGTTCCAAATTTTATTTCTTATATTGGATTAAATAAGGACACCACCAACGCTAATGACCATTTTCTTTCTGTAATTAATGACAAGTGGCCTAATCATTACAAATTTTATTCAGACGCTTCGAAATTAACCCCTGATGGTAAAACTGGCATTGCTGTCTACAACTCCAACTCCCAAATATTCCTCCAATTCCAGTGCCCTCCTGAGTCTTCGGTATTTACCGGAGAGTGCATTGGGATCCTAGAGGCTTGTTTATTTATTTCTTCCCACTCAGCTGTTACAAAAGCAGTTATCTTCTCTGATTCAAGTAGTGCCCTAGAGGCTATTGTTAAAAACTCATTTAAAGATAACCTACGTAGTCCAATCATAGCAGAAATCAAAACTATCCTTCATTCTTGTTTTAAAAATAACATAGATATTGTATTAGTATGGATCCCTAGTCATATGAATATCAGGGGTAATGAACTGGTAGACATAGCAGCCAAGGGTGCAGTCAGCAGCAGCCTGGCTGATAAAAAACATTACTCGGTCCAGATCTATGACTTGATCCACAAGGCCAAAATAGATCTTTTCAAATCCTGGCAAGAACACTGGTCTGAATCCAGTAAAACAAAGGGTAACTTATATGCTTCTATTCAACCAACCATTCCTCCCAAGCCTTGGTTTTATAAATACAAAGAAACCTCCAAAACTGTCACATCTGTTATATGCAGAATCCGCATTGGCCACTGCTGTACCCCAGTTTTCCTCCATAAAATTAGGGTCCGGGACAGTTCTTTGTGTGAATGTGGGCTGGATGATGGCTGTCTAGACCACATCTTCTTAAATTGCCGTCTGAATAATGCCTTTTCTTTTGATAAAGTTATCTCTAAATTAAAAATACAAAATCCCATTAATGTTCGTCACCTCCTCTCATTTTTCCCTAATCCCCAAATTATATGTGCTTTGATTAAATTTATTTCCACTAACAATATTAAACTTTAGTTCTTGGGCATATATTTCAAGTATTAATATATATATATTGTACAAACGTATATACTTTATCTTACTAACAATAATTAACACCTGTATTTTGTGTTGTGTTTGTTTCAGGGCTGAAAGGATCGCCACAAAAAGTTTAAGTTTGTTCAAGATTCAAAATTCTTAACTAATATACCCATGAGTAGCCACTACGCGACACTGGCAGAAATTGCCGTAGTATTCGGCAAATTGCCATAAAAAAAAAAAAAAAAAAAAAAAAGTATTTAATAATAATATTTTTTACGGGAATTAACGCGATCACTTATATTACATACGTTGCGTAGTTTTAAAGATTTAAGCATACACAGGGATAACAGGGACATAGGGACAGAGAAAGCGACTTTGTTTTATACTATGTTGTAGTAATGTAACAGGTCCAATTCAACAGGTACATTAAAGATATTTTGAAAAATTTTTTTGGAGGGCTCTCCATAATCGATACTGAAGCCAAAACTGTATTTTTTTTTTGTTTTTGTCTGTCTGTCCGTCTGTCTGTCTGTCTGTCTGTATCTTGGCCGAACATCACTCCGAAACTACTGAATGGATTCAAATGAAACTTAGCATGATTTGAGTTCATAATACGAGGTAGGACATAGGATACTTTTTATACCGAAATTCAGCACGGTTTCCTGGAGAGAGGGGATGAAAGTCAAAATATGTACTTTATTGTAATTCAATAACACATAGTCCGATTTCATTCAATCTTTTTTTACTAGAAAAAAAAAAAAGATAATGGTAAAAGTATTTTTTTGTGTCCGCGACTGTACACTGCCTGTGGAAAGCTGAGACAGATATGTAAATATGGCGGTACGAAGTTCGCCGGGTCAGCTACTACTTATAATAAAAATGTAACAGGTCCAATTCTGTACATTAAAGATATTTTGAACAAATTTTTTGGAGGGCTCTATACTAGATACTGAAGCCAAAACTGTAATTTTTTTCAGTTTTGTCTGTCTGTCTTTCTGTCGGTCTGTCCGTCTGTCTGTCTGTCTGTATCTTGGCCGCGCATCACGCTGAGACTACTGAATGGATTCAAATGAAACTTGGCATGATTTGAGTTCATACTACGAAGTAGGACATAGGATACTTTTTATCCCGAAATTCAGCACGGTTTCTTGGAGAGAGGGAATGAAAGTCAAAATATGTACTTAGTTGTAATTTAATAACACATAGTCCGATTTCATTCATTTTTTTTTTGCTAGAAAGATAAAAATAAAAGATAACGGGAAAAGTTTTTTTTTTTCCGCGATTGTACACTGCCTGTGGGAAGCTGAGACAGATATATAAATATGGCGGTACGAAGTTCGCTGGGTCAGCTAGTGTATAATAAATACATAATATAGTATGGATACACAGTTAATTTTCGAGGTTTCTAATGTGATGTAGCAAATAAACACATTTTTTTGCGCTTACATTGCAAACGCTGGTTGCACCCTACGAGATAGATCAAAATAATGTACTACAGTATTGTACACCTTAAAAAGTACTACTCTTAGGGATAACCCACAACAACCATTTTTTATTCCTTTCTTCTTACGAGAAATAATGGCTTATTTACGAAGTGATTTTAAGCAATACAGAATGAATCCTTATACAATTAAGTAAATTAAATTCATTGTGCATTTAATATAGATCAAAATGGCCCTTAATAGTATCTTATTTAAATATAAATATATTCGACGATATTACAGATTTAAAATGCACGAATCGTGTCGTCGGCGGGGGCATCTGAAATCCAGCCGTGCGAAGCCGGGGCGGGTCGCTAGTTTTTATTATATATAAGTATAGATACATATCTAAGAATCATCAATCACTTGCATTGATCATTAATCTATCATTGTATATTGTTATCTTTTAGTTTGTGTTTATTACAATAGATAAGGATGATTTCTCTATTGAGTACCAGATGGAAAAGAGCGGACACCAAAATACCTTAAACTTACCTCATCCAAATTGACCGGAGCGGCAACTAAATACAGCTTCTCGATGGCGATCAGCCAGGGCGCGGAGCGGATTTGTCGCACTGGTACTTGCAATTGGACTTTCCCGATGAACCCCGCTTTGATCTCCACTGGTAGACCCAGATGACGAAGAGCATCCTTTCGAAGGGGAAGATTCTCTAGTTCCACTTTCCCTGTATATAATAAAAAAAAAAAAATGTATTATCAATAATCAATAAATATCACAAAAAAAAACAATATCACAACAAAACACTTCAAAAAAAAACAACTTCAAGAACCAGACCAAATTGAAATGGGACCACACAGGAAGCTCCAGCTTTCAATTAAAAAAAAATCATCAAAATCGGTTCACTCAGTTGAAAATGAGGTAACAAACATAAAAAAATAACCTCCTCTTTTTTTTAAGTCGGTTAAAAATTATGAGGAATGGCGTTATTCAGCAGTTCAAATCAATTAAATCAGTCACATTTCCATTTGAAAAAATGGATAACTTACTCTTAAGCATCAAACATAACAGAGTTTTTCAATCCAGTACAAATTATAATCAAATCACTCCTAACAGAACTGTCAAGAAAATCAATTGAATTTCCAATTGAATATAGTAAGGCTGAACAGGTTCTAAGGGTTGTACTGTGCTTTTGCATGCACTGATTATTATTATTTTTTATATGAGACTGCCAATGTGACTCTACTTTGCCTGATGGAAAGCATGAGCAGAATCCAAGAGTGGTGGTCAGACAGAGTGGCATACAATGCAGCATGGCGGACTAAGACCAATAGGAGCGGAGCACCAATGAAGAATGTTTCAAAAGCGGGGGAAAATTATCACGCTACGGGCAATAGGAGACGCAAACGACATTGCGTGGGTCAGCTAGTAAAAAGTATTTGTGTAAAAATTGTTTACAAAAGAAAAGAAAAAATATTCCCCTGTTTCTGCAATATATTTTATTGATACTTCTACTATAGCTTTTGATTTACCATCTCTGTTGAGATTGTTTTGTCTCAGTTTGGTAGGTAGTGGGATGATCTAGTTAGAGTTCCTTGGAACACTATTCCAAAAAAAAAAGTTCCCAATCTATATACTTAATAAGTATGCCAAGTGAAAAATGGAAAAATCTGATTGAAAAAAAAAAAAAATTGTTAGAAGATATATATCATCATTTTTACGAATTTGTTCATGGTTTATCCTTTACCGTTCTTCCCTTTTTATCTTTTATTATCCCTACGGTACTTTATGGTAGCCCTACTAAGTAGAAAAAGGACTCACCGGACAGGAGAGCTACGCTCAGCTGATCCGTGTTCAGGTTCTCCACGTACTTCCCCAGATAGTTGTTCAGAACCCATGCTATCAGTCCCTCCAACATCATACATCGTGCCTCTTGGCCTGAACCACTAAATCAATTACACTTATACTCTCGAAGGCACTATTTAGTGCCTAACAACACACACAATACACATAAATGGTTATCATTGACCTACACAACACTATGTTATGAAAAAGTAATGTTATTGTCTTTCGTCGGCAAATGGTAACTGTAATGAAAGCCTATAAATCTAAAGTTTAACACTTATTTAGCTAAAATTGGAAAATTATACAAGATACATAGTTTCCCGAAAACTGTTGAACTATGATATCATGAAATCGGCTTCCGATTTTCATCGATGTAACTGATGTCAGTCAGTTCTGTCAATGACTGTCAGGTTTTGGTTGAAAAAGTCAATGAGGAAATATTACAAGGAGAGTCCCTATTCTACTATACGAACAATACATTATACAAATATATAATCGACTCATATATACGAAAAAGCATTTATCTCTTTTTAACTTATGTTTACCTTGGTGTGAAAAGAGAGATAAACATAGTTTAGTGAGCGCTAATATTGGCAATACTTTTGAGTGACGTCATGTACTTGTCAATTCGTGACCGGCGACGCCATTTTAAGTACCAAGTTCTGAAGTGGATCTGCTGTCAAACGGTTGTTGTTGGAAATTTTTGTAAGAATGTGAAGTCTCATTTTTGAAGAATGTGCAGGACCTGAAGATTTTCTAAAAAGGCAAATTTCATATTTATATGAATAAATATTACAACTATTTAAAACGATGTTTTTTTTACTCAATTTGTTATTTTGCTCAATGTCAACTTAGGTACATTTATTGTGTTGATATTGAGATCCCAGAACCGTCAGAGCTACAAAAAATAGGTAAAAAACGATATACATTCTCGTTAGTTTGAATGCGGAGGTGTTCTGTTCTTTCTTTAGTCTTATTGCTGATAAGGCTGATTTCTTATCCGATGAAATATTGTTTTTAAATAATAACTTGAGAAACCTGACACACAGCCATCTATTCCCAGACTACAGACAGACCAGGATATTAGGCCTTTGGGTGCCGAAATTAATGTGTAGCGGTCCCAGCTACAAGGAAATCGCCACCTAGTCCTGCGGCGGCGGCGCACCGACGCGGCGCTCATATCTATCTAGCCGGGCGTTCCGTGACGGCCAACTTTTTTTTTGGATTTTAGTCTTAAGTCTATATGTCTTAAACTCCAACCGTATTTCAATCTTAGAATTTCAATACGCCCATAGAGAATAGAGGTAAGGAGTACAATCTTTGATGGGCTCATAAGGGGAAAATTGTACGTCGAACATGACTAAATAATAGTTCGAGAACCGACCACGTAGGCGCTGGAGTGAGAAGAGAGTGTGAAATCCTTTAAATTGTGGTTTAAAAATTAAAAAACTTTGCGTAGTAAGTGTCCGACAAACATAATCAAACAATTAAATTGTAGTTTCAATCTTAAAAACTTTGCTATATTTGTTTAAGAGAAGAATTTAAGAAAATGAAAAAACTCAATGTTTTTTCATTTTCTTTTCGATAATTAGTAATTTGATAATACAAGTTACAACACTCTAAGTAAAATATTTTTACTTGGACCACCGCCTTATGATAGGAATGCAGAGAGCTCGCTCCTTACCGCTAATTAGTATTATTTTTACTGCACCTGCATCGAGTTTAATGTGTGTTATTTTTATTCAATAATATTAATTGTTCTCATGTAAGTGACAATATTGTCTTAGTGAGAAAAATAAAGATGTTTAAACCGAGCTATGTTTTAAAAAAAAAATATTATACGTATTGCTGTTTGTAATATAGGAAAAACAAACTTAAAACATGCTATTTACGATGTAAAAATGTGCAAAATTAAATTCAACTTTTTCGTTCCTTTACGTAAGTTTTTTTAAATAAAAAGGGATAGGGAGCCTATATAAATACTGTTTAAATCTGGATATCAACATAATATGGTGGAAATATGTTCAAACTGCAAATTATTTTGGTATTCAATTTGTGTGGAGAACTCAGTGACCGCCGCCCGGCCCCTTAAGTCTTCTTAGTCACCCACATTCAGTCCTTCCCAAGGAGCACCTGTAGTTTTCAAAACAGTCCCATTTTTTTCTATGTAACAATACCTTTATATACCTTTCCTGCCTCGGGAATTCTTTGCTTAATAAATATATAATTATACTTTTTCTCATTTCTCATAGTCTCCTGCTTCATCGACTTTTGATTAAGAGAATGACTACTAACTGTACTATTAACTCTAAGCCATCTGTATCAATCTGTATTTAACAATGTACTCTGTGCTCTAAGCTTTGGATTCGAAGACCAGGATTTATTCGGATTAGCAACACTGATCAGCTGATTTGATGACTGACAGATGGACAGATGTACGCACGCGTAAAACGGAACGTTGACATTCCAAAATAGAGTTTGTGTATTCAATAAGTTTTAGTGTCTGAGTAATTTGAGTTGTTGTGGAAAGTCATTAAATATGAAAGCAGCGCAGGCTGTAAAGAGGCTTTGTGCCTTGCATATAGTGAGACATCACGCATGTCATTTGGATAATTCTGCTAACATACAAGTGCGACATAGCGTTACTGTAGTGAGTTCCAAATCAAAGTTATTTTGTCCTGCTGCTTTACAAACTCGTAAGTTAGGATTGGGCCCAACATCAAAAGATTTCGAGGAGACGAAAATACAAGCCGGGGAAATCTTCACAAAGGTACATGCCGAAGAACTTGTACTTCATTTAAAAGATGCAGAGAGGAAATTGTTGATGGAAGCTTTACAGGAATATGAGTCCAACAGGATCAAAGAAGTATTTGAAGGTGAAATTAAGTACTTAATGATATTTCTAATTATGGAATGGAGTAGTCAGTAATAAAGATGTTGTTCTATGCAGATAGGTTGGCTGGTCGTAGATGGCGAAGCAAGTTGGGGAGACCGAGCAAAGTTCCCACGCTAGGTGATGTCGATCCGACGGGTAAATACTGTCCCATGCCTGAAGACTGGCTGAAGAAAAAGTATGGTGAGTTTCTTTGAACTGTCTGTACAAAGTCACATCTGGCTGTCAGAGTGATGTCACTAACCTGCTGATTAGTCATAAACATTATTTTATGTAATGTCTGTATTTAAATTTTTCTTAGCAATCTTTACTACTGTTAGTCATTGTAATCTGTTGAGCCGTATAGGCCTTACAGAGATTTTACCTTTGTTAAATTAATAGTATATTTGCTTATGTATTGCTTGTTATATTTTAATAATGAAACTCATAGCTGTCTAATGCTAAGCTAGGCTAAGTTTGCAATATGTAAATCCGATTACTGATAAACATACTTAGATATTATAAAAAAAACATACATATTAGGGGAACTACACCCAGCCCCACTGATTATACAATTATTTCTTATAGAATCAAACCACTTCTGACTCTCCAGAGACTCTCCTCCTGACTCTGATTATAACCAGAAATTAAATACTTATTAATACATGTCATGGAATATTGAACATTTTACCATAACTTACAAAAGTTGTCATATATACATAATTATATACAGAGGTGTAGGCAGAGACAATTGAGTCCACGTTCATCAATCACTGCAAAATGCCCATCAATTCCTGGTGATTTTCACATTACTGAATATACATATAGAACAGAACTTGTCGTATGCAATAATTCTAGTACCCTAAAAATAGAGTTCTTGCTTCAAAAGCAATTTTTTTATGTAATATAGAACCATATGTGTTAGTGATGTTTTTATATGCCATATCGTTAGGAGATAAACTGTTAGTTTTAGATGAAACAATGGATGATAAATTAATTGGTATTGTTCCAGCTGCCACTGTACCCAAGCCTACCACAAAGGAGCTGTTTCATTGTAAGTATTTATTTAATTAGCAAATAATATTAGTAGGTAATTAACCATGATAAATATTTTAACAAATCTGAATGATCAATGATGGTACTAATACATTTATACAAAACAATGAGAACTGGGTAAGCATTAAAATAAATGAAAAACTACCATTTAAAGTGCTTAATGGAAATGTGCATGTGTTTGTGTGTGTGTAAATAGTACCTATGATGTACTTGATGAACTTAATAACCAAACAGTAGATTATATCTGTCCCCTAGCCAAGTTACAAGCATTCTTATTTCTGCCATCTCATGTGTCATTGGCTAATCCTAGACAAATAATCTAAGACAAAGTATTAGCCAATGACACACGAGAATTTAGGCTTCAACGATTGCAGAAAGAAGAACGCTTGCAACTTGGCTAGGGGGGCTGATCATTTTAATAGACTGCACATTTCATGTAATAGACTGCACGTTTGGCCTAGTGGTTTAACGGTCACCACGCCGTTTCCTACTTCGCCAAGTGTCGTGGGTTCAAATCCCACGTAGGACAACACTTTGTGTGATCCACAAATTGTTGTTCTGAGTCTGGGTGTTCTTTGTGTCCGTTTCATATATGTTTGTAAAGTCCCCCGCGACACAGGATTTATTCCTAGTGCGGGAGTTGTCTTTTTTAAAAACATTTTTTTTTTTTTTTAAATGAATTTTGTGGGGAAAAGTATTCATAATACATATTGTTATCTGAGAGTAAAATCCTTCTAGATAAGTAATTCGGCACACTCAGCTTTTCAGAAGTATGTAAAGTAGGCAAGACAACTATTTAGAAATCAGATAGCTGTTTAATACCTCATCTTATTTTTTTGTGCATCCAACTGCCCTGAATTTTTTTCAAGAAGAGAAGCTATATTATTATTTTGGAATTCCTTGTTCATCATATGCATATGTGTTAATGCAGGTTGTTAGCTACCTTCATACCAACTTTCATTAAAATTGGTTATACTGTTTGAGTATGAAGAAGTAACAAACACACACAGTCATAAAAAACTGCCACCTTGATATTCATGTCAAATGGCATAAGGCATATTTTTGTTGTTACACAGACCTATGTAGCAGTGTCATTTGTTACACATTGACCTTTTATTGTGTTTCTAAACATGTTATAATATGTACTATGTTTGGAATCATTACTTAATTGCTCAGTGGTAATCAATCTCAGTGTCAATGTAATGATAATGGTTAAATAGTATTGTTATCACATGACATCAAACATAGCGTAACATTGATGAGGTAAAATAATCTAATGAGTAATCTTATCAATGCTGTGAAAATTATTATTAACACAAATTTAAGATGTATTTTTAACTGTTAAGTCAAGATATGTTATCAGAAGTGACAAATTCCGACTCCGTACATAAGGGCCCTATCATACTGGCGGATTGCGAGCGTCCTCGAAAGTGGAGTGGGCGCGCAACGAACACGCCGTGCATGCGCAGCCAATTCGTTGCGGTCGCGCAACAAGATTAACCTACGTCAAAAATAAGAAATAATAAAATCAGGAATGGCTCCGGTGCATCTACTTTTAAAGAATACCTATATTCACCTATGCTATCATTTTTGAATATTACTAAGCGGACTCGTCCTTCGAAAACCCCGCTACCATCGCGACGTCCTCGCTGTGCAGCCGCGGCGTGTTCGCGACGCATTCGCTGCGCGCCCGCCCCGCCCTGCAGCCGCTCCCAAACCTCTAGTATGATAAGGCCCTAAGGGTTTATAGCTCTGAGACTGTAAACTACAGAGACAAGACTCCGCGTTCATAAAGATGAATATGTGCAATGTATCGCCATTATCTGGCATGGTATGCTTGCGTCAGTTGATACTGACTTCCCTGATGGGAACCGTGATTAAACGACTGTCCATTAACTGCTTATAGACTAACTTTTTGACTAACTTTGAAATTATTGCATTGACGCGGAAATTACGCACTCACGACTGTACGTAAGTAATAGGTCTTTACCTATGAAATTGCCGTTTTGTATGCAATAAGTGAAAGTACTTATTTTTTACAACTTTTTTATTTCTGTTATTTGAAGTAATCACCCATGCAATTGACGCATCTTTGCCAGCGCATTGGCATTTTTTTATGCCCTTCTTGTAAAAATCAGCTGGACGGGAGGCAACAAACTCTTCAAAGGCATTTTGTACTGCCTCTCGGGAATTGAATTTTTTACCCACTAAAAAGTTGTCTAAAAACAAAAGTAATAGTCGGTAAAAAGTAATTTTTGGAAAAAGTAATAGTCGGTAGGTGCAAGGTCTGGTGAGTATGGCGGATGAGGGAGAGCTTCCAACCCCAGCTCTTGCACCTTGGAGACTGTCTGTTGCGCAGTATGGAGTTCGCGCGATGTCGTGAAGGAGCAGTGGGGACGACCGATTGACCAAAGCTGGTTGCAGATGTGCAAGCTTCTCCATCATTCTCTCCATTTCTTCACAGTACACATCTGCATTAATGCTCATGCCGTTATGTAAAAAGCTGTGGTGAATCACACCCGCACTAGACCACCAAACAGTGACCATCACCTTTTTAGGGGTCATTTTTGGTTTAGGGCATTGCTTTGGTGCTGAACCAGGGTCTAACTAAGTTGCTGAGCGCTTTCGATTGTCGAACAGAATCCATATTTCGTCGCACGTAAGAATTCGTTTCAAAATTCCTTTATTTCTTTGCCTGTTGAGCAGCGCAAGGCAAGTCTCGATGCGTACGTTGCGCTGGCGATCGTTAAGGTCGTGGGGCACCCATCTATCAAGCTTTTTTACCTTGCCAATTTGTCGCAAATGGATCAATATTGTTTTGATGCTTACATTAAAAGCTGCTGCTAGCTCAGCTGTAGATTGAGTTTCGTCAGCTTCCACAATCGCCTTAAATTCATTATTATTAACCAAAGTCTCCGGTCGACCACGAGCTTCATTTTTCAAGTCAAAATTTCCAGGATGGAACCGGGAAAACCAATAACGGGTTGTGCGTTCGTTTGTACAGTTCTCTCCGTAAACGTTTTTGATGTTACGTGCCGTTTGTGTCGCGTTGGTGCCACGACGGAACTCATATTCCATAATTACACGAATTTTTAAAGTATCCATTATGACGAAAAATTTACAAATGTAATGAAAATACAACGCTAATCAGAAAACAAAAGACTGAGTTTGTAAATAGAATGTCATGGTTTTAAAACAAAATTAATTTGAATTTAGAATACAGAGCCGGCCCACCAATCGGGGTTCCGCAAGGGACATAGCACCAGCACAGCCTTGATCGATGTAGTGGATAACATACTGGAAGCCAGAGACCAAGGCAAGGGCTCCATCTTGATCCTCCTAGACTTCTCCCGTGCTTTTGACAGTATCAACATTAATCTCCTTCTCTCGAAGCTGACATACTATGGGATTAGTAGAGAGACAGTTGAATGGTTCAACAGCTACCTCACAAACAGACATCAGTTTGTGCGGGTCAGTGGAGGCAGGGATGGTGCTAGGACATCATCTTCTTCCCAGCAACTGAAGAGAGGGGTCCCTCAGGGCTCCATAATCGCCCCGATATTGTTTCTCCTCTATAGCGCTGATGTGATGAACTGCATAACACACTGCAAATACCATATGTATGCTGATGATTTACAGATCTACTACTCCTTCCATCCACGGGACAGTCTTGAGGCTGTAAGCAAAATAAACCAGGACTTAGAGAACATCTCACAGTGGGCCAAAAAAAACTGCCTTGTTCTAAACCCGAGTAAATCCAAGTACCTGATCATGGGCACAAAAAGTATCATCCACCAAATTGCCAACCAACAACCAGCATTAACATTGGCACACAATACACTGGAATGTGTCACCGAAGCCCGCAACCTTGGAGTGGTTTTGGATGGTCAACTGCAGTTTGAAACACATGTGCGAGAAGCAGTATGCAACTGTTTTTACCGCCTTAAGCTGCTCTATAGGATTTGTCCCTACATCTCCATCAACATGCGCATAATGCTCTGCGAATCACTAGTACTATCCAAACTAAACTATGCTGACACTGTGTTTGGAGCCTGCCTGCTCGTCAAAACGGAGCGGCTCATACAGCGAGTGCAAAATGCATGTGCACGTTACTGTTATAACATCCCACCTCGTGCACATGTCACTCCCTTCTTAAACAGTGGAAACCTGATGAGGATGTCGTCGAGACGAAAGCTCCACCTGGCCACCTTGCTATTTGGAGTGGTCCTAAACGGTAGACCGGTTTACCTGCACAGCAAGCTGTCATGGTCCAGGGATTACAACCGATATGCAACTAGAGCATCGTCCTACCTTATGAGCACACCGAGACACAGGACTGCTGCGTTTAGAGGCAGTTTCAAACTGGCAGCAACCCGCTGCTGGAATGACCTCCCCCCGCCGATCCGTGCACTGACGACAGTTGCCAGCTTCAGTACCAGATATAAAAAATACCTTCTCGACATCCAACAGCAGCATTAACATTGACACTCATGTTACCTCTTTAACAATAACACGAACAAATACAGTCACAAGTCGCATAGAAACAAACAGCACATATCACCGCAAAACAACAGAACAATCCAAACACCCGACACGATTTTTATTTACACTCATAATAATATTATTAAATCTCACAAACAACATTATGTTCCGCGGTCTCTCTTCTTTTGTGTCATAGACAAAAGAGGTAGAGGCCCAACAAGTGTTTGCGCGGCTCGCACAGACTACATATGTCAGTATTTGGTCTGTCGCTGGGCCGCGGGCTGAGAGCGTGTAAGATTGGCTTACCATTCGTTCATTACTGTCTCTCAGAGCATAAATGCTTCAATGCTCTAGGACACTATCTATTCTTCATATACATCTATTTTATTTTATTTATTATGGATAAATGCATATATATATTTATAACATCCTATAGAACACACAAAATATTTACTGCCGGGCACGAACGGACCGGCGACACCGGGCGTGGGACCTATCGTAATACCAGCGCTGTAGTCACTCTGGCTACAGCAGTACGCTGAGATAGGCGCCCTTTCTGGCATCGCACAGGGCAATAAAATTTTTTGTTCTCTCCCATTGTACGTCTGTTTCAAACCATGTACTGTCCTGTGTATGTCAGAATAAATATTTTTCTTTCTTTCTTTCTTTCTCTTTCATTACAAACTTTTTATTTGAAATGATCAGTACTGAAGAACGGCAATTTCATAGGTAAAGACCTAATATATACCTGCCTACATGCCTGTAACACGTGGTGGCGGTGGCGTCAAAAAATGCCAAGTCTTAAATAATACTAGCGGACCCACGCAACCTCGTTTGCGTCTCCTATTGCCCGTGGCGTGATAATTTTCCCCCGTTTTTGAATCATTTTTC
This sequence comes from Diaphora mendica, assembly GCA_949125395.1. Taxonomy (NCBI): domain Eukaryota; kingdom Metazoa; phylum Arthropoda; class Insecta; order Lepidoptera; family Erebidae; genus Diaphora; species Diaphora mendica. The sequence continues at coordinate 29,132,386 of OX421318.1, read as the reverse complement.
ATTGGTGCTCCGCTCCTATTGGTCGTAGCGTGATGATATATAGCCCATAGCCTTCCTCGATAAATGTACTAACCAACACTGAAATATTTTTTCAAATCGGACCAACTGTTCCTGAGATTAGCGCGATCAAACAAACAAACTCTTCAGCTTTATATATTAGTATATAGATAAAAATCTTAATCCCAGTCGTGAGTGGGGTGATTTTCGTAAACCCAATAAAATTTTTGGATTGTCGTTCTCTCGGTTCGAACTTCGGTCAAAAAAGCGCAAAATGAATAAAAAACATTTTTTTATTTGATACATTACGTTTTGTACAAGTATTCAATGATTATAATTATTTTTTGTTTGTCCCCAGTGTCATTTGCAAATTCGGTGCCCTTTATTGGTTTTGGATTTTTAGACAATTTCATTATGCTAATTGCTGTAAGTATTTTATATAATATTAGCATGTAGCGTAGTGGTAACATCATATTGTATGATAAGTTTGTAGTTGTAATGTAGTAACTTGTGATTTGTAATAAAGACTCTAAGAATGGAGTAGGGGTTTACGCAGTCACTTCGTCGTCACTTTTGCGTCGAGTGTCTGGGTACAAACTCCACATGGGACACTTTTTCTGGCCCAAATGGTTGTTCTGAGTTTGGGTGTTTTTTGTGGCCGTGTCATGTATATTTGTAAAGGCCCCCGCGACACAGGAATATTCCCAGTGCGACCACATGTAAAAAAGTGTTCCCTTATCTTCTGAAAAATATGTGAATGACAAAATCATATGTGCACATAAAGATTTAATAATGCTTTTTATATCTGTAATAGTAATAAATATGACTAGTTGTTGCCCGCGTGTATGTCGGTTATCGCGGTAAAAAGTAGTCTTATGTGTTATTCTGATGTATAAGCTATATTACTGTAAAGTTTCATCCAAATCCGTTCAGTAGTTTTTGCGTGAAAGAGTAACAAACATCCATCCATCCTTCCATACTTACAAACTTTCGCGTTTATAATTAGTAGTATGTAAATTGTGTAAGTTGAAAGTTTTAATACCACACTATCAATAATTTAATCTCTTCTACAGGGTGATAAAATAGAGAGTTCAATGAGCGCATACATAACGCTGTCAACGATGGCGGCGGCGGCGCTTGGCAACACTTTCAGTGACGTCATCGGGATTGGATCCTCGTACTACGTGGAGCGCCTGGCCGCGCTCCTCGGCCTCAGCGCTCCGGCGCTCTCGCCCGTGCAACTCGACATGCCGATAAGTAGGCGCTTCGCTAACATGGTGGGTATACCTTCACGGCCTTCGCTCCATTAGTAGACCAACCCTCTGTTCATGTGAATACGATTCGTTGAGGTGTAGACGTTATCTATGCTTATTATAGACTGCCTCGATGGCACAAGTGGTAGCGTATGCGACTGCTGTGCTTCAGGTCTCGGGTTCGATCCCGGATCGGACCTAATATTTGTATGACCTGCAAATATTTTTTTCGGGGTTTGGGTGTTTTCTATGTATAATATGTATGTAATTACAAAAAAATATATATATGTATTTATATCAGTTGTCTAGTACCCATAACACAAGCTCTGCTTACCTTGGGACTAGATAGCGTTGTGTGTTAAAAAAAAAATATACATATATATTAGTCCGAACTATGTAGGATTTAACAAGATCAAAGCTTCATACTCGGTGTAAACACTGCCACGCACACTTGCGTCCATTACCCAAGATTCAGAGATATTGTTATCTTTCAACAGGGCTATGATATTTTATTATGAATAAAAAATCTCTACGAATTAAACTGGCTTCATTTGAAGAACTGAAATTTTATGGTATGGTCACTATTAATATTAGTACTAGAATCAGTTCTTTCATGAAATGATAAGAAAATGAATTATGACTTTGTCCTCTTTTTTAACCGACTTCAAAAAAGGAGGAGGTTCTCAATTCGACCGGTTTTTCTTTTATGTGTGTTCGCGGAAAACTTCATTGTTTATGAACTGATTTTGATGTTTTTTTTTTAATGGAAAGGAGATATCCCAACGGTGGTACCATGATAAGGACACTAAGATCTGATAATGGCATCCAAGAAAAATCGATCGATTTGGTCGTTCCTGAAGTCGCTTTTTTTAGTTCGTTAAAATTTTACTTGTTCTATTTCAGCACAACGATGTAGGATACACAAATCATAGGAATAGTAACTCATTTTAAATTTTAACAAACCTGAAAGCCATTATTGTTAAGAATCTGGATTATTGCTGATAACACGACTTCTTGTTGAATGAACAGCGTTGCCACTAAGTCGCATTAAGTAGATGTTCACAAGTAATTACACATTTCAGGGACGTGTACTAGGCATCACGTTAGGTTGTATCCTGGGAATGACACCGCTGCTCTTTAGGGACGACGAAAAGAAAGAAGGCAAAAAAGAAAACAAGACAGATGGCAAAAAAGAAGACAAGACAGATGGCAAAAAAGAAGACAAGACAGAAGCCAAGAAAGAAGATAATGAAGAAAACAAGAAGGAAGACAAAATAGAAGGCAAGAAAGAGGACAAAAAAGAATCTAAGTAAGAAAAATACGTCAAACGTATTTAATGGTTTCTTAACCCCCTGTCCCGTCCTTGCACAGCCTGGCCCTAGTGTGAGTTCAATTCACATCAACTCCATTGTCAAGGTATCCGCGTTCGTGATCAGTGAAGAGTTCTGCATGGGCCAAGGGAGAAATAAACTCGCATTACCGCCTGATCACACTTATCGGACACAATTATTTATGTTTGTTAGGTTTTTGGTTACACATATACTTTACCGCACACGGTTTTTCTTATATTTACTAATAACAACTATCTAAAGTTTGATAAAAGATTAATTTGTATTCTGCAAGATATAAATAGAAATAATAGTAACTATATTTACTGTAGTAACCAAAAAAACCTTCAAACTCTGACTGTTAGACCTTAATTAATTTCGATATTAGTAAATATTGTTCTATGCTACTACAGCTAATTAATCTAAGTTATTTAATTTGCAAAAAGTTTTAATAATTTTGATACACAATTAAATGCTTTAAGAAATAAATGTTAATGTTGAAAGAGATATATGTAATAGGAATTGAAATTTATTTATATCACTAAATTAAAAAAGAACTTTTCACTTCTTACCAACCGTCCCGCGACATAGTCATTTGGTTTTATAATAAGGCAATTGTTTCACATTCAAAGTTTTTTAAATTTAGAACGATAAATAGAGGATGTATCTGACCATTTATTTCAACCATACATAAAATATTTATAAATGACTATTTCATCTATAATTAGGTTTCATGACCAATAGTATAATCGGCGTTGTGATACAGATATAATTTATGTCGTAATAGTATTTCTCCTCCTAACGTTTCTTATTATTTATATGACATTTTTGTTATTTCCTATTTAAAATAAAATTAATTAATCTATTTACATAATTATTATTACCTACTGGCAACTTTATGATATTTTATTGTTGGTTAAATCATTGCCATCTAAAACATACTGTTGTACTTAATATTATAAAATGAGATGTTAAAGTTTTCGAAATCCTGGTTTTATATATTTGAATTATAAGACACTCTTATCTAACATTTTAATATTAATCTTAATCTAACAGGCTATAGGTATATTTTCTTAAAAATCAGTATACTCTTGTAAATATGATATATCTGAATCACAAATATCCTTACGATAATTACCTACCGAAGTTATTTACTCAAAATGTTATTATTGATAGATAATTTATTAGAATAATTATTATGTACGGTTGTATTCACACAGAAATGTGTTTCGGCAAAGTTTCGTCTGGTTATAAGCAGGTCGCACAAGAGAACTCTTCAGGCAATTAGTCGAACTTCACCTTAACACACGTGCATGCGACTATTTTTCTAATAATTAGGAAAGGAAATGTTTATAATAAGTACTAAACGTGCACAGTTGATTTTTCTGTTTGAGTTAATGCATAAGTTTTCGAATATTCCTAATTAGGTAGCAAATTTTACGCATCTGCGTATGTTGTCTATGTGTTCAAATAGCTTTGCTTTTAAAATTTACTTCTATATGTATTATGTATCTTATATTAGGTTGCATACCCACACACTCCGAACCCGTAATCGGAAATATAGAAAAAAATTGGTGTAATCCTATTTCTTAACTCTGCTTTCGTATTTTTTCTTTCCCTTACAGATTACAGGTAACTTACAGGTTACAGCTACCGTACAGGTTATAGGTACCGTACAGGTTACAGCTACCGTACAGGTTACAGGTACCGTACAGGTTACAGGTACCATACAGGTTACAGGTACCGTACAGGTTACAGCTACCGTACAGGTACCATACAAGTTACAAGTACCTGTAACACAAGAGCAGTCCAACCCCTTTAAGTTATCTAAGTTGCACACTTGTACCTATATTATGAGTTCAGGCCCCCTAGCCAAGTTGCAAGCGTTCTACTTTTTGCAATCGCTAACGACTAAATTCTCGTGTGTCATTGGCTAATACTTTGTCTAAGATTAGCTAATGACACACGAGAATTTAGTCGTTAACAATTGCAAAAAGAAGAACGTTTGCAACTTGGCTAGGGGGGAAGTTGTTGTTACGTAAATAGGTTGTAATTATTAAATGTACCTATTGTTACATAGATTATAACTATAACTTGCATACGTAGATACAACACTGGTGTGTGTGTGTGTGTGGTGACGACATAGTGCCATATAAATTCAGACAAGTTTTGCTTGAACAATGTACAATACCTTGGTTTGGACAAGGTTTGGTAGATAACGAAGTCTTTTATAAGTACAATTCAGAATACATATAGAAGTTAAAGAGCACATAATTAGTTACTATTATGAGTAGATATTTTTTATAACATTACGTTAATAATTATTTAAGTTCAGTTTTGATGTTTTACATTTTTTATGACTGTCTTGCCATGTGCAGCTTTCTGGCAATTTGTATTAAGCCACCAGTTCCCTGGCATACTTAGTAAGTGGCCATTTTAATATACACAAGTCTAACCAAAGTGTATACTATAAACTGCTATGTACTATAGCTGGTATATAGCTATCACTGACAGGTACATATCTGATTAACATATACCAATATGTAGGATGATTTGAAACTCAGTAAAGCCACTGAGTAAAATTATGAGGCGCTTTACTCCTGCACAAACCCCATATCTAGTCAATGCGCAGTGAAATTGTATGTAAGTGTGTATGTTGTGTTAGTACAAAATATTCGCACTGATTGTATTTTACTATTGACGGTATAGATAATTTAAACACTACTTGACCACATGAAACAGACTGTATTTTTTAAAAATCATTAGTGACATAACATGAAGATACCTAGTGCAAGTTTACATAGAATAAGCAACACGGAAGTTAGGTTACCATAAAAGTAAATTTACAGCCTGTAAATCTTGGTAACCCTCGTGAGTTATTGTTAATTAATCTGTAAATACTATAGAATGGGAAGGTATTGTATATCTTTCATGAAGTTGCGGACCTTATACCTACATGTTAAGATTGATTTCTCCATTTAAATTTTGCTAATCAAATATTGTCTGTATTGTTATAATATTATTGTTATTTAATCTGTAAATGCTATTGAAAAGAAAGCTATCTTTCATCAAATAATATAAATTGCAGTCTGTTAACAACATTTGAAAGGAAATGACATATTTGATGAAAGACGAATGAATATAGGATTGTCCTAAATTAAATAAAACTTCATTCATTATTATAGTTTATTACATGTGCTGTTCAATCCTCTCCCCAGTGGAGCGATCACCTTGTGAAATTTGAGATGTCTTACGGCCCATCAATAAGGCATTCAATCGCTAACTATGTCACTGGAAAGAGCAATGAACGACGGCGTTTGTCACCGTGTTCTTAATCTAAACTAAAATCATCAAGCACTTACTGGAGTTGTGTGACTTCCTTGTCCTCGGCGCCGTTGATGGGGTACCCCACCGCCTGGTCTGTCTTGGTACGTTCACACATACATGCTCCAAAGTGCTGTACACCTCCAAGGTATTCCTAAATGCTTGCAGGCTCCCGAAGTCTCGTAATTACAAGACACCCGATTCAGCTATCACGGATCGCGCCTATGACGTGACTACAAAAACTCGCGAGTCCAAATCAGACCAATCATAACGGTAAACCACTAAAGGGACCGGGTCGAATTGACAATTAGCTAAATTACAATCAATCGGCTCTTTTTTAACGAAGCTCCAGCTCGACCGATCCAAGCGTCTCAAAAGTACTATCTGTCAACGTCAAACAAGAAAAATGACAATCAAAATGTTGCCATTACAATGACGTTAAATTTCTAACATGTGCAGTATTTGATTAAAATCATATCCATTGTGACTGTTTTATGTGGTCGATTAAAACTCGTAGAAGTACCTATCTCTTTTCTTTATTCATTGACTTCACATTTGGCGGCAAAAACTTTATCCATGGCTATTTATAATCTATTTTTTTAAATTATAGGACACTTTTTAAATTTTATGTAATGAATTATAGTATTGTAACCAACCTACTATAAAGTAAGTATTATAATGAAAGATGAATTATTGTGTAGCTAATTAAATTTATCATATTGTTTTATGTGTTTTTATCTGTGACTGTTTCAAGAGTAATAAACAAGTAAATTTTTCTTTGCTTTTTTTGTGATACATTACGTGTTGTGTTGGTGATAAAAGTTTCTGTAAAACCGAGTCTCCACCGAACAAAAGTTGATAACTTATGTGTTGTCAAATTTCGGTGGAGACGCGCCTTATAGAAACGAGTGAATTTCTTCACATCGTATCGCTGCGGTCGGTCCACTGTGTTGACTGCAGAGATGGCGTAGTGTATTAGCGGTCGCCACGCCGTTTTCTACTGCGCTGAGTATTGCGAGTTCAAACCCCACATGGAACACTGCGTGTGATCTACACATTGTTGTTCTGAGTGTGGGTGTTCTTTGTAACCCAATTGAAAAAAAAGGATGAGTTTGTATTGTATTGTACATACAGTGGAACACCACTGTATGTATTTTTGACCGTACATGCATACTCTTGCATGAATGTACTTTTTTTGGTGCATTGTAAATGAAACAAATCAATAATTATAATAATCGTTTAATAAATAATTATCACTTGTCGATAAAGATATGCGTATGTAAAAGCTGTACTTGTTTTAAAAAATACACTAAACAAGATCAGAGGTCAATAGAGTAAGGGCAACTTCGCACACGCACACGCCCGCATTCATAATACACACATACACATACTAGGAAACATGGACACGAAACATTTTTACCGATAATAACAGCCGATACGCGAGAAAACCGCGACTGTTGTCACACACATCTAATAGAAACATCTTACTATTAGTTATAACGGGATCTTTATTTAGTCGTATACCTATATAAACTTACCCGATGGTGTGCAATATCTAAGAGAATGACAAATATCAATGACTTCTAAGCTACTGTTGTGCCTTCATGAGACCTATGCAAATCCAAGGATAGGCAGAGGTGTTGAACGAAAGGCCATTCGACTAACATTCGAAGAATTCTTATAAGCTAAGCTTTCTACTATGGCGATTAAATATTCCTTGAAACTTTATTTCGACATACGTACACTTAAAAATGTGCCTGTTTAGATAACTATATTAAGGGGCAGCTTAAACCATTATGTTTCCAAGTGCAGTGGTTGATCTACATATACGATAGTATTATTCTTTATATATTTATATAAAATGCATATTTTTTTACGCACAATAATGTAGGTACATACATACATACATGTAATTTTATAAATTTACTTTAGGCAAGGCCTATTCTACGTCCATATTTGGTCTCTTCGTTCTTGACATAATAGAGCGTAACACACTTAGATCTAACTTTGTGGACAACAGTCGCGTTTCTACATAATAATAATACCATTAATTCTAAGCACGGTGCGAGAAATAACACAAAATAGGCGCTCGCTTCGCCAACAATTTACGTTAAAGAATTATCGTTAATTAGATTGACAGTAATTTTTCTACAAACCACTTATACCTAATAATTTATATTTTTTATTAATATCACAAAATATGTGATGAATTTGGCTAAAATTACAATTACAAATGTGGGTTATTTGAATATAATTGTAAAATGACGTTATTGTTTGGTTCTGTGTGTGTAAGCAGCCAATCTTTGGCCTTAACATTTAAGGCTAAGAAGACTGGATATTCGAATTATCGAATCCGATGGATCGATTTAGTAACATTTACCTACTTTAAAGAATTTTACCACAATTTGAGAATTTGTGTTTGCTTACCTAACTTTAATAAGGATATAAAATTAATTCTCAATATGTTATTCACAAGATTATCACGTTTCCCCATTTATCAATTACTCAGTTCGCATAAATAGTAATGGTATTATTGCATTCATATAATAATTGGCTCAGATAGATTCTCTTCCAAACACTACACCTTATTTAAATTTAACTCGAACGCTTACTTACAGCATAACGACTAGATCTTGTATATCTTATGAGATAAAATGTGCGATGAATTAAAAATACAAGCGGAGGTGACGGATTCAGTGCGCCTAGTGTGAGTTTATTTCGCTTTAACTCTTCGAAATTGGTGAAGAATTCAGTTCGGGCCAATCGCAAAGCGTGAATGTCTCCGTGACGATCGCACCGATGTGCAATAAGCTCACACTAGCTCCTTAAACAGTGGACGATGCCTAGAGTCTCCGCGGCCCTTACAAGCTTGCGTCTACGTTCCTCTGTCGAAAACCTGTCCCTATATGAAGCTATGTTATATTTCTATAATTCCTTTATATGAATAATACAAAACATGGTCTCCTATGACATATACTAGTTATGGATAGCACTGTGATGGTGTGTGGTTAATTTAATGAGTATGAAAAAAATAAACTAGTCACTATTTATGGCCTTACCATCAAAAATTCGTATTTAATTAGTAGTTAATCACAATGTCGTTTATCAATCGAATTTTAAAACGAAACAAAATTCAAAGTCTTCCGTTTTTTATTGAACTTACAACGTATTGGTTCAAAGCTACGATATTACATTTAATTTTGAACTACGCTACGTGTAGGGTACTTCACTATTTTACAAAGTATGTACCACTTGCGTAGGTACATTGATTGCTAAAACAAAGTCTGATAAATATATTTTTTTGAAAAAGATGTTTGGAATGTATCGCATTTCAGTGAGTAGACAATTTTGGTACATATACAAGTATAAATGATATATAATTCCTTATGACTTTTAAAATATCTTCAAAGTTGCCATTGTATAAATGAAGATGTCGTTTTCAAGATATACCTATTCAATTCTTTGTATTTCAGAACTATTGGTTCACTAAATCTAAGCAGTATAGGTAATTTTCATAATATAGGTTACAAGTATTAAGAAACAGCACTCTATTCATTTACCTATTTGTAGATCTCTTTGTCGTAATCGTAAATGCATAAAGCATTGCAGTTGGAAAACGAAACATTGTGACGAGACTCGGGAGCGTCTAATATTTTAAATCTATACTTAATACTATAAAGAGTTTGTTTGCTTGGTTGAACAAGCGAATCTCAGAAGGTACGTACGTATTGGTCTGATTTGAAAAAAAAATTCAATGGCTACGTACATCATTACGCTACGACTAAAAGGAGCGGAACATCAATGAAATATGTTGCAAAAACGAGGGATCTTTTTCCTTTTGAGAGCCACCATTGGTTTAATAACATCGCGCTAGGGGCCGTAAGAGACGCAGACGAGGACACAGAATCTCCGACACAAAAAGTGCGATTTGAATTTTGTTGGATATTCTTCTATAAAATAGTATCACATATTTTCACATTTAAACACAAATATCAATATTTGTTTGCAAAATGACTTCTAATTTGAAACACGCTGTTTCCAAGAAAGTCGTGACTCCCAAGGCTTTAAGGAATATTCGGAAAGGTTTTGACAATCAATATCCTTCCGAATGGTTTGTAAGAAATCTTGGTATAAAACCAACTGTACGCATAAAAAAGACGAAGATGTTTGATGAAGAGGTTGGGCAGTCAATAGTCGAAGGCATAACAAGTGGTCATCTGAACAGGGACTTGCCACTCATGTGAGGATCATCAATGATGTCCTAGATGAGGACTTGACTAGCTACAGAATCGACATTGGTAAAGCAGGGTCTAAGGTGAAGATATCTGATGTTATCTCGATTGAGGACGATCCTACTCCTTTGACACCAGTAGACATTGAAAATGCCAACACATACCCCAATGTTCGACGTGTTGTTGGCGATTATGTTTATAGAGCGTGCTTCACGATTGAATGTTCAAGCCACGTTTGACAATTTCATAGAAGATATTAGATCTCAATTAGAAAGTAAGGATTTTACTCTGTCCATGTCCAAAATATAGGGAGACTAGCCGAATACCTGAGTTGGCAAACAGACAAAGATTACAATAAGCTTGCAGATTATTATGAGCTTATGATATGTTTATGTTCAAATTCCCCAATCATGACCTTGCTCCCATTCTTTACGGGTCTGTCACGACCAGATACAGAGACTGAGCGGGACTGATATCAGTTGGACATGTTTGTGCCGTGCTTGGTATGGATCCAGTCGATCTCCCGGATCAGATATTCCATGTAGTCACAGGTACTGACTTGGAAAGGTTTTTGCAGATTCTGCCGTTCAGTATTCGTACTTCCCCTATCAAGGTGATATGGGACGGCTGGGTGGGAGTTTTCCACGTTCAAGAAGGACTGTGAATGTCCGGATAAACACAGAATGACACATAGAAAGAACTATTAATCAAGAATGCCTTGATTATAACGGCAGCATTCAAAGGACTGACAAGATTTGAAAAAGCATTTACTAGAGACGGGGAATTTGCAGATGTCGACGCGTTATTGAATGAAGCATCAACATCTGAAAAAGATGCAGATGATCTCGTGACACAAGAAGCAGGAAAGATGTTTGAGTTCATGGCAAGAAGGGAATTCAAGCCTGCGAAATCAATTATCAATCTATTCTTTAGATTAATGTAAACCCCTATAGATGTAATGATATTCCCAACATGCAACGTCGCTTGTATAGAATAAGCAAGCTTACAACACAGACAATAAAGTAATATATTTACAGTTCGGTTACAAACACGCTTATAAAATTATAATATAATGTTGACATCCGCTTTTTTCTAATTTATTGTATTAGGCACAATCGCTGACAGTAAAAATTTTCGCTGTACCATACACTTTATTCAAACTAGACATAGTACAAAACGCATCATATTTAGCTGTATTTTATTGTACATTTGTGGCAAAAACTGTACCAAAGGACACGCTTTCGACCACTGTAGTACACAACGAGTAGAGTTTCATATAATATACTGTTTGCCGTATACTTTGCTACATAAAATTGTACATAAATTAAAGAAAAATAGACAATTACATCTCACGGAAAAAGGTATAGGTATCATATATCTTTAAGTGTTGTACAGTTGTATTCAAAATTGTGGTACATACAATGAGGTACAAATGTAAAATAGCAATGCATGTACTTTTCATAATACAAGTTTATTGTTTTTTTTTTTATTTTACACAATACAAGTAGTACAATTTAAATGTACTTAATGTTCAGGTAAAATATTATGTTTAAAGCGTTATAAAAACAGCATAAATACAGTGTGTCAAACATATTTTGTGCGCGTAAAAAAGAAATACGTTTATTGGTAATTAGAAAACAATATAAATAAAAAAAGAAGTTATGTTTATGTCACGTTGTTATCTTTACGAGTTCACAACCATTCAATATAGGTATGTATGGTTACATAAAATTAATATTAAAATATAAACCATGCATTTGTTCTGACATTAAGTTAAACACTGTTTGTTTAGGTAGTATTTATACCTAGGTCCCTGATAAAGCGTACGGCTGCACTACATCGAAAATAGAGCGAAAATAAGAAAAAACTTTTCAAAACTTATAGGTTTGTGACTGAATGGAAAGGAAAAATTTTATCAGCTCCATAAATTCAATTTCCTTTTACCGACTTACTTATTTTAGTTTTTAACTTGAGTTCTCCTGTGACCATGGTAACGAAACCGAAACTTCAGTTTTACATATACCTTTAAAAAAATAACTTACGAGCATATTCTGGATTGTCTCTATTATTGCTTTACAACATATGAAGACAAAAGGTCCCGATAAAAATAATTTTAAATCGATTACCAAACTGTTTAATTTTAAATAGAATACTTCGAGAACGTTATACAGTTCAAAAATAGGAGTTAATTTATTAACATAAAAATCAACAAATTTTGTTAGTAGCGAGGTGAATTTAAGTTCCTGGTACATTATTTTTTATGTTTTTTACCAAGTTGAAAGTTTTTGTTAAGGTGCAGATTTGGTTTGACGTTTATTATGAGTTCAGCTTAAAGTATGGTGGAGTTTGATTTGATTCTTTTTAAACGGGGTAACACTACAATAGATTATACCCGCCATCTATGTTTATACCCATAAACAATTCATTCGTGTCATGTCTAGTGGTTGTCTACACTCTAAGGTACATTCAATGATCGATAGTTTCAAGGGTATAAAAACACTTATATTGTGTAAACAGATGTAGGCTTATCTGAAGTGGACCGTTTTTACGATACGGGTCGTATTACACCGCGATAATGGTGCCCCGAGAGCGAACAGGCCCTCGGTCAGGGCCCTCCGAAATCAGCAGTAGTTCACATGGTTTAGGATTACAAAATCAAAATTTGTTCGGTATAATTAAATTGTTAACTGAAGCAAAAAAAAACGGATAAATATCTTGTTTTGTGCAGTAAAATTATTTCACAACCTAGGAATTAATAAAAACTTCGTAAATTTACAGATAATATTTCCTGAGTATATAATATAGTATGGATTATAATTTAAGTGTAAGATTTATATACTAACATTATAAAGCTTGAGATTTGCATGTTTGATTGAACGAGCTGATCTCAAGAATTACTGGTCCGATTTGAAAAAAAGTTATATTATTCGATAAGCTTTTTTTATAATAGTAATCTTTGTTCACGCTGTATAACATTAACGCATACGAACTTGCGCGATTCAGCTAGTTATTTATAAAGTATCACACAATGTGGTTTGTTTTTAATAATAATTAAACTAGTTAAAACTAGTGGTTTATTTAAGTGGGTGTCACTTCACAACAAAGTGTGCACCACATTTGAAGCCCATAGTTTGTTTAAAAAATGATTATATTTAATTTATTGCTTTATTGTTCCGTAATCCTCAAGAATTATGGGCAAGCTTGGATTACTGGAAGGAGTAATGGGTTTTTTAATATTCAGTATGACATGACAACATGAGAAGATATTTAGTAATCCAGGATTAGAGAAGGCGGCAATATGTTACTATATATTTTTTATACGGCATAGGCGGCAAAGAGGTACGACGGGTCACCTGACATTAAGTGATTCCCGCCGGACATGGATATCTGCAACGCAAGAGACAGTTGCCGCTTTTTAAGACACACCTCTATCTATAGCCTCCTGTACATAACATATTTATTTAAATTGTATCTCTTTCGTCTCTTGATATATTGCTACTTTTATTTATATTATTACTTCTGATGTATAATATTGCTTTAAAACTCATACATAAGTACAGTCAGCCATAAATATAACTTAACTTATTTGTTTATTCTTGTCAAGGAATTGTTTAGAGTGGAAGCAATACGCTTTTTTGCCTCTAAACACCTTAAACTCAAAGAAGAAATAGTATAATTACACAATAATCTCAGACAAAAAATTTAAAACATTAGCTATTTATGTTATAAGCTGTACTTATGTTTCTTATATTTAACATTTTGGTCAATCAATATTATTGTGTAGGTATTTTTAATGTTTCTAGGAAAAGAGGCTAAGAAAGTGCGATTGACGTAAAGGTTCTTTTATGTTACATATTTATTATAAAACATTAACGTATTAAAACAAATTGCTTGCTGACCCTACTTTGCGAAGTGTATTCATCCTATAGAAAATAGCCCCACGAGCTGTTAATTTTTTGCTCGAGTAAGCTCGATCGATTTCAACATCGATAACCGCCAACATACTGAAAGAGGTATTTTGTTTGCTTCTTAGTAGTAAACACGTATCTAAATGTACTGAAATGAAAAAATTTTACAGGTTTGAGCTTTCATTATATTGTAATTTAAATATTAAAGTAAAAAATTGACAGTGTTTTGATTGATTGCTTATATTTTTCAATTACTTTAAAATTACATTCCTACCATTTCCTTCCCTTCGTTGATATGAGCGTGCGTGAATGTTAGATATATCTATTATTATTATTCTTTTTATTTATTATTCGATATATGTAAAGTGATTACAATGCTTTATCTCAATGATCCGTGCAGTAAAATAACAATATTGTTCAATAAATCGTCGAATATAAAAACTATATCTAATGAGTATCGCGCCACTATCTGCTAATAAATTAAATATGGTACACGAAGCTCGCCGTCGTACGGCCGCCTCCACAAACACACGAAACAAATACTTTAGAAATACTAAACTAATAATTTACAAATTGCTATGTACAAATAACGTACATACACATTAAACAAAAACTTTTTCTTTTTTCCTTTGTTAAAAGATTTTTCGCGGCAATACTTTATATTGCTCGGTGAACATCACTAAATATTGTATTGTACTAACATACGTAAAACGTTCAAATATGCTGGCACTCACTCTAGCCATAAAGGTAGCACTCATAGACATTAAGTCGAGAATCGATAGGATGATTAAATTATGTAACAGTTCTCACCAAATTAGATGTTACGTAAATTATTGACGCTAGCAAAGTGTGACGTCACAATTTGTTATATGGACATCAACTATCACGGACAAAAGTTCAGCACATAAGTTTGCGTTAACCTTTTCATTAATTGCTTTCAACCTACATTGATTTTTGAATTGGGCCTACTTAGTCGAAGTTCTCGTAAAGATATCCGATCAACGAGGAATGATTGGTGTCAATCACTCCCTTTGAGCTTACCTATTGTTGATAACGTGTAATTTGGAATTAATAAAAAGCGATAGCGGGTTTGTCGGCAAACCTGCAATATCCCAATACATTTTACAAGCGAATATCAGTTTTAGAACTACTCGCAACCAGAAGTACGTTGTACATTATCTTCTTGTAATGTATGTATACATAATACGTAACAGAAAATATGAAAATGAATGTTAATCAGAAATACATGCATCTAAAACATTAGATGACTTATAGTTATTATTTATAGTTCTAGATACTGTCACTTCTTAGGTAACATAAGCTATTACTACTGGGCTGCTCCGGCACTATGATACCGGTTGCTACATTTATTCCGCATAAAGAACAGCATTTTCTGCAGAACGTTTTAACCAAGCGGTGGAACGTAATCGACAGATACGTGGTGGAAACTGGGACTAAACCGCGATAACACATATTTATTATTTAGTATGTTGTATATAGTTACGTGCGGTAACTGCGATACCTTGTTGTTAGCCGACATTTCGCCGAAATGAGGTGATCGATACAAATCTACGTAATAATTTTATATTCATTTTTTATATGTATGTCCAAAATAACTTACAAAAAATGTAATATTATTTTACTTGAGTACTGTGAGTGCTGACTGTACTCAATTCCGCAGTTAGCAGGCAATTGTTCCCGTACATCTGTATGTGTAATCTAGACATATCAATATATAATCAAAGACTTACAAGTAGCAGTTCTAATAAATAATACTGTTCACAGTAAATATAATGTACATTGCTAAGGTAAACGAGTTTTGTAAGACTAGGTATTGGTGTTCTTTTTAGTAAAAATTGCACCTAATATGGTGTTAGTAAAAGAATGTGCTGGTATCCCACTTTACAAAAAAAAGTACTTTAGCTAATTTTCAAATAACATTAAATAATTCACTTTGCATTTCACGAAATTCAATCATAAAGTCAACGTTTGACATACATTCAACTAATAAAACTCTTCAAATAAAAAACAATTTGGTCTCACTAACACATCGAATCATTCTTTAACCTAATTAATTCGTCCATTTTCAAATCAATAAATGTTTGCACCAAATATTAGTGTATAGAGTCACTCGCCGGTGCGATGTTCGGACGCGCGCCCGATAAGATTACTACAGATGACTTGAATGGGGATGAATAAATCGCTAATAGCGTTGAGTATCGCGTGACCAGCTCACGTGTTGGCGTGGACCGTGAGGGGGGCGGAGTGGTCCAGCGGCGAGCTGTGCTCGGTGCGGAACTCCGCGTCACTGGTGTTGGTGCGCAGCGAAGCGAACTCACGACGCGCCGCGCTCTCGGACACGCGGTGCCAGCGCGACCGGCGCGAGCGCACCGCGTAAGAGGATTCCTCAAATCCAAAGCGAAGCCCAAGCACGATGCTAAGAGCAGACGCATCCTGCCCATGACAGCCGGAGTACCGGTATTGCGGTTTCTTGTCGAACCTGCAACCGACCGACTGCGCACCTGCAAAACAGTAGACAGTAGATAAGCTCGCATCATACCATTATATTATTTAGAACAAACATTAGTTCTACGTTGCTATATTTTCAGGGAGATGTGTAGTAAAAGTTTGGCAGCTTGCTAGTCAATATCACTCCAACCCCAAAGATAAACTGAAGAGGAGTCCTTTATAACAACACACCTTACAATTGGAAAAAAAAGCTGCAATTGACATATTTTGCATTTAATAGTACACGAAGCCTACGTGCCTAGTACGGTAAAATGTGTTGAAAAGGTTGTCCATAAATAGGCGTGTCGAGCCTAGGTCCTCGTCGTCCCCTTGTTTAAGTCGTCTGAATACAGCAAACATTGTTAGTGTGAGGGACCTCTCTTAATTGTATAAGATAAATAATTGAAACTAAACTGTAAGTATTTAAGTAGATTGATATATGTAATAATTAGCTACAACCCTCATGACCTGGCTGTCACCAACGCAAATAAAACTGTGGGGAATTGCTAATTAGCTAATTACCTACAATATTATTTCATTACTTAAATACAACAAACGAACGAAGAATTCAAGGAAAAATTATTGCACCATAACACGTATTGTACTATCGTATATTATATTGTTTTATCGCGATTGTATTCTAAAGCTTATAACGTACATACCTATAGGCATGATACAGTCGACAGTTAAAGCACACTGTATCCACGGCCTCATGACTTCCACGACCGCTGGCTTATTAGCCACGATGAGCCTGGTGACGTCCACCATCTGGACGAAGAGAAAGTCGTCTATGCTGGCGTGGAAGTAGTGAAACATGCGGGGATGTGTCAGGGACGTGACGGCTGCCAACCGCGGCCACGCGAGCACGCCGCTCCCGGCCACAGCACGTTTCCATAGAGCGTCCAACTCAGTGGTAGTGCCGGTCCATCGCTGAGAAGTCTCGCAGAATATCACGCCACCGACGCGACTAAGTGCGTGCTGAAACAACAAGGATTTAATTAAACTTAACAGTCTTAAGTTAAATCATCGTTCAGGTCAAACTCAAGGATGGTACTTCTTCTCGTCTCAGAAGAATAGATTCAAACAGATTTTTTTTTATGTCAAGAGCGTTTAGCTCCTCACTTGTTCGAAACAACAGTAGAGGTTTAAAAATTAATTTATTGTACAACACTTTGCTAAACAGGCTACAGGACGGTTAGATATTTTTCAAATGGGAAAGGTAAATCGATTTCAAGATCAACAACAAAATGATTGATTCAACTTGGTTATACCATTGATGTTAGTTATTTGCAACGAAATCAATGGTATTTGGAACTACTAATCTTCGTAGTTTAGAAGAGCTAAGCCGTAAAAAGCTGATTTGCCCAGAGGTAAACCTACATAGAATATTCCTTCCGATTAATTGGTTGGTATCGTAAGTAGATCTCTAAGGCCTGCTTCTCTGCGTATCATGTCTCACAAGGCAGGCTCAAAAATGCCGCGTCAGCCATGATAACATCTTTGGCACGGGGCACGGGCTATACAGACTTCCGTCTGTGTACTTAGAAAGCTGATACAGCATATATATATATGATATCAGTAGGTATAAGTAACTGAGACTGCTTTATTAGTTCAGAAACTAATGACATGCGATATCTGAAGCTTTCAGTTCTAGAATATTCAAATAGCAAGGTTTTGTGACATTATAATACCTTAGTAGGTACCCCTGTTAAATCAGGGGTACCTAGTTTAAACTGTAGAGCTCGGCAAAACGAATCAAACGATTTTACTACAGTTAGTCAGTTACACCACTCGCTGATAATTCCCCTCATACACTATCTGTCAGATAACAATTGATTTCGGTTTCACAACTCATAGATAGATATATATATGTATATCTACGCTATTATATGTATTATGAGGTAAAGTTTGTGCGTTTGTGACGTTGTAGGGGGTAATTTCTGGATCTACAGAACCGATTTTGAAAATTCTTGTACCAATAGAAGACTACGTTATTTGTGAGTGACATAGGATATATAATAACCAGAACAGTGGAAAGGCTTTTTCGTGGTAGCCGGATTTGCAAAGTCAGTCGGAGAACAAAATATTTACCGCCCAACGAAGTGGTCACGGGTCAGCTAGTTTCAGATAATCATAAATGTTTTTATCAGCAACTTTTATCTGTTAAATAGTGGTATATGGCAAATAACTATCTGAAACTTTATCAGAAATATATATAAGTCCAATGATGCAGAAGCATCACTAGGCCGCCATGGTGTGGGTTACCATGCTGCATTGTTGCATTGCCTGCATTCGCAATGAGTATGGTGACCACCACTCTTGCATTCTTCTTATGCTTTCGATCAGGCAGAGTAGAGTCATTTTTACATAAAAAATAATCAAATCGGACCAGTAGATCCTGAGATTAGTGCGTTCAAGCAAACAAACAAACTCTTCAGCTTTTTATATTAGTATAGATTGTAAGCATACAAAAATATTCCATGAATTGCTTGGAGACTGTCTGTTGCGCAGTATGTTCTTCGCGCGTTGTCGTGAAGCAGCTGCAAGAGCTGGGGTTGGAAGCTCTCCCTCATCCGCCATACTCACCAGACCTTGCACCTACCGACATTACTTTTTCCAAAATTTAGATAACTTTTTAGTGGGTAAAAAATTCAATTCCCGAGAGGCAGTACAAAATGCCTTTGAAGAGTTTGTTGCCTCCCGTCCAGCTGATTTTTACAAGAAGGGCATCAATAAACTGCCAATGCGTTGGCAAAGATACGTCGATTGCATGGGTGATTACTTCGAATAACAGAAATAAAAAAGTTTGAAAAAATAAGTACTTTCACTTATTGCATACAAAACGGCAATTTCATAGGTAAAGACCTATTAAATGTTAAATATCTACTAGGAACTCTGATTCTAAAGCTATAAGTTATTGCTATAGAAATTAAGTGTCATCGGTCACGCAACATTACTTAGGTACCTACTACTTACTTATCTTGATTAGATACTTAACAAGAGCTTAATCTAACCTATATTTTAACGTTTCACTGTATGTAGATAAATTATATCTATACTAATATTATAAAGCTGCAGAGTTTGTTTGTTTGTTTGTTTGAACGCGCTAATCTCAAGAACTACTGATCCGATTTGAAAAAATCTTTCAGTGTTGGATAGTCCATTTATCGAGGAAGGCTATATTTTATTTTCGAAAAAATTAGGGATCCGAAAGAAAATTGCTATTTCGTAACCCAAGGTGTGAAATCGAAAACCTATTTTTGCGTGCGCTGCAATAACTATTGACAATAGAACGAAATAATGTATTACGGGTTTGTAGGTCCCATTAAGATCTACAAAACAGTCCGCGAGAGCATATATCTAACTATCATGGTTTAGCCACAATAACCGTTTTTGTGTTCAAAAAAATTATTAAATCGTCTGAAGAAAGAAACTACGTTAAATGTGTATCTTAATATTAATCCTTATCCAAATGAAGCATTATGTTATCAAGGGTATTTATGTAGAAGTAAAATACTTTTTGTTTCATCCCATTCGTTTAGAAGTTATCACGAGTATAAGTTGGTAACTAATAATGAGTTATTTGCCAAAGAGTTTTTATCAACATAATACCTAATATTAATCTTTATCCAAATAAATGTGTTGTTGATTATGAGTATTAGATCTTAGAAGAGTATAATAAATACATCTATTTATTAATATATAAAGCTGAAGAGTTTGTTTGTTTGTTTCAACGCGCTAATCTCAGGAACTACTGGTCCAATTTGAAAAATTATTGCAGTGTTAGATAGCCCGTTTATCGAGGAAGGCTATAGGCTATATATAATCACGCTAAGACCAATAGGAGCGGAGCACCAATGAAGAATGTTTCAAAAACGGGGGAAAATTATCACGCTACGGGCAATAGGAGACGCAAACGACGTTGCGTGGGTCAGCTAGTATGTATATACATTTATACGACTAGTTTTATATTACCAGAGAAAAAAAAAACTGGTATTCGGTATTCAATACCGAGCACATCCATGTCATTAAAAAAAACAATATGTTAATTTTATCCCTAATACCAACAAATATTTGTTCCTCACGTATGATATAATTCAATATGGTCAATGTCCTTGCTGCGGGGCTGCGGGATGCGGGGGATTCGCTTCGCGACCGCCGGCGCAGCGGCGGGACACATGAAAACACCGCCGCGCTGTGGCGCGCGGGTGGAAGAGGTCCCGAATAAAATTGCAGTTTTGATTTTGACGTCGTTAAGTACATTTCTGTGATACCGACACTGTTTATTTACCAGGATAGGACTGTTTAACCATCACAACGAACATTGATGGTCAATGAGGAATCCTTACTCGCCAGCATTCATTCCAACACAGGTTTAGTGTATACAGTCTCCCGATTAACTTCTGTGGACTTTTACGTAGGTACTTGTGAAGTGAAAGTTTATAACGTTTGAAAGTGAATTTAATAGTGTGTTTGTGTTTGCAACAATTAAAGTATTTGTAGTGGTATGTATATGAAATACTTAAGTTCTGTAGTACCTAGCTGCCAGTTGATTACTTAAAATTAAAACTAACTATACTCTGTCCATTCGTTTATTTTCTTTTTGACAGTTCAAGAAATTTCGAAATTAGTTACGCCCTCACACATTACCGATTCGATTTGAAATGAAAAACGATTTTATTTATGAAGAACTTTCAATCGATTTAATTAAATATTTTAAGTTTAAATAATTATTCTTATTCCTTTATTAGTTTTTTATATTATGTAAGAAATAAACAAAAATATAAATAATAAATCAGTAAATTAGATGAATGAACAGAGTTATTGTTCTTTACTCTTGGTTTGATCCTAAATTCCAAGATTTCGACTTAATTCTTTGCAAATAATCAATCTCGGAGTCATAGATACTATTTTTATTTCCTTTTTTTATTAAATTTACAGAAAAAATACCTACATGAAGTCAAATTATTTTTATCATATGATCGATTTATCGTATTTCAAGTACTGTTTTATAGTCTGTGGTTGTTTGTTATGCATAGGCCACTTCACTAAAGTACCGTCACCGTCAATAAAGTACGACATTACTGCAGTACATTATTCCGAAAAAATATAACGGTAATTTATACGCGTGAGCTGTCAAAAAGAAAATAAACAAATGGACAAAGTATAAGTAATAATAACACAGTATCGGATAAAACATTGGTAGGTACATAGGTATTTTGTGTTTGGTCATTTTAAAGGCTGGCTTCTCGGGTGTGGAACATAAAATTGAGAGATTGATTCAGAAAGTTTGTTAAATAGGTAGATAGGTACCTACTTTATTAGGTACTCAGTTCAATCAAACTTTGCCTAAATACTCTGATTTTACTACCATTACGATCAAACTAGTATAATGAGGGATTTTAACTATTTAACCATAAACCTAGAACAGTTGTATTTGAAGTCGCTGCAATGCAATAATAATATTTAATCAATCGTCGCCCGGGCCCGCTGTGAGCGAGAAAGAATTTAAAAAAAAAAGTAAAAACTAAAACCCAACTACGACAAAAAACGACGCTGAAAAAGTATAAAACAAGTTTGAAAAGCCGTAGTCACACTTTGTTAAAGTGTTATGGTGAGTTTCTATGTAACGTGTGACTACGGCTTTTCAAACTTGGTTCATACTTTTTCAGCGTCGCTTTTTGTCGTAGTTGGGTTTTAGTTTTTCCTTTTTTTTTATTTAAAATGTGTTGGTGCCCTTATTAATATATCTTCTTAATATATATATTTCTTGTGTGCGTGTGTATGTGACTGAACTCCTCCTAAACGACTGGACCAATTTTGATGAAATTTTTTGTGTGTGTTCAAGGGGATCTGGGAATGGTTTAGATTCACAAAAAAGACTGGACCGATTTTGATGAAATTTTTTGTGTGTGTTCAAGGGGATCTGGGAATGGTTTAGATTCACAAAAACGTAAACGATGTTACGTGGGTCATAAATATGGCGGTACGAAGTTCGCCGGATCAGCTAGTAATATATATATATTTCAAATGTACAAGTAACGCCCTTTCTAATGATACCAAATACGGCATATTTATCTCAAATTTATTTTTTAACGCAGTACTTTATGTCGGCTAGAGGGCGCCACATTAGATTCAGTGACAAGTCATATAGCCTATAACCAGCGGATGATCAAGACGCTTCTAACGGTATCTCATTTGTCCAGTTCTAATGAGTAGTTAAGGAGCTATGAGGGAACAAATGAACTAACATACATACATACATAGCCTGTCAAAATCATAACCCTCCTTTGGCTTTGCCGTAGTCGGGTAAAAATATTCATAGACCGATATGTTAAGTACACTACGTGCATAATTATTACATGGTTTCCAAAAATTATGGACGTATTTTGTGATTTTAAAAACGTTAATGTGAAAATGTTTGGCATTTCTGTTATGGTGTTTTATATAAGTACATACGTTCTGTATCTGCTCCTATTTTTTCTGTGGTAATTAAAAACTAATGGTGTATATATTCCTATGTTTACACTATTCCTACATTTTCCATATCTATTAAAAATAGGTCAAACCAGATATAAGTCGTTGTAATATATTTATCTTTCATACAATCTGAAACTTTATTTCTTTATCTTATACCTATATCTTGTAATGAATCTTGATTACATTATCTATATATATATATAAAAGAGTAATCTATCTATATTATAAAAGTGTAATGTGACAGACTGACTGACATACCCAGAGATCAAAGCACAGCCCAACCGCTGAAACTAGAATCCTGAAATTTTGCATGTAGGTTCTTTATATAATGTACTAGCGACCCGCCCCGGCTTCGCACGGGTGGATTTCAGATGCCCCCGCCGACGACACGATTCGTGAATTTTAAATCTGTAATATCTTCGAATTTAATCATTTAAATTAGATACTGTAAAGGGCCATTTTGATCTATATTAAATGCACAATGTATTTAATTTACTTAATTGTCACATTCAACACACCTGATTATAGTCTAGACGACTGATCGCAGGTCTACAAAAAAAAAAAAAAAAAAACTTAATTGTATAAGGATTTATTGTGTATTGCTTAAAATCACTTCGTAAATTAAGCCATTATTTCTCGTAAAAAGAAAGGAATAAAAAATGGTTGTTGTGGGTTATCCCTAAGAGATAGACATATACCATCGCGGACTTTTTTGTAGTACTTTTTAAGGTGTACAATACTGTAGTACATTATTTTGATCTATCTCGTAGGGTGCAACCAGCGTTTGCAATGTAAGCGCAAAAAAATGTGTTTATTTGCTACATCACATTAGAAACCTCGAAAATTAACAGTGTTTCCATACTATATTATGCATTTATTATACATAAAAACCTTCCTCTTGAATCACTCTATCTATTAAATAAACCCGCATCAAAATCCGTTGCGTAGTTTTAAAGATTTAAGCAAACAAAGGGACATAGGGACAGAGAAAGCGACTTTTTTTATACTATGTAGTGAAGTGAGCACTAAGAAAGGAATTTTTGAAATACCACCTCTAAGGCAGTAAATCAGGGGATGAAAGTCTGCGTAAGCGAAGCCGCGTGTAAAAGCTAGTCTTATACATATATAAAAAATAAACTTCGTTTAAAAAACCGACTTCAAACACTAAAAAGTATAAAATAACTTAATTTGTATGTGCTACCTATTCATAGGTTTTAAGTCAGTGCCAAGCCAAATGTAATAGTAGGTACCACACTCGCTATATTTCAAGACGAACGTCAACGACGTCACCGACACGCTTCGGTTGTTTTGTTCAACGCGAAGAGCAGCTATCCCGCTCAAGGTCACGCGCGGCGAGTGCGGTACCTACTATTACATTTTGGCTTGGTACCGACTTCAAGCCTATGAATAGGTAGCACATACAAATTAAGTTATTTTATACTTTTTAGTTTTTGAAGTCGGTTTTTTTAAACGAAGTTTATTTTTTATTTTTCGCTTTTTAGTCTTTCTGAAGTCTCTCATCATCATTTCATTTAAAATAAAATGATGTCTACAGAATATGAAGGCATGCAGACAATTGCTCTTAACTTCATTGCAGGCGCTCACGTAAATTTGAGGGTTTCTTTCGATTTCCTTGGGACCCCATCATCAGATCCTGATATGGTGGCCATGGGACCACATGGGGAGCATACCCTTTCGAATACAAAAAGAATTTTCAAAATCGGTCCACAATTGACGGAGTAATCAATTTACATACATAAAAAAAAAAAACCGATGAAATTGAGAACCTCCTTCCTTTTGGAAGTCGGTTAAAAATAAATTGCTGTTCGTTTTTCTCGCTAAAACTTGAGAACGGCTGGGCGGATTTAGCTGATTTTGGTTTTGAAATTATTGTCGTAGTCCAGCGAAGGTTTAAACGGTGAAAAATTAAAAGTAACTTAAAAATCCAAATTTCACGAGTACGAAGTAGCGGGCACAGTTTGTACTTCTATACTAATATAAAAACTATATAAAAACGCGAAAGTTTGTAAGTATGGATGGATGGATGGATGTTTGTTACTCTTTCACGCAAAAACTACTGAACGGATTTGGATGAAACTTTACAGTAATATAAGCTATACATCAGAATAACAGATAGGCTACTTTTGCAGCGATAACCGACATACACGCGGGCGGAGCCGCGGGCAACCATCCATCCATACTTACAAACTTTCGCATTTATAATATTAGTAGTTACTAAATAAAGCTGAAGAATTTGCTTGGACACGCTCTCGAAAACAGGTCCGATTTGAAAAAAATAATTTTAGTTTAGATAGTTTATTTATCGTGGAAGGCGAGAGGGGGGAGGACTATATATCATCACGCTAAGACCGATAGGAGCGGAGCACAAATCAAAATCGTTTTTTTTTTCTTTTGAGAGCTTCCGCTGCGTGCGCTGCGTTATTAGAGGTTCAAGTTTTATAGAAAGAATTGTTCCTCTTTAAGAGATCTAAAAAATAGCTAGCAACAGCATATTATGTCTATGTTTTGAGGTTGGCTCACTATTACCCTTTTATATGGTAACCTTTGTTCATGGTTTATATCATCACGCTACAGACAACAGGAGACGCAGACTATGTTGCGGGAGTCAGCTAGTCTAGAATATAACTATGTAGTAAAATTATTATATGAAGCCCCAGACACAATATCTATTTCCATTACTCCGTGACGGCCATGGGGCTAGAGACAATGACAATGCCTCGAACAGTAACATCTGGGCAGAAATAATACGTCTGTAAGAATTATCTATTTATAATTTTGACAAGAATACTAAGAATCTATTGCAAGGATTCCATCGAAAAGATTATAATTTTTGTTTGTAGATAGACTACTCTTATTTATAGTTATTTTACGTAACCAAACAAATAAACAAAGGGTGTTCGAGATAACAAGCAGTTAATGATGTGTCCAATTTGTCCATACACTTGGAACTGCTAACTGCGTACTATCGACGGGACCTCGCATTGACTGGAAAAATATTTTTGACGTTGTCGATAGGAATTTTATTACAACGAACTTGTAGAAAATGACGATAGGGCTTGTAAGTATAATAAGTAAATAAATAGTATGTAAATCTTATAAACAATTTTATTTGGAACTAGCTGAGTCCCGCGATACAATAACAACCGCGGATAACCCTGCGGGCCGAAGCTAGTCTAAAAAAATAGCCGAGGTTACGTCTTATAATCAACAATCAATAACTTATCAAAATCATTGCAACCGTTCCAGAGGTGCAACAAACAGACAAATTTAAAGTTATGTTGTACCTACATATGTGCCGTATATATACACACATCAAAAGTGTCTAGGGATCAACATATGTGTCTAGGGACCAACATATATTTTTGCAATAACTTTTCTCCTGATTGATATTAATTAAAATTTTCTTTAAGGATTCATCAAATAAAGTGTTTTCGTTTGTCACAGTAACGATAAACCAAGTCACCTTTGCATTAATAAAGAAATTTGCCATTTTCCTAATAAAGGAATTTTTGACATTTGAACCACTAACATTAAAGTTCGAAAAAAAGACTGAAATAACAGTTTTCTTTACAATTTTATTAGGTAACTTAAACAATTAATAATCCGTGTTTCTACCGCGAACACTAACAACACAAGAATCGGTTTGGCATACTCAAAATGAGTTCATCCAAATCACGCTGTGGAATTGCCGCCCATGTTCGTTGCAACAACAAAAAAGGTCTTCTTGCGACTGGATACCCTCCATATTCGGCAGAGCTCTTCTCTGTAGCATATCCCATGCATGCTCAATCGGGTTCAAGTCTGGCGACTGAGCAGGCCAGGGCCAAAGCCACATCTCAATCTCAAGAAATCCGCATAAAAATGCTTGATCCCTAGACACTTTTGATGTGTGTACTTTCATGTGGCTTTAGCAAACCAATTTCAGGTAGTGTGTGAATTGTGTAAAGTTATTATAATTATTCTTTTAATCATTTTTAACAACGAAAAGACTAAAGTCACAATTAGGATAAATACATTTACACCTGATGCCCGAAGAGGTAAACAGAGACGTAAAGAGGTAAGAGAGGTAAATATAGAGAGCCATATTTTGCTGATTTTAATATCACCTACGCAATAGTGAACTGCCGTCAACCTGGCATTTACGGAATTAGTTAAGAAAATTAGGAATTAAATCGATATCCCTTATTGGTGACGAGCAGATTCCCTAGCGGCAAGTCGCAGAACTAACGTATGACAGATAAACATACGTATTCACATTCCACTTTTAAAATACGAATCACCTTCACGAAGTGGTCTTATAGTATTTTTTACTACTCCGTAGACGTCTATCAATAAAATCATTGTAGAAATAATTTAAAATAACAATGCACTCGCTCTGTATATTAAACTGTCAGGTAGAAGTATCTGTCATACGTTAGTTCCGCAAACGGCCACTAGGGAAATCTTCTCGTTACCAATAGGGAGGGATCGGCGAGTGTAAGCAACCCAAGGAGGATCGCATATACAGAATGTCCCGAAATTCAACGTCCAACGGCAAGTGGTGACTGTATGACACCTTTAAATAAAATATCTAAAAAAAATCCATTCCATTTTTTTTAGATACGAGTATTTTTCTTAAAATGGACATTTGTATGCACCATAACGACAAATCTGCAAGTTTCGGCGACGGGTTTTTTTTATTCATAGCGTAGTTAACTGCTCTATAGACCAAAAGTATAATTACCACGAGAAACAACACAAAAAAAATTGTTAGGATTATTTTATAAAAGAAATAATTTTTCACCTTGGTAAGTATAATAATACTTAGTACATTTAAAATTAACTTGGCAAAAAAAAACAAATTTGAAAAAAAATAATTGAAATGGATTATTAAAAATATTTTATTTAAAGGTGTCATACAGTCACCTACCCCCCACTTGCCGTTGGACGTTGAATTTCGGAACACCCTGTATATATGTAACTACAACTAACGATCGTGGGGAAATGTAAGGTCTATAAATATCACACTTCACACTAATATATAAAGGCGAAAGTTTGTGTGTATGTTTGTTACTTCTTCACGCAAAAACTACTGAACGGATTTGAATGAAACTTTTCAGTAATATAACTTATACATCAGAATAACACATAGGCTACTATTTGCCGCGATAACCGACACATACGCGGGCGGAGCCGCGCGCAACAGCTAGTAGTAGTAGTAAAATAAAGTATGTACACAACGGTTTCTTTCATGTTTTCCTTCGTTGCAGTAATGCTGTCCTACTTAGTCGCCGCCTTACTACACCTTCGAGATGAATAGGGTTGGTGACGCTCCGTTTCCTTAATCAGTCACCAAGCAAATATAGTGGGCTACATCCTCCTTTATAAGGAGGAGCTTATGTCCAGTAGTGGACTGGCATATGTCCAAATGACTGTTAAGTGGACATATTATATTTCCAACTCCTCTAGTTTTTACTCTGATTAATTTCGTTGCGGGTTCCAAGACAGTTTAATTTTACCTGGGACTTCCCGAGTGTCATTACTCGGTGTGTTCGTGGGTCACTGCTATTGATCCTGGTGTACATGAGTTATAGTGGTTGGCGTGTGGGCGGGATTAGTCCCATTAAAGTGGACTGTCTGATCGGATGGTGATGACTGTATGTATAACATGCAAGTCATGTTAACTACCAATACTTGATTTCGACCAATGCCAGTTGTAATCGATTCCATTGTTCACCTCAAACAATGGTAATCCTGTCATGCTGATTTGACATCATTTGAGATCCGGTTTGCACTGTCATTTATGTGCAACTTAGGTAAGGCACTGGCAAAATCTGTTTTATCTCAAAGATCATCTTTCCTGGAAGGAATCCGATTTATTCTTGCTTTTGACTATGGACAGAACCAGTATCTCCAGCCAGCGAAAGTTCTCGCACTGGTAGAAGAGCACCCTTGTGGTTCATCACCAATTTGTTCCGGTTCTATCAAATATGTAATTCAATCTAGAACAAAGGTTGTGTAACCAATCAGATAACGTGATAGGAAAGAGCGCCTAAAGATGGTTTATTTTTAATTATCAGATTTCCTCTACTATAATGTGCATGTATTACACATATAAGTCTTCCTCTTAGATCAATCTATCAATTGCTAAAAACTGCATTAAAATTCGACATCGGAAGCGACTTTATTTTATATTCTGTAAAGATGCGTTATATATAGCTCATAATAACATTATCCGATTTTACACATGGAATAAAGAAACTTTTACTAGAACGAATAAAATGCGTTCGTAATAAAAACATTGAAATACAGAATTAAACCCGGTCTACGCTTGATTCAGGTTTCAAGCAAGCTGGTAGAACTCGTTACTTTACCGAACGAATGGAACAAAAATATATCATAGTTCTAGACTTATTCAGCACAAATACTAAATCTGTTGTACTACTCCACAAACAAAGGACATTACTTTTTAGTAAAGTTATAAAGAAAGAAAAGCAAACATTCTTTATCATCGTTATAAACACATTAGCTGTTACGACAACAGCGCTGTATAAATAAAAGGAAATTTGCAGGATCATCCTACTAATTACACAGCGCTAATGGCAGCACCTCGGCCTTTAATAAAGAGTTTACGGCTGATCTTGAATACCTATTATTTATGCGAATCTTAGAAAAGAAATATCACGCACAGAATTCTCTTCGTAAGTTGTTATAGGCTTTTCTGTTACGATTATCGGACTATCTCTGGCATGACGCAGTCCGAGTGGGGGGGTGCTCTATGATCCCTGGTTACCATTGCAGTTGTGGTCAAAACACAAAATTGTAACTCGCATTTTGCATTGAAATTTTAGAAGGTACTTTTTAGGCAGGTGTTCGTGGGCGACGGATAGGCACTCATTATCAGGGGTCAGTAGGTCAGACTGGATCACAGTCTGCTGATTTGTCCCTAATTCCCAAATTGCCCAGTGAAAATTTAATTACGTTATTCAGCTTAAGGCAGGGAGCTTAAGGCTAAGAAGATAAACATGAGTTCTAGCCGGTAAGAGATTTGCTCATTGTAAAATATTTGTTACGTTCCAAATTGGGTGTGCTATAATAGATTGTACATTTATAAAGGAAAATATTACATACAGATGTGGGAAGGAAAGATAGGAGCTATAACAATATATAAAGCAAAATCTGTTTCGTTAACATAACAAATAGAATATCACGAAAACATGAATTACTGGTTTTTTTCTTTTATTCATCTCTCGGGTCTTTTATGACTGGAAGGTAATCTTATAATAAAAATGTAACAGGTCCAATTCTGTACATTAAAGATATTTAAAAAATTTTTTTTGGAGGGCTGAGACAGATATGTAAATATGGCGGTGCGACGTTCGCCGGGTCAGCTAGTGTATGGTATAAATCTAGGTATTGCCTTTACTATTATCTATACTAATATTATAAAGCTGAAGAGTTTGTTTGTTTGAACGCGATCTCAGGAACCGCTGATCAGATTTGAAAAATTATTTCAGTGTTAGATCATCATTATCGAGGTCATTTATCGAGGAAGGCTATATATCATCACGCTAACACTAATAGGAGCGGAGCACCAATTAAGAATGTTTCAAAAAACGGGGTAAAATTATCACGCTACGGGTAATAGGAGACGCAAACGAGGTTGCGTGGGTCAGCTAGTTTTTATGTTTAATATTATGCTGACAAATTTCACACAAGTCTCTGATCCCAATCTGATCTGAGTGTGTTAAATAGTAACTAGAGTGATTATTCTTACATATAAATTATGTTTATCAACAACCAGAATAATCGGATTTTCACACAAACATGGTCATGATGGAAATCTATGTCTCTTGCTTAGCAGTCGTGATCACTAATGATCTTGACTGCTAAGCAAGAGACATCTAAGTCAAGATCATTAGTGATCCTGACTGCAAGCAAGTGGTTAGCCCTAACTACTAGTCACTAGACTAAAGGGCCAGTATTTCCCACTGTAATCAGTTTCATATTTAATCAGTTTATCTTCGACTTAAGCAATACATTTTAGTGAATAAATCCACTAATACTGTGATAAGTGTTTAATCTTTTTATTTCAATACTGACCACAAAAAATATTTCCTTAATCTTTTATTACTATAGACTATTACCGAAAAACGCAGTGTTTTGTTCATAAAAACAGTAAAAGTGGCATTATTTAAGATCGAGTACTAACTCAACCGGTTTTACCTGAATATCAGTTTTTCCACAGACCTCCGCGACCCTGAGGATGAGCTGAATTATAAGATTGAACTATTCAGTTGTCAGTATATTTGAGGGCACTGACTTTCCAATTACAATTGCCCTTGAGCTTCATTATAATGACGAGTTATTATTAACATTATTTTATCAAATTAGCCAACTATACCGTAACATTATACTCTTTTTAACAGTACTCGCCTGAGTATTTATATTATATATTGCATAAAAATGATAATCATAATGTAAATAAACTGTTTATGCGTGTGCAGGTAAGAATCATTGCTATCTATCATCTCTACCTGCCTTGGATAGGAAAGAAGGCGTGAGTATATGGTTGGTTCTACATATTCGTGTTTGTGTGTATATGTATTTGTAATAAAGATAAAACTATCATTTAAACACATACACAAGACACACACACACCTACGTTTATAGTGGAATATTGAGTACCTCTTTTATAAACAAAACAGGAGGGCGCAGTCAACCTCACCCTGTTGTTTCTCGGTCCTGAGTGGATATCTAAATAATATTGACATACTATACGCGTGTACAATGAGTGGATACTGGTATTGTCATTGAATTAGGTTAAATTGTAAAATCAATATTGATTCATAGTTTTGTTACATTTAACTGATGACAAACATGTCAATCCAAACCCAAACATACAATATAACTTGTAAGGGGTATGTCTGCATATAAAAGTTATTAAGTAACAGAATCCAAAACAAGTTTTTAGAATTTTTGTCTCCTTCCGTGTAAGTGCGTGTGCGATTATCTCGGAAGTGGCTGAAGGAGAAGATATTTTCTCTTATGTATTGTGGTAAACTTCACTTAACATTTAGTTTTTGTTTTATTTCAATCGGTTGACAAATAATAAAGTTATATTAGCTTCAAGAATCACCGTGATATATACGCGGGCGGAGCTGAAAGCAAAAACTAGTTGGAAATAAAAACAACCTGAAAACATTTAACCTATATTATCGAAAGTATATCTTGTGATGAAATACAACTTTTTCTATGCGGGTGCAAACCCGTTCGGGCCGTCACCTGATAGTAAGTGCCTATCGCCGCTTATTAACACCTTCCTACCAGAATTAGGGAGGGTTTTAAGTCTCCGGTAACCGGCAACACTGACTTGGTGAAAAGTAACAAAATAACTGCTTAACAGCTGTTAGGGCGTGGTATCCCAACTATGGCTAAGAGGTTAATTGGCAACCAGCTGCGCCCTTCGGTTGTTGTTCTTCTTTTACAACCGCGGGACAAAGAAAGCCCAAACAAGTAGCCTAACGTAGGCTACTACTTAAATCATCAGCTAACTGCCAGTGAAAAACCCGTCAAAATCGGTCTACTCGTTCCAGAGATTAGACAGAACAAAGTCAAAAAAATGAACAGTTGTTTTTTGATGTATTTATTTTCCTCTGCATTCAGTGAAAAGGTGTTAATTTGAAATTTGAAATAGACACTTCAATTTTGTTCATTTTTATACGATTATCTTTTCATTACCTTTATATAAATAAAAGAAATGATTGATCGTAATCTAAGTGACAGTTAAGGCGGTTAGTCGATCATTTTTATCGTCAATCGTGTAGCGTTTTTATCTTCTTTTATTTATCATCATCTTTCAACCATTATCGGTCAGCGCGAAATTACTTAAATCTCAAGTGTGTGTACAGCAATAATAGTATCTAAAGTGAAGTGTTTCTTTATCACTTAACTTTATCTTTGAACGTCATTTAAAAATATAGGTGACAAAATGAACCAGGTTTTGAAGGATTGACTTGAGAAGACACAAGGCCTCTCATGCGGGCTGACGTATTTGATCATCTGTGGAGGAACTGCAAGGGGCCTACGCCTAAATGCCACCACCACGGCTACTGATACCCGAGAAAGTGTACGGTTTTTAATCAGTTTGAGGCCAGCATAACCACTCTGTCGACCGTCCGCTGAGGGGTTATCCATAGATTTCCGCACTTATTGGAAACTTACAAATACTGTGACCTGTGACGTGATACCTGAACTCGAATGTTCACATGGCAAGGGAACCTTGGAATTATTGAGAAGCCCTAAACAGATATGTGTTATTTATTAAAGTTACTGTTATCTCATAATGTTTGTTTGTGTAAGGCTTGTCGTTTGTTGACAAAATTAATTCTGAACACTTTCAATTTTTTGGCATAGTCTAGACATTCTACAGAATCAGTAGGTTTTTGCGTGTGTGTGTTTGTGTTGGGTTTTATAGTCATAATGTTTCAAGTGTTTACTGATGCAATCTTCTGTGTTAAGCAAATAGTTAAAGCTGTCGGTACTACAACTTATAAATAAATAATAATAGCCGCATACTACACCTAACTTTTTTACCAACTCTGTACACAAAGCAAAAGATCTCGGTAGCTTTAAACACTTTTGTCACACTCGCATTGCCTATGACACACCCAAGAAAATGTTCAAGTGTGGTCTAGCAAGCAGAGTAGAATGAAAGCTAATCACTAGCTTAATGCTGTGAAACTCTGACGCCGGAAGTACTGTGGTACTTCGCCGCAGACGTCTCATAAGCATGTAAGAACATTTGTCATGAAACTATTTTTGTGAACCTTATACGGGCTGTTAGATAATATTCATTCAATAGATCGTTATACGTGATAGTTCATTCGTCATTACTGTCGAACCATTGCCGTACTGACAGCAATAAACATTGATATTATTTAATAATGTGATTGTACTTAAACTGCCAATGTTCAATAGTGACAATAGTTGCCTAATATGGGGCACTACGTGTTACACAATCAATAGAAAGGGCCTCCGAGGTGTCCTTTAGGGTCCGTTCACACAGACCGGCTCGGAGAGCATCGGCTCGCATTTTTCTTTTTACACAGACCGGATCGTATACGCTTGGGATTGGCCGAAGCGGGGCCGCCAAATATTTCACATAGATTGGCTGTGGAAGAGAATCGGAGCCGATCGGCTGCGCGAGCGAGAATGAGCACGCAACCGGAGCCGGTCGGCTCCTCTTATTATTTCACACTAAGTGCGTTCATGCATTCTTGATTACAAACGTAAACAGTGCACATCAAAAATAAACCTTACTACAACTACTCAAACCTCTGTTTTCAATGTGATAAAAATCTGATTTCCTCTCCGAGCCGGTCTGTGTGAACGGAACCTTATACCAATTTACGATTAAGAGTGTCGTTCTGGGTGGAAAAGAACCCGAGACCTACAGCTTAGCAGTCAGGGCCCCTAAACGCTTAAAGTACAGGCGAGTCAAAGGTCAAAAGAAAGAGCTCGTTGCGATGAGTGTTCGTATACCAAGTATCTCAATTATTAGAAGAGATAAGTGAAAGGAAGCCAAAACATAGGACATAGGCACTCCCTATCGGAAATCGCGTTTGAGTGTAATTTGAGATGTTCTCCTCCTAGCCGATAACGGCCACGGCGGCCAGTCTCAACGGAGACCAGCCAACTACGCAGGAGATATTATAGTACATAAGTGCACTCACAAAGCGCAAACACAGGTGCACTCTCTGTTCCCACACTCTCATAATCCGATGGGACGGTTAACCGATACGATCGGGATCAGGCGCAGGACCGATAGCTTTACGTGCTCTCCGAGGCACGGGGTTTCAGACCCCGACTTTCAAACTCCGAGCTGTTATTAAGTATTTCTTTAATCAGAAATACTCAATGACACTTTTTGGCCCGACCCGGGATTCGAACCCGAGACCCCTTGATAAGCAGTCGCATACGTCAACCGCAGGACCAACGAGAAGAATGAGAAATATGAATAGGTAATTGATGTGAAAATGATCGATCGGACTCGAAATATTTATTATTATAGTTTGATATCTACCGGTATCGCTAATGCCGCTTTAAAATATTTAAAACAATACGTCGAACATTTAACTCGAACGAGTGTATAAACGAATTTCCGTGGAAGTATAGTAATGTACAGATACAAATACCTTTCGTATAATTTACTACTATTAACAGTAAACACTCAAGGACGCCAGCACGAGTTTGTTGACTTTACACGACATTTATGAATTAATATTTGCTGAAGTACCGCCGTTAGTGAAAATTCTCGTTCATATTTCATCCAAAACCTAATTTCGAAGAACGAATACCTACTAAGATTAAGAACACTACTAAAGCTGTTGTCGATGACTTTACACACGCAAGAGACGCGAATATAATGAGAGAAACAATAAAGTTCTTTTTCTTTTTTTATGACTTATAGGCGGTCCACACTACAACGATATATCGTATTTATGATAGATTTTTTGAGAAATATCTGAGCCTCTTTCCGTCCACACGTACGATAAAACTGCACAAACGAACTGCACAGTTAAATCGCTACGATATATCGTTGTGGTGTGGACCGCCTATTACACGTCTCACTCATAGCCTTCAGATCATCTTAGGGCAAAGCAATTAAATCGAGCTATAGATATATTTTTAAATTAATCGATTTTTTTATCGATTTATTTTTTTATTTATAGATAAATTACACACATTTATTGTTTACGACGTCTCACTTAATAGAATACTTGCTGTACATTACTATACTACGCGTTTGGCCTAGTGGTTGAACGGTCACCACGCTGTTTCCTACTTCGCCAAGTGTCGTGGGTTCAAATCCCACGTAGGACAACACTTTGTGTGATCCACAAATTGTTGTTCTGAGTCTGGGTGTTCTTTGTGTCCGTTTCATGTATGTTTGTTAAGTCCCCCGCGACACAGGATTTATTCCTGGAGTTGTCTTTTTAAAAAATTAGAAATTAGAAAATTAGAATGTTTAAAGTGAATATAACAATAAAAACCTTGTAAAATTATTATTTAGCCATTGCGTATTATAAAAGGTTAATCTTTAACGATCTAGGACTCTATATCTATACAAAACTAAGTCGCAAACAAAGTACTATATCAACACTAATAAGAAATTCTAAAATTACTCTGTCTGTCTGTCTGTTACGGTTTTACGGCTCAACCGCTGCACCGATTTCAATAAAATTTGACGTGGAGATACTTTGATTCTTGAGGAAAGAAATAGACTACTCTTTATCGCGATAACCGACATACACGCGTGTGGAGTCGTTGGCAAAGCTACTTGAATTATATTTTTTTAATAATTACAATCATGGCCTAGCTGTCATGTCAAACGTCAAACCCGGCTCTCAGAACAACAAAGGTTCGCCCCATGACATGGTGTAGCAAATCATTTACGTTATTTATTGTAGCTAGTCTAACACTCGTATGAATGTGAGAATTTTTTGCACGGCTTTATTGAGCAGACACGCATAGATAATAAAGTGAAATACATGATGCATAATGTATGCATGTAAAAGAGATGTAGAAATCTAAAATGATAAAAATATCAAGTTAAAAATTATTTAGTAACGCATCTATTCTATCTATCTATTATCTTATTTATCTTTGAACGAGAAATTATTGTATTTATGTATATTATATACTAGCTGACGCGGTAAACTTCGTACCGCCATACTTACATATCTGTCTCAGCTTCCCACAGGCAGTGTACAGACGAGGCGAGGAAAAGAAATCCCGTTGTCTTTTTATTTTTCTTGTACACAGACCTTATCCTGACAAAAAAGAACACATAAAAAAAGAATTATTTAATTTGGTGCAGCCGATTGGAAGTAATGCGTACATACATTTCGGCGATTCATTTTTATAATATACTAGCTGATCCGGCAAACGTTGTTTTGCCATAAAAAAAATGGGTATAAAAAATAGATGTTGGTCTATTCACAGACCTACCCGATATGCACACCAAATTTCATAAAAATCGGTCCAGCCGTTTCAGAGGAGTATGGTAACTAACATTGTGACACGAGAATTTTATATATAAGATATAGAAGAAGAAGATAAGATAAGATATACAATCTAAATCTCGGAAACGGATTTACGGCTTCGGTGCCGATAAATCGATCGAAAAAAACCGGTTATTCAGGTACTAAGTCTGTAAGTGTGAGAAGTTCAGCATGTATGTATTTTGAACTATGTATTATTGTGGTCAATGAAACTGACGATCTCTAGTATTTAATACGTAAGAGACCAGCCTGTGGTCGACTTTCGACCATTTTGAGTGTCTTGTTACATTTGTTAACTGGTATAACTTGAACTGCTACTGTATTGACTTTTACTCTATGACAGATCAAAATATTACTTGTAGACTATGATTTGTAACTAAGAACTAATTATAATGTATGATTTAAGCTATTTAGTTCGAGCTCATACATGGGTATGGTATTCGCAATTCACAAATACACATGATTAAATTTGTAATTAAACTGATCGGTATGGCATGGACCAAAAATTGATTGTAAGTTTGAAATTTTGTTGCTTACATATGGAGGGTTTATCATGACAGTGCAGGCAGGTTGGTGATCACAGGGCG
Organism: Diaphora mendica; assembly: GCA_949125395.1. NCBI lineage: Eukaryota > Metazoa > Arthropoda > Insecta > Lepidoptera > Erebidae > Diaphora > Diaphora mendica. The sequence goes on along the minus strand of OX421318.1, from coordinate 29,094,703 downwards.
TAGCTTGTTGCACCAGTGACGCTGCTGGCGTTCACCGGCCTATTGAATTTAGATACGCCAGTTGGGATGGATATACCGCTATCGGTCGGTCGCCAGAGCCTCGTTCGTCATTCTGCACGAAAAGCTGAGGCACGAACCAAGTGGTGTGAAATTCGAAAGGCCTATGTCCAGTAGTGGACTGCGGTAGGCTGAAGATGATGAAACTTGTTGATGTAGAGCTAAAGTGCGTAATCGGATGAAGCATCACAGAACCGGCGTCGACCAAAGTCTATAGACGTTTCTACGCACTTCCTCTTTTCATTATTGCGGAGCCAAGACAATTGACGTAACTATAACAGAACAAGTGGTTTTATCGGTTGGAATGCGACCATAACATTTAATCGCAAGCCCCAGTGAGGTAACGAACCAAAGAACTGTCTAAGCGTTTATTCAATACTAACTGACCCACGTAGCCCTGTGTCCTCTATTGCCCTGGTGTGATGTTATACCACTAAAAAGGTTTTGTGAACCAACCTTAAAAGATAGACTGTCACGGATATTTATTTAGAACTATGCAAGGGGAACAATGCTATTATATTTTATTTTCGCGAATCTTCAACTATTTACGCAGCGCACGCAATGGAAATTCTCAAAATAAATATTTTTTTCTCGTTTTTGAAAAAGAATCAGCGCTCCTTTAGGTCGTAACATAATTATATATAGCCTTGCTCGATAAATGGGCTATCCAACGCTTAAATAATTTTTAAATCAGACCAGTATTTCCTGAGATTAACGCATTCAACCAAACAAACTAACTGAGTATTCAGCTTTATAATATTATAAATATAGATAATCGCTGTTCATTCAATATAAATTAATGATAAAAGTATAATCGACATCAACGCGTACAAATCAGAATAAGTTTTATTAAGTTGTACCTGCGAATTCTTCATCACTTTTTATTCCTACCCTTAGGGAATACACTTATACACACTTACAATAAAAATGTAACGAATCCAATTCTGTACATTAAAGATATTGTGAATTTTTTTTTTGGAGGACTCTATAATCGATACTGAAGCCAAAACTGTAATTTTAATCATTTTTGTCTGTCTGGATGTCTATATCTTGGCCGCGCATCACGCCGAAACTACTGAACGGATTCAAATGAAACTTGACATAATTTGAGTTCATACTACGAGGTAGGACATAGGATACTTTTTATCCCGAAATTCAGCACAGTTACCTGGAGAGAGGGGATGAAAGTCAAAATATGTACTTAGTTGTAATTCAATAACACAGTCCGATTTCATTCATTCTTTTTGTTGCTAGAAAGAAAAAAATAAAAGATAACATAATTTTGGCAAATATGTGTAGCACTACTTTGAGTTTAACCAGCTCCATTAAATAAATTGTTGGAAATATGTTTAAAACTGGAAAAGATATTGCCCACAACAGAAATATAATTGAAATTCAGTAGAATTAAGAATCTTCTTCTGTTTACATCGCAGTAACAAAATTAAATTAAAAATTAAAAAAAAAACCCTACGCAAAGTATACTGGCACGCGTAAAGAACTTAATCGAATAATCACACGCCAAACATACCTGACATAATTTTGGAAAAGAGCTGTTACTTTTACACTGCTGGACCGATATTAACCAAACATAGCTAAGAACCACACCGCAAGGAAACTGGCTTCAAATGAAAAAAATCGCATCTATATCGGTCTATCCGTTTGAGAGCTACGATGCCACAGACAGATACACAAACACACACACAGACAGACAGATAGACATTGACGTCAAACTTATAACACTCTTCTTTTTGCATCGGGGGTTAAAAACTAAAATTTTACCAAAAATAAATAATTCGATAAAACCACTACCGAAATATATACTTAGACTTACACCGCATGAACTTAGAGCTGTACGCGGATATATAATAAGCTTAATGTTCACTAGATGTCACTAAGTGTATCAAATCGTAAATTTCAAAGATACACACATCAAAAGTGTCTAGGGATCAAGCATTTTTATGCGGATTTCTTGAGATTGAGATGTGGCTTTGGCCCTGGCCTGCTCAGTCGCCAGACTTGAACCCGATTGAGCATGCATGGGATATGCTACAGAGAAGAGCTCTGCCGAATATGGAGGGTATCCAGTCGCAAGAAGACCTTTTTTTGTTGTTGCAACGAACATGGGCGGCCATTCCACAGCGTGATTTGGATGAACTCATTTTGAGTATGCCAAACCGATTCTTGTGTTGTTAGTGTTCGCGGTAGAAACACGGATTATTAATTGTTTAAGTTACCTAATAAAATTTTAAAGAAAACTGTTATTTCAGTCTTTTTTTCGAACTTTAATGTTAGTGGTTCAAATGTCAAAAATCCCTTTATTAGGAAAATGGCAAATTTCTTTATTAATGCAAAGGTGACTTGGTTTATCGTTACTGTGACAAACGAAAACACTTTATTTGATGAATCCTTAAAGAAAATTTTAATTAATATCAATCAGGAGAAAAGTTATTGCAAAAATATATGTTGATCCCTAGACACATATGTTGATCCCTAGACACTTTTGATGTGTGTATTTTCCGAGCTTCTACTCCGATACGAATCCGAGAATAAACTGTCAAGTTTATTTGTTTTTTGCAAAATGTACCACTAGATGTCATTTTCCAAATAATTACATTAGTAATTTATGTGATATTTTATTAAATCGGCCAAGAGCCATCTACGAGTATACACAAATAAATAAAATTGAAATGTCTGTTTATAATTTCAAATAAACAGCTTCTTAAAAATGCTTATCAGTAAATGCGGTACATGAATAGGTATGTTTTTTAAATTTATTTTTGTATGAAACTTTTTAAATTTTCACATAAACCTCTGTATGTAGGTTTTTCAATTGACTTAAATAAGAACTGAGAAAATAAATTTAGAATTTATATTTAGGGGATAAAATAGGGGTATGTAGCTTGTATGCAACTTTTTATTTCTTCAATGGATTTAAAAAGAAATAAAAATCTATGAAATAATAAAAAAGTTGTAAGTCTTGTACCTTTTGACCATAGAAATTTGCATACCTACCTAATAATATTTTTCTTGTATATTTCAGTTTGTAAATTTCATTTAGGTCGAGTATTGGTTGCAATTGTGTTTTTTTTTATTTGTATGTGTTAACCACAACTAAGTAGGTGATGTGCATTTGTTTTTATACGATTTTCTTTTGTTTTCTCTTGTGTCTTATAAATAAATATTAATAAAACAATCTTAAAGAATGTTTTCTTTAATAATATAGATAACTGACGTAATATGTACGGGGAGGGAGGTAACCAACAGGCATAGCGTGTTCTTCGTTTTTACACTGGGGTAGCTACTGGGTGGACCACGATGAACACACATCACAATGACCTATCTGTTAGGTTTCTCTATAGAGTCAAATCTCGAGATATCTTAACTAATATTATAAAGAGTACCTAAAGATTTGAATTCTTGTTTGTTTGCTACGATTTAACTGAAAAAATACTAAACCAATTTGGAAAAATCATTCTCTATTAGAATTATCCCTGATGAACATAGGCTATAATATTTTCAAAGTTGGAGATCCATATAACACAAAGGGTAAAAAATATCAAAAATATTCTGTTGTAACTATTGACAATAGAGGAAAATAATATAGGTACTTCAATTTTATAGAGGACAATAATGTACACAAAAAAGTCCGCGATACCATAATTATGTCTAACTTTTATAGATATGTCACAATAGCTACTTAATTGTGGTAAAATAATCAAAATTTGTTGAAAAAAATCCATATTATTCAGTGATGAAAGCTCAGTAGGCTTAAGCCTAGGGCGGCTTATTTTAGGGGGCGGCAAATTAAACGATTTAAAAAAACTACATTACTGTAATAGAAAATGGAGAAAATAAGTCTTGGCAGTTTAACAGGAAGAAAGCGTCCGTTTCAGCGGGTGGCGGCAAATTAGGTTCAAGTAGAAATTTTCATCCTTGGTCCTTTCCGCCACCTCTTTCTGTACAATGTCATCTTTGCAAAAGATAAAACTCTGTTGCTATCTACTATGGAGCATAACACGGTTGGCAGCGAGAGATATTCTCCCATAACTGCATTCTATATCCAACGCTGATGCTCATGTAATGGCACAGGGAATCGGCTCAATACACTGGACAGGCAGGATTCAACTCACTTCTAGTAACCGCGTGCAGGTATTTCCAAAGCAACTGTGCCCGGAAAGAACCTGCGTTACGCGGAACGAATCTCACATGGATATTCCTGCCAATTGCGCATCCTGCCTCCGTAGACATGCTGTGATAAACGCGTATGGCTCAAACCAACAAGGGTGCCTGTGGCGCACCCTACTCTAGGCGGTCGGTGCTACCGTCTACACCGGGTACCGTAAAGTGTTATTAACCGGAGAATTCTGCGTTCCATCTTGTCGCAACGCTCAGTTTACCTAAATTCGGCAAAAGCTTTCGAGCAAACTATCGAAAGTGCTCGTCAACCTACTGTTAAGGACAGGCCTAGATACATTATTTGGGATTAATACAGTACGAGAACTGAATTGAACACGATTGAGGCGCTTTAAAGTGGCCTCAGATATTCATCTTGGAACGACACATATATTTCATCATGTCACAATAATGATGTCGATTACTGAAAGAAAAATAATGTAAACGCTCATAATCTTCACTTTATAAATATTTAAGTAAAACTTAATCTTTATTAAGTTAATTCTTTTTTTCGTGGGTACCTGTTGAAAAGTTTACACACAGCTTAGAGATGTGGCTTCGTTACGCATCTGCTATCGTATTTACAATGGGGAGTGCTCCGAGCAATTGATTGAATTGATCCCTGCCTCCTTTTTCCGCCATAATCCTACGCGACTGCAGTTTCATCCTCATCATTTAGATGTCAACTGTGCGCTTTTCGAGAAAATTTCTGCCCTACACAATAAAACAGTGGAATGAACTGTCGACTGCGGTATTCCCGGACCAATGCGACCTTCAATCAATCTTCAAGAAAAGAGCATACTCCTTCTTAAAAGCCTTGTGACACCTCTGGTGTTGCGGGTGTCCATGGGCGGCGGTAATCGCTTACCACCAGGCGATACGTCTGTTCGTTTGTCAGCTATTATATGACAAATAGTATACAATCAGACAAATGATAAGAAACGATTGTATCGTTTAATTACTAACTCAAAAATAAGTATATTATTATTTTTGATTTGAGTACGCGGCTCAAGCAACGTTGCTATTCATGAGTGCGTTGTTTCTCATTGTTTACTGCGTGTTTTGGTGATATTGATGGTTTTGGAGAAAATTATTTGCTTTCTCCAACGGCTAACTGGATAAAATCACCATTTTCATCCTCACAGTTTTTGTTATGGGGGCTCTTTAAGGAATTAAGTAAATTACTCCTAAATATGTTCCTTAGCAACTTTGCTGTTGGATTTTTGTTCCAGCCACCATTTTGCCGAAATTGCGCAAACCAATTTTCTATTACAACCTGATCCAATTTTTGTGTAATTTTTCAAACAATTTTTGCCATTCTTTATCGCATTTAATGCTGTTCCTGTTACTTTTTTAAACAATGCGTGTTTCTATGGCATCCCATCAATTTTTTTATTACTGTTCAATGTGCCGATCTGTCAACTTTGTAAGTGATCGACTCAAGTTTTTAGTTTTGTGTATTTCGTATGGTTTGGTAACATCTTGAAACGACATTTGCTCATTGCCGTTATTAAAGTTATTGTTTAAAAAATTTTTTTCAATACTTTTAGTTAAATGTGGAACATCAAAAAACGCAACCAATTTTACAAAACGTTACAAAAGAAAAAGGGAAAGTTACTAGATAACTCAGATTCCTTGCATGTATTTTGGTTTGCCGTAGCCCGAACGCAAATCACAGCTTTTAGCAGAAGCCTATTTATTATCAAATAGTTTATTTATAGTAGCTTTTAGAAGAGTTGTAACTATTCTGCTTTCACGGAATATTGCAAGTTACACATTATTGCGATTTTATCACACAAGCTTTATCTTTAATTAATGCATTTCGAATTTCTGTTATTCTTTTTTTAAATAGATCAGGGCAAACAATCGGATTTTGCTAGCCACTTTCGGAGTTTCGGATTGTGGTTGGAGCCGCAAGTACTACACCTTGCCGCCGTAGGAAAAAATAAGCTTTAGATTTATAAAATAATGACAAGCTGAATTTATTTTCGTCTTCTGTCCAATTCATAACCTTTATTTTCGTAGCTGCATCAATGCCAATGCTCTAGAAACCTCTTCTGAGCTCTTTAGGTTTTAAAATGCTGTCATCAGGTTTTGGTTTTTGTCGTTATTTAAGTAATAGGATAAAAAAATTGTCAGAAAACTGTTTGAAGTGTATATGTAATAATCTTTATTTGTTAATCTCCTGACTGATTTAATGTGATTTTAATATTACCTGTTGTACAGATTAAAATATGTGGAAGAAATAAAGATTATACTTTGCAGTTTAATCATTTATTTTATATTAAAATGACATAATAATGACCTAAAATTTATTGATTATGCCATATCAGACAGGAAATAAAATCGCTCAACATTATTATCTACACCATATTTACGTGATCGAATAGAATATATATAAATTAGGGGGTTTCCATTAATTACGTAAGGTGTTCTAGGGGGGAGGGGATCGAGCTAAATCTTTTCAAATCTCACTTAGAGGGGAGGGGGTCTTGGCGGCAAATATCACGTAATTATTGTGTAAAATTGCGTGAAAAATTATTTCTGAATAAAATATGGCACAATAGTGTTTGTTGAATTAGTCCGAACTCCGCAGAGCAGCGAAGTAGCACTCGATTTTGCTTTGCTAGTCTTCAATAGAAGTAATAGAACAAGTTCAATAATCGGACACGTTTACCGCCAAAACATAAATTTGAAGAATCTCGCGTGAGATTTGGAGACGGGGGAGGGAGTTGAGGAAAATCTTACGATATCTCACCAAGGCGGGAGGGGAGAGAAAAAATCTCAAAACTGCCTCACGTAATTAATGGACGCCCCTTTACGATGTTTCGTTGAAATTATAATTTTGTTTGCTTACTTACTCTTCGTAAGACAACCAAGCATTTGACATTTCAAAGTCCGACGTAATTGTAGCCGCTAGGTGGCGCTATCATCGCGCATCCAGCATATAAAATATTCTCTAAGTCATATCAATAACTTATAAATGTGACATCTAGCGTAGTAAATAGGTCATTATTTTCAAGTTTATTTAAATCGATTGCAACGACATCTCCTAAAAATAGGTGATAACTTATAGTTACGCAATTAAAAATTATTATTTTAAAACAAGCATTAGAAAGTAAGTTTTATATTCGGAAAATAATAAAATAATTACTATAATTGAAGCATATCAATAAAATAGTGATTGAGTTTGTTAAACTATTTCTAGTACCTTATTTTTGCGCGCCATCTAGATTTAGTTGAATTTTTCTAGCTTTTTGCGGTGTACAGTTTGGGCCAGGGGAGGGTCGGTCTATTTAGTATATTGTGTCATTGATAAAACTTTCATATACCCAAACAGCCTTGTATTTGAGGCAGCGGGAAAAAGTTTTGCTGTAAAAACGAGCTTATTAGACGAACGAACTAGATTACCTAAATGACTATCGCATCTAGAATGTAGTCCAGCAATAAAATACCGGCCATCTAAGAATAGAGGTCAATTGAACATCCGGGAAACGAAATAACCAACACAAAAAATCTGATTAAACTCAAGGTCAAGTTAAATAATAAAGGCAACGTAACGTTTATTGTTGTACTTAGATAACTAGAACTGTAAAAGTTAGAATCTTATTTATAACAGTGAGCGAAAGGCGACGTCTCATTCCTTTTTAGCCGACTTCAAAAAAGGAGGAGGTTCTCAATTCGACCGTATATATGTTTTTTTTTTGTTAGTGTGTTCGCGGAAAACTTCGTCGTTTATGAACCGATTTTAATGATTCTTTTGTTGGGTTGTGTGCTGTTTTTGATATACATCAACGACTTACCGAAAGTACTTAATAAGGAACAAACATTGCCCGTCTTATTCGCTGATGATATATCAATATTGATTGCGTATGATAAGTCAGTAAATCCCACACCAATACTTCGAAAAACTCTTAATACAGTAAATCAATGGCTTAATGACCATAACTTGGAAATAAACTACAATAAAACAAAAACCATTCAATTTAGATCATATAAAAACACCCCTATAAACATTGACACAACATACAATAACACACAATTAGAAACCGTAGACACATTCAAATTACTTGGCATAACAATAGACACACATATTAACTGGAAAGCACACATTGATCTTATTAAAAATAAATTATCTCGATTCACATACGCCTTATTCCAGCTTAAATGCAGCACAAATGAAAAAACCGCACTATCCGCTTACTACGCTTACGCATACTCCTGGTTAAGATATGGGATTATGTTGTGGGGGAATAGTGTATACTTTCAGGATTTATTTATACTTCAAAAGAAATGTATCAGAATTATCGCCCAAATTGGAAATCGTGACAGCTGTAGGCCTTATTTTTCTAAATATAACATCCTCACACTACCATCATTATATATATTTGATATTTGTATATTTGTTTATAAAAACATAAATCACTTCACTAAAGTAAAAGACACCCACAATTTAAATACACGCCACAGAGACAGACTATACTTACCACAATCCAGAATTAAAATGCTGAACCAGAGCCCTTACTACATGGCAGTTAAAATTTACAACAATTTACCAATTCACATTATAAGTGAAACCAAACTTACAATATTCACTAAAAAACTGAAAACATTTTTAATCAAAAAATGCTTTTACTCAGTAGAAGAATACATGGAAACAAAACACAAATAATACATAATAGAAAATATACCACAAACAAAACACACACACACACAGCCACACACAAATGAACACACACCAACAAATCCTACACCTAAACAATAAATCACAATAATGGCTAGGTAGATAAATGATAAAGATATAATATATATGCAAAATGATTAGTTTTAGGCTTATGTAATTTAAAGCAGTTGTTCGATGTAAAATGTTATTATATCAATGATCTTTTTATTTTATTTTTTTAAGGATTTTAAAATGGTTCACTTTATTACTTAATTTTTAGTTATAGTTATTAATTTGTTTATCTTTATATAATTCTAAAATTCTATAACCTAATACCTATGTAATGTGTGTAACATCGTCATCTTCTCTCAAATTTGCAATGCCTGTAAAAGGCTACTAAGTTGAGACAAGTTATATTATAAGATCACAAATGTACCTACACTTAGTTAGCAATAAAGATTTTGATTTTGATTTTGATTTTAATGGCATCCAAGAGAAATCGAGTCGAACCTTGAAGTCAGATTTTATTTTGTTAATCTATAATGTTACTAGCTTAGGTCCGCGGCTTTACCCGCGGTTGTTGTTGTATCGTGGGTAACACCACGGGGCTCAGCTAGTATAGACATATAGATGATTCTGATAATTCTTATACTTAAATACCATTTAAAATCGTTCTGCCATAATTACTTTAACTTCAATAACGAACTTTCATACAAACTACCATCTACCGTTTTAACGCCAAAACGGGGGTTGATTTCTAAAGATACATTATTAGTACACCTCCACACCATTTATAGAGCATACATTCAAGTCTCTTACTTCAAAAACATAGGACTTTTGACATTTCTTACAAACTTGAAACTCCCGTTTTACCCCCTTAAGGGTGGAGTTTCGTAATATCCGTTCTTAGCGGATGTCAACACCCTATAAGGAACCTACCTGCTAAATTTCAAGTTTGTAGGTGTTTTAGTTAGAGATTTCGTGATTATTCTGTTAGTGGTATTTCGCTTTTGTATATATAGAAGAAGATAAGGGACAAACGGCCAGTCGAGTCAATATTAGTAAAATTTATTGAAAAAAGTATTGAAAATTATCGGTCAATCACTTATATTAAGCTACTACTGTTCGTTTAAATAGCGTTGATAAAGGTATATGAATCTGTACTGTATCATGCACCGCAAACTCTTCTACTTCAACAATCATATCTAATCTCATTGGGTACACTAAGACAAGTGCCACCGTCAACAGAATATCGCGGTAGCCTCACATGCCTCACAAACAGACTTTAGTATATAAACATAGTACCATTGATTTTTACAATCTTCGAGAACATCAGATAACAGGATACTTGGCATAATATTAGAAATTGCACATTGGCAGACATTGCACTAAAGTGCATGCTTTAGTTTTTGATCATGCAGTCATGCCTACGAATAAATAATAAGTCAGGAAATCTAACTGCGCTCTAAAAATGACCCAACAAAAGTTGTGTCCAAGTAGGCGGTGCTTAAAAGTTGTGTCAACCGCCGCCATTAGTCGGATATTGTTCTTGCAAGCGAGCACACGTCATATTTCGATTTATTATTGTGTTGTCAATAATCATGCCAGCGTGTGTTGTGAAGTGGTGCAGGAGCCATACAAGGCTAAAATGCCCAGGGATCACTTTTCACTGGTAAGTAGTAGTAAAATTATAGTTATATATAATGATTTGCAAATATGTTATCAAACTGAGATGGTTAACACTATGCAACATGAAGTCAGTACATTTTTGATTGTATTTTTTTTCTTTTTGGTGAAATATTGAAAAGTATATCGATAAAATATTTTTTATTATAAAATAGGTATGTATATTTATTTTGATAATTTTATAATGCTAATGTGTTTTGTATAATTGGTTTTCTTTTAGTTTTCCTGCGGCTGCAATTCGGCAAAAAAAGTGGATAGCTGCAGTTAATTTGGAAAGACAGGAATATGACTGTATGCCATTGGTAGTTGAAAGCAGCAATAAAATCGAGTGGGCACGATGAGAGAGAGAGTAAGAAATTCAATAATGTCCAAGATAATATTGGATTGCATTTTGGGAATAAGTTATCAAATCGGCATATAGAGTTCCGAAATAATATCATGAACGTGAAAGTTTGAGTCGCTAGCGACTCAAACTCTAAGTCAAAGTGTAGCTGATGCGATTATGTTTTGTTCGCAGCAATTAAACATGCCTGATTATCAAGACACACATGCAACTGTTATCTTTTTAGAAACGTTTAATAACCTTTTTGATATACTAAATGCAAGATCACTTTCTGGACACGGGTTTAACACCCTTTTTCGGTTGAACAAAAAGAAAAACTATACAATATTTTGGATCTAACCGAAAAATACATTAAAAATCTCCAAATCAATGTGCAGTCCAAAAAAACTCAAACAGTAAATGGACAAAGAGTAACGGAATATACCAACTTCTTGAAACCAGTGACCAAAACTCAGTCTAAAACTGGATTTCTAGGTCTTCTTATTTGTATTTCAAGTTTTAAATTACTTTTTGCTTGCTTAGTGGAGGCACAAATATTGAATTTTATTTTACCTTATAAATTTAGCCAAGATAATGAACTTGAACCTCAGCTCTAAATTCACAGGCAACAGCATACCATTGGAGGATATTCCAATACTAAATTGCTCTTCAGTAATCAATAAGACCACTCCTGGCTTTAGAAATAGTACAGACAGCGCTAGTTACTCTACTGTAGCAGGTGAGAGTAAAATAGAAGAAGGAAATTGCATGGTGCTATCAAAATTTAACTGCACTGTTGGCCTAGTGGTTTAGGCGGTCGCCACGCCGCTTGCCAATTCGCCAAGTGTTGTGGGTTCAAATCCTACACGGGACAACACTTTGTGTGATCCACAAATTGTTGTTCTGAGTTTGGGTGTTAATTGTGTCCGTTTCATGTATGTCTGTAAAGTCCCCCGCGACAGGAAAAAAAAACATGCTGGACGCTAGCCTTCAATTGCCAGAAACAGTGGAGCAAATTGTAGGCTATATAGCCGGCTTTGTAACCCGAAAACTGCAAGCGAAAATTAACTGTCCAGAATGCTTATCATTGCTACCTTAGCTCATAATTAGCAATTTTTCATTGCTAATGAAAAATGTGGACTCTCGTCGACATCCATCTGTGGTGTTGTATAAAATATGCACACGCACAGAAACACTAATAAGACAGATAATAAAAATACATGATAACGGAAAATCACTTACTCGAGCAAGTAATCTGTCAGTGATATCTACACAGTGTTTTTCTAAAATAATTGACAACGAAGATATTCTGCGCTTACTAAAAAACAGTCACCAGACAAATAATGACCATTTCATTTTTTCTATAAAATGTGTAATCGTTGAATTTCTCAGAATCCGTCTTCACTACATTGCGAAAAAAGATTCTTTTTTAATGTCTTCTAGGCAAAAACTTAATAAATTAATTATATTTCGAGGGACATAGAGTTTATAATACAAAAAAAACACAAATATATAAACATTATACAATTATATTGTTTTATTATTAACTTTGACTGGTCCACTTATACATAATATCGTCCATGTTGCTGTCATAGAAGAAATTGCAGCAAGCGCATGCACCAATCCCTGCTTTCGTTTTGAATTCAAACCAATCACAAACAATGTCTATTTATAACCTAGGTTTTGATTGGTTTTTGTTTCATACGTCGTTTTGGTTTCAAGACGGGCCACTTTTTGTGTGAAATTTGTTCCGAGTTAGACTTCCTGACTTATTATTTACTAGCGACCCGCCCCGGATTCGCACGGGTGGATTTCAGATCCACCGACGACACGATTCGTGCATTTGAAATCTGTAATATCTTCGAATATATTCATTTAACTTAGATACTGTAAAGGGCCATTTTGATCTATATTAAATGCACAATGTATTTAATTTACTTAATTGTATAAGGATTCATTCTGTATTGCTTAAAATCGCTTCGTAAATAAGCCATTATTTCTCGTAAAAAGAAAGGAATAAAAAATGTTTGTTGTGGGTTATCCCTAAGAGATAGACATACACCGTCGCGGACTTTTTTGTAGATCTTTTTAAGGTGTACAATACTGTAGTACATTATTTTGATCTATCTCGTAGGGTGCAACCAGCGTTTGCAATGTAAGCGCAAAAAATGTGTTTATTTGCTACATCACATTAGAAACCTCGAAAATTAACAGTGTTTTCATACTATATAATGCATTTATTATACATAAAAACCTTCCTCTTGAATTACTCTATCTATTAAAGAAACCCGCATCAAAATCCGTTGCGTAGTTTTAAAGATTTAAGCACACAAAGGGACATAGGGACAGAGAAAGCGACTTTGTTTTATACTATGTAGTGATTCGTAGAGTCATGCTATGTTCACCCTGGAATAGCTTATTAGATCGCGTCGTTGTTTTGCTGTTGGACTTATAGTAGGAGAGCTGGTACCATTTTTTGGGTAGGTATTTGAAGCAAGCTGAAAACTTGTCACACACCTCTCCTAATATACCCCAACACGAAACTGCAGACCTGGCTGGTGAGTAGCGGGACATATTTTTGACAACCAGCGATAGTGATGATGACGTAGGCTTGTGTCTCCCACGTGAGCACTGTTTCTCGGAGTGCTATAAATGGCGAAGTATATCGTTATACCATGGCTATTGTAAGTCACGTGACCTCGCCAGAGGGGGGGGGGGGGGTTGATTTAGCCCCGCTACTCACCAGTCAGGTCTGCAGTTCCGTGTTGGGGTATAATAGGAGAGGTCTGTGACAAGTTTTCAGCTTGCCTCAAATACCTACTCAAAAAATGGTACCAGCTCTCTGACCATTAAGACACAATCGTTAAATCCTTGACCTTGACAATACAAATTCAATTTCATATTAATATGTGTTAAACGCATCGTGTATTACATGAGCAAATGATAAAAGTTGTATGAAGTAAAACATGTTAGTTTTCGTTATCGCCAAATATTGATTTTATTATCCTCATTCCTCGACATAATCACAATAAAATAGTTTTAAAGGTTATCACAATTTTCCTGTTCGCAATTTTTTGGAGTACGTGTACATCATCAATTCATCATAGTGTTACGGTTGGTTTCCATTTCCAGCATCCAGCCGCTTGCCTGACGCCATCTCGACTGGAATGATGTAGCGTGAGTCTTACGGTGCTAAGCAAATCTATAATGGATTTTCACTGAGTGAACCTATAACGTCATATAGGTAGGTTTCGCTCTCGGGACGAGGAGGAGTTAGATGAAACTGACCAGTAATATAGCTTACTAGCTGACCCGGCGAACTTCGTACCGCCATATTTACATTATCTGTCTCAGCTTCCCACAGGCAGTGTACAATCGCAACTAAAAAAAAGACTTTTCCCGTTATCTTTTAATTTTTCTTGTACACAAACCCTATCCTAACAATAACGAACACATTAAAAAAAGAATTATTTAATTTGGTGCAGCCGATCGGAAGTTATGCGCGTACCGTACATACATTATAGGCAATTCATTTTTATATCTATACTAATATTATAAAGCTGCAGAGTTTGTTTGTTTGTTTGAACGCGCTAATCTCAGGAACTACTGGTCCGATTTGAAAAATTCTTTCAGTGTTGGATAGTCCATTTATCGAGGAAGGCTATAGGCTATATTTTATTTTCAGAAAAATTAGGGATTCGTAAGAAAATTGCTATTTTGTAACCCAAGGTGTGACATCGAACACCTATTCTTGCGTGCGCTGCTAAAACTATTGACAATACAACAAAATAATGTACTATGGGTTTGTAGGTCCCATTAAGATCTACAAAAAAGTCCGCGAGAGCATATATCTAACTATCATGGTTTAGTCACAATAACCGCTTTTGTGTTCAAAAAAATTATTAAATCTTCTAAAGAAAGAAACTACAGGAAACTACGTTAAATGTGTATCGTAATATTAATCCATAGCCAAATTAAGCATTATGTTATCAAGAGTATTTATGTAGAAGTAACATACTTTTTGTTTCATCCCAATCGGACATTTCGTTTAGAAGTTATCACGAGTTTAAGACGCTAAGAGTTGGTACCTAATAATGAGTTATTTGCCAAATAGTTTTTTCAACATAATACCTAATATTAATATTTATCCAAATAAATGTGTTGTTGATTATAAGTATTAGATCTTAGAAGAGTATAATAAATACACCTATACTAATATATAAAGCTGAAGAGTTTGTTTGTTTGTTTGAACGCGCTAATCTCAAGAACTACTGGTTCAATTTGAAAAAAACTTTCAGTGTTAGATAGCCCATTTATCGAGGAAGGCTATAGGCTATATATCACCACGCTAAGACTAATAGGAGCGGAGCACCAATGAAGAATGTTTGAAAAACGGGGGAAAATTATCACGCTACGGGCAATAGGAGACGCAAACGACGTTGCGTGGGTCAGCTAGTATATAAGATAGCGTATAGACACGCGGACAGCCGTATTCTTACTGGCTTTAGACGAATTTTGTATGTGATATGGGGCAAATTAGCAGACGACACGAGACGTAGTATAACGCAAAGATTGTAATTAAGTTAGTGTACGGTTGCAGTTAGTAATGCAGACACGCCACAGCAATTTAGTTCTGCGGAGTTTAACATCAAAACAAGGTTAGGTTAGTTCATTACATAATCATAAGTGATACAAGTTAGTAAGGAAAGTTTTAAACCCAGTTTGTGGGGACAAGGCCACTCAATACTAGGTCTAGGGAGGACAATATAGCGACCCAAAAATATGGTGAACCTTATGTGCTTTTAACCCCCGACGCAAAAAGAGGGCTGTTATAAGTTTGACGTGTCTGTCTGTCTGTCTGTGGCACCGTAGCTCGCGAACGGATTAAGCTATTTCAATTTAGAATGACAATTATGTAATTGATAACTTCGACCTGATGCTGCATAGGGTTTTTTTTATTTTTTTAAATTAATGGTTATAATAATAAAAGTTGTAGAGTTCCTTTTTATTTTTAAACAGGTTAATCTCTGGTATCGTCAATCAGATATATTTCTATGAGGGTATAAGGGGTATGTAGCATTACGCTGCGATCTTTAGGAGCACATCAGGGGCAAGTAAAGGCCAGGTGAAACTTTGAGAAAAGTTTTAACAGTAATTCAATATGTTTTATATCCTCAATTACATAATGTTCTCAATTTAGTTTTCAATCTATAGAAGTTGTGAATTTTCCTTAATTAACGAGTAATTTTGTAGTTCGATTATATACCATTAGATCATAGTCGACGCTCAAAATTCAGACTAACTAAACTGTGCCGTAACTAGTTTCAAACTAAGCAGAAAAATACTTATGATTTATCCCAGTAAATACTATAATAATCGAAATTTAAATTATTTATTTATTTTTTAAATTTTTATTTGTATTATTTATGATTAGCTGAGCCCCGCTGTGTTACCCGCGGTATAACATCAACCGCAGGTAACGCCGCAGGTTCAAGCTAGTCTAAAAAAGTAGCATAAGTTACTCCTTATATTATCAGCTATCTGCCAGTGAAAGTCTCGTTAAAATCGGTCCAGCCGTTCCAGAGATTAGCCGGAACAAACAGACAGACAAAACTTGTAAAAATAGTTATTATGGTATATGTACCGTGTATACATTACATACATGTAATGTTAGAGTTAGAAAAATGCGTTATTTTAATATTACAAACATACACTCCAATTTAATTTATTTGTATAGATGTGATGATATGATATTAGATGTGGGTGCATTCGCTGTCTAGGTAACGACCGTAAAGTGGTGCTTGGTATCAAAACCCACTTGTACAAATGTTCGTATTCATAAATATGTATATTTGAATTAGTCGTGCATTCTAAGAATGTTTATCAGTGTCCTAGAACAAGTAGTTTAAGTCATACTAAAGTAGTATACTCGTAGTAAGTTGTGTCATTTCAAGCAAATTGTCCAAATTACCTATGCCTAAACAAACAAGTCGTTGGTCTTGCGGTTGGCATGTGCGACTGCTGATCATGAGGTCTTGGGTTCAATTCCCGGGTCGGACCAAATGTTTGTATGATCTACAAATATTTGTTTCGGAGTTTGGGTGTTTTCTATGTATAATATGTATGTATTTACAAAAAAAAAAGTATATATGTATTTGTATCAGTTGTCTAGTACCCATAACACAAGCTCTGCTTAGCTTGGGACTAGATGGCGTTGTGTGTTGGATGTCCGAAAAATATTTAAGTCTAATTTTTTTTTATTTCTTTTTTTTATTTAAAAAGACAACTCGCGCATTAGGAATATACTTTCCTGTGTCACGGGGACTTAACAAACACATATGAAACGGACACAAAGAACACCCAGACTCAGAACAACAATTTGTGGATCACACAAAGTGTTGTCCCATGTGAGATTTGAACCCACAACACTTAGCGCAGTCGAAAGCGACGTGGCGACCACTTATGCCACTTTTTTTTTGTTTTTACGAGTGGGAATCCCTTCGGACCGTCACCCCGCCGGTCTGCGGCGGGGTGGTGTGTCGGACTCGAACCGACTATAAAAAAAAAACTTCGTTTAAAAAAACCGACTTCAAAAACTGAAAAGTATAAAATAACTTAATTTGAATGTGCTACCTATTCATAGGTTTGAATTCGGCGCCAAGCCAAATGTAATAGTAGGTACCACACTCGCTATATTTCGAGACGAATGTCAACGACGTCACCAACGCTTCGGTTGTTTTGTCCTACGCGAAGAGCAGCTATCCCGCTCAAGGTCACGCGCGGCGAGTCCTACTATTACATTTTGGCTCGGCACCGACTTCAAACCTATGAATAGGTAGCACATTCAAATTAAGTTATTTTATACTTTTCAGTTTTTGAAGTCGGTTTTTTTAAACGAAGTTTTTTTTTATTTTTCGCTTTTTAGTCTTTCTCAAGTCTCTCATCATCATTTCACCTAAATAACTTGAAAGATTACGACTTTATTATTCTATACAGTACAACATACTGTATAGAATAATAAATAAATATTTCGGACATGATGTTTACAGAATATGAAAGCATGCAGACAATTGCCTTAACTTTATTGCAGGCGCTCACGTAAATTTGAGGGTTTCCTTCAACTTCCTTGGGATCCCATCATCAGATCCTGATATGGTGGCCATGGGACCACATAGGGAGAATACCCTTTCGAATACAAAAATAATTTTCAAAATCAGTCCACAATTGACGGAGTAATCGATGTACATACATTAAAAAAAAAAAAAATACCGATGAAATTGAGAACCTCCTCCTTTTGGAAGTCGGTTAAAAACCACACGGTGTGCCACTCTGCGCCTGAGGAGGGAGGGATCCAGGAACTGCTATTATTAAGACATCTAGACCCCTCCCAGGACCGCTTATGCCACTAGGCCAACCGTGCAGTCAAAACTGCGAGGTTGCATTCAATTACGAGCGCATGCTCTCTACCTAAAATAATTAAATAAGCAAACGAACCTATATAGTTATGAAGCGATAACAAAATCAGGTAGGTATTTGTCACAAAACAAAAATATCGATTCGACTCATACTCCCTAGGAAAGCACTTCTATATTTTTAATTTGCGTCCCAGAGGATAGTACTTTTAGCATCTGCTTTAGCATACGTTTGAGTAGGGTGTATAACACATCCTTGTAGTTGATAAAACCCTCTCCAAAACAAATAAAATTTTAATAAGAAAATAAAATCGATCGATTGATTTCTCTTGGATGCCATCATCAGATCTTACGTGTCCTTATCATGGTACCACCGTTGGGATATCTCCTTTTCATTAAAAAAAAGAATCATCAAAATTGGTTCATAAACGACGAAGTTATCCGCGAAACAAACATTTAAAAAAAAAAGGTCGAATTGAGAACCTCCTCCTTTTAATATATTTCTAAATACATATTATATTACAGATAAATTACACCCAGACACATAACAAACAGTGATGTTCCGGATATCCGTATCCGTATTCGTATCCGCGGATATCCGAGCGAAAAAGAAGATCCGTATCCGTATTCGTATCCGTTACTTTCCTGGCGGATCTTTTACGGATCTTATTAATTTTCAATTGATAGATAGGATGAAATAATATATAGATGATTAAGCTGAATTCAAAAACTAATAAATTCCAATCAGAACATTTCTATTTCGTAAAATCAAATTTTTGGCACCTCTATATTGCGAACATTTAAAGTAGTAAGTTTCCATATCAATAAAACATAACTTAAAGGTACTAAATCAACGATATAACGAGATTAATTTATAGAAAGTTATAACATCACTTATATAATTATAAAAAAATGAGAAAACCGAAACCTAAATCTGTTTTTTTTTACTAATAGGTCTTTACCTATGAAATTGCCGTTTTGTATGCAATAAGTGAAAGTACTTATTTTTTCAAACTTTCTTATTTCTGTTATTCGAAGTAATCACCCATGCAATCGACGCATCTTTGCCAACGCATTGGCAGTTTATTGATGCCCTTCTTGTAAAAATCAGCTGGACGGGAGGCAACAAACTCTTCAAAGGCATTTTGTACTGCCTCTCGGGAATTGAAATTTTTACCCACTAAAAAGTTGTCTAAATTTTGGAAAAAGTAATGTCGGTAGGTGCAAGGTCTGGTGAGTATGGCGGATGAGGGAGAGCTTCCAATCCCAGCTCTTGCAGCTGCTTCACGACAACGCGCGACCCCATATGGTAACTTACTACTTTAAATGTTCGCAATATAGAGGTGCCAAAAATTTGAGTTTGAAAAATAAGTACTTTCACTTATTGCATACAAAACGGCAATTTCATAGGTAAAGACCTATTATTATCATGAGATCAATAATAAAGAAAGTTATAAGATCACTTTTAAAACTATGAAATAATTAGAAAACCGAAAATAAATTATAATTTAATGATTATTCTAATAAGGTAAATTAATAATGTTTGCCACATAAAGTGTGGCAAGCAGTATTAATTTTCCGATTGAGTAAGAAACTAACGATCCGTATCCGTATCCGTGTCCGCGGATCTTGACACCAAAAATCCGTATTCGGATCCGTATCCGCGGATATACATTTTTAACGATCCGGCACATCACTAATAACAAATGATCGTGTTCATCACACAAAGATTTGTCCTGGATGAGAATTGAAGCTACGACCTCTGGTATACGGCGGTAAAAACTAACTAACGGTAAAGACTAAAATTGAGAAAAACTTCAGCAACAATTAGCAGTGCTTAGGGTCTGAGGGATATGCGACACTGCCCTACTGCCATCCCTAAATTAACTCAAGTAACATGAGCTTAATCTAAGGAAGTGTCACACTCATAAATTCACCCACAGGTCAACGAGTCAAATTGTAAATTCGAATAGTAATTCGTCTTGCTTTTGATAGACATAATAATAATTCATACCGACATGACTGACATGGTATATAAACACTACTAAGGAAGGCCTTACTTTATGCTCAGTAGTTGCCAAACGTTTGCAGTACACGATTTGTTGCTTTTTTTTGTGTGCCAATATCAAGTATGAAACTTTCTTAATGGTAAATAAACACTATAATACGTAAAGCTAGCAAGGAAGCTAGGGGCTAGAACTGATCGTCAACAAGTAACCCCCCTTATATATTCTGCCTATCCGTATAATAATTGTGTGGTGACTTGGTGACGAATTAAGAATACAAACTGACACCACCCCTACCTCATAGGTGTGCTAAGGGAACCACAGCAAACAGAAGAAAAACTCGAAACAAACCCAATACCAACCGGTCTGGGCAGCTTGGTATAGCAGGCGAAAACCTCCTTTTCAAGGAGAGTCTAAGTCCAGCACTGGCCTACTAAAAGCTGTTGATGAGATCCTTATAAACAATATCTATGTATGCCCTCACTAATCCATACTTACAAGAGTTGCTTTCTATTGCTTTTTTATTAACAACTAGCTGACCTGGCGAACTTCGTACCGCCATATTTACATATCTGTCTAAGCTTCCCACAGGCAGTGTACAGTCACGGACAAAAAAATTGTATATCAATAACACATAATATGTGTTATTGAATAACAACTAAGTACATATTTTGACTTTCATCCCCTCTCTCCAGGAAACCATGCTGAATTTCGGAATAAAAAGTAATCTATGTCCTACCTCGTAGTATGAACTTAAATCATGCCAAGTTTCATTTGAATCCATTCCGTAGTTTCGGTGTGATGCGCGGCCAAGATACAGACAGACAGACAAAATGAAAAAAATTACAGTTTTGGCTTCAGTATCGATAATAGAGAGCCCTCCAAAATTTTTTTTCAAAATATCTTTAATGTACAGAATTGGACCTGTTACATTTTTATTATAAGTATAGATGATTCATTTTTTATTTTTCTCGTATTTCCAATTTGTTCCCTTAGTCCCTGTTAGCCGATAGTAGTTATTCTCGCGCTTGCTTTCCAAAATTATTCCTGTGCGTATCTAGTAATTCCTAGAATAGAATACACTTGTAAGTAAAACCGTACGTGTAAAGATATAACAAAAGCTTTTAACGAGGAAATTTTTCAACTGACTCTGCTAGTAAAGTTTCGTCTGAAACATGGCAATAATAAAAATCGTATTTAGTAAAGACATGTTAATAATAAAAATCGTATTCGTGTAAGATTAAGCAGCAAAATTTTTCCAGGTATACTTAGAAAGCGACAATCACGTCTTTGTAATACAATAACCCACGTGTCGTGTCGTGTGCTGACCGCCTTACGTCGCCCTGCTACGTGCTAATTAATATAACAACAACTTATTATTGTGTCGAATAAGGCACCCTTCACGCCCCAGTTTGGAGTGCTGCCACTAGCTACAAGTGGAAGTTATATGATTGTTTCATTGTGTTCGTTACTACATTATTTGTTTTTCCTGTGATAATAATAGGCGATTGTTATAAGAACGTTACACTTTAGATAAATAACTCTACTGAAATAAAACCATAGTATATACATACTCAGATCAAACAAAATAATATTTAACCTGAGTATACATATTATAAATTACTAGCTGACCCGACGAACTTGGTACCGCCAAATTTTTCCCTCAGAAAAAAATTGCCCGTTACTCTTAGATTTTCTCTATACAAACCTTGTCCTAATAATCTATACTTATATTATAAACGAAAAAGTTTGTAAGTATTGCTGGATGGATGGATGTTTGTTACTCTTTCACGCAAAAACTACTGAACGGATTTGGATGAAACTTTACAGTAATATAGCTTACCTATGCATCAGAATAACACATAGGCTACTAATTTCCGCGATAACCGACACATAGGCGGGCGGAGCCGCGGGCTACAACTAGTTACGAATATACAGAATAAAGAATTGTCAAATTTGGTGCAGGCAATCGGAAGTTATGCGCGTACATACATTTCGGGGATTCATTTTTATATAGATTTGTCATCGTGACTGACTGTTTCACCAACGCAGAACCTACAATTATATGACACCTGATAAAGTTGAAAGCACCCACTGAAAAAAGATTTTTGAGAGGATAAATTAAAGGATGAATGGTTGTATTAGTAAAATAGAAACACGAAATAAGGAATAATCAGCCAAATAAAGCCGCGGAAATATCTTATTTATTTTTATAAATACTTCGGTTGCATAAATCTTATCTTTAGGAACGATATCTTCTTACTTATTTACGATAGACAGGTGTTAAAGTAATTTTTTTTGAGTAGATAGATAGAAAACGAAAAATCCATGTGGGATTTGAACCCACAACAGTTGGCGCACTAGGCCAACCGTGCAATTACATTAAGCGTCCGACTGACACACGTATGGGTTTGATGAAAAAAATTTTTTAGAGTTTCAGTTCTAAATATGGGGACCCCCAAAATTTATTGTTTTTTTTTCGTGTGAAAATCTTAATGCGGTTCACAGAATACAACTACTTACCAAGTTTCAACAGTATTGTTGGATTTCGAACGTCATTGTAATGGCAACATTTTTCGATTGTAATTTTTTTTCGTGTTTGACGTTTTGACGTTTGAGGTTAAAAGAGTACGAAAAAGACGCGTGTTGCGAACGGTCGACGATTGTTGTTTTGAGAACCGAAATTTAATTGATATTAAACTAATTAAGCATCGACCCGGTCCCTTTAGTGATTTACCGTTTTGTTAGGTCTGGTTGGACTCGTGAGTTTTGTAGGCGCGTTCCGCGATAGCTGAAACGAGTGAGTTGTAATTCGAATATCCGTGATAGCTGATACGAGTTTATTGTAATTCGAATACCTTGAAAGATATACAGCACTTTGGAGCATGTTTGTGTGAACGTACCTAGACAAAGCAGAGAGGAACTACCCAAGAGATCTCTTGGAACGCCGAGAAGAAGGAAGCCACACACTCCAGTAAGTGCTTGATGAATTTAGTTTAGATTAAGAACACGGTGACACAGCCGTGGCTCATTCTTCTTGCCAATGAATTAGGTTAGTGATTGAATGCCTTATCTATGGGCCGTAAGACATCTCAAGTATCACAAAGTGATCGCTGAACAGTATAGTTCTTATCATCATTTCAACCAATCGCCGTCCACTGCTGAACGTAGGTCTCTATATTTCAATCGCTCAGTACTTTTTTGTCTTAGAGGCTTAGTTTGTGGCGTAGGTATAAATTATTTCGATTCATTAAACAAAAGAAAAGTTTGTGAGGACACGTCATCACTACCAGTGCCACGTCATTTGACAAATGACAATATTTGATTACACTTTTTTTTTGTTTTTTTTACTGTGTTGGATTTCGAACGTCATTATAATGGCAACATTTTGATTGTCACTTTTTCTTGTTTGACGTTGTGACGTTTTGAGGTTAATATTACAGTACTAAAAAGACGCGCGTGGTGAACGGTCGACGATTGTTTTGAGAACCGAAAATAATTGATATTAAGCTAATTGTATTGTCCATCGACCCGGTCTCTTTAGTGATAAACCGTTGTGTGTTAGGTCGTGGACTCGCGAGTTTTGTAGGCGCGTTCCGCGATAGCTGAAGCGAGTGAGTTGTAATTCGAATATCCGTGATAGCTGATACGAGTTTGTTGTAATTCGAATACCTTGGAAGTTGTACAGCACTTTAGGAGTTTATGATTGTGTGATGACGCAGAGAAGAACTACCCAAGAGATCTCTTGGAACGCCGAGAACACTGAAGCCACACACTCCAGTAAGTGCTTGATGATTTTAGTTTAGATTAAGAACACGGTGAATCGCCGTGGTTTATTCTTCTCGCCAATGAATTAGGTTAGTGATTGAATGCCTTATCTATGGGCCGTAAGACATCTCAAGTATCACAAAGTGATCGCTGCATTGGCGAGAGGACTGAACATACTGTATTTTACGGCTCTGGATTCTAGCCCTTTAAACCCAGTCGTTAATATTTGATGACAATAATTGATATTTTCAAATGATGTTACCAGCCAGAGAGAAAAAATGATTGTTATCTTTTTTATTTATATTTTATTACATACTTTTACATTATGTACTGTTTAAACTGCGTTATGTGTTGTGCACTGTGTTTATGGCAAATAAAGTTATATTATTATTATATTATTATTTCTTATAGTTTCGGAAAAAAGTGGCTGTGACATACGGACGGACAGACAGATAGACATGACGAATCTATAAGGGTGTCGTTTTTTTGCCTTTGGCATTACAATGTTTCGGGGAGATGGTACCTAGTAGTTGAAGGCATAATTATGTACAATTCTAGTCTCATCGTGATGTTCATAATTGCGCTCTTTTTTTTAGGGGAGTGCTGGGGTAGGGGCTTCCGGTATCCTCACTCACTCGGTGAAACACAGCGCAAGCACTATTTCACACCTGTTTTCTGTGAGGCCGTGGTATCTGTCCGGTCGAGCCGGCCCATTCATGTCGAAGCGTGGCTCTCCCACGGTATTGTTCTATGCTAGCATTTTAAATACTGGCGTACAAATACAAACGTTATGGTGGAACTGCACTTATGACCCCGTGACATAAAAACACACTCAAGCACAAACACTTAGATACCTAAACAAAACCACTTAAGATTATAAAAATATATACACATTACACCGTAATCCATGTATGATTGATTAAGATAAGATAAAATAAAATTTGTCAATAACACACTATCAACGCATTTCATTCATATATTTTGTCAGTGTTTAGGTGATGATGAAATGTAATAAAATACTATTTCGATAATTTATTTTTATCACCAAGTTTGTATAAAGTAAGATAAGCAGTACACTTTGGTTTGGTGGTGCGATTACATTATTAGTACCAATAATAAAATTATTTTTGGTATGATAAATTTAATATTACACACATCAAAAGTGTCTAGGGATCAAGCATTTTTATGCGGATTTCTTGAGATTGAGATGTGGCTTTGGCCCTGGCCTGCTCAGTCGCCAGACTTGAACCCGATTGAGCATGCATGGGATATGCTACAGAGAAGAGCTCTGCCGAATATGGAGGGTATCCAGTCGCAAGAAGACCTTTTTTTGTTGTTGCAACGAACATGGGCGGCCATTCCACAGCGTGTTAGGATGAACTCATTTTGAGTATGCCAAACCGATGTTCTTTTGTTGTTAGTGTTCGCGGTAGAAACACGGATTATTAATTGTTTAAGTTACCTAATAAAATTTTAAAGAAAACTGTTATTTCAGTCTTTTTTTCGAACTTTAATGTTAGTGGTTCAAATGTCAAAAATCCCTTTATTAGGAAAATGGCAAATTTCTTTATTAATGCAAAGGTGACTTGGTTTATCGTTACTGTGACAAACGAAAACACTTTATTTGATGAATCCTTAAAGAAAATTTTAATTAATATCAATCAGGAGAAAAGTTATTGCAAAAATATATATTGATCGCTAGACACATATGTTGATCCCTAGACACTTTTGATGTGTGTATTTATACGTCTCGTTAGCACTATTAAATAAATATACTAAATATGTATATTATTATTTAAAACTTTTTCCCGCGGTTCTGTTAACGTGGTACAGTAGCCCATGTCCTTCCTCAAAAAGCAAAGTATCTCCATGTCAAATTTCATTAAAATCGGTTCAGTAGCTTTCGACGTGAAAACGTAACAGACAAAGTTAATTTCGAATCTATAATTTAGGTATGGATAGATATTGAAATTCTTTCATTGCAGAAAGGTTACCGGAACCCAAAACCTCACCCCATGATTCGTCGGGGGGTCTTAAGAGCGGCTAAGAATTGAGTTTCAGGACGACGACAGGTGACAGGCGACGAAAGTCACTTACCATCAGGTATACAATATCACAAATGCTATTATCTGTTCTCTTAGATCTTGTTTGTTCGTTTTCTCTTAATCTATGCAAATAAATAAAATTAGAGTGTATGTTTGTAATATTAAACACACGGTACATATACGAAAATAAGTATTTTTTTCAATTTTGTCTTTTTGTTTCGGCTAATCTCTGGAACGCCTGGAGCAATTTTGACGGGACTTTCACTGGCAGGTAGCCGATGATACAGGGAGTAACTTACGCTACTTTTCTACACCTCTCCGCTAAATCTGATACTTGTTCTAAATTTGGTGTTTTATTTTAATAAATTAAAATAAAAAATTAAAAAATAATAAGTTACAGTAATATTAAATTGCCATAGCTTATTTAACTAGTCCTTTACCTATATTCACTGTGAATGAAATGCAACCGACTAGCATTTATAATCTCAAAAGTAGTTAAAAATAAATTGATGTAAAAATTAATGCCCACCTAAATCTTAGAAAAAACAATTGTAAGCTTTTCAGTTGTATTATATTTTTTAGACGAAAAAGTAATTGCCAGTATCCAGGTAGATACACGATTCTGAACTCAATTTTAATGATAATATAGAAGCATATGGAAGTATGTTGACATTATTAACACGCATGCAACTTCGCACGATCGTTCACTTGGTCGATGCACCAGTAATTACGGAAGTGTAAAGGCCTGGTGCGCATCATTTTCATTTTATTATTTAAAGCATATAGCACTAAATACGATTTCAAGCCGTAATAACTGGTTTAGCTATATGAGGAACGTCTGTCTTTCAAGCAAGCTATGATCGCAGACGATCCATTATAGTCAGCTTGCAATACTAATATTAGGTTAGACTGTACTGCCTCTCATTTTAATTTCTATCAGGTTCTTACTTCTCAGGCTAGATAGAGTATATTTTTGATCAGCCAAAAACATTTTGAATTTTTAAACACTGGACAGAAAGGAACAGCTCAAAACTGAGAAACAACGTTCCATTTAAGGGAGAGAACATCATCTATGGAAAATTTAGAATTCAATTTTCGAAAATTTCCATAGTTTTTCTTAATTTTGTTATGTAACTCAGAACGCCTAGTATAAAAAAAACAAACTTAGTTGCAATCAAGAATGGTTTAGTGATAAAAGTTATAACCTGGTTTATTCCATTGTCTAACATGAGGAAGGTGTATCACAAACAAATAAACTGGAATTCAAACAGTTTTAAAAAACAAGCTTGTGTTCGTACAACAATTAATAATACATCACTTTTTTGGTGTTGTGGTTGACGAAAGAAAAAATGCAAGGCCAGATACAGGAAACTGATTATTTATGCTACATGTAATTTGTACTACCTTCTGATTCTCATATTATGTGTCTTACACGTTGTGTGTATTTAAAACATCTCTTTGTGACTTCTCTAGGGTATTTCATACGTAGGTAAGGTATGAAATACTTTTTACTAAATGCATATGTATACACTGTTGTCTGTTTGTTCCGACTAAGCTCTGGAACGGCTAGACCGATTTTAACGGGACTTTCACTGATAGGTAGCTGATGATATGCTGTCCGCCCGTCCGTCCGTATGACACAGCCACTTTTTTCCGAAACTATATTGTTGAAACGTAGATGTATTATATATAAATTGTATATTACACACATATAAATATATATACATATTATATATTACATATAGTACACACAAAAATACATACATTTACTTAGGTATGTATGTTTATGTGTACACCTACAACTACCGCTGTTTCCTGCATACATGTACATACATAGGTTGCCCGGGAGAAATTACTGTTAGCAATAAGGCCGTCCATTGTACTTTATAATTAAGACAAAAAAGGACCAAAAAATTTTGATTAGCTATGTAAGTTTTTTTATTTTTTAACCTTTTCAAACTTTATCTATTAATCATACATTTTTAATCGTGATTAACGATTACGATTAATAATCGTAATCAGCAAAATTCTCATTACGATTAATTAATTTAAATCGCAAATTTTGCGATTAACTTTTTAATCGTAATTTTTAATCGTTAATCGAATTAACTTTTTGCCAACACTGCCTTATCTTACCTGGAATTGTCATGATAAGAAAAAAGTGAACATTAATTAAAGTACATGTACATATGTACACGTTATTTCCTTTGTAACAATATGAGTACTCATTACAAAATATTCAGTTTCAATTTTTCTAATAACATTTTTATACATAAATTTCAGAATCTAGTAGTAATTTGAAATTCATATTCAGTTTACTTGCAGGTTTTTTAAAGACAACTCCCACATAAGGAATACATGTATCGCGGACACCCTGTGACGCAAAGGGATTTTACATGCACGAAACGATCACAAACCACCAGGAGAACCGTGGAGTCCAGGTTTATTGAATGATTTAATTTAAATTATTATTCTAGACACATTAGAAAATATCTGGACTAAATACTATTTAATATTACAAAAATTTCGGCTAGTCTATGTAACATCACTCTAAAAGAGAAATATGCGAGTGTTCGTACGTGACTGGGAGCAGCCACTTGATAATTAGGTCCGCGACTCCACGTGCAGTTAAAACTGTCGATGTCATATTAAATTGTTTACATTGTTCTGGTGAATCAGGATTGGCCTACACGAGTCTGCAGGTACGCAAATATTTAGGTATTCGTTTGAGCTAATAACACAGTACACACACATTTAAAAGTCGCGTGCGTTAGTTAACTGATGACTCTTTCAGTGGCGCGTTGTACAAATATTAATATACATGTATAATACTGTACTTGTTTTCAGGTTTTATTGTATCCTACAAATATTATAAACGCGAAAGTTTGTAAGTATGGATGGATGGATGTTTGTGACTCTTTCACGCAAAAACTACTGAACGGATTTGGATGAAACTTTACAGTAATATAGCTTATACATCAGAATAACACATAGGCTACTATTTGCCGCGATTTGCGACATATACGCGGGCGGAGCCGCGGGCAACAACTAGTTTAAAATATTTTACTACAATAGAGGGTTGATCTGATCAGCTCGACCGGAGTGGTACTAAGGCCCCACATCTCAGAAAATCGGTATTTAACAATCATTTCGTTACCTTGTACCAAGTGAGTAACGTTACCACTCTCAATATTCCTTCCTAAATTTGTAGGGGAAGGGCTAAAATGCAGCAGAATAACTGTGACTGGAATAATAGGTGTCCATGGACAGAGGTAGTCAATTACCACCCCTATGCCATACCATACAACAAAAGACAAGTGTCTTTAAGATATCTAATGTTCCTTAGAATATTATGTAATCACTGAGCAGTACTTCTACTTGTATGTAAATGTATGTAACTATGTAGCATAAGGTTGAGGGGCCCGTAAAAGGATAGGAATTTTAAAAGTTCACGAAAAGAATTCGGTCTTCACGGCCAATTATCATAATAATAATGCATTGTGTCTCAAGCACGATAATTTGCGGCTAACGATAATAAAAAATGACTGAGAATCGTAGACCGGCTTTTTGCGGCGTGGAACCTTACAATATTAATTGAAAACAAAACTATTTAACACTTATTTATTGCAATTTACGGGAGACGATTTCTACGTACTAAAATGTACGGAACTTTTGTCGCTAAAAATGACTGATGTTTAGCCTTAGATTATGGCCTAAAAACTAAAACGGTAAATCTTTTCTCCATGCTTTTTTCTCGTGAAATAAAAAACATTTAAAATAGAGCACGAAATAGGACAGAGCGTGTTAATTAAAAAGGTCGATTTCGATGATTTTGATCTTTGTTAAGGCTTTTTCTCTCAAAAATAAAGAATTATTTTATATACTCGTAAATATCACTCGGTAGATTTGTAGACTGAGTTATTAAGCAACTAAGATTTTTTTTCTGTGTCAAAAAATTAAGTGAGTTGTTTGCCTTTAGGAAAACTGTAAGAGCCTTTTCGCGCTTTTTTAGGGACGCGCCCCTTAAGCTGTCACAACCACTGTTATTTAAATTTTTATTTAATAATTATTTAGAGCATTTTGTTTAATAATTACTTAAAACATTGATTCACGATAACTTTATAAACAACTAGCTGACCCGGCGAACTTCGCACCGCCATATTTACTTATCTGTCTCAGTTTCCCGTCGCTTTACTTTCCCGTTTTTTTTTTAATTTTTTTTAATGTTTGGCCTGGCTAAGCATAAGCAGAATCCAAGAGTGGTGGTCACCATACTGCGAATGCAGACAATGCAACAATGCATCATGTTGAGCGTCACCATGTGATGTTTCTGCATCATTGGCCTCCGGTCTCGCACTCACCAACGAAACACGACAGCACGATCGCTGTCATTTTACGTTGATTTTCTGTGCGAGAGTAGTACCGCCCCGGTCGAGCCGGTCCGTTCGTGCTGAAATCAGCGTGGCTCGAATCTACTACCTTTTAAATATTTTTTCTTGTAGATAAACCTTGTCCTAACAAAAACATATAAAAAAAATTGGTGCAGCCGATCGGAGAGGAAGAGCAAGACCGAGACAACGTTATGTAGACCAGATTAAGAAAAAAGTGGCGGTTGCGACGTATAAGGAGGTCAAGGAAACGGCTCTTGATAGGGAGTGCTGGATAAAGCTGCATCGACAAGAGCATAGCTCTTAAGTTAATGATGATAGAGCATTTTATCCTTTCATCGAATTCAAATATATGATTAGCTTATAAGTGTTGAAGGATTATACTGTATAAAATATCTGTGTAGGTAGTAGAGCCACGCTGATTTCAGCACGAATGGGCCGGCTCGACCGGGGCGGTACTACCCTCGCACAGAAAATCAACGTAAAATGACCACGTTCGTGCTGTCGTGTTTCGTTGGTGAGTGCGAGACCGGAGGCTCAAATAGTCTAGTCAACAAGTTCCATACTTGTTGACTAGACTAAAAGATGCAGCAGCATCACTAGGCCGCCATGGTGTGGGTCGCCATACTGCATTGTCTGCATTCGCAGTGAGTATGGTGACCACCACTCTTGGATTCTGCTTATGCTTTCCATCAAGCAGAGTAGAGTCATTATGGCGGGCCACACATAAAAAAAAACTAGTAGTAGTTCACATCATAGTAATCAAAATATCGTTAAAGCATATTATGGACGTATCTAGATAGATAAAATAATAGATACTTATATTGTTAGCTTAATGATATAAAAGTAGGATATTGTTTTTATGGCATGGCAGGGATATGAGCCTCAGCAAATCAAGAGTCAAAAGTGCGTTACCCTCCTCCGAATCCTTCATCTAGAATTAGAAGGTTTGGGGCACTAGTAACTTCACTCATATGGAGTAAATAAGCAGAAGAATTGTTTACTATCGGTTTTTTGTGCTTCAAGAATGTCGTATATTGCTTTATCGTATTCAGTAACATAAGAGTGTCCGTTTGTCTAGTGGTTAACGTACGACTGCCGATTAAGAGGTCTCGGATTCAATTGCAGGGTTTGTCAGAGTGTTATTGAGTATTTGAGTTTGTTAGCACAAAAAGCCTTCAGTCCTAAGCCTGATCTTTCTCTGGTCGTGTCGGATAGCTGTCCCATCGGATTGTGAGAGTGAGGGAACAGAGAGTGC
The DNA here is from genome assembly GCA_949125395.1 of Diaphora mendica. Taxonomy (NCBI): domain Eukaryota; kingdom Metazoa; phylum Arthropoda; class Insecta; order Lepidoptera; family Erebidae; genus Diaphora; species Diaphora mendica. The sequence continues at coordinate 29,062,925 of OX421318.1, read as the reverse complement.
ACATGCGTTTGCGCACAAACTTGTGTACTATAATATCTCCTGCTTAGTTAGTTGGTCTCTGTTGAGTGAGTGCATCATTGACAATAAAATATCGTCCCCAGCATTACCTTATGTATCTTTTTTTTATTAAAACATAACGTTATTATAAAAATCTAATTTACGGCAAAAGTGATGGTGGTGGGGTTTAATCTCCCACGGTATTATCACGTCAAGGCTTCTCTTATTATTTTCGCTCGGCAACAGTAAGGTAGATTCTTTTGTTTAAATAAATTATGCCACCTTAATCAATAAATGCAACGTACTAAAACTAAACATAAATTGTCTTGCGTTTTCTATTTAATGCTTTTATTTTTTTAACCGACTTCAAAAAAGGAGGAGGTTCTCAATTCGACCGTATATATGATTTTTGTGTGTTCGCGGATAAATTAGTCGTTTATGAACCAATTTTGATGATTCTTTTTTTTAATGAAAAGGAGATATCCCAACGGTGGTACCATGATAAGGACACTAAGATCTGATGATGGCATCCAAGCGAAATCGATCGATTTGAACGTTCTTGAAGTCGGATTATTTTTGTTAAAATTTTACTTGGTATACCTTCAACCTATCAACATTAAATATGACATCCCAAGGTAATATTGGTTGGTAAGTTAATGCAAAACTGTACCGTGTCTATCTTTTTGATATTTGATAAAAATATACTGATTTCATTTGGCAGTCATCATAGTCGGGAACCAGTTGTACACTAGAGGGGGAACCAGGTGTACACTAGAAGTGAAATCGCTGGTATCCCGACGGATCCTAGGCCATCCACGCTTGTAGATGATGTCCTCGTTTGTAGGAACCGCGGTATTCCTATTATACTATGTAAAGGGTGCGTAGTGTATTTACCCCTGCATGATTCTGCTCGAGTACGTCTCCTGCGCATGCATAGTTATGTCTATCCATCTACCCTATGCAAAGTTAAAGTTATAGTGTAAAGAGTATGCAAACTTACCTGTATGATGAGCGGCCGGTAGGCGTGTATGCTCACATCGGCGACGTGCGACGGGAACGCGTCCAAATCGAAGTCGATGATGGCACACTTCGATGAGTTACAGTAGTTGGACACCTGCACACAACACAAACTAATTTGGACTTCTATGTACCAGTATGGCCTTTACACATTAAGCCTGACATACACGTTCAAGTATACTTGCGCAAACCCAGACTGTTTTGTCTGTCTGGAGACAGACAGACAGACTTGCGCAAGTATACTTGAACGTATATTCCCGCCTTTAAAGGGATGTTCACATGACGGCAGCGGTCGTTGAACGCGCGTTTTCATAAAGGCGCGTCTCCACACTCTCCACCGAAATTTGACAACACAAAAAAGGTTAACAACACAAAAGTTGCCGACTTTTGTTCGGGGAGACTCGGCTTTACAGATACTTTTATCACCAACACGTGTTGACAACACAAAAGTTGACAAATGTTATTCTGTGGAGACTCGGCTTAATGTGCGTCACGAAATATCATAGAGCATACGGGCCACAGGCAGACCGTGTTGTTCTATCTATAATCTACATGGATTTTGTTCAAGTTTTTTATGAGTTTTTATTCGACGATTAAATTGGTTCACTATGTTAGCGGTATTTTAAAAAAAGGACATTGAAATTAATAAATAATGGACCATATTTTAAAATAATACCTATACTTAGCATAGTCACGTCACTTAACGCATTTTCAGTTAATTTTATCATTAAAAGAAAAACTCAATATATTAAAATGAATGTGTATTTCTTTAAAGAATACAACGTCAACAATACGACCTCGACGTAAACGCGAAAAAACGACGCGCGTCCGTCTACTTTCGTCTGAAGCCACCTTTATCACAAGAATTAAATGAACGCATAGATAGTACTAAACTAAAAACGTTAGCGAGGAAGGGACGTACTTTTTAGTTCCAGACAGTTCAAGTGGTATAATCTCCACTACAGAAGACTGGCTGAATAGCGTTAATAGCGTAATGGTTTCAGTTTCTATTGCTTATTAAGGTCATGTAATTAGGTAGGTGTTTTTAGTGTCATGTAATTTGTAAAGTCCCCCGCGACACAGGATTATTTCTAAAGTGGGAGTTAGTATTTTTTTTTTTAAATATCCCATGAATAAAATAAAAATTACTTTGATGGAGTTGTCAACTAAAGAACCCGAAATTGTGTGCGGGACTTGTAACGCAGTTGAATGGTTTGTTTACTACAATTTTAGTTTTGTGTAACGCCATTTAATTATCTTAATTCATGTCTAAACACAAAGTATCAGTTTATCTAATCAAAAACTAGTGGTTACCGCGGCTCCGCCCGCGTATATGTCGGTTATCGCGGCAAATAGTAGCCTATGGGTTATTCTGATGTTTAAGATATATTACTGTAAAGTTTCATCCAAATCCGTTCAGTAGTTTGTGCGTGAAAGAGTAACAAACATCCATACTTACAAACTTTCGCGTTTATAATATTAGTATAGATAACACAATGCGTTGTAGTAACAACTTCAACTAAAGTAGTAAAATATAACTACATTTATGTTCACGACGACTGCTAGTTATTCTAACAATAAACAACATAATAATCTGTATTGTTTGGATAGTTCTTAGTTAAGCAGTTCCATGAGTAACTGGTTTCTTAATATCTTTCTTTGGTTTTCTTTTTATAGCCATTGTTGAAGCTGCGTGAGAAAGATTCAATACATTATACATTGATTAATACATTATAGGCATGTTTTTATGTATTCCTTATCTTTCAATATGAACTTCCATGACTGTGACGACGAACAAGAGCATCATTACACTCCTTCCACTTCACACGTAATGACGACACGGCTGAATTGCCTCTATGTCACACCAAGTATAAAACGTTCTCTCGACGTTAAAAAATAAAGTGAAGAACTTGTGGCACAGCGATTTTTAGTTTTTTTTTATATACTAGGCGGGCTAACGAGCAGACGTATCGCCTGATTGTAAGCGATTACCGCCGCCCATGGACACCCGCAACACCAGAGGCGTTACAAGTGCGTTGCCGGCCTTTGGGGGATGGGGAGGGGGACGAGGAGGGGTATGGGGAGTGGTTGGGGTATGGGCCTCCGGTATCCTCACTCACTCGGTGAAACACAGCGCAAGCGCTATTTCACACCGGTTTTCTATAAGGCCGTGGTATCACTCCGGCCGAGCCGGCCCATTCATGCCGAAGCGTGGCTCTCCCACGCTTTAAATTATATTACAATATTTCTGTTAGAATATCTAGTGTTAAAATATTTAATTACAGATTTCGAAGTGCGACTGACAAAAATTAAAAAGCGTTTCATTGACCTCACGAAAGCAACATATCGGACGCAGACAGTCGATGGGGCTAATTTATCGAGACTAGAGATTCTGATTCTGTGTGCCTCAATTAAGTTTTTAAATATGATTTAGATTTACATAAAAAAAGAAGTAAACTTACAATAGCCAAAGAGTTAGGCTTTAATCCTAAGTTATATAGCAGCACAGTGTAGGGAAGGCGCGCGGCCGCCCGCACGAAGCTCACGGCGAGTGCGTGCGATTCAGCGCGGGCGTAGGTCACGAGCGCCGGCAGCGTGGTGTTGTGCCACAGCTCCGTGTGCCCGTCCAGCCCCAGCAGCCGGTCGTACTGCTCTTCAGCGACCAGATGGTTCTCCTCCACATCGCGCAGCTGCTCCTGAGACAACGACGCCTGTATCATAGTTGTATGTGTTTAATACAAACATTGAAAATAAAAAGATAATCTTATAAGCATTATTACAACTACATATTTTGAGAAAGGTGATGGATATCCTAAAACTTATTTGTTTAATAATAATATTTGTTTAATACAATCGGAAGATGTAAGATATAATAGATTTATTTTTACATTGAAGCAACTAGATCTCTACACCATCTTTATATACATATTGTCACGCGTCATCGGCGCTCGCCTCCCAACCGAACCTCGTGGCTTCACCACCACCTTCTCGGCTCCTAAAGCCCACTACGTGACAATATTACTTAACACTTTTTTTTATGTAATAGGGGGCATACGAGCAGACGTATCGCCGGTAAGCGATTACCGCCGCCGATGCATGGACGCAACAGACATCACAGTTTAATTTTATTATTAAATTATGGTAGCAAATATATTGAGAGAGGCACAGTAAAGTGTAACTCATGCTGCGCTCTGCAGGCATTACAATAAATTTTGATTCATCCCACAAACAGAAAGTATTAGAAACATAAATAGGTATCATTTGCAGAAATGACTTAAGCATATAAGTAATGAACTCATAAGTCATAGTATGCATTATTTGTATCTCATACATAATATATCATTGGCTCGCGTTGAAACCACAATACTCAATGTGGTTTTGAGGGCATTGAGATCACATTTCCACATTGAGTATTGTAACCACACACAAAACAAACCATATCATCAGTTAATCTCATAGGGTCATAGTTCTAAACATTATTTATTAAAATGCTGCATTAATATAATAATAGGTCTTTACCTATGAAATTGCCGTTTTGTATGCAATAAGTGACAGTACTTATTTTTTCAAACTTTTTTATTTCTGTTATTCGAAGTAATCACCCATGCAATCGACGCATCTTTGCCAACGCATTGGCAGTTTATTGATGCCCTTCTTGTAAAAATTAGCTGGACGAGAGGCAACAAACTCTTCAAAGGCATTTTGTACTGCCTCTCGGGAATTGAATTTTTTACCCACTAAAAAGTTGTCTAAATTTTGGAAAAAGTAATAGTCGGTAGGTGCAAGGTCTGGTGAGTATGGCGGATGAGGGAGAGCTTCCAACCCCAGCTCTTGATTAGCTACGACTTCAAACAGATTTTAGGTACCTAGCACACATTATAATACTACTATTGAAATGAATAAAGAATTAGGTATAGGCAATTTATAAAGAACCAGTTTATTTTACGCTTTTAAGTGTTTTTTGGCATAGAGTTTTCGTTGGATGTTTTTTGGAAGTACGTTTTTTTTTTTTAATAAAAAGTTTTTTTAATTAATCAGTTTAATTAATCAAATCTCAAATATTTTTATTTTAAATATTATTTATTTATATTAATTTCTAATTTATAACTTGAGTAAAAAAATACTAATTAATACAACATTAATCATTTGAAATCAACACAGTACTATTTCAGTACATACTGCACACACTACTGCATTCTGCTCAGAGCTATTATAAAAGGAATGAGGTGAATTAATATAACAGTTAACAAATGTACTGTATGGGTCGATATAAACAAGGGGTAACTTTACTGGCAAATATCCAGTGGCAAGTGGCATTAGGCAAGGACATGTAATGCATCCATGGGAGAGGCCTAGGTCCAGCAGTGGACTTTAATAGACTGATGATGAGGATACATTCTTCACAATCTATTTTGCCGCTGTGTTGAATGACGCTTTATAGAAATGCAACAATCAGATCACTTTACATATTTGTTTTGGTGTGTATATAATATGACCTATCTAGATTTAGATCAAAACATAACATATTAAAACTGAAAATTCTAGAGACCTCATATGTTGATGTAAGCCTCATGGAAGACTCGATGGAAAGTCTGGAGCAATATTTAAAGCACCCCAACATCACTCAACTTCAAAAATTCTGTATGATGATAAGTGTATAATAGGGGCATATCTGTGTATGGGATATGTGTATATTATATTTTTTGAGATTAATTCTAGGGTAATGTATATAGGGGATTTCCCTTTAGGATAGGATAGGAGAGAGGGGTTATCGTGCATTTCCCCAAAAATAAAAAACCAAAGAGTAAAGTGATGTTAAGTAAATGTAAACCCATCATAACATAAGGTTAAAAAAAAAATAACCAATTTCTGACAATGGAGCTAGAGTGTGACAATTTCAAATATGCTTCATTTTGTATCCAACTTGAAAATTGTAACATGCCAAATGCTTGTTTGCCAAAACAATTGCTACAATTTATTTTCACTGAATCATTGCAAATTTTACTACTACTACCAAAGTAACTACATACTTGTAGATAAAATTGACTTATAATACTCTAGTTATGTTATATACCTGGAAGTCTTTGATGTGTTGGTGTGTCTGTGTGACAATGCTCTGGATCGACTGCGGTGGCTGCGAGTGGAATACTATCAGAAATATACTTATTGCAAACACAGAAGTTGAGAACAGCAAAAAGCTCTTAGTTTTCATTTTGTCCGTACATTATCACACACTCTGTTCGACCCCAAACATTGTTTTTACCACAACCACTTTTACCAACAGTCACAACTTCTCACAGTTTCGCTTTTATCATTTTTAAAACATTCTCTCACAAAATAAAAGAAATCAATATCACTGACATGAGTAACCGCAAACCCACGCTCCTGGGGCTATATTACTAGACCACTCATTATAACACTAACACAATATTATCAAACTCGGGACGTGAATAATGTTTGCAATTGTTTTATTATTTCATGACGTGCTTTGTATATATTCGAGGTGGTAATCGCTATAGCGCTCTCAACCGAACGAGAAGCCGTCCGATTGACTTTCTTCTTTCTGAATTCTGACACTTTTGACAGTTGTGAAGTGTACCTAATGTCAACAGTCAACATTGCCAATTTATAATTACATCAGGACTTTTTCCGATTCTGGTAACAAAGTTCGTAGTGATCAGTAAAAAATTCAAGTGTAATTTATGAAATTTATTAGTTGGAGGCAGATCTAACAGTTGCATATTTTAATAGGTGTGATCTTGAAGTTTTCTTCAAAGAGTTGTAACCCAAAATACCAGTATCCAAACCAAAGTCTTTCTGTCAAAAGTCAAAGTGTCAAACTCCGAAAGCTCTTGTGTGAATTGAATTAGAAAAAATGCATTAAAATAATAAGCTAACTCTTTCGCACTAACTGAAATTCAATTTTCTTACATGCATAAACACATTGTCATGCAACAATGTTTTCGTGTTCATAACCTGAAACACTAAATAAAAACAGGGCATTCTCCGCGCAAAATCCAATTTTATGTAAATTGCCGTTATAATAATTGTATCAAACAAAATACAATAATTGTTGGTTTACAGTGAAAAGTGTGATTATGTCGAATATTTCGAAGAGAAGAAGAGAGGGTTCGAGGAGCAAGATCAAGGTACGAAAAGAGGTCACGTCGTGACTTATTCATAGATGTCGTCGGCGACCGCTACGATATTTTGTGTTCTAATTATCTATTTTTTCATACTTTGTTTGCATATAACACCAAGTACTTATTTTAGAAAGCTATACACCATACTCAAAATTACACCGATCTCAAAGCTTATCAGCCGTGCGTGACCAGCTTCCTTTCGGCCAGCATGTTATTTTATCAGTGCTTTTTAAGGCAAACGTTCCTTTCGTACTGCCCTCTTCAAAAAAGTAGAGTATACTGTGTTCTGTTATACAATGTAGCGTTGAAGTTATGACTACCTATAAAACAGGTAGGAAGTTAACCTATATTGTTAGTGACATACGGCCAGCTTCAAGGTCATAATACGTCATTTGCTTTGCTATCATCACCTCAGTACTTAGGACATTAGTTACAACCACAACATGTTTTGAATGACATTGTATTATGTAGAAAAAATCTGTATTTTAGTCTATTTATCCTTGCATTCTTGCGTTGAGCTTAACTTCGATTTTGTTGATGTGGTCGAAGATCTTGAATGAATCTACACCCTTGAAGGGAGAAAATGGTCCTTGAAGTTCATCGGTTTAAACAATACTGGGATTTTACAACTTATGATTGAGGGACTAACAACGGTGATATCATGACTAATTCTACTACAATAACTACCACCTATTCTTTGAGGGTCATTATAAGCCAGATGAGAATGTTATTATTCTATAGATACTTACTTATAGACATCTTTTAGAACCACTGAAAAATGTTTATTTAGTTCTAGCTAACCTGTGTGCATTTCGTTGGGCGGTAAATCTTCGACTTGATTTTCTTTCTTATAATATGCATGATAGTAAAAAATAAAAACCTTTCTCTTGAATCACTCCCTCTATCGTTAAAACCCTTAGTGTAATTTCGAAGATCTAAGCATACAGAAATGGGAAACACCTTAATTTGATATTGTCTTAGCGGACATAAAGGAGCCTCAATTGAAACCCAAAATACTTGGAATGTTGTTTAATTACATATAAAATATAAATTACAATTTTTCGTGCTAATAGTGCGAAGGTCGATTTGATAGTAAAACAAGTGGGCAGATGGTAGACAAATAAATTAAAAACGCCTATGCGTTTTGGAACGCAACGTGACGCTATACGGATCATCTCCTTTTGCAGGCACTTGGCCTGAACATACTCCCGCCCGTTGAAAGGCCCAGTCTTTCAACAGCTAAGTTCTTCACTGGTAGGTAATGGGCACAGTCTCGTAAGAGGGCGTCGCACTTGACCTCTTGTAGTGCGGATGTCTGCAACTCTTGCAATGTGGTCCGGCCCAGGAAACAAATGTGTGACTCGTCCCAGACGCCAGTTTAATGGAGGAGCGTTATCCTCTTGAAGTAGGACAAGGTCGCCCACGTTTAGGTTTGCACGGTTGACACGCCATTTTGTTCTCTGCTGCAACTCTGAAATGTATTCTAGTTGCCATCTCTGCCAGAAGTCTTGGTGAAGTTTTTCGATGCGAGCATAGCGTCTTAAGTTTCCTTCCTTGCAGTCTTCCAAAGGCGGAGAAGGCACCGCGGTCAGAGGTCTCCCGATAAGAAAATGCCCTGGGGTAAGGGATAGCAGGTCGTCGGGAGATGCGGATAACGGGTATAGGGGGCGACTGTTAAGAATAGCCTCCACTTGCGAAAATAGTGTTGAAATTTCCTCATACGTTAAAGAACTATTTCCCATAACTCGTTTGATGTGAAATTTTGCAGACTTAATCCCAGCTTCAAAAATACCCCCGAAGTGAGGGGCGTAACTGGGTGAGAAACAAAATTTTATACCTTCCTGATTAGTGAAGTTCAATAAATGGTCTTGGTTCTGTTTTAAAAATGTACCCACCTCTTTAGAGGCAGCTACGAAATTACGGCCATTGTCGCAGAATATTTCCACTGGCTTACCCCGGCGAGAAATAAACCTACGAAGCGTCATAATAAATGCATCCTTTGTAAGGTCACTTACAGCTTCCAAATGAATACATTTATACCGCAAGCAAATGAATAAACAGAGATAACATTTTACCAACCTGCTACCGCGGCCCTTACGATTCAAAATTTGAAAGGGACCAGCAAAATCTAATCCTATAGATAAAAAAGGTAAATCTGGTGTGATTCGCTGCGTTGGTAAATCACCCATTTTTGGACATAGCGTTTTACCTCGCATACGTCTGCAGCGCACACAATTGTTGACTGTGCGCCTGGCCAGATGCCTTCCATTAACAGGCCACACAGTTTCTCGTACCACAGCTAACAACAATTGAGGGCCAGCGTGAAGGTGTTTTAAGTGTTCCATTTCAAAATATAATTTGGTGAAGTGATGAGATGCATGAAGTAAAATGGGATGCTTTTTATTATAGTTATAATTTGACCGATTAATTCGCCCACCCACTCTTATTACATTTTGTTTATCCATAAAGGGAGATAAAGCTAAAATTTTTGAATTTGGACTTAACTCTTTATTTTTAGTTAATAACTGATATTCAGTTGGAAATGACTGAGTTTGAGCAAGACCACAAAGATCATGAAATGCCTCAGTCAACTCATCCACAGTTAAGCATCCTAAACGCCTATCCTTAGAATTTTTTAAATTAAAAATGAACCTTTTAACGAACGCGAAAGTTCTTTGAAGTTTGGTTAATTTCGAATAATTGTTGAAGTTGATTATCGGTTCTGCTATAGAAGTTGTATGCGATTTAATTTCTGGTAACTCAGTACCTTCAATACGACTTTTTGATACGGGCCAGTCAGATTCGTGTTTTGTTAAGTATTCAGGACCTGACCACCATAACCTCATAGAAACCAGCTGGCTGGCGTCTACCCCCCTAGAAATTAAATCGGCTGGATTAGAAGACGTGGGCACGTAGCGCCAGTCTGTTGAATTGGTGATCTCGCGAATTTCACTGATACGATTGGCAACGAATGTCTTAAGGTTGCGAAGATCATTAGCTATCCAGGCTAACACTACGTTTGAATCGCACCAATGTACAAAACGATCTGGTTTGGATCTTAGTGATTCTGCAACAGATTGACATAGTCTAGCTGCTAAGAGTGCAGCACTTAGTTCCAACCGTGGAATTGTAGTGGTCTTAAGGGGCGCAACTTTAGATTTAGCGCACAATAATCTGACTGTGATTTCACCATTGACATTTAACGATCTCATATATATCAAATCAAATCAAATCAAATAGCCTTTATTACTGATATTAATTACATTTCAACTAGTTCATTGTTATTTGTACTATATAATTCTACAATTCAATTCAATACTATATAATTCAATTCATACTTATTATAATACAATAACATTTCATGCATATTTAATAATTAATATAATATTTCTAATCTTCGACATTGGCAACAGAATTATTAGAATTATCAGTTTGCCGTTTGGCATAGGCCTCCCCTAGGCTTTTCCATGTCTCTCTGTCTGCCGCTTTTCTTTGCCACGTTGTTCCCGCTAACTTTCTAATATCATCCTCCCATCTTATTCTTTGCCGCCCTTTCCTTCTTTTCCCATCTCGAGGGTACCATTCAGTAACGTCTTTTGTCCATTTTCCTTTTTTGCTTCTTATCATATGGCCTGCCCAGTTCCATTTAAGCTTTTTCACCGTGTAAGTGACATCTGTGACTTTTGTCTTGTTCCTTATATTTTTAAGTTTAATTTTGTCTTTTAACTTTAGGTTTAGAATGCTCCTCTCCATTTTATTTTGACACACTGAGTGCTCCACTCTGTTTGTTAGTAAGGGCCCAGGTTTGTGCTCCATAGGTTAGACATGGTAATACGCATGAGTTGAACACTGTAGTCTTGTCTTTCAGGGGTATGTGTGGGTTCTTCATGACTTCCTTTAGGGACCAGAATCTTTTCCAAGCTTTATTTATTCTGATGTTTATTTCTTTCTGCATTTGGTTTTCCGGTGCAATGATTTGTCCTAAATACGTGTATTCATCGACATATTCTATTTGATTAGAGTCTAACAAAATTGGTGTCTTTCTATGATTTGTCATTAGCTTTGTTTTGTCTAGATTCATATTCAGACCCACACTTTTGCTTTCTCTATCTAATTGCGTAAGCATTGTTTTTAAGCCTTCTTGGTTTTCGTTAAGCAGAATCAGGTCGTCTGCAAATCTAAGGTGGTTAAGCTTTTCGCCATTTATATTTATTCCAAATGCCTCCCAATTAATTTTTCTAAATATATGCTCTAGTACAGCCGAGAATAGTTTTGGTGAAAGGGGGTCACCTTGCCGTACTCCCTTTTTTATTTTGAAGGCCGCCCCTTTCCTTTCCGTCTGGATTTTGGCAGTTGATTCCTTGTATATATTTTTTATTATCCTGATATATTTTAGATGTACACCCTGTGAGTGTAGGGCGTCCCAAATGTGTACATGTTTCAGAGAGTCAAATGCCTTACTGTAATCTACAAATGCCAAGTAGTATGTTTTCCAGTACTCATTGCTCTTTTGGATGATTTGTTTTACGACATGAATATGATCCATTGTTGAAAAGTCGCTTCGGAATCCAGCCTGTTCTCTCGGCTGATTTCCATCTAATACTGAGCTAATTCTGTTTAATATTACCTTCGCAAATACCTTATATAGATTGGAGATCAGGCTGATCGGCCTATAGTTATTTATTTCTGCCTTGTCACCTTTCTTATGGAGCAATATAATGGTCGACGATGTCCATTGTTGTGGTATTATTTCTTCGGTTAGAATGTCGTTGTATATACTTGTAATAGCATTTACTATGTAGTCTATGCATCCTTTTAGAATTTCGTTTGTTATTCCATCATCTCCAGGAGCTTTGTAGTTTTTCTGGGACAGTATTGCTGTTCTGACTTCGGTTTCTAATATTGGAAGGATATCCTCTTCGTCGTCTTTCCATAGGCATTTAGTATTTATGTAGTCCACGTCATCGTATAAATTGCTATAAAACGTTGTTGCTATTTCCATAATTTCGTGTCGTTTTGTTTCTTTCCTATCAGATGTCTTGCTTTTTATGGATGGAATCCAGCAGGTATTCTCTCTCAGTTCTTTGAGTGCTTTCTTTATGCCTCCCGATTTTTCAATGTAGTATTGAATAGTTCTATTTCTAATTTGTTTCCTATGTGTCCTAATTTTTTCATTTATTTGTTTGCTTAGGTGCGTTATTTGTGTTCTATGTTGTTTCTTATTACTAAATAAAGTTTTCCTGGTTTCAATAAGATGTCTGGCTTCGTTCCCAATTTTATCCTTCTTGCTTTTTGAGGTATATAGTTTTCTAGATATCTCCTGGAGCGCTTCCTCTAGTATATTATATTTTTCTTGAATATTATTTCTCTTGTTGATATTTAGTAAATTATCTTTCAATGATATCAACAAATTTTCTGGAACGGGGAGTGGGATTTGGTCTGGTGTAATTCCTTTCTTGGTGTACTGTCTCCTCTTTTTTATCTCAGTTAGGTGGACTGCTCCTCTTACCATTCGGTGATTTGTGTTGAAGTTGAACTTATTAATTATGTTAATATCTTTGAAGAATTGGGGTTTATTAGATAATATGAAATCTATTTCATTCTTCACATTCCCGTCAGGAGATATCCAAGTCCATTTTTTATTTTTATTTTTCTTGTAAAAACTATTTAGGATCTTAAGGTTATGTGCCTGTGCCAGATGTACTAGTCTTTGTCCATTATCATTTCTTTTTCCTGTGCTGAATTGACCTAGTATGCTATCTTCGTTTGTTAGTCTTTCACCAATCTGGCCATTGAAATCTCCCATCAGGACAACTGCTTTGTGTGCACCTGCAAGAGTCCTATCCATTTCTTTATAGAAATTGTCCTTTATGTCCTTAGGTGCCATCTCTGTAGGTGCATATATTTGGATTATAGATATAGTTTCATAACCAGGCAAGTTGATATTTAGTTGTGCAATTCGTTCTGATATTCCAATGAAAGATTGTATATATTCACTGTAGCACTTTTTAATAAGGAAGCCGACACCGTGTAGACCTGGAGTGTTGCCTATATGATAGAAAACGTAGTCTTCATGCTGTTCAATTTTTTCGCCCATTCTTCTTACTTCACTTAGTCCAATAATGTCCCAATTTATAAAACCTAAGGCATATTCTAGTTCTTGTAGGGATTCATCTGTTCTTAGAGTCCTGGTATTGAGTGTTGATATGTAAATACTATTTCTCTTATCTTTTGTGGTATCTGTTTCTTTTTTATTGTTTTCATGTATAGTGTCTTGTCCGTATGTATCTTGCTTTCTGAGTGGCAGCCCTAGGGGGTTTTGGTCTCTTGCCCCACGGTGACCAGCCGGATTGGGGCGGTTTTTCTTTTCCAAATGCTCCTTGCTTATGTTTGTTGTGTTTTTGTTTTTTCGGTTACCAATGTCTCGGGATTCCTATGCTTTTGGTTTAGATGTTTCAGTCACAGAATGGGATCTGGACCTCATGTATGCGAATGGGTCCGTCTTGTGAAGTTTTGCAGGGGTTACTATGTTTTTGTTGCTACCGCCTAACACACGTTTATTTTGCTGTGTAGGTGATAAAGATGTCTTCCTTTTCCTTTTTTCGTTTGCTTTTGGTTTTATTACAATTTTATTGTTTTTAATGTACACATCATTTCCCTTTTCCTTCTCTCGGTGGAGTTCTTGTTGTAATTCTTTGCGTTTCTGTAAGGTTTCTTTAGAAAAGTCTTCAGTTATGTAAGTTGGTTTTGACATTATCTTTTTATTTTTTAGAATCTCGATTTTTTTGTTGTATGTTGTGAGGGTAATTAATACAGGCCTTGTTTTTTCACTCGTATGTCTTCCAATTCTGTGTAATTTGTTTATGTCATAATTATCAATTTTTATTCCCAAATTTTCAAACAGTCTTACAATGTTGTTAAATAGTTCGGTATAATTTGTTTCTGTCTCGTTAAATCCGTGAATTATGATGTTGTTCCTTTTAGTTACATTTTCTAGGGAATTTATTTTCCTATTTAATACTTCGATTTTCAATTTTAAGGTTTTGTTTTCTTGGATTAATGGTTTGATTTTATCATCTATGGTCAACATAATTTTTTCTGTATTATTCTTTATCAGGGTAGCTTGTTTTTCCATTTCTAGTTTCATCATATTATACAGTGTGGACATTGACATTTCTTCAGCCATCTTGTTGCTATTTTTACTGAGCAATAATTAAACGTTTTATAATGATGTTATGTTGGCTGCCTTACAGCAATGTCACTATTAGCGAATGGGAGGTAGTTTGATTTTTTTTTCCTTTTTAATTTATTGTGGCAACACTGTGTTCTGTCGTTTTGTTGGTATTATGCGAACTTATCTATGACTTGCTGATATTTGACATCTGTTCAATGAGGTTATGTTTACTAAGTATTTCACTATTTATTGTTGTAATCACAAAGTTTCTCACAATTTTATAACTTATCTTGCTTGTAATGTAACCTTGGTTAGTTTAATTCACTGTTTGTTTGTTTTTGATTTGTTTACACTGAGTTTATAATTATTTCATTCGGAGAGCACTGATAAGCGTCGTCACCGTTAGAACACCGGAACCGGAAAAAAAAAAAAAAAAAAAAAAAAAAAAAAAAAAAAAAATGCACCATAACCTGAGAGAGAAGCGTCACTAAACGAGTGCACTTCAACATATTTTGCAGAATTACATAGAACCGGTCTACTTATCTTTAAACTCAGAATGTACGGTAAGTTTTGTTGAAATTTAATCCACTTATTTTTGATCTCTTGAGGGACTGGTTGATCCCAGTCAACCTTTAGTTCCCAAAGTTTTTGTAAAATCATTTTAGTCTGTACTATACAAGGACTTAACAATCCTAAAGGATCAAAAATCTTAAATGAATTCGACATGATTATTCGTTTGGTAATACTATCACTGGAGTTAAAATTCTTAACTTGAAAGTGTAAACAATCATCTGATGGATTCCAACCTAACCCAAGAGTACTAGATGATTCACTTATTGTTAGATTTTCCTTTGTGTTTACATCTGAATCTAGAAAAAGAGTATTCAAGTTGGTTTTATATTTTCATAGATTGAAGCAGCCGTTTTTTAATGCTTCTGAAACGGACCTTTGAATATAACGCAACTCGTTTTCGTCATTAGACCCTGTGATCATGTCATCAACAAAGAAATCATGCTGTATAATATTTTTAATTAATTCATCACCTTGCTCCTCTCCTAGCTGGCTCAAACATTTTGTACTTAAATAGCTCGCACTTGCAGTTCCGTAAGTGAGAGTATTCAGCTGCATAGTACTGATTGGCTGTGACTCGTCATTTCTCCATAATATGAGCTGTAGCTTACGATCACCAGGGTGCACTTGCACTTGCCGATACATTTTTTCGATGTCACCCGACAAAATGTATCGGTATTGCCTTGCTCTAATTAGGATTGAAAAAAGAGAGTCCTGGACGTTAGGTCCTACCATTAGTATTTGATTTAATGATATGCCAGAGGTAGAGGTAGCTGAGCCGTCAAAAACCACTCTGAGTGATGTTGACTCACTATCCTTAAAAACTGCATGATGACATAAAAAATAACTCAAAGGTGGCTTAGCAATCGGAGACTCGTATAAATGCCCTAAGTCTTCATACTCTTGTATAAATTTAGAATACTCTGATTTCAATGATGGATTTCGCCTAATTTTTCTCTCTAAGTTTAAAAAACGCCGCTTAGCCAAATTATATGAATCACCCAGACAACTTGGATCATCAGTTAGAGGCAGTCTTACATTGAACCTGCCTGTGGGCAATCTAGACATATTTGCGTAAAAATGACTTTCACATGCCTTTTCTTGAGGGCTTAAAACCTTTGCTTTGGGAATCTCTTCAAGTTCCCAAAATTTGGTAAGGAGTTCGTCAATAGAATTACGCGAATTTTGTGCAATCGCGCCGTGATTGCACTGCACGTAATTTTGAATTAAATATGTGTTTGAAAAATTTGTTGGGCCAGTGACCATCCAACCTAATTTAGAATTTTGCAATTTAGGCCCATTGGGAGCTAAAGAAATTTGTTGAGAATTTAAGATATCCCAAAATATGTCAGCCCCAATGATCATATCTACAGAGCTTGGCTGGTAGAAATAAGGATCAGCTAGCAACAAATCTTTCGGTAAATTTAGTGCATGTAAATTTATTCGAGACCTAGGTATATCTCCAGTTAACTCCTTTTGTACTAAACATGTCAGTTTAATGCTAAAATCACTAGTTAGGGAATTTAATTGAACATCACAAATCTCAGTGACATAATTTGTACAATTATTTCCAATGCCGATGATCTTTAGAGTATCAATGCGGTTGGATTTTAGACCTAACAGTTCTCTAAGGGAAGATGTTATAAAAGATGACTGACTTCCGCAATCCAACAAGACGCGGATCTTTTGTCTTTGGTCAGTTCTAGGATTACATGCTTCTATCAACGCGGTTGACAAAAGTGCCTGGTTGCAATTTTGACTAGAAAGTGTAACTATTGATGCTGATTTAGTGATGACTGCATTATTTTCTAAGTTAGCTGAGTGAAGCAAGCTATTGTGCCTCCCCTTGCATTCCCGGTACGGCCCCATACGGCATTCATTACTGGGATGCCCTTGCCTAAGACAATTGGAGCACAACTTATAGGTAGCCACATCAGCCAATCTCTCGTTAACAGTTTTGGCCTTGAATACAGGGCATTCATATATTTTATGATTATTATTACAAATAATGCATAGAAAACCCTTTGAACGAGGTTGATTTGTGCTCGTAAATGATTTGGTATAAGAATCTTTAAAATACTTATTATGACGGCTGTTATTAATACTCGGCCTATTGTTTGATTTAGCTTGAAAAAATGGTGCTCGTGACGTAGATGGAATTGGATTATTTTGTTCATTTTGTTTACTGCGATTAAGCGCTTCGATTACGTCAGCACGATTAATTAGGAACTTGTAAAATTGATCTAACGTTGGGATGTCATCATCTAGCGTACTACGATGTTCCTCCCACTTCATTAAGGTCGTGCTATCCAACTTAGATGACAACATGAACATAATAATTAAGTCCCATCTGTCTGTGGGCACAGATAAGCTAGATAAGGCACGCAAGTTTTTAGTGACGTGGTCCACTAAAAATCGCAGTGATTTTTCAGTCTCACGGCTGAGAGGTTGAGTATTAAACAGTGACTTAAGGTGGTGATTTATGAGTAATCGTTTATTATTATATCGCTCGCCGAGAAGCCGCCAGGCCTCCGCGTAGTTGGCCGTTGAGACTTCTAAATTAGATATGATGCGAGCAGCTTCTCCTTCCAAATATGAGATGAGATAATGGAATTTATGAATTGGTTTAATACGATTATTATCATGAATCAAACTTTCAAAAGTATCTCGAAATTGCAGCCAGTGGAAATACGCGCCATCAAATTTTTCTATCTGAATTTGAGGTAATTTAAAACCATGTTCGTGATGATCGAGCAAGCACTGAGTTTCATTTGCAATTGATTCGCGTCTTTGCTCGTTTTTATTAAAATTTTCAATTAACGTTTTCGCTTTCGCAATATTAATAATGATGTCGTGTTCAATTCTTTCTCGTTCATCAATTTCCAACTGCATATTATCTGCATCTAACAACTCAATGTCATTTTGTAAATCGTCAAACTTAACAGATAAGCCCTCAAATTTAGTAAGCTTAAGACTCAACTCTGCATTTTCAATATTGGTTAACTCAACCTTATAACTGACTTCTGACAAATAATTTTTAAATTTAGTTATTTGACCCTTTATTGAACCTCTCCTTACCTTTAAAGCCTTTAATTTACTTTTACAATCGACAATATCTAACTGACCACTTGCATCAGTCATTGTACTAAATGTGTAAATAAAATAAACAAGTAATAAAATCTCTCACGTCCCTCACTCCGTAGGCTCGGCCGATAAGAAACCGGTTCCGCGCTCAGCTGACGAGTGCGCAAACACTGCAGCGGACGGCAGCGATTGCACCCAGCTGTAGGTTCTGTTCTGAAATTGTCGGCGAGACGTGTGAATGTCGCGTTATAAATGATATCAAGTTATGAGAAATAAGAATGCTAACACTCAAACTAAAATCAAAATGTAATAAATTATCCACATATAGTCACGCCTGCTATCCTAGAAGAGTTAGCAGAGTTAAAGTATATTTATTTATATAACTGTCGGATTTCGGATGTAGACAGCTATTTTATTTCACCGCTAATCTATCTAGTACACGGCTACAAATATTACAAGATATTAATATGAAACTTAGTATGCAAAACACCTCTGTCTACCCTTCAGTGATTCACAAGCGTGAACAAATAAAATAAAAATTAGACCCGAAATTAATAAATAACGTAGTCTAACAATTGACGTAGTCTAACAATTGAGGTAGGTACCCACGTAGGTACTACGTTTTAAAAAAATATTTTTATTGCATTTAAAATACTAAAACCCTTTTATGAAATACTTTCTAAGGATTTATAGCTTGAGATGTATTTTCATTAAAATTACGTGATATTATTTTAAGCAAATACATATGTTCTTAAAATGTATACGATTAAATAGATAAGTGTTATTCACTTACCGCACAAAATTAACATTTAGGTATTGTAAGGTGGGTAGTCAAGATGGCGATAAATAAACACGTTATACTAGCACAACTTTATATTATTCTTCAATGTATGTTGGGTAGAACAGTCTGAATTACAATGTGTATGAATTACGAATCGACGGTGTTTTTATAGTTTGACAGGCTTGACCTAATTTAATACTAAATTAACAAACTTAGTAGATAATATTAAACATTGTTGATCTTAATTATTCTAATGATTATTAACATACAATTAATATTTTATAATGCAGGATTGTGTAACATTAAAGATTTTATTATGCCGGAAGTAGGCGTAGTGCGATGAAATTAAACCTAACCAAACACAATCGGTACTTAAAATAATATTCTAATAGCTCAATCATTATATATTATATAAACAGAATAAAGTCATATGATTTTAGAATTGATTTATAATCATTGTACGAAAAAGCACAGGCGTTAATAACAATAGGCACTATTTATAAATTGCGCCGGAAGCTGATAAGCGGAAGGCGCCAAGATATTAATATTATATAAATATAAATCAACTATTTACTTTGATTATAAAATCATTAATTAAGTTCTAAGTAGTTATAAGTAATTATAAGTAATTATACTAATTATTAAGATGAACCAGGCGTTTACACGAAGCCGGAAGTGCCACTTGATAACAGTATTCTATTCTATAATATTAAATTAAGTTAGCACATTTAAATATTTATATGCAATTTCTTTGTACTAAAACTGTAGGTTACAAGTGGAGACAATATTTAAAGTCTGATTTGGAATAAAACTGAGGTCAAGGACGGGTACTTAACTTTCGGGCGGAACCTCGACGCGCGGTGCAAAGCTTTGGGTACTTCACTGACCGAGCTGGTATCGCTGTCCTGCTGTGTACTCCTTGTGTGCTCCTTGAACTCCGTCAGATATTAAACGCCGTCAACCTTTTGCTTAGTCGATATCGACGCCGGAACAAAATGTTATATTTCTTGAAATTTTATTGATGTTCCCCTCGTGGACCACCAATTTATGTCTTAGCGGACATAAAGGAGCCTCAATTGAAACCCAAAATACTTGGAATGTTGTTTAATTACATATAAAATATAAATTACAATTTTTCGTGCTAATAGTGCGAAGGTCGATTTGATAGTAAAACAAGTGGGCAGATGGTAGACAAATAAATTAAAAACGCCTATGCGTTTTGGAACGCAACGTGACGCTATACGGATCATCTCCTTTAGCAGGCACTTGGCCTGAACAGATATTTAGTAAAAATTCATTTAAATTTTTTTCTGCTATAATTCAGTCAGCTATGTAATGGCAACCATTAGAAAACATTTCATTGCATTGAGAAAAGAAAGAAAATAGGTTTATTAGCCGCACAAAATGAAAAACAAAACAAATTATTTAGACAAAGCACAAACTACAGAAATATTATTTGTGTGTTTAGTTACATAGTAAATGAGTACTTAATACTAAGGATAGATAAACTCAACTGCATAAGTTGGCCATATGGTAAACATTGTTAAACAATGAGTTTTATCAAACTATCAATAACATCTTACCAACCTTCTAATTTTTTATTTATTAAAAAGCTTATAGAAAGTTTTTTGAATAGAGTATGGGTGACCACAAAGAGTTCCTGAAGCGTATCACCAAGACCCTATACTACGGGGAGCTGCCAACTCTACCCAGTCTGAGCCTGCCTGTTACTGGTATGATCAATCCAATAATTACTGAAATTAAAAAAACACTTCTCTATGCATCCTTCATAATACATCATAGCTTTGTTAGTAAGTAGTTAGAATGAAAGCTTATTGACAATAGACCATTTTAGTCTTAATTCTTTTATATTTTTATTACATAGTACAAGAGTATTTTAAGTTACCAATCTTCATTCAATACAAAGCCAAATCTGTTAATTTTCTCTTATCAATCCAAGGAAAATAATATGAAACATATTACACAGCTCCAACGCAAACCATGAAGAAAAGAAAGTTTCCAAGAAGAAATTAAATTAATTACACATTCACATTTGTAATGTTATATGAAGTTGTGGAGAAAGTTTTCTAACTAAACAATAATAAGTGGCTGTATATAATTGTTTTGAAATGTATCTAGTTAATGCAAATTTACAGAAATCTCATGCTCGCTGTGGTCGGTGTCCCAGCGCGGGCGCTCGCTGCGGCGCCTGCACGCGGACGCCGCGGCGAGCATCGCCCGCAGCGCGTGCGTGTCGCCGTGCGCGCTCGTGCTGGCCATCCTCTACCTGGAACGACTCAACGCTTGCAACCCTGACTACATCGCCAACGCCGCACCTGCTGATCTCTTCCTTGTTTCATTGGTATGAAAGTGCTTCGTTACAGTTGATGGACTCTCATGTTTGTAACCAAACTCCAATGGAACGAACGGCGTTACCGATTTTTATGATTTTTTTTATTCCTCTAAGTTATAAGGGTGGCCTCACCCCAAAACATGTTATTTTTTTATCAATTTTTTATATTTTTTTATGATTTGGCTTCAAAACCCCTTAATCTTCATTCTTCTACCGCCAACCCTAAATTTAGGTTTGCTTGGTCAGCTACCATAATATTTGTTTTTGCACTGTGTACTGCAGATGGTAGGCAACAAGTTCTTACAAGACGATGGTGAAGACGATGATGTGATATGCTCTGAATGGGCAGCTTCCGGGGGTTTAGAGCTCAACCAGCTAAAGAAGTTAGAAGTGGAATTCCTTAATGCTATAGTAAGTAGTCTCTAGATCGACATAGATCGGAATAAACTGTTTAATATGTTAAATTAATTTATAATAATATACAAAAATATCTCATCAACTCACTTCACAAATCAGTCTTATGTCTTTCACAACAATCAGCTCCCGATTCTCTACTACCTGGACTTCCCATTCATTCACTTGAGAAACCTTAAAAAGTTATACATTATCAAACATCAAATCCATCACAATAGAGAAGGAAAACATGTTTAAATTACAGTCGTTCAATTAACTATAATGTCCAAAATATACCCATACTTATGTTATTTCCCAGGACTGGAAAGTATTTGTGAGCGATAAATCGTTTGAGGCCGGGCTGCTATGGTTGGAGCGACAAGTGGCTCTAAAACAGGCTCAACTACGCGGTTTCTTCACTTATGGCGACCTGGCAGCCACTGTCGACTCGGCACTGCTCGGCGATCTGCTCACCTCCGTGTCCACCGCCTGCGCCGGCTACCTCACCAGCCTCGTGACCTTCCTCACTTCGACGCTCATGATCTCCCAGGCATGGCTGCCGGTGCTGCAGTTCATCGCATCCCGCGGCTCGCCCAACACTCTCACCGCGCTCGATACAAATATTATAACGTTCAGTTTGCTACCGGAACTCGCTCCCTACCTAAACAACGCTACACTAGACGTGCCCCTCGACTTACCCGAGGAAGATGAGTCCGTCCTTAAAAGTGTCAAATGTTGCACGAAGTGGACTAAATACCAGGACAACACTGTCACAAAACGAAGCTGGTATGATGCGATCGTCATATACGACTGGAAAACTTTTGAACCGTGGTGGTCGAAGACATCCGTCCTCAACTGGCTGTATCAGAGCTCTCTAGTGAACCCCATGCAACGATGGCTGGAGAAGATGAACGAATACACAGATTTCTTCAAACGCAAGTTTATGGGGGACCCTGTCGAAATGGGCCAGTGCGACGGATACGTGCGAAGCGGAACGACTCAACGCTGCGTGCGTCAGTGGCTCAACTTGAGCAAGCTCAGCGCCTTCGTCGCGAGCGTTTCCGACCGGTAGTGAGCGAATTCTGTAATAATGACGAAAAAGGCTGATAAATATGGATATTGAGAGATGCCAAGCTCATGAGACAATTTACAACATTAGAAACCAATAAACGACATTGATGTGGGACCTTGTACATGATTCAGGTGCAATCCAATAACATTTAAGCTTGTGGCATCAGCCCAGCATAGCTCCATATGTAATGATCATGTGAGAGCACAGAAGCTCCATATTAAAATAGTAGCTTAAAAAGTACAAGTTTTTATGTGATTGTTGTCAGTGAGTCCGCTAGTAAAGTTCGCGATTGGATTTTATTTATTTCGTAACGACTACGACATAGTACATTTCAATGTTTCAGATCAAAACATGGAGGGATAAAAATAATATTTTTTTTTATGTTCCATCATAGTGCATGGATTGTAAAATGTCTCCTGAGCAGTATTTATTTATATTACTATTAATCGTTATCTTTATGCTTCCAATCTTCTACTACAACGTAGTAGTGAACTAACAAGAAAGTTAAGTGTCCAAAAAGCATTACGTAAAAATTAGATACATTCACGCCATTCAATCCGATCCAGTGAAATATTCTCTGAACCTGGTTTACAATTTTGTATCGCCACCGGCACATAACTTGGCCATAGTATAGTCGCGCATAGTACGCTTAGTACAACAAATCAAAACAAACGAAATCGAAGTGTATTCAACTGACGCTCTAATCGCTTGCTCGGAACGGTGCTACTACAATCCCCGCGTCCCTCTATCACCAAAGGACCTAAAAAACGACTTTCTGCGCATCTAACGAATCTGGCCAATTTACGTGCCGGTCTCTATACCTATACTAAATTTCAATTACTATTATTAACAACTGGTCTCAGTAAAGCCAAAATCTTATGAACATGAATAAAAAAGACAGGTGATAGCAAAATTTAATGACTTGACATTAATCATTGGCATCTAGACTTGCTAGTCTAGTTGTGTTACTGATACTGCTTTGACCTTGTCCAGAAGGAGCGAATTCGCTGCGATATAATTCGCGTGAATACATTCGCATACTAGGCGCCAGTACGTCGCGTTTACAAGCATCGCGCGAATACAAAATACGCGCGTAAATCACTTCGCCAGACTCTCGAGTCGAGATACTAGGAAGGTTACGCAAGTACCAAATACTCGCGCGTTGGTACGCTCCTTCTGGGCGCAAAAGTCGTGCGATAATATCGTGGCGAATTCGCCCCTTCTGGACAAGCTCTTTATCAACAACAATAAACTGTTTTAAAGTGGCTGGCCAGGAAATCACTAAGATATATGGAGATATAAGTAGTGGTGCTAAAGAAAGCGAACCTCCGAGTATAACCAGGTTGCATCAATCCTTTATAAAACTCTATTTTGTACTGCGATATGTTCGAAGTGATGGTGGGCTCTTCTAAATTCCTTACTGATATTAATGTGTACCTATAACATCTCCATGACTTTAGGTGACTAGAGCTAACACTTGTTGTAACGTTTCTGTTGTTATCAAATGTTTTATCTATTTTTGTATATGATGTAAGAAGTAATAAAACTATCTGCAATAAAAATATATGTTTTATTTGTATAAAAATATAATCTTATAATACTACTTAGTAGGCATGTACATATTCTACAATTCTTAAAATATAAGTAATCATTAAGATTGAAATTATTTTAAATTGTATTGGAAGAGCTAGTATTCATAAAAGAATAAAGATTTAAAAGATAACATTATACCTATGTTACAAAATAAATGCGTGTTAAGAATATGGCAAACATAATTGTACAAAAACTATTATCGTCTTTAAAATCAGTTATTAAATGACGAATTCCTGAGCTCAGTGACAAACAAAAAACCGAATGAAAACCTCGTTTGTTTTGAAGCCTGTTTCTTTAAAAGTTTGAAAATACTTAGCACCACAGTTCGTTTAAAGGTATATACACACATCAAAAGTGTCTAGGGATCAAGCATTTTTATGCGGATTTCTTGAGATTGAGATGTGGCTTTGGCTCTGGCCTGCTCAGTCGCCAGACTTGAACCCGATTGAGCATGCATGGGATATGCTACAGAGAAGAGCTCTGCCGAATATGGAGGGTATCCAGTCGCAAGAAGACCTTTTTTTGTTGTTGCAACGAACATGGGCGGCCATTCCACAGCGTGATTTGGATGAACTCATTTTGAGTATGCCAAACCGATGTTCTTGTGTTTGTGTTCGCGGTTGAAACACGGATTATTAATTGTTTAAGTTACCTAATAAAATTTTAAAGAAAACTGTTATTTCAGTCTTTTTTTCGAACTTTAATGTTAGTGGTTCAAATGTCAAAATTCCCTTTATTAGGAAAATGGCAAATTTCTTTATTAATGCAAAGGTGACTTGGTTTATCTTTACTGTGACAAACGAAAACACTTTATTTGATGAATCCTTAAAGAAAATTTTAATTAATATCAATCAGGAGAAAAGTTATTGCAAAAATATATGTTGATCCCTAGACACATATGTTGATCCCTAGACACTTTTGATGTGTGTAGTATAGTACGAAGATATAGATAGGGCTTATTTGAACTAAGATACTTAACTAGGTGACAATGCATTCAAAAAAATCTATTCTATTTATCTCCTTAGCATTTAATACCCATAGTTTCCATTTTAATAACAACAACATTTTAATAATACGATTTTTGTTTATTTGGGTACTGGTACCCAAAGGAAAGAGGCCCATACCCTAGCCCCTCCCCCTATCTCCCCCCCCCCTCATCCTACAAAGGCCGGTAACGCACTTGTGACGCCCCTGGTGTTGCGGGTGTCCATGGGCGGCGGTAATCGCTTACCATCAGGCGATACATCTGCTCGTTTGCCCGTTTATTCCATAAAAAAAAGGTTTGGACGACCTGATAAAAACATTATATACATTCTAAAATGTTACATTTCATATTTACATTCACTACATACATCAGTTATATATAATGACTTTTAATTAAATTGGTAAACATACAAAGAAAATTCTTATTAATATTATATTTTATCATCACAATAGGGACTATTGTTGTAAATGCTTCAGAAAACCTATGACCTACATTAACTCACTGTACCTTCCAGTTAGTGTGATTACAAAACTTAAATACAACAGTTTTAAAATTATTATTATGATTCTCAATTCAACATTAATTTCACAACTTTGTTTAGTAAATAATGATTTACTTTACATGTAAGGTACAGCATAGGGAAACCGGATGAACTGGATTATCATTTAGCTTAGAAGTTCAAAATTATTGCATTTCTGGCAGATTTAAATAATGTTATTATGATTTGTATTGCAGGTATAATTATAACATAACATTGGTGGGTACACAAATGGCTTGTGTGGAGGTAAGCGGAGCTTATTAATACTAGCAAATTCAGATGGCATATCCGAGGTACCGATTCTTTAATTTACGTACTTCTCTAATACTATTTTATTTAGTGTGGTTCTTTGAATAAGAATATATTCAAAGACCTTATTTCCAGAACTGGCCAAACGATTGGTAAATACAACTAGTCAATACTAGCTGAGATCCTATTCCTCTATCCTATCACACATTAGGGTCCGTCCACACAGACCGGCTCGGAGTGAAGAGCAGATTTTTATCACATTGGAAACAGAGGTTTGAGTTATCGTAGTAAGGTTTATTTTTACATGTGCACTTCTTTTGTCATCGAGAATACTTTAACGCAGTTAGTGTGAAATAATAAGAGGAGCCGATCGGCTCCGATTGCGTGCTCTGTCTCGCTCGCGCAGCCGATTCTGATTCTCTTTCATAGCCGGTCTATGTGAAATAGTTGGCGGCTCCGCTCCGGCCCATTTCAAACGTATACGATCCGGTCTGTGTGAAAAGAAAAATGTGAGCCGATGCTCTCCGAGCCGGTTTGTGTGAACGGACCCTTATCAACATGTATTAATATTAGTACCTGGATCACCGAGCGTCGCTCGGTATTTTTTTTTATAAATGGGGTTTTTGGCAACATTGGGACTATCCAAACGCCAACTTTGTTATTTTTCTTCCAATAAAAAAAATAAGTTTAGTGGCGCCCTGGTTTGGTACGCCCTGATATTGTTTATTCTGCACCTCATTCCAGTATAGTTTAATGTAGTTCGCTCGAGTTGCGATAGATGGCGCTAGATGTACATTGATTTTATATATTTGATTGTTAAAAACACTAATAAAACGACATTTTCTAAAAATGAATCCTAGCTAGACCGATATATCGCCCCCGAAAACCCCTGCATACAAAATTTCATGAAAATCGTTGGAGCCGTTTCCGAGATTCAGATTATATAAATATATATATATATACAAGAATTGCTCGTTTAAAGGTATTAGAATATTAACAGATCATTATTTTAAGCAAATAACATTAGAGAAACCAAGAAACTATAGTTTCATTATCAGCACCAACAGCCTTATTAATCCATTGCTTCGGAAGGAGGTTACGGTCTACAATACAAGTTGTCCAGATGGGTTGATAAAAAAAAATACCAATCAAATTGAGAACCTCCTCCTTTTTTTTCATTTTTTAAGTACTGCTATCCTATAGTTTGCTCTCGTAGTTCGGCACGACATTGCTCTTACGATACCCACAGGATAAATAGACGTGGTGCCATTCTGTATGCTTACTCTGCTACTACATGGACAACTATTATGTAATATAACTAAAAAACATGCTATAACTAAAATTATCTAAGTAAATATTATATAACATTATTTGAATTAAAATTAGACCATTTCTAAAACTCATATTAGAAGAAACTCAGAAGATTCTCTTACAATCACTGAAGAAGTCTAGTATCCATCTTCTGACTCCATCATCAGATCAACTTCATGAGGCCAGATTATAGTCATCCAAAACTACATTTCTATTATTAGAAAACATTTCGATAAGGCATTCAAGTTGAAAAAGACTTCCAGGATTTGTGTACATAGTTCGTTACATACAAGGAATATTGTTTTATGAATACACTTATAATATATTTTTACGAGGGTCCAAGCACGCAAATGGGTCGCCCCTAGTGTCGGTCGAGCCTAGTGTGAGTATATTTTATCAATCGTAACGATGAACGCGCTAACCATCGACTCCATCGAGAGCGAGTTGATGTGAAATAAACTCACACTAGGCCCTCTGATGGTGACTTCACCGCCCATGGACATCAGCGAAGACTCAGAGGAGTTCTTGCTGGCCTTAGAGATGAGATGGCACTCCTAAAATACCGAAGTCGACATTTTTTCACAATTATTCATCAATATTCACACAGTGTTCATTTGAATTGTTTGTACAAAGTCACTCATACAAGCCAGGGTGCAGGTACAGGCGCTTGTTGAAGCCCCACCTCTCGACGGAGGAGGTTTGCCTGCGGAACTTCTCGCGCATGCGCATGTCGACGAGCGTGAACAGCTTGTCCACGTGCGTGTTGTGCACGCGCTCCGCGAACACCTCGCACAGCACCTGGATGTACCACGACCCGCAACCGCCGTCGCGGTACGACACTTGACCTGGAGACAGAACCAACAAATTTTATTTTTCACTTGATTCATGATTTAGATAAATTGATGACTGATTTTACAAATACTAAGTCATACTGTGAATGCTTTTTTAACACATTTGTGTGTGTAAATATTACTGATACGTGAAATTAAAACTAAGTTTTATTGTTGTAGTTAGTAATGTTCTAAAATATTTTTTTTTATTCATATTAGTAAGTAGATTAGATTTGGAATAGAATCGCGATTTTAACTGTCTTTATAAAAAAAGGAATAATAATTTTAGAACAGATTGAAATAATTTTTTTTTAACTAGATTTTACGGCTCTGGGTTCTAGCCCTTTTAAGCCAGTCTTTGATAAGTAATGATAATGAGGTGTTGCAAGTGTTAAAAATGTAAGGTGTAAATAATATTGCATAGCCGGATGATGTCAGGTAGTAAGTGAAAGGTATGGCGATGCGGGGATGCGGGGGTGCGGGGCGACTGACCGGGTAGCGTGGAGTGCGCGATGAGTATGTCGGAGTAGAGCGGCGTCTCCAGCAGGCGCGGCGAGGAGCTGGGCCGAGGCGCGAGCGGCCCCCAGCCCCGGCCCCGCGCCGAGCCGTCGCGCTGCACCGCGCCGCCCGGCATCACCAGCTGCGACACCGTCGGCGAGCTCGACAGCACGTACTCCTCGTTACTGCCTCTGGGACACGGAACGATTTCTCGCTGTTACTCCAACTTTTGTTCGTTGACAATTTGTAACGACAAACTTCTGCTCTAATCACTTTGATTTTTGATGTGAAACATCTATAGCCGAGGGGTAAACGTGATTATTGGCGTGGCGACGCTTCACCTTACCGAAGTCACTGATGAAAATAATTGAGTTGACGCGATTTCAAATAAATTTTATTTTTTTTTGTATTTTGTATTCAATAAAAATGAATATTAATGAAATAAACAGTCATTTTATTTTATGGAAAAAAGTTTAAAAAATTACACATATTTTATTTTATTTATGTTGGATTTCGAACGTCATTGTACTGGCAACATTTTGATTGTCTCTGGTTCGTGTTTGACGTTTGAGGTTAATATGTAAAAAAGGACTTGAATGACGCGCGTTGTGAAAGGTAGATGTTTTGTTGTTTGAGAACGTAATTAATTGATATTAAGCTAATTGTATTGTCCATCGACCCGCGGTCTCTTTAGTGATAAACCGTATTGTGTTAGGTCATGGACTCGCGAGTTTTGTAGGCGCGTTCCGCGAAAGCTGATACGAGTTTGTTGTAATTCGAATACCTTGGAAGTTGTACAGCACTTTAGGAGTTCATGAGTGTGTGACGACGCAGAGAAGAACCTACCCACCTACCCAAGAGATCTCTTGGGGACGCCGAAAACAGGACGCCACACAACTCCAGTAAGTGCTTGATGAATTTAGTTTAGATTAAGAACACGGTGAATCGCCGTAGCTCATCCTTCTTCCCAATGGACCAATAGCTTAGTGATTGTATGCCTATCTATGGGCCATAGGTATTATAAACTTCATCAAGGTGATCGCTGCCTTGGCAAGAGGAATGAACAATTTATAATAAGTAATAACTTATACAAAACAATTTCGATGTTTCACATCTGCCAGGCGTCCCGTGACGGCACACTTTTTTTAAACTATCTTTTTCGTCTACCCTTCTTATACTGATCCACTATGACTACCAATTTTCTCATCTAATTTGTAAAATACATGTTGAAGTCAAAATATTTGCCCATCTTTAGCTTCTTCCTATCTAAGCTTCTTACATGTAACCAGTAAGTACATAAGAAAATATTTTCGCGTTTTTTTTTCTCTAAACCGCCATTTCTGACTAACTGCCTGCCCTCTCGATTACCACTGCAGAATTACAGTTGTCAAAATAAAAACAGTAAAATGCCTCCAAATGGATGGCCATTAGGAAACAGGCGTTAGTGTATGTATGAATCTGTACTTACCTACAAGTCTGGAAAATTAACACTTTCGGTATTCCAATGAGTTTGGGTAGACTCTTGT
Organism: Diaphora mendica; assembly: GCA_949125395.1. Lineage (NCBI taxonomy): Eukaryota > Metazoa > Arthropoda > Insecta > Lepidoptera > Erebidae > Diaphora > Diaphora mendica. Next base: position 29,032,811 of record OX421318.1, on the reverse strand, counting down.
TGCTGAAGTATCTCACGATCTCCATCAAGGAGATGAGTTGTCCGTCGCTGCACCGAATGTCAATATCCGAGGTGCCGTAGCGTTCGTACCCGTGGGACGACACCACCAGGAATACGCACTCGGCCTTCTCTAAGACAACCTCCAGGGAACTCAGAGTGTTTATGGTTTGCTGAAAAACCACAAACAAATTACAGTTCAAATATGTTTGGTTCATTACCCCCTCAGTCATTACAGGATCACTAAACATTCAAACAATACGCTAATCAAATGTGTGTACATATTTACTTACTTCTTTGGTAAGATCCGGGTATGAAATAACCTCGAACCCAATTTCCAGGAAAAGGTGCTTCAAAGTAGCACAGTCCACGTCGACGCCTGCGCGGATTTGTTCGATGTTGTTTTGAAAGTTGATGTAACTGAGCACCAGCAGGACACCGCGATCGCGACTACGGGTGTGATATAACTCCAGGTCTATGATCATAAAAAGAAATACACGTTTATTTAGATTTCCATGTTCTTTGTTTCATCCCAATAATGCAGATGTATGCTCTCACAGTTTGAATTATGTTTTATAAAATCCTTGGTAACAGTATTAACCGTGAACGAATGGGTGAACCTTGGTAACTCTTTTAGTATTGAATAGCCCAGTGTGTAAAACCAATAAGAATCGAGCCAAATTTAGAAAAATGTTTCAATAAACAGGAAATAATATTTCTTTTGAAAGATGCAGACAAACTTGCGCGGGTTAACTAGTATTACATAAAAACATGTACATTTGTCCTTTTTTATATGTAATAGGCGGACAAACGAGCAGACGTATCGCCTGATGGTAAGCGATTACCGCCGCCCATGGACACCTGCAACACCAGAGGCGTCACAAGTGCGTTGCCGGCCTTTGGGGGATGGGGGAGATAGGGGAAGGGGTTGGGGTATGGGCCTCCGGTATCCTCACTCACTCGGTGAAACACAGCGCAAGCGCTATTTGACACCGGTTTTCTGTGAGTCCGTGGTATCACTCCGGTCGAGCCGGCCCATTCATGCCGAAGCGTGGCTCTCCCAGGGGGTAAGTAAGTTTCCATCCAAGTAACGGGTCATGCATGACACAGACATTTTTTCTTCGTCTCGACTTCCAAATAAGTCGACGGCTAAAAAACTGATTAAAACAACGAACCGCTTTTACCGTCGAGGTCCATAAACTTAGTGGACTTGATGACTTTGAACTCCGGGATGATCGGCATCTTGACAGTTACGTTGTTGGGGTCAGCTGGCGCTGTCGCGGGTACTGGTACAGCACCTATAATATCACACTATACTCAACATATGGAATAATTGCCATTGGGGTAAGAGAACGAGAATTATGTTCCTATTATTTCTACACACATAAAAATTAAAAACAATAACATACGATTAAGATGAGCTTTAAAACTGTGCGTTAAGTTAAAGTATAATCTTAAATGTTTTAATGTGAATACGAAATACCTGTGTGTGTATTTTCTTAAACAATAGAAGGAATTTCAAATTATTCACTTTCTATTTTAAAGATGACGATAGCGTTTACTTTGCGACAATTATTGTAAACTGTATTATGAAATTGTTTAAAGCAAAGCTTAAACAATTTTTTTGACTTCTTTCCTAAAACCATACGAAAAAACCAAATAGGAATACAGTTAATAGTTTCACCTAGAACAATTATGCATACTTACATCATACTAACATAGGTTTTAAATTGGTGTAAAATCATTTCTTTATACCAATATTTATAACATTTAAAAACTTATGTGGTGCACAATAAAAAATAAAAGCATATAATAAATAAATAATAAAATCTTTATTTAGGATATTTACAAAATTAGTGCATATTTTTTTTTTCTTTTAAAAAGACAACTCCCGCACTAGGAATAAATCCTGTGTCGCGGGGGACTTTACAAACATACATGTAACGGACACAAAGAACACCCAGACTCAGAACAACAATTTGTGGATCACACAAAGTGTTGTCCTACGTGGGATTTGAACCCACGACACTTGGCGAATTAGGAAACAGCGTGGTGACCGTTAAACCACTAGGCCAAACGTGCAGTCCAATATATATATTATATATAGTATTAGTATTATATATAGTATTAGTATTATATATAGTCCAATATATAATGTCCATTTCATATACAAGAACTTACATGGGGCAAACAGCGAGTCGCCTCTGACCCTCAAACTAGGTATAAACCTGTGTGATGAGTCGTCAGTGGTTAGTCGCTCTGGCCACTTACTAGGTACAAACTCTTAATACTAAATAAAAAACTAGTAAAGGAAGCATGCGGCGTGTGTATCAGGTATTATTGTATTAATTTTATAGGCTCGTGTGAACAAATGTATGATGTGTTTTAGTGTTTGTTTTTGTGGGGACGTACACAGCGTTCTCTAATTCTAATATATATATCGGCGCAAAAAACGACATGGGACAACATGACTCATTGTCATGCTACACCATTCAATTTTATGTCAAAATGTTTGGCTATATAAGGCCGCCCGCTACAACGAACGAAGAAGGATTCATTCCTTTGCCTGCGTTCGGATAGCAAACACCTAATTTATTATGAACTATTCTATTCTAAATTAAAAGTGAATTTTAGTTGAAGTAAAGTTTATGGTTTTTATCTGAAAATGAAATACCCCAATAATAATGACGATAATTATTGGGATAAAACAATACTGGACCTTTATTTCCGATATATTAGGTCTTTACCTATGAAATTGCCGTTCTTCAGTACTGGTCATTTCAAATAAAAAAAAGTTTGTAATGGCTCTGTATTCTAAATTCAAATTAATTTTGTTTTAAAACCATGACATTCTTTTTACAAACTCAGTCTTTTGTTTTCTGATTAGCGTTGTATTTTCATTACATTTGAACATTTTTCGTCATAATGGATACTTTAAAAATTCGTGTAATTATGGAATATGAGTTCCGTCGTGGCACCAACGCGACACAAACGGCACGTAACATCAAAAACGTTTACGGAGAGAACTGTACAAACGAACGCACAACCCGTTATTGGTTTCCCGGTTCCGTTCTGGAAATTTTGACTTGAAAAATGAAGCTCGTGATCATCCGGAGACTTTGGTTAACAATAATGAATTAAAGGCGATTGTGGAAGCTGACGAAACTCAATCTACAGCTGAGCCAGCGGCAGCTTTTAATGTAAGCATCAAAACAATATTGATCCATTTGCGACAAATTGGCAAGGTAAAAAAGCTTGATAGATGGGTGCCCCACGACCTTAACGATCGCCAGCGCAACGTACGCGTCGAGACTTGCCTTGCGCTGCTCAACAGGCAAAGAAATGAAGGAATTTTGAAACGAATTCTTACGTGCGACGAAATATGGATTCTGTTCGACAATCGAAAGCGCTCAGCAAGTTGGTTAGACCCTGGTTCAGCACCAAAGCAATGCCCTAAACCAAAAATGACCCCTAAAAAGGTGATGGTCACTATTTGGTGGTCTAGTGCGGGTGTGATTCACCACAGCTTTTTACAAAACGGCATGAGCATTAATGCAGATGTGTACTGTGAAGAACTGGAGAGAATGATGCAGAAGCTTGCACATCTGCAACCAGCTTTGGTCAATAGGTCGTCCCCACTGCTCCTTCACGACATCGCGCGAACTCCATACTGCGCAACAGACAGTCTCCAAGCTGCAAGAGCTGGGGTTGGAAGCTCTCCCTCATCCGCCATACTCACCAGACCTTGCACCTACCGACTATTACTTTTTCCAAAAATTTGACAACTTTTTAGTGGGTAAAAAATTCAAATCCCGAGAGGCAGTACAAAATGCCTTTGAAGAGTTTGTTGCCTCCCGTCCAGCTGATTTTTACAAGAAGGGCATCAAAAAAAATGCCAATGCGTTGGCAAAGATGCGTCGATTGCATGGGTGATTACTTCAAATAACAGAAATAAAAAAGTTTTAAAAAATAAGTACTTTCACTTATTGCATACAAAACGGCAATTTCATAGGTAAAGACCTATTATATATGTAATCTTAGATCGCATAGCTTAACATTAGGTTTTAATTTAGGCATAAAAAATATAAAATAGAACATACAACTTACGAAAACGAATTTTGAACGATTTAATAAATATATATATATGATATAAATATGAAATTTAATACTAACTTTTCTGCATCTCCTTTGTTTTATTCTTTTCATTGCTGAGGCTCACAAACTGGCTGTCTTTACTCGATTGCGGGTTTGACTCACTTTCTGTAAAACAAGTGTACTTGCTGTAAATCTACTATGTCATAAAATTATATATTTTTTTACGGGTGTAAATCATGTAAATTTGTCTTCCTCTAATACAGCATATACTAACACTAGTTGTTACCCGTGGCTCCGCCCGCGTATATGTCGGTTATCGCGGCAAATAGTAGCCTATGTGTTATTCTGACGTATAAGCTATATTACTGTAAAGTTTCATCTAAATCCGTTCAGTTGTATTTGCGTGAAAGAGTAACAAACATCCATCCATCCATACTTACAAACTTTCACATTTACAATATTAGTAGGTATCCATAATATATACGCATTTTACTTTTTTTACAAATGGAAATTGAAAACTCACTTGGTATTGAAGAGCTGGATGGTTTAGGGAAGGTGGCGAATGGGCTGTTAGGGTCCAGTTCTCTCACTATATCCCAATAGCCCATTTCTGAGAGAGAATCCACAAGATGTCCAAACGCACGAGGTCCTCGGCGTGTAATGTCTCTGTACAGCTGACGCTTCCTGTCTCGACTTGATTTATTAGGGTTCTGTAAGGGAGAACTATTTATTTGGCACATAGTGTAAAGACTACGAAATCTATGATGATAAATAAGGTCTATTTTAAAATTATTGATTACATAGATAGTGAAAGATCCCAGAGAGTAAGATCAGACATAGAATTAAGTTAATCTTGTTTATCCTTACTCCTACCTTACTGTAGATCAGTTACCTTTCTTATCTGGTACTTGTCCAGGTATCATTAGGGTGGGGGTTCCTACTGAAAACCTAATGTTTTATCTATGTGAAAATAAGTTATGTCTGATCGCTCTGGGATCTTGGACTAAGAGCATAAGCATGCAAGGGGGTAGTCTCTTCTTGGCCCATGCGGTCTGCTAGATTATTTTGTTTTGCTTAACCACTACACTAAGGAAACAAAGATTTTGTTTTACCTTGTTATAATATTGTTAGTTACCATGGGGTAACTAACAATATTATAACAAGGCCATGGGGCCTTCATTCCTAGAAACTTGTGATTTCTATAGGACTACATATTTATTTTATGTAAATTTACAGTTTTGCATTTTTTTAAACAGTCTTTTTATATTCTTATTTTTACTTATTTTGGCTACATGTTTTGTGCTTATGTTACTTTTTCTCTAGGAAGGATTTTACTTTTGTAAATTAGGTTGTAATTTGCTATTTTAAGTTGTTGTTGCATACAAATAGTAATATTTATAATTTACATGAAAATTGTAAATCAGCTTTTTTAAAATAGTAACTTATGAAGTTTCTTGCCAGTTTTTCTCCATAGGAATAACATTTGTTTTTTTTTAATTCCCATTCCGTAATATACAATCATCATCAGCCTATTATTGCAGTCCACTTCTGGACATAGGCCTTGCCAATTGCACGCCACTAGGTGCGATTAATTACAATTTATTGTCATATTATTATGTAAGATTTGTAAGTATTATTATGTAAAATTTTAAGAAATTTTATAAATGTATTATTTTCAATAAAAGAAAACAATATTTTCGATAAAAGACGCTGCCTTGCTAAGTTATAAGAAGTTAAGAAAAGTTTTGCCAAAAGTATGTTTCCGACTATGACTAATGAGGAAGACACTTGAATCAAATTACGAATCACATACCCTAATGTTGGAAGTAAGAAATGAGTCACGCAATACTACGACTACTCACCTGGTATCGTTCGATCATTTGCTCAGAAAATACACCTTTCTCATATAAAACAGTAACCATTGAATCAAGATCAGTCCTCTCCACCAACGACGTAAAGTTCCTTTGAATGGCTTTTTCATGCTCTTCATCCATTTTTACGACAATTTCTGACTATTATATATATATATATTATTATTATTATTAAAAATAAACCACGCTGTGTGTAACACCTTGTTTATCACATCACCACAGAACACAATCCCAAAGATTAATCACACAAACACATTGACAGACACGATCATTCCACTCAATCTCAATCAATGTAATGTCAATGTCAAAATGTCAACAATAGTGTTGCCAGGTGCATAGAACACTTTACTCAAAGAGGCCAAAGGCCAGGTGCGATAATATGAATGAATGCAGGTATATAATTGTCTGATGAAAATAACAGATTTTCAATTAAAACTGAGATCCATTTTAAGATTCCTGAGATAGAAGAAGATTCATTAGCTAACAATAAAAAAAGACAAGTCATTCATAATAACATTAAGAAATATTGTCATTTAATAGCTCTGCATTTAATAACAAATATATCATATCGATATGAGAAAAAATGCGTGTAATACGAGTAGAAGGACTTGCAGAAGGTGAATAAACAGATTTCGTGGAAATTTAATTTAACTTGTGACTTTAATGTTCATAACAAAATACGTTTAGTTCATGCCGTCGGTCGAGCACTGAATGGGACGAAGCAATGCGATCGTTCACTGAATTGTCTCCCAAATCCCTTGATTGCAGCCCAAAGCTAGCCTAGCCTAGTCGAATTTAATGTACAATATTATAATGAACTACTTGAAGCTATTTTAGAGTTAGTTACTACTTCAGGCTGAAGCTATGTAACACCTTTCCTATGGAATGGTTCTAGGCAAAACTTTTCAACATTTACAAAAAATGGAGACAAAAATATAGTAATACAATATACGTTTATCCTCCTTCGTATAGCCTCCTCTTATTATTAGCTTCTTACTAAGATTTTTTATCCCATTGATTTCACTAGGAATCACATGAAAATTAGAGTAAAATCATTCTCTTTTCTTCTTTGATCAGTGGTCAGCCCTAAACGCACTGTCAGGCAAAGTAAACATAATTTTTTATTAGTATTGTAAGCCTTAGACTTTACCTGAATTTAAAGAAAAAAAAAGCCAGACTCTTAAGATTCTTGAGGTTCGATGGTCAAGCAATTGACAAAAAGTTAGTTTTTGTAAGAATAATAGCTTAGTATAAAAATACCATTAAAAGTTTTAAATTTAAAAAAAAAGAAGAACGATTCCTCCATTCCTCCAATATATTTTTTTTATAGTGGGACTATTTATTAGTCTATTAACTATTAGCATAATGCTACTGCTACATCTACGTTAGCGGTAACGTTAATGGCAAACTACGCGTTAACTAAGGGATTAAAAATGCGCGTTGGCTACATTTAGGTTACAATGCCTATAAGATTGAATTCCTAATGCATTAACGCGTTAACACATAATACACACAATGGGGCTTGAAGCAGCTACACTAAGTTGCGACAATGAGTCATAAATTATTTATGCATATATGCTACTTGAACTTGAACTTGAACTCGCGGGCTGGATTTCCGCAACTCGACGACTTTGATGCGCCTATTTTGCGTAGTGGGTCAGCACTAGTGGTGCCATCCCAGTTCCTCCAGGAAGCCTAGCAGACCCCTGGCGTTGCCGACGACCTCCTGAAGTGACCTCGGCGAACCAAGGTGTTTTGCCCGGTATTCTGCCACCCCAGGACATGCCAAGATGACATGGGCGGCTGTTTCCTCCTCCTCCATGCATGCTCTGCACAGAGGGCTGTCCGTTACACCTAGAGTAAAAAGATGTTTGTTTAATAGTGCATGACCAGTCATTGCTCCGATCAGAAGTCGAAGCGGCGGCCTCTTAAGTTGTTTCAGCTTCCGTGACAATCCGGGGTTGATCGTCGGGAGGGCCTCCTTGGTCTGCCTGCAGGTACAAAGGTTGGACCAATATAACTGGTGTTCTACCTTGGTGTTCTGTTGCAGTGTCCGTCGTAGCCAAGCAGCTGGCAAGGGCAATATTGGTTCTGGGCCGACTGCCCTTGTCTCCGATCCGCTCCTTGCCAGCGCATCAGCTGCGTCGTTTCCGCGTGAGTTGCTATGTCCTTTGATCCACTGGAGAGTTATACTATTTGTAGTACTTACCTCTGTCAGGGCTCTGTGGCATTCGTAGATCAGCCCTGAGGTAGTCGTGTGACTTTGTAGAGCTTGTAAGACTGATCGGCTGTCGGAAAGTATGCGGATGGGGTATTCCGTTACCTTTCTGGAGATGATCGCATGTGCTGCCATTATTATACCCATGCACTCTGCCTGGAAGACTGTGTTGTGGGCTCCTAATGGTGTCGAGATGTGTATGTTCAGGTCCTCAGTGAATGCTCCTGAGCCAGTGCCTGACCTTGTTTTGGATCCGTCGGTGAAGATTCTTAACTCCCTTGGGTTAAGTCCTTCTTGGGGATCCTCGTGCAGTTGTATCTTGTACTTTTTGTCGAAGACGAATTGCCTGGGTATTGTGTCAGTTACCGCTTCCATGAGCGGTTCCTTACCTATGGCCTCATAGAGGATTTCGGTGTGTGGTACCCTAGGCGGTCTCCAGAGATTTTGTTTCTTTAGCCGCATTGCTGCAGCTAGAGCCTCCTGCCTTATAAAAAGGTGGAGTGGTGGGAGACCTATAATGGCTTCCAGAGCCGCAGTCGGTGTAGTCCTCATACAGCCCGTGGCCGCCAGACAGGCCAATCTCTGGAGTCGTTGTAGTTTAGCTTCGGCTGTGGATAGCTTGGTCCGTGGCCACCAGACTATCGCGCCGTAACTTACCATTGGTCGGATAACTGCCTCGTAGAGCCACAGAGTGGTTTTTGGGCTTAGTCCCCAAGTTTTACCTACCATTCTGCGGCACTGCCAGAATACGACTGTTGCTTTTTCAATTTTGTTGTTGAGGTGGGCGCTCCAGTTTAGTCTGTGGTCGAATATTACCCCTAGATACTTTACCTCAGACGAAAGTTGGAGCTGTGTATTAAACAGCTTGGGAAGTCGGTGGTTTCCCAGGTTCCGTTTGTTGGTGAACATTACCATTTCAGTCTTCCTTGGGTTGACTGACAGTTCGTTATCCACGCACCAGCGTTCCACTATTGCCAGTGCCGAGCGCGTGACATCGCATACTATACCTGCGTGCATGCCGCTTGTTAGTATCACTATGTCATCCGCGTATCCGATGGTATAATGGTGATTGTTGTTCAGAGTGGTGATAAGGTCGTTAACCACTAGGTTCCATAGGATTGGTGAGAGGACGCCACCTTGGGGGCAGCCCTTCGCCACCAGTGCTTGTTTGGTAGCGTCTGCTTCGAGTCTAATGACTCTCTGGCTCAGCATCTTGTTTATCCACTCTATCATGACTGCATGCACTCCGTGCCTTACCAGTGCTGCTGTTATGCTGGTGAATTTCGTTTTGTCGAAGGCTCCCTCTATATCTATGAAGGTGCCTAAGCACATCATCTTGTTTTTGATCGCCACCTCAATTTTGGTTGTGACCGCATGAAGTGCCGACTCTGTTGATTTACCTGGACTGTAGGCATGTTGGTTCGGGTGTAGTGGTGCTTGTGTCAGCGCCGTTTCCCTCAGGTGCCTCTCGCATAACCTCTCCAGTGTTTTTAGGAGGAAAGAGGTTAGGCTTATTGGTCTGAAGGATTTGGGATCCGAGTAGTCGGTTTTACCTGGTTTTGGTATGAAGATTGCTCTGACATCTCTCCACTGTCTTGGCACATAACTGTGTGCCAGACAGGCTCCCAGGACGTAGGTCAACCGTTGAGTAAGTGTCTTCCCTCCCCATTTAAGCAGGGCTGGGAAGATCCCGTCCGGGCCTGGAGATTTAAATGAGTCAAAGCTGTCGATTGCCCATTGCGTTTTATATGGGTCGATTACCTTGTGGGCCAGCTGCCATTCCTCCTCCGTTGGGATGGTTTCTTCATCTGGCCATCCGCCTGGACTGATTATTTCACAGTCCGGGAAGTGTGTTGTTACCAGAGTACGTTCTGCCTCTTCCGCCGAGGTAGTAAAGGAGTTGTCTGGTTTTCGTAAGGACCCCAGTGATATGGCTGAGTTGTTGGAGAGAACTTTCCTTACCCTGTTGGCCTGTGCAGTAGACTCAATATTTGTGCAGAATTTCCGCCATGAGTTGGTACTTCTGCATCTGAGTCGTTTTTTGTACCTGGACTTGGTGGCCTTGTATTTATCCCAGTCCTGGTCTGTGCCGGTGTTCATCGCTCTGTTGAGTTGCTTCCTCATCTCGCGCCTGAGTCTCTCCAGCTCAGGCCCCCACCAGCTCTTATTTTTCATTTGGCCTGCTGGTGGGATGGATAGGGGGCATGTATGATGGTAACAGTCCATCATAGTGTCTGTTAGGAACTTTACCTGTTTTTCGATTTCTACGGTACCTATGATCCTAGTTGGGTTACTTCCCTGTTCCAGGACCTGGCCGATCCGCAGTGAGTACTGCGCGCGATCGGTTTTTTTCGGGTTTCGCCTAGGTGGTGCCGTGAGTATGCTTACCTGAAGGTCGAAACGAATCCATCTATGATCCGAACATGATAAATCGTTCGACACGTGCCAGTTTGAGATGTGTTTCGCTACTTCTTCAGTTGCCAGGGTCAAATCAATGATTGTCTTGCTTCGTCTGTTGACGAATGTTGGTACAGAACCTGTGTTTACTATGTTAAGGTTCGTCGTAAATAGGTATTCAACGAGCTTCCTACCTCTGTCGTTTCCTGTAGACATGCCCCACAAGGCATGGTGCGCGTTGGAGTCGGTTCCTACGATTAGCTCGAGTCCCGCCTCCTCGCAGTAGTGGACCAGCCGCGATAGGTCGTGCGGTGGTGGGTCATCGGCTTCAGGCATATAGACCGATGCCATAACCACCTGCGCGAGGCCGGTGTCCTGGGCTCCCTGCACCTTTATGGCACATATGTCTCTAGAACAGAAACTAGTTAGGGCCTGCATGTTTATGTCAGCTGTAGTGTATATGCATGTGCGGGGATTCTCTGGTCCCGCGTAAACTGTTAGCTTACCTCCCATGTTGCGGAGTCCGCAGACAGTGCCGTTTCTGACCCACGGCTCTTGGATCAGTATGACGGCTGTTTTGTTGACCTCCAACCACTTGCGGATCTGAGCCGTCGCGGTCACGCTGTGGTGGAGGTTAGCCTGTAGGGTGCTACACGCCGAGGAATGAGACAGCGCCATTGGAATCAGATTCCTCCGTTGCCATGTCCTCGTCCTCGGCTCCGCTCTCCTTTTGGATGGCCAACCTGCGTAGCTCCTCCACGCACTCACCCCCACTGTCCGTGCGGTCGCGAAGAAGATCTTCTTCTTCCGCATCGGAGGCGGGGGCGGCCCGCGTCGGAGCCTGGGACTCAGGTGCCGCGACTATGTCGACAGCATCTTTTGCCCCTTCCGCAGTGTCCATCGTTAGGGTGCAGGCACTGTTTCCTGCATCCCTGGAGTCGGCTTCGGCTGGTGGATGCTCCACAAACTTGCCGCGGGGCCCCTGGAACTTGACGTACACCGTTCCCAGCATAAAGCTGAGCCGGCGCCCGTGCTCGACCAGGGGTTTTACCACCGTCTCCGGGATACTGACTACAGCAAACGTATCCGTCGCTTGCCTGTCCATCTTCAGTAGGAGCCATCTTTCGATGTCTGCCCACCGGTTTTGGAAGCGCAGCATGTGTGCTACCTTCCTGTGGTCCTCGTGGACCCCAGGGAGCAAGATGCCGCAGCGGACCCACTTCGTCATCTCGCTCGGGCGCTTGACTACCAGCTTCTCCCCCGTGGCAAGGGTGATGCTGGCCACGCTGCGCTTTAGCCATTCCAGCGTAGGCTGGTTTTCGCACCAGAGTCTCAGGTAGCCGTCGGTCAATATCGGCCTTCCCCGAAACGCTGGGCCCTCTGAATTGCTGCTGCCCGGCTTCATCGACTCCTCGAACAGCAGTTCTACAATTCGTTTTTGGACCTCTTCAGACTGACTAAGGCTTAGGTTTTCCATGGCCGCAGTGGTTACCGCCGCCATTAGGTCCGCCTTGACCGCGCTCGCGTAGTCAATCTGAGCGGCTTCCCCTGGTGGTCCGGTCCTCCGCCTCTTAGGCTCGCCTCTCGGAGATATTGTCTCGTCGAGACGTGCCCTTTTGGCGGAGTACCGGCCCCCCTGGGTACTACCACCCTGAGGTCCTGCTTGCGCCCCTTTGCCCTTGGGAGGAGGTGGGCGTCGCGGCGCTGAGGGTTCAGCGGACGCATCACTCCCCCCCTGCGGACGGGTACCTTGCCTTGAGGTAGGCACCGGAGGCGTGTCTGTGTTTAAGGCAGTTCGCCTCTCCTTCTCTCTGCGACGTTGCCTTTTGTTTTTCTTCTTGTGCGGCTTGTCTATTGCCGCACAGGCGGAAGAAGTTGGGGGTTGGGGCGCCAGCTCTACGTGTTTCGCCTTCTTCCCCTTCCTCTTCCTGGACATGGCGACCTGCCATCCGGACAGGCTAGGGTCCGTGGCTGGTTCGCCTTGTTGAGACCTCCTCCCCGCGGTCTGCTCCAGGTTTGTGGGTCGAGCCACATCCGGAACAGCTGCGGGGGCTGGCCGGGTCCGGCCTGAGCTCGTGGAGCTCGTTGAAGGCTGTGCCCGTCCAGTGGGTGTTTTCGCGTTAGGCGTCCTGGTCACCGGCTTGCCAGCGACCTTTCTGCCTTCCGCGGTCAGTTTAGTCTTCGGTGTCGGTATCGTAGCGGCGCCGACGCGAAGCTGTTTGTGTTTGCCTTCCTGGGTCGCCGAAGCTTCCCTGAAGGCTCGTGTTAAGGAAGAAGGTCCTACTGGACCTCTTCCTTGGGTGTCCGGTCCAGCTGCTGCCGTACCTTCCACCTTTGGGGTGTCCGGTCCAGCTGCTGCCGTACCTTTCACCTTTGGGGTGTCCGGTCCAGCTGCTGCCGTACCTTCCACCTTTGGGGTGTCCGGCCCAGCTGCTGCCGTACCTTCCACCTTTGGGGTGTCCGGTTCAGCTGCTGCCGTACCTTTCACCTTTGGGGTGTCCGGTCCAGCTGCTGCCGTACCGTCCACCTTTGGGGTTTTTCTTGTTTTTTTGTTGTTGTCCATTTTTGTTTATGTATGTGTTTCACCTCTCGAGCTTCCCACCCTCCGTGGAGCCCGCACCTTTGGGGATGTCCCTAAGGACACCAGGAATACCCGAGAGGTATAGGGTCGTTGGGTTGGGACTCATGCGCGACATCAGGAACTGCAGACAGGCGGCCCCCAGATGTGCCGCCTGTCCTCGCTCCGTCAGCATGGCCGAGTCCCAGTGTTCTCCCGGAGAACACCCCCCCCGAACCTCGCCTGCGGACCGTACCACCTCATCCGTACGGGACGCGTGTCCATTTCCCTGTGGTGGCTAGCTACAGGGCTACCGTTTCGCCTGAATTCCAGACCAAAGAGGGCATGTTGCTTCATGGAGGTATCTAACCCCGACCCCAATCAGCTCAACCCTCCAGGACTCCTTCATCCTGGCTTACGGCGCTCGACTGCGCAGGACTAGCGCAGGCAGGCATGATACTCCACCGAGGTCGCCTGCTGGCCCTGGTAAAGGTCCTGCGTTATACCCCACAGGACAGGGTCCCTGGCCGAACTTCGCCACCTGCATACTCCGGCCTACTGAAGCATGTGGTGCCCACCCCCGCGACGAGGACGCGCCGGTCAGGACTTACCCAAGTGAGAAATAGAGAAGAGGACTCTATTTCGCCTTGGGCCGGGTTAATGGACGTCCTTACTAAGTCCGTCCAAAGGCATGCATATATGCTATTTAAAAAGAGAGAAAAAAACGAAATAAAAGAAGATTGTGGATGATTCAAATGCATCGAGGACGAACTCGGTAATCATTCTTGGCTCTGCTCTAACAGTTCTAAGACTTCTAAAGCCTCTCATTCGACCACTCCATTGTCGTTAGCGTAAATGCAGTTCTCGCCTAAAACAAAGTACACGCGAGTGTACGTCGCGTCTCATTCTATCGAATGTGTGCGCTTATACAATATGCGAATGAAAAATGAAACAGCGTTAATGTAGCCAACATCCCTTTGACGTGTCCAAAAAACCAACACTCGAGCTATCGCTTAACGTTTAACGCCATTAATAATGCAATTTGAATTTAAAACGTTGGCCACACCTACGTAATGCCTAAATTAACGGGCTAATTAACGCTTTAAGACGCAGGTGGAGCAGTAGCATAAAGTGTGAAATACGTTTCTCGAAATTTTCACGAATAAGTGAGTGGAATAACTACTTCGTGACTTGACAACACTGTTCATGACAGTTTCATATTTTACTTTTGACATCAAAGTTTCACTTTCAGTCATTCTTCTACTGTACTGTACTAGTTGTTGTTGCCTTACAAGTAAATTTTATTTTTCTTTAGGATCTCATTAAAGTCTGTCTAATAATGAAGCTAATCTTAGTAAGTTTATGTGTTATTTTGGCCACGTCAGCGGCTTACGAACAATCGGATATTAATTCTGCAAGAATAGAGGTTAGTCATTTATCTTTATTTTTTGGAACTTTAATCTACTGACGCTGTGTTGTAAATGGAATTAAATCGTTGTACTGTTTGTTCTAGACCTGTCGAGGATGCTCTTTAAATCGTCTGCCAGAAGTGAAAAGATTCGTGATGGATGACGCCCCCTTCTACGAGCGTTTAGACGTGAAGTTCATCTCGGGCGCGCCCCCCGAACTAGTACTGCTCGGCAACGATGACAGGGAGCTCGAACTTATCGCGCTCTCGGAGCTAACCCGTGAAGAGTGCAACGAGCTCGTCAAAGCCCGAGGATTTTCAAAAAAGAAGGATAATAAGGAGTTATAATTCATTGTTTGATGTAATTTATTTATTTAGGTAAAGCATTTTGTTTATACATTCCTGGCAGTCATACGTAAGTGATAATAACATTTATATATAGTTGGAATGTCTGTCTGCAGTTATGTTGAATGTATGTTAGTTCAAATAAAAACCTTGAAAATGACAGATTATTGAGATAAATAATTGTGTAATCAAGTTGACTGTTCTGACACTATAATACAGTGCAATTGTATGTCTGTGGCAGGACACTCATATTTTGGTAATTCAATCCTGTTATCATAGTAAATATGGACGGCTGGTATACCTTCATTTACAATATAGTATTGATTTTATATTTGTCTACTTAATAAGTGTTCAGCATACTGTATGTGTTGAATAATTTATTATTTGATGTTTTGAATAAAAGATTGATTTACATACATTTCTCCATTTATTCCTCAATTTTTAATAATAGGTACAGAAAAACTAATGATATCAGATAAGAGTTCAATCAAAAAGTTCATGTGCTTACATTACACATTCAAATTAGCACATTATGAATTATGGAAATCTTTAAAATTTCATTGTTGCAGTCGAGTTACATCTAGCACCCGGGCCTTGGCTCTCTATGACCTATTGTATAATCAAAGTATCATACTTACTTAAGAGTTATGTCAGTTAAATAGTAAAAATTTAATTCCTATAAGGGTCTGTTCACACTGACCGGCTCGGAGAGCATCGGCCCCATTTTTTCTTTTCACACAGACCGGAGCGGAGCCGCCAACTATTTCACATAGACCGGCTGGAAATGCGAGTGTGAGCAAGTAAGAGCACGCAATCGGAGTTCAAGTATTCTTAATGACAAAAGAAGTGCACATGCAAAAATAAACCTTACTACAATTACTTAAAACTCTGTTTCCAATGTGATAAAAATGTGCTCTCCGAGCCGGTCTGTGTGAATGGACCCTAAATGTCATAATTATGTGTGGCTGTATAGAGACTGTTTTATCTCATTTGATATGTGAGAGTGAAACATTATTTATATTGCATTTGTTACCATTGATAATGTAAATATAATAGTATTACATATATGCACATAATAATTTAAATATAAAAATCATACTTTGACAGAAAATTAATTGATATAATAGTCAGATAAAATATTGTCTTGTATAGTAATGATCAAAATACGAAAGTAACTTCCAGATCGCTACCTGCTTAGTCCTAAAACGACACCTAAACATTATTGTGTACAACATTTAAAAAAGTTTCACAACCCTACTCGGTTATTATAAGTTATTTCATTAATGGAATTAGTAGTTACACAGTATAGTATGAGAGTGAGTCAAGGCCCTGCGTATGCCACGTAGACGTAGTTGATATTTACAATGGGTACAATAAGATGATGTCAGATGTTCAAGTGAGCAGCGTGCAGTCCAGGTTCTCTTCCCGTCCGTCGGCGACAGTGCGGCGCTGCACGCGCGTCACCACGTCTCCCAGCGCCTCGCGAGCACCCTCCTCCAGCAGCGCCATGCATTGCTGCACACAAACGCAATATAGACATGAAATGGAAGTGAGAAACAAGAAAAACATTTTATATAACCTTTGATAAAATTTATATAGCCAATGTCACTTGGGCTATTGTTAAAAATCTATTGATGCCTGATTCATTAAAGTTGGTCCAGCATTTTAGTCATTACGGTGGAATATACACTACACATACCCTTTTGGCTACACCATGGTCAGGTAAAAAAGGCTGAGCTTCACATTAGTCGAATAAGACGCTACATTCATACACTGGACGTTGTTTCGGCTATTGAGTTCAGCTTGACACTTATTTATTACATGGATCTTCAAAGTCACATTGCATTCATCATAACTAACAAATTATTAATCTGGTGTATCATTAATTACAAAAGATCCAATATGCATTAAAAGTCAAACATAATTTATTTAAATCTGAAATTATTATTACACGAATGACACGGCGCACGCTATTTGGTCTGAACAATACCCACTACCGCCCCTTTTACCCGAATCACTGCCACATATTATAACACCCACTACCGCCCCTTTTACCCGAATCGCTGCCACATATTATAATAAAGTGAGAAGAATTGTGTTACACAATAAAAGTGTATTTACGTACATTACGTACGTTTATTTATGTACATGCAATATCATCACTACATAGTATAAAACAAAGTCGCTTTCTCTGTCCCTATATCCCTATGTATGCTCAAATCTTTAAAACTACGCAACGGATTTTGATGCGGGTTTCTTTAATAGATAAAGTGATTCAAGAGGAAGGTTTTTATGTGTAATAAATGCATAAATAATAAAATAAAAGTATTGAAACACAGTTAATTTTCGAGGTTTCTAATGTGATGTAGCAAATAAACACATTTTTTGCGCTTACATTGCAAACGCTGGTTGCACCCTACGAGGTAGATGAAAATAATGTACTACAGTATTGTACACCTTAAAAAGTACTACAAAAAAGTCCGCGACGGTATAATATGTCTATCTCTTAGGAATAACCCACAACAACCATTTCTTATTCCTTTCTTTTGACGAGAAATAATGGCTTACTTACGAAGTGATTTTAAGCAATACAGAATGAATCCTTATACAATTAAGTAAATTAAATACATTGTGCATTTAATATAGATCAAAATGGCCCTTTACAGTATCTAATTTAAATGAATATATACGAAGATATTACAGATTTAAAATGCACGAATCGTGTCGTCGGCGGGGGCATCTGAAATCCACCCGTGCGAAGCCGGGGCGGGTCGCTAGTTTATTATATACTAGTTGTTGCCCGCGGTTCCGCCCGCGTATATATCGGTTATCGCGGCAAATGTAGCCTATGTTATTCTGATGTATAAGCTATATTACTAGTTTTTGCGTGAAAGAGTAACAAACATCCATCCATCCATATTTACAAACTTTCGCATTTATAATATTAGTATAGATTATTTTTATAGAGTATAGGTTATGTTAGTATTCAACCAAGAAAATTGGATTCAATTCTGTGCTATACATTACCCACACCCTTATCTAATTATATTTTAAAATATTCTATAGGGTATTGTAGACGATAATTAGACCCAAACTATTATATATTATATACATGTACATGTTATCATCTATATGTAAATATATCTAGATCGATGATATGGCTAATGTTATTACTGTTATCAGATTTCAAAGAAGCTATTCGGGTCGTCAAGTAAAATGATAATCTATAACAATTGTATCTTTTACTAGAAAGAATGCCAACATTCCTCACCATTTATTTAAGCAATTTTAATCATTTATTTGTGTTGATTAAAGTATTCGTGTTGCACATAACAACGTCACAAGTTTTTTTACAACATTATAGAACCTTGTGATAATCAATAAATGTAATTAACCTTAAAAAATAAAAAGGACAAAACAAATAACGCATTAGTAAAGTGATATTCGTACAAGTACATAAATATGTAGGTATATCAATGAATTGTGCTAAAAATATCTATTACCAGCTGATCCGGCAAACGTTGTTTTGCCATAAATAATTGGGTTATAAAAAATAGATGTTGGTCGATTCTCAGACCTACCCGATATGCACACCAAATTTCATAAACATCGGTCCAGCCGTTTCAGAGGAGTATGGTAACTAACATTGTGACACGAGAATTTTATATATCTACACACATCAAAAGTGTCTAGGGATCAAGCATTTTTATGCGGATTTCTTGAGATTGAGATGTGGCTTTGGCCCTGGCCTGCTCAGTCGCCAGACTTGAACCCGATTGAGCATGCATGGGATATGCTACAGAGAAGAGCTCTGCCGAATATGGAGGGTATCCAGTCGCAAGAAGACCTTTTTTTGTTGTTGCAACGAACATGGGCGGCCATTCCACAGCGTGATTTGGATGAACTCATTTTGAGTATGCCAAACCGATTCTTGTGTTGTTAGTGTGAGCGGTAGAAACACGGATTATTAATTGTTTAAGTTACCTAATAAAATTTTAAAGAAAACTGTTATTTCAGTCTTTTTTTCGAACTTTAATGTTAGTGGTTCAAATGTCAAAATTCCCTTTATTAGGAAAATGGCAAATTTCTTTATTAATGCAAAGGTGACTTGGTTTATCGTTACTGTGACAAACGAAAACACTTTATTTGATGAATCCTTAAAGAAAATTTTAATTAATATCAATCAGGAGAAAAGTTATTGCAAAAATATATGTTGATCCCTAGACACATATGTTGATCCCTAGACACTTTTGATGTGTGTATTATATTGCTGTCGCATTTTTGTACTAAATTTTAAACTAGTAAACTACGTAAAATAATTTAAATTATGCTGTTAAATTAATGTGTAACTACAGTACTAAATGTGTGTGTGGGGGATTAAAAATTACGTTTCGAGTAATAAAAATGGACTGTCAGTGTATGTAGTTAAAGTATAAAATCCAACACTCTGTATTGTGTCCAAAATAAATCATGATGAGTATTTTGTAGTAGGTGTTCATCCGGATTCCAAATCAAATAATAAAGGTACATAAGCTATGAGTTTTGGGTCCATCAAGTAATTGGTAAATCAGCATTATCTGCTAACCAAGCGATCAAACTTAGCACATGTTGTAAACAATGTATGTATGTGAACGTCCTTGTTTGCTCCGTTAATCATAATCATCTTCCTAGCCTTTATTATTCCCGAAATTATTTGGGGTGGGCTACTAGT
Organism: Diaphora mendica; assembly: GCA_949125395.1. NCBI lineage: Eukaryota > Metazoa > Arthropoda > Insecta > Lepidoptera > Erebidae > Diaphora > Diaphora mendica. Next base: position 29,013,213 of record OX421318.1, on the reverse strand, counting down.
TCAACCAGTTTTACCTGAATATCAGTTTTTCTACGGAGCGACTGGCATCGCACCTCCGCAACCCTGAGGGTGAACTGAATTCGAAGGTTGAATATTTGTCAGTATATTTGAGGGCATTGACTTCCCAATAACGATTGCCGTAGATGTTCATGACAACCGGGACCGACAGCTTAACGTGCTCTCCGAGGCACGGGTGGGAAGCACCACCCTCTTCTATACACCGGGTTGCCTAAATAAATAAATGAACTCCGTCGCCTAAATAATTAGGTTCCAAGAAATTATCATTTTGTACGAAAGCTTTGAACCATAATAATTGTTGCATCATTATTTTCTTACCGCGAATAAATTATAATTATAGTTATAAAAAGGGGAGAAGATATACCATTTGGAAGTTTTCATCGCCCGGTATCCTCAGCACGGCTCGAAGCGCGATCTCAGCGTTGGCGCGCACGTAGGTGTTCTTCTCCTTGGTGCCGTTGACCAGCGCGGGCAGCAGGGCTCGCAGCACGTCAGCGACCGGCGCTCCCGGGGCCAGAGCCCCCGAGCCCAGCCAGCCCGACCGACCCAGGAGCGTGCACGCACGTGCCATCAGTTGCTTCACATCGTTACTTGTGTGGTTCATACTCTGCACAGACACAAATACCATATATATAAGGCTGGTAGCATTCCCGCGTTTGTAATTACTGTCTCGGTTATAAGAGTGTTAATTAGCTTATTATTAGGTTACCTTCAACAGCAGTTGGGCTAAAAAGTATTCTTAACATTTTAAAATTGGATTGGATTGGATGGATTGCATTATAATGACTCATGATGATGATGTTCTCCTAGCCAATTACGGTCACGGCGGCCAGTCTCAACGGACACCAGCCAACTACGCAGGAGATATTATAGTGCATAAACACAGGTGCACTCCCTGTTCCCTCTCTCTCATAATACGATGGGACGGTTCACCGACACGATCGGGAAGAGCGAGATTTACCTCCTCTCCGAGGCACGGGGATTCAGACCCCAAGTTCCAAACTCCGAGCTGATATTAAGTATTTTCATGATCAGAAATTTCATGTTTAAATTAAAATTATCAACATCAAACATTAGCATGTCGGTTACGCGGTGACACAACTTTACACTTTGCTTCAATTTTACAAAGATTTCTAACTCTGTTTATGGAATGAATAAGGTGTGTGAATGAATATCTTGGAATAGTCGTAATAATTAAGGTTGAATTATGCTTAAAAAGGCATTGAACTGCTGCTAAAACAATAATATTCGCAATAAAAGAGCCTATTCGTTTACAAATTATGTAGACGTGTAGTTTCTTCTGGGCCTTTCCCCTGAACGAAAAATCAGAATTAAATGATTTCTTACTACGCTACTCAAATTAGGTCCACACAAATCAACAATCTTTAACAGTTCACTGCTGGACATAGGCCTTTCTTTAGCAAGGAGGTTAATTAAGTCCAGATAAATTAAATAGTTAATTTTCATTGCGTTAATATAATTGATAGTTTCTGTTTGTGGTTAACCTCGACGGTTATAACGAAATTACTTCTTCAAATACCTGGACATACCTCAACATACAAGATTCTCAATACAAGTAACATGTCGAACGCATGCAAATGAAATAAATAAAGTTTAGAACTAAAAATAGTAAAAGGAACAACTTACCCTTACAAACTGTGACAGTACGGCTTGCGGAACTGGTCGATCATTCTCCAGTAGATACTTCATCAAATACCCTATACCCCTGATACCATTACACGCAATAAGTATCTTATCACTCGCCAGGTAACCGAGCAGAGTTTTCTCCACTTTCTCTTCAAACTGGTCCTTGTACACATCTTCGGGAGTCTCCTTCAATGCGACTAATAGGGCACAGGATCTACCATGAGTGAGTAGCCAGTCGTCGTTATTACTGTTATTACTGATGCCTAATATATGATGGCTCAATGCTGCGTCACGTTGGGTAGCCGGTAGATAGTGCAATAGAGCTCCCAAGCACCCGCCGACAGCACTACGGGGAGTTTCGTCAGCTTGAGCTAGCAACACCGGACTCGTTAGCGTGCCGAGGATGAGTAGAGGCAGCTGTTCAGACATTTTATCTCCACCAGCGGAGATGATGCTGCGTAGAGCTTGTAGCATCGTTTCACGTATAGCCGGGTCTTCAATGTTCTTAATGCCGTTGTGCATTTCGACGAATAGTGGATCAGCTCGCGTGTGGATGATTACAAGCTGTGAGAGAGCGAGGCCCGCCTTGATGCGGACTGGCCTGTTTGGATCGTACAACGCCTTCAGGAATGTCGTTTGTAACTGTGGTAAGAACTGTTTCAACATTGTTCCCACCTAAAAAGAAAAATAATAAAGTAACAGTGACTGTGGTACCTGAATAATATGATGTATATAATAGATTATAGCCTACCTTAGATAACAGTGAGGCCAGTGTTTCAAGCACAGCTGCTTTAACACTGGAATTGAACCTGTCACCCAGGATACGGATAAGCGGGCCCGTGATGTGTACCACGGAGGGCTGGATGGCGGCCGCTGACGTCAGCTTGATCACTTCGCCCAACATAAGGGCGGCGTTCTCTTTGTCTTCAGGGAGACCGTTGAGGATGGATTCACGGAACAGTGGCAATATTGGTGCGATACCCTTAATAAAGAAAAAGAAAACTTAATTATTCTAGTATTTATATTATTCATTCGCACGGGAATGCAGTAGTTTTCTTGAGATGGATCACTATTTTTATTGCACTAAATATTCAATATGTAATCATTACAGACCTTAGGCAAGCAGAATCCGGGCATCAAATCTCCTTTGAGATCGGCGGAGGCGTATCTGACGGCTTGTCTCACATCGCTGACATGAGCGATCTGTCTCTCCGGGTCTAAGGTCTTGGTGAGAGCTTGAAGGGCCTCCCACGCCATGACGAGCACGTCCCGGTCGGAGTCGGCCAGCAGTAGTATCAGGCCGCGGATGAGTTGCGGGACATGTAACGTCAGGTCGGATCGGGTGTGGGTCACGAAGACGCACAGCAGAGAAGCTGCGGCGCGATGTTTGTCACCCTCAGTCGTTCGGATGGAATCGAGAAGAGTATCGATAATGCTGTTGACCAAATTAAACTCTTCAGAACGTTGGAGATGATGAAGCATTGAGAAACGCATTTTAATGGTAGTCTCAACTCAATTTGTTTTATCTAGCAGGGAGAGTAAAAAGCAAAATGTATGCGCCGTCATATTTGTTTGTTAATTCGTTTGTCGCCTAACGTAAAGTATTTTTGTGATTGTAAATTGGTTTCATGTTGAAAATAGCTAGCAGCTTTAAAATTAGTTATATAAAATTGTTGTTAATTATATTAAATTAATTTGAAATTAATCAAACAAGTTCTAACCTAACTCCATGGTCATCGAAGTGCCTTCTGTAAGACCGACCAATCAGGGACAGTTGTAAGCAGTATATCACAGTTGACAATCTATCGACAGTTTACAATCTCGCTAGGTAGATTATAATCTAACGGTTTTTACAATCTTAAGACGCGTCTCCACCGAAATTTGACAACACAAAAATTACCATTTTTTGTTCGGTGGAGACTCGGTTTTACAGAAACTTTTGTTACCAACACGTGTTGACCACACAGAAATTGCCAACTTTTCTTCGGCGGAGACCCGTCTTTATGGTGACATATACAAATATTGTGAGCATGTGAATAAGTGTAGTGTGAGCGTGTACTCACACGCGCACGCCGGGCGGGTCGGTGACCGGCAGCAGCGCGTCGCGGCAGTGGTCGAGCTCGCGCGGCTCGTCGGGCCGGCCGCGCGCCGCCACCAGCGCCTGCAGCAGCGCCGGCAGCACGCGCGGCAGGTGGCGCGCCAGGGCACCGCCGGCCGCCGCGGCCAGCGCCGACAGCGCGCGCGTGTCCACGGCACCACCGCCGCCCGTCAGCACCGGCACCAGGTACGGCAGCACCGCGCGGGACTTGATCGCCATTATCTACGTAACGCACCACACATATTTAATCACTTTCAATAAATGTAGTGACTACTACTACATACAGCCTAACAAAACATACTACAGCATCCTAAGCTATAAGCATCATGTTATGTTTATGTCTTTCGTTTTTTTCTATAATTCCTTTAGTAATTTAGTAACAGATTAATTTACTCTAATTTTCGACGCGGAGATTTGAACAATGCGAGTAACTTCGACATGATGCTTTTGTCGTATAAACTGTAATAGAAAATATAAATAACGAATCGGACATTTTGTTCAATATAAAAATATTTTAAGTTGCAAATCTTCAATGATGACTACCAGTAATGAAATACATAGTTAAAAATAAAATTATCTAAGGTTGTCTGGAAGAGATTGCTTTCGGCAATAAGGCTGCCCTTTGTACAATATATATTCATCATTTTCTGTACTCTGTAATACGGTGTACTAATAAAGAGTTTTCCATTTCTATCTACTATTGCTAAAATTTAGTAATTTGTAAAAAATATATGGCGAAAAGGACACACGTTGATGATCTTTCATTAACTAAACGCGATACAAAATAGTTATCAATGCAACTGTTGTATAATAAGGGGTATTTAAACACGAATGTGCGTTTATCACACGAGGCGGAGCCGAGTGTCATAATAGTATCACATGAGTGTTTTAATACATAATTATGTACAGTTGCATATAAGACTTTATCTACACCCATGATATGAATACTCTATAAAAAATTCAAAATTAATACATTTTTAAAGTACTAATATCGAACAAAAATGGCGGGATACGACGTGAATTCGAAAAACAGTTCTATTTTTAAATACGGCGCTGTAGTAGTGAATAGTGCGTGCCTGACTATGTTCTTTTTTTGAAACAGGAGTTGCATAATGAAGTTTAGTACAACATTATGACACCCGTTTGGATGATATAATGGTTAATAAGACACAGATGTTTTAATGTTGGCAATAAGCTAACTAACTTTTAAACTTTCGCGTTCCATGATATAATTATTATTATTTTTACGGGAATTAACGCGATCACTATTTCAAGGTACTACATACCTCTGTTTTGCCTGACGTTTCGACCAGGTTGCACTGGCCGTGGTCACAGGCTGACTGGCTCAGCGGCGCACGCCCTCCGTCGTCGAATCCGTGAAGTCGAAGGTCCTTCATCCACCCGCACATTTTCGATATTATTGATATTTTTGTTTCGCCATGTACCGTCACATACCACACTAACAGGGTCCCTATTCTGTAAGCAAACCGATGTGTTCCTATTCTGGTGTTTATCCGACTGCGCAGAAAAGCGAGGTGGTATGTTTTTTAACACTGGATTCCACGCTGTAGATAATTTAAAACCATCTTCCCGATTGAAAGTTTTATGCTTTTTAATCTCAATCGCTTCACGTACAACTCTTGAATAAAAGTGACGTTCGGTGGAGAGGACTTGCGTGCGGTGAAATTCAATCCAGTGGTTGATGCCTGCATCGAGTGCATGTTCTGCAATCGCCGATTTGCTCGTCTGTCGGTTCTTCACAGCAGCGATATGTTCTTTGACCCTTTCAGCAATAGTCCGTTTCGTTTGGCCTATGTAGGAACTTCCGCAGCTGCAGTCTATTTTATAAACACCCGGAGTTTGTAGTGGCAATATATCCTTCGGTGTGCCGACGATGTTGTGAACCTTTATGCCTGGTGTGTATACTGTCGGAATGGAGTATTTCTTTAACACGGACCCGATCTTATCCGTAACTCCCTTGACATAAGGCATATAGGCTGGTTGCCTGTTCACTTCTGGATACTTGCGTCTTATTTTCGGTTGCTTCCGTCCTCCATTCACTTGATATCCGCTACCTTTGAGTACCTCCTGAACATGTTCTAGCTCCCGTTCTAAATGTTCAGGGTCACAGAGATCGTAAGCTCTGTTCTTGAGTGAAGTCATAACAGATTGCAAGTGCCGGGGGTGATGATGAGACGTGGCGTGTAGGTATCTATCCGTATGAGTAGGCTTACGGTACACACAGTGTGACAAGGACCCATCTGATCTCACGGTTACTTTAACATCCAAGAACGACAACGACCTATCCGTCTCCATTTCATATGTAAACCTTATTTTAGGGTGAATAGAGTTAAGATGTTGTATATATTGATCTACTTCTTGTTTATTTCCTTTAACGATACTGAAGATGTCATCCACGTATCGCTTCCACAGCTTAACGGTATTCGGGCCGAGACTTAGAGCCTTCTCTTCAAAATGTTCCATCCAGATGTTGGCAAGTACTGGGGCTACAGGACTTCCCATCGCGACACCATCAATCTGGAGGTAATGTTGACCTTGGAAAAGAAAATAATTGCCATCTAAACAGTGTTCAAGTAGATCTATATAGTTGAAACGGCAGTTCGTTGTCTCTCAGCAGGTCTTTTACGACGTTTAAGCACTCTTTTATTGGAACATTGGTGAAAAGCGACTCCACGTCAAAGCTCACCATGACGTAATCCGGTTCCAACGTGAGATCTTTTATGATTTGTATGAAGTGCCGTGAGTCTTTCACAAAAGACGGTGTTTTGCCTACAAGTGGTTGCAATACTGAAGCAACGTGCTTTGCAAGATCGTAAGTAGGAGAAGCAATTTGACTTACAATGGGCCGCAGCGGCACGTCAGGCTTGTGTATCTTAGGCAGACCATATAATTTCGGTGGCTGGTGTGACTTTGGTTTGTACAGTCTGTTGTACTCGTCTTCTGAAAATAGGTCCTCATTATCCCGGATTAGAGATCGTATTTTACGCGTTACTCTGGCTGTAGGGTTGTATGTTACCGGTTTGTATACCTTATTATCACTCAACAGTTCGAGTATTTTATTTTGGTAATCAGTTGTATTCATCACTACGGTGGCGTTTCCCTTGTCGGCCTTAAGCACTAAAATATCCTGGTTATCCCTAATGTTTTTTAATGCTTGACGCTCTTCCATAGTGATATTACTAGCCGGAAGCTTTGACCGACGTAATATTACCGCGACGTCCTGTCTAAGGATATCAGCATCACCGGGCGGTACTTTGTTCCGTGCAATCGATTCCTCAACGCTACTGATTACATTCTCAAACGGTATTCGTTTAGGCGTTGGAGCGAAGTTCATACCTTTAGCCAAGATGTTCATTGTAATGTTATCTAAACTCACGTTCGATAAGTTTACAACGGTGTCCTTCGATCGGTCGGGTACCACGGGTGACGCTTTGTTTTCTGTATACCGCCGATTATATTCCTTCGAGAACTTTCGATCAAAGCTTGCACTACATAACTCGAAGGTACGACTCGCTTGTAAAAACGTAACCCGGTCACACAAATCATAGTCCGATTGAGATAGATTAACACTACACTTTAATTGTAACGCATATAACTCCCTCTGTATACACTCCAAATCACTGTGTTTGTTTCGAATTAATTGTCTCAGGAGGCGTTCACTCGCGTTTTTTAGAATTTTACGTGAAAATGCGATATCACTACGCGGTTTTATTCTTAAAGGTAGCGGATATCAAGTGAATGGAGGACGGAAGCAACCGAAAATAAGACGCAAGTATCCAGAAGTGAACAGGCAACCAGCCTATATGCCTTATGTCAAGGGAGTTACGGATAAGATCGGGTCCGTGTTAAAGAAATACTCCATTCCGACAGTATACACACCAGGCATAAAGGTTCACAACATCGTCGGCACACCGAAGGATATATTGCCACTACAAACTCCGGGTGTTTATAAAATAGACTGCAGCTGCGGAAGTTCCTACATAGGCCAAACGAAACGGACTATTGCTGAAAGGGTCAAAGAACATATCGCTGCTGTGAAGAACCGACAGACGAGCAAATCGGCGATTGCAGAACATGCACTCGATGCAGGCATCAACCACTGGATTGAATTTCACCGCACGCAAGTCCTCTCCACCGAACGTCACTTTTATTCAAGAGTTGTACGTGAAGCGATTGAGATTAAAAAGCATAAAACTTTCAATCGGGAAGATGGTTTTAAATTATCTACAGCGTGGAATCCAGTGTTAAAAAACATACCACCTCGCTTTTCTGCGCAGTCGGATAAACACCAGAATAGGAACACATCGGTTTGCTTACAGAATAGGGACCCTGTTAGTGTGGTATGTGACGGTACATGGCGAAACAAAAATATCAATAATATCGAAAATGTGCGGGTGGATGAAGGACCTTCGACTTCACGGATTCGACGACGGAGGGCGTGCGCCGCTGAGCCAGTCAGCCTGTGACCACGGCCAGTGCAACCTGGTCGAAACGTCAGGCAAAACAGAGGTATGTAGTACCTTGAAATAGTGATCGCGTTAATTCCCGTAAAAATAATAATAATAATAATAAGCTAACTGTTTCAGAAACTTTTATAGAGGATTTATAGCATGGGTATAAATAAAACTCATATAAAAGATGATGTGTGACCTGTTTGAGTCCGTCGAGCGTGGCGTCCGCGAGCTGCGGATCGGGGTCGTTGAGCTGCGCCAGCATCTGCGGCAGGATGTCGTCGAGCGCCTTGTTGCCGATGGTGGCGTGCAGGCTGTCGAACGTGCGGGCCGCCGCCGTGCGGACCTCCGGCAGCGGGTCGCACAGCGCCGTGCGGACCGTCGGCACCTGCACACGACACACATATTTATACTCTCACTGCTGACCGGTGTGGATTCGATACCCGCAAGGTACAACACTTTAGGCCTTATCATACTAGCGGTTTGTGAGCGGCTGCAGGGCGGGGCGGGCGCGCAGCGAATGCGTCGCGAACACGCCGCGGCTGCACAGCGAGGACAACGCGGTGGTAGCGGGGTTTTCGAAGGACGAGTCCGCTTAGTAATATTCACAAATGATAGCAAATGTGAATATAGGTATTCCATAGAAGTAGATGCACTGGAGCCACTCCTGACTTTTTTTAATCCTATCTTTGACGTAGGTTAATCTTGTTGCGCATCCGCAATGAATTCGCTGCGCATGCGCGGCGTGTTCGTTGCGCGCCCGTAACGTATTCGTTGCGCGCCCGCTCCACTTTGAAGACTCTCGCAATCTGCTAGTATGATAAGGCCCTTGTGTGTCATAGGAGTCTGGGTGGCCTTTGTGTCCGTTTCATAACACTTGTCTGTACGGTTGGCCTAGTGGTTTAAGCGGTCGCCACGCCGCTTCCTACTGCGCCAAGTGTTGTGGGTTCAAATCCCACATGGGACAGCACTTTGTGTGATCCACAAATTGTTGTTCTGAGTCTGGGTGTTCATTTTGTCCGTTTCATGTATGAATGTAAAGTCCCCCGCGACACAGGATGGCTATTCCTTATGCGGGAGTTGTCTTTTTTAAAGAAAAAAAAAACTCGATTGTCGGCACTTGTTGGAACTTGTTATACTACATTCTAGAATTAAAATCAGTTGTACTTATTCAACTATTTTATATTTGTTTACACCTGACCGTTTCGCCTTATGGCATCATCAAAGGTTACTTAACTAAAGGCTACTTAGGGTTACCTTTGGTGATGCCATAAGGCGGAACCGGTCAGGTGTAAACAAAAATAAAATACTGGAATAAGTACAAGTGATTTTAATTCTAGAAAAAAAAACTATAATTTTTTTTTTTCATGTTTTTTTGTTACCTACAGCTAACATAATAACATTTGCAATAAAGTAACAGTGAGCCAATTACAAGTCGTCACCTGTAGTGATATGCTAAACATAAAGATGTGAGCGACAGCCAAAACAATTTTTGTTTTTATTATTTTTACTTTAATTATTATAAAAACAAAAATTATATTAAGTAAGTAAGTATAAGATAATAATATACACAATGCCATCTAGTCCCAAACTAAGCAGAGCTTGCACTACAGAACTGATATAATTACGTACATATTTTTGATACACTTTTTTCTGCAAAAACAACATACATTTTACACACCCAAACTCAGAAACAAATATTTGTAGTTCATTTAACCATTTGGTACGAGCCGGGAATCGAATCCGAGACCTCGAGCACAGCAACCATACACGCTATCACTACACCACCGACCACAACTATATTCATAATGCAGGAAATTGACTTTTTGAAGTAAGTGGCTTCACCCCCTTTGACTCTAGAGATAAAAACATTTTTAAGAGACTGTAGTTGTGTAAAGAATATTATTGAACGTATCAGAACGTAAGCCTTGTAGGCTTACGTTCTGATACGTTCAATAATATTTATTGTGAATAATGTGTATTGTCTACATGAATGTATCTATTTGTATTAGTTTATATATTTCTATGAATGAACATCCATAACGAAAGCTATGCTTAGCGAACTAAGCTTACATAAAGATAAACTAATTTACCAGTCCATCAGCGAAACTGAGTACGGCGTCTCTCGATGTAGAGGCGAGGATCTCACCGAGACCGATGCAGACTCCCTGTCTCTGATCAGCGCGCTCTGATTTGAGACCACGCTCTAGGATCGGGACGATCTCAGGCAGCACGCGCTCACCTAGCTGCAATAAACATAAACCATCTATTAATACTAGATAAAGTTCAAAATTCTTCTTGTATACAAGAAAATTTTTGTTCTAATTGGTAAGCTACACAATATGGTCCTTCGAGCCTGAACAAATATTGGGACCACTCACATCAAGATCATTTTAACACCGATTTCATGAACATATAAACTGTGGATAAATTTCATTTCCTTTGGTATTCGTTGATAAAGTTGCTAGTGTTAGCGAATATTTTAATTTTTTTTTAATTATGTTTACCCACGAAAACTTACTTTTCTAACGAGATCTCCCAGTGTTCTCGCTGCAACCTGTCGTTTGTCATAACTGGTTGAGGCAAGACAACCCAACAGCAGACCGAAGAGTGTGGGAAGAATTTCCCGAAGAGTTTTTGGTGTGTTGGTAACCACTACCTGGGAAAAAAATATTAAAAATACTTTTATATTTCAATCCTATGATTTATATAATGAATAAACATTATAGGCGTGTACTTGCCTTCCACACGTGCAAGGCCGCCTGCCTCACCATGAGTGCAACATCACTTCTGCCCATATACAGTCCAGCCAGGACTCTATTGCGCCTCTCCGTACCGAGAGAATTGATGATAGCTTTATGCGAGTGCTCGGTACCAAAGTTGTCATCTTCAGAAGCTGTCTCAGTGCTCATCTTGCCGGACACTCCAGATACTCGGTACAATAGGTCACCCAATAACTGTACGGAGCTATAACGGATGCGCCAATTGTCATCGAATAATCCCTTTTCCAGTTCAGGTAGGAGTAAAGTGATCGCCGATTCGGCGTAAAGGTTGACGATCCTCTGGCCGGCTTTGAGGGCTGTCTCTCTGACGTATTCGTTCTCGTCGGCCAAAGCTTTGAGGATGGGGTTGATGATTTGTCCGATGTAGGGCAAGAACTCGTCGGTGAAGGCGCCCGGCATGTAGATGAACATCATGATGTATCCGTCTTTCACGTGCGGTGCTATGTCTGTGCGCTCGGCGGTCGCTATTATATCTGTTTTACAAACGATTTTGTTTACTATGAATGTTTATTTGGTTCTTTCGTGGGATTCAATGTTAAACGATTAAGATCTGAATACTTTTTATAGTTTTAGGTATCTTGTAACTTACAAAGAAGGTTGGATTTGAACTTCTGAACTTTGATCAAAACAAGCAACCATAGAAATATCACACTTATCGAATAAATACGGACAAAGTCACGAGCAAATGCTAATAATATATGTATTTTTGAAATGTATAAGTAACGTCCTTTCCAACGATACCAAACACGGGATATTTATCTCAAATTTATTTTAAATACAGTACTTTATTTCGGCTAGAGGGCACTACATTAGATTCAGTGACATGTCATATAACCTATAGCCAGCGGACGATCAAGACGCTTCTAATGATACCTCATTTGTCCAGTTCTAATAAGTAGTTAAGGAGCTATGAGGCAACAGATGAACATACATACTTACATACATACATAGCCTGTCAAAATCATAACCCTCCTTTGGCTTTGCCGTAGTCGGGTAATTAGATTGATACCTCGTGTGAAGTGAGAGATTTGTCTAAAATGTTCAAAGAATAAAAACAAAGATTAACCATAGTCTGTATAACAAAAGCTGTAAATGTGTGTTTACCAGGCATGATCTTGTGAAGTTTGTGTACGCCGAGCCCAGCTACGACCTCGGAGAGTCCTTGCGCAGCGCCCGAGCGGTCCACGGAGCTGGACTCGGAGGTGAGCGTGTGCATCAGCCACGGGAGCAACTCCTCGAAGCTGCTCTCACCCATGCCCTTCACCATGGCGCCGAGGGCACGAGCAGACACTGAACGTACCTGTATCAATTTAATATAATCAAATTATACATATATGAATACCAATCAGATTCCACGACGTTTTACCCAATTATGATATAATTTTAATGTTATTGCCATTTTTTAGTAAATATTTTCAATATGTTAAGATATTTATCGCAAAGGATTATAAAGATTTTAGGACTTATGGCGCAATTAAGTCGGTGATATTTTTTATTGAAATTAATTTTACAATCAAAACTAGCTTTCTTGGCAACCATTAAAAATATCATAATTTATTTATTTCAAATTATTCTTGTACAAAGTAGACAATAGAAAATATGTTAGACCAGCTGACCCACGCAACGTCGTTTACGTCTCCTATTGCCCGTAGTGTAAAAAAATTCCCCCGTTTTAATAACATTCTTCATTGGTGCTTCGCTACTATTGGTCTTAGCGTGATGATATATAGCTTATAGCCTTCCTCGATAAATGTACTATCCAACACTGAAAGAATTTTTCAAATCAGACTAGCGGTTCCTGAGATTAGCGCGTTCAAACAAACAAACTCTTCAGCTTTTCAATATTAGTATAGATGGATTGATAACAAAATGTTTAATCTCGATTATGTCCTAAGATATTAGGTATTTACCTATGAAATTGCCGTTCTTCAGTACTGGTCATTTCAAATAAAAAAAAGTTTGTAATGGCTCTGTATTCTAAATTCAAATTAATTTTGTTTTAAAACCATGACATTCTATTTACAAACTCAGTATTTTGTTTTTTGATTAGCGTTGTATTTTCATTACATTTGAACATTTTTCGTTATAATGGATACTTTAAACATTCGTGTAATTATGGAATATAAGTTCCGTCGTGGCACCAACGCGACACAAACGGCACGTAACATCAAAAACGTTTACGAAGAGGACTGTATATACGAACGCACAACCCGTTATTGGTTTTCCCGGTTCCGTTCTGGAAATTTTGACTCGAAAAATGAAGCTCGTGGTCGTCCGGAGACTTTGGTTAACAATCATGAATTAAAGGTGATTGTGGAAGCTGACGAAACTCAATCTACAACTGAGCTAGCAGCAGCTTTTAATGTAATCACCAAAACAATATTGATCCATTTGCGACAAATTGGCAAGGTAAAAAAGCTTGATAGATGGGTGCCCCACGACCTTAACGATCGCCAGCGCAACGTACGCGTGGAGACCTGCCTTGCGCTGCTCAACAGGCAAAGAAATGTAGGAATTTTGAAACGAATTGTGACGTGCGACGAAAAATGGATTCTGTTCGACAATCGAAAGCGCTCAGCAAGTTGGTTAGACCCTGGTTCAGCACCAAAGCAATGCCCTAAACCAAAAATGACCCCTAAAAAGGTGATGGTCACTGTTTGGTGGTCTAGTGCGGGTGTGATTCACCACAGCTTTTTACAAAACGGCATGAGCATTAATGCAGATGTGTACTGTGAAGAACTGGAGAGAATGATGCAGAAGCTTGCACATCTGCAACCAGCTTTGGTCAATCGGTCGTCCCCACTGCTCCTTCACGACAACGCGCGACCCCATACTGCGCAACAGACAGTCTCCAAGCTGCAAGAGCTGGGGTTGGAAGCTCCCCCTCATCCGCCATATTCACCAGACCTTGCACCTACCGACTATTACTTTTTCCAAAATTTAGACAACTTTTTAGTGAGTAAAAAATTCAATTCCCGAGAGGCAGTACAAAATGCCTTTGAAGAGTTTGTTGCCTCCCGTCCAGCTGATTTTTACAAGAAGGGCATCAATAAACTGCCAATGCGTTGGCAAAGATGCGTCGATTGCTTGGGTGATTACTTCGAATAACAGAAATAAAAAAGTTTAAAAAATAAGTACTTTCACTTATTGCATACAAAACGGCAATTTCATGGGTAAAGACCTATAATATGCGCACTCACCTCAGGCACAGGGTCGAGCAAGGAGCTCTTCAGCCCCGGCATAATGTTGGGCAGGTAGGGCATGAGGTCCTTCTGGTCGGTGAGCGAGTACATGTTGCCGATGATCTGCGCGGCCATCTTGCGCGTCTCGGTGCTGCGGTCCAGGAAGGCGCGCTGCACCACCGGCATGATCAGCGCCAGCGACGGCGCGTCGATGAAGTGCACGAACTTCGTGTCCAGCAGCGTCTGCAGGCACGCCGACGTCTTGTTCGATGGGTCTTGCAGCGCTTGGAGCAGCACCGGCACGATAGCTGGAATACACTTTTTATGTATAAGTGCATGTCAAAAAGTTTTAAAGATCGAAATCGAAAAGCTACTTCAGAAGGGGTCGAAGAAATTACTGAGTGAAAATAAATCAAATACTCCAAAATAAAATATTTAAAAAATAAAGAGGTGTTTTTGAGGTTGTAGGGGGTAATCTTTGGATTTACAAAACCGATTTATAAAATTCCTTTACCAATAGAAAGTCATATTATTCCGAAAAATTATTACCGCGATATCCGACATACGTCAATTTAGAACGTTACATTTTAATAGGAAAATAAAAGCAATTTGTCGCGTATCATGAAGGCAATACATTTCAATAGTAACTTTCTCACTACTTTTTATTGCTCTTATAGGCACATACAACAAGCTGAATACAAATATTTTTAAATACAAGCGTCTACATCGTTTGATTAATGCAAGTGTTACATCTACACTGTTTACTCTATGATAATTTGAAAACTAAATGTCAGTCAAAAGATATACTTCTTACAATGAAATAATAATATAATACTACTAGTTTATAATAAATATAAAGATATAGGAAAAGCAAATAATAAAAAAACAAGTACATGCAAATATGTGTTTCATTTATGTGTAAGTTTGATTGAAGTGATTATTTTGAGTGTACAATCCCACAGCCCCTGTGGCCTAATGGATAAGGCATCGGCCTCCTAAGCCGGGGATTGTGGGTTCGAGTCCCACCAGGGGTACGTAATACAATTTTTCTTTTTGAATTTGTGTAATTTTTTTACCTTGAATTTCTGGGTTCCTGATGACAGAACCGATAACTTTGAGAGCCTCTGCGCCAGCTTCCTGGACGCGCATGTGCGAGTCGCTGAGTACTTCGATTAGTTTTGGCACAATGGACGGGAGACACGAGGACAGCTGCTTGGGAGCGCAGTACGCCATAGCGCCCAGGAGTTCGATGGAACCTGACAATTAAATAATTTCATTGTATGTAATTACATATTTGAAAAAAATCGTCTTAACTGTAAGTTTATAACTTATATTTATTTTATTATTTACATGTAATAGCTACTATTTGAAAAAAAAAACTCACTTTTAAAGTGTGGTTGAATGGTATTCGAATAATAATGACTTTATTTATTTATTTACAAACATGCGCTATCCTCACAGGCTCTCAGCCCAATACGATAGCGTAGTTACATAGATTAATACTAATCACTTACATACAATCAATAAAAAACAAACATGCCACTAAAATACTAACAAAGAAAAAAAATGAAAAAAAATCATATACTCACCATTGGTTAATCAAGTAATATGAATTACATTTAAAAGTGTAGTGTACGAGCTTAAAAAGTTGACAATACAATTACTTATCTAATTTAAATTCAGAGGGTCTAGTGTGAGCCTTTTTCTCATTTTTGCCTTCACAATTTTTAGATTGGTGAAGAATTCAGTGTGAAATCGCAACGCCATCGTGACGATCGAGTTGATGTGAAATAAACTCACACTAGACCTTCAGGTTGCATTTCGTATTCAGTCACTAAATATAAAGGTGTTGTGGCAACCTCCTCATACAGCGCAACAACAACATAAGTTACTACAGCGCCATCTACCAAAGATTCGTCGAACTACTGAGTAACGAAGGCAATGAAGAAACTACCAATCCTGAATCGCGCAATGAAAGTTCTCGCGCCGATTAGCATATATACAACTTCCCAACATCAACTGTAGGGCAGTAGGCATGATCACCTCGCCTGGTCGGAGTATCCTCCCTTTGTGTTGAAGGGAACAGAACTCGTTCCTCCACAGTGGTGACCCCAACGTGATGAACCAAAAAACGAAAGCATAACGAAAAAAACGAAACGAGCTGAAACGCACCGAAAAACGAAAAAATAAATCCTATGTCAGTATTACATAGGTATATTTTAAGGTTATACTAACCCGCCTTGGTTCTCCAATTATCGTCCTCCAGCGCTTGTAGTAGAGATGGTAGCACGAGCTTGACGCCGTGCGCGCTGAGCTTGCTCATGATGAGCTTGGCAGTGTCGTCGGCGGCCGCCCGCACGTACTGCGAGCTGTCGCCGAAGCACAGCAGCAGGTGAGGCAGCACGTGGACGATGTACGGCTCGAATAGACGGCCCAGCTTGTGGCAAAGCATCTCGAAGCCGAACAGTGCCCCTGTTCAAAATAAAACACCTTTTTTTTATTATGGACTAGGGGGGCAAACGAGCAGACGTATCGCCTGATGGTAAGCGATTACCGCCGCCCATGGACACTCGCAACACCAGAGGCGTCACAAGTGCGTTGCCGGCCTTTGGGGGATGGGGGGAGGGGGATGGGGGAGGGGTTGGTGTATGGACCTCCGGTTTTACGAGGGTAGATTGAAAATATTGTATTTTTACAATATTACCGTCATTCTTATGTCATATTCGTTAAGTTAAGGTCGAATAAGAGTATTACCTTCACGATACTTGTAATTCTTCTTTTCTTGTATAGCCTCAGTGAGTTTGCCCATCACATCGAGCTGTTTCAGTGACAGGATGCCGAGACCTTTGATGATACCTGCAATACCGTATGCAGCCCCCTGGAAAATAACAATGCATGATGTAAACTACACAAGTGTTTCACTTTCTCACTTAACGGGTACTATCGTACTCGTATCCGTGCACGTTTCGAGTGACGTGCGGTGCCCGTTAACTTTAAACAAACGAATACACACGTTAAACATGTTTCTGCTGCCTGTGTTCCTTCGTATTTGTAAAGGGCACTCTCGTGTGTCGTAATTAGGCATATACAAGGTTGAGTGTGGGATTTCTAGGCATATTTCTTTAAAAGTGTTGGGTAGATAAAAAGTGATTTTAGAATTGCTGCGAGTAACATAACAGCGTAAATTCTGTCTGTCTGTTCGAAAGAAAACTCGTTTATTCTGACATACACAGCACAACACATGGTAGTTAAGGTAACGGAACACAAGCAATTATAGTACCTCAGCATATTGCAGTAGCCAGAGTGACTGCAGCGCTGGTATTGAGCTTTCACGACTAAACCGGTAAATCAGTTTCAATTAAATTTGGCATGGAGATATCTTTGATTCTTGAGGCTACTTTTTACCACGATAATCGACATACACGCGGACAGAGCCGCGGTCAAAAGCTATAAATCTATTTTTAGACGTTAATTATTACAGCAACACGTAGTGAAATATTGAGGTAATTATTTCATTCGTTTACCTTTCTGTCTCCATACTTTTCAGCTGTGAGTAGCTGTTTCATCAGTTTGTTCATAATCGTTGGTACTTCTTTCTCCAGAGCTGGTGCATTAACCAAGTAAGGCAGGCAGTTGCTTACAGCCTCTTGTACCTGAAATACGAGTAAAACTTTTGTAAAAAGACAACAACAAGAATCACAGATGCATTACTACCCTAAGAGCCTCCACCCGAAAAATCATGAAACAAGTGATTTTAGGCATCTTTGTTTACAGTTTAAAAAAAAACTATGTCTCCTTGGCGTTGGTAGTTAAAGCACGTGATATCGTAGTAGGCTGAAAAATGTTATTTAAGGTTTAGAAACCGTTAGGTTAGGTTTTGTACGCTGGTCAGACAGGTTGGTATCAGAATCGGATCAGAAACTCTTCTGAATCTTTAGCATTGTTACTCGTGTAAGCGGCCGAGCGGATGTGAAATAATCTGACACTAAGGCCCCTGAATGTAAAGTGAGACTTACAGGTTGACTGGGTGTAGAAAGTGCAGCAACAAGTCTGAGTGCGATGGGCTTGATGCGAGGGTCGGTGTTCTCCAGGTGACGCGCCAGCGACCCCACCAGCAGCACCACGCACTGCCGGACAGCGTCGTACCCACCAGACTTGGGAGCTTTGTCCAGGAAGTTCTCGAACACTGGCAGTTGGCTACTCAGCGTTTCCTGAAAATGTATTTAACGGTATTACAAGCCTTTAGCAAACAATAAATAAGCAAAAAATAGTTTATGTTATTTAATTTTGAAGTGATTTTATAGGAATCAGGAGCGCCTCTGTAGCGCAGTGGTATCATATGCGACGCGACTGCTGTGCTTGAGGTCTCGGGTTCGAATTCCGGGTCCGACCAAATGTTTGTATGATCTGCAAATATTTGTTTCGGAGTTTGGGTGTTTTCTATGTATAATATGTATGTATTTACAAAAAAAAAGTATGTATGTATTTAAATCAGTTGTCTAGTACCCATAACACAAGCTCTGCTTAGCTTACACACAACGCCATCTAGTCCCACTAGATGGCGTTGTGTGTAAGATGTTCGAAATATTAATTTATTTATGATTTATTTATTAATGAAAAAAAATTACGAAAATTAAGGTTTCATCGGTGGAAATGGATTCTGCATTCACTAATTGCACTTGTGTTCGTGTGCCTATATTCGTAAAATAACGTTGCGTTGTATGTATTTAGAAGCTAGTGTCGAGCGCGCGCGACCCCATACTGCGCAACAGACAGTCTCCAAGCTGCAAGAGCTGGGGTTGGAAGCTCTCCCTCATCCGCCATACTCACCAGACCTTGTACCTACCGACTATTACTTTTTCCAAAATTTAGACAACTTTTTAGTGGGTAAAAATTTCAATTCCCGAGAGGCAGTACAAAATGCCTTTGAAGAGTTTGTTGCCTCCCGTCCAGCTGATTTTTACAAGAAGGGCATCAATAAACTGCCAATGCGTTGGCAAAGATGCGTCGATTGCATGGGTGATTACTTCGAATAACAGAAATAAAAAAGTTTGAAAAAATAAGTACTTTCACTTATTGCATACAAATCGGCAATTTCATAGGTAAAGACATATTATATTAGTAATATGTATATTGTTACGATGAAAGATTATTCGCGAACAACGACCGAGAATGTTCTTGATTATTCGCGAACAACGAACGAGAAAATTGATTTTTGAGGCACAGAATAACGAACCTTATGTCGATATCCATAGCGTCGAATATCGATTGGTTGTTGCGCGATTGTTTAAAACGAGTTCGCCGGCGGGCGTATTCTCTGTACGGGGAACGCCCTCGTATGTGCAAGACGTTTCTGGAAAGCCTTAGTTATAGTAAACTTGGATATAAACACGAACTCTCGCGGGCCGCAGTTCAATTCAGTTTGAGCTACAGTGCGAAAAACATCTAAGTGATTATCAGTGATCAACCTAGCGACCTCGGCGACCATTAAGGGTTGTTATTCGGAGTGATATTGTGATTTTAAGTGTTTTTAATAAAGTCTCTTTTACACGTCAGAATGTTTATTTCCCAAACCCATCGAACCCTAACACGTAACATCAGCAGTTTAGTATATGTTCTGCTTAGTTAGGAACCAAGACTGTAGTGTCTGAGATGTTTGATGTTATTATTATTATCAAGGTTCGCTATTAAATGATATGAGTAAGGTGGGTACCTTTCCGTGCAGGTCGACGATGGCCATGGCGGCGGTGAGCATGTGGTCGCGCACGCCGTCGTGGCGGTCGGCGAGCGCGCGCTGCACGAAGAAGGTCATGGCGGGCGGCACCGCGTGCGCGGGCAGGCGCGGCGCTAGCGCCCGCAGCGCCAGCGCCACGCCACGCCGAGCGCCCCAAGAGTCCAGCGCCGGCTCCACCACGTGCCCGAATTGGTCCAGCTTCGCCGGGATCATCTGCCCACCAACACCACATTATGTTGTACATTCGGGTTGTTTTTCTTTCATTCCAATGATTAGCGACGGAGAACGGAATGTCGGTGAAGCGACTAATTCAATAACAACGTCAAATACAGTTGTATTCTGAAGAACTTTAGGTTGAATTGAAATTGCTACTGATTTAAGCTCTTCGCCGAAATTCTGTCCGTCTTTGCTGACATTTACAGACCGAAGGCGACGCACGGCCTGACTAGTTACGGTCCTAGGAAATCAACTCAAACGACTCACATTCTTCCAAAACAGAAAACGAAACTCAGAAGTCACATTACTAGTTTTACACTAGTCTTATAGGTTCTTTTTTTTAAATATATGTTTTTTATTCTTGCATTTGTTTAGTGGAAATATTTTCATTCATAGTAGATATAACTTCAAAATTCTTCAAAAATACGGAAGTCTAACTCTACCTTCCGTATTTTTAATCATATAATTTGGAAAGAAAACAGCTTTTAAAAACACATGTTGCCCAGCTAGTTCAGGGGTCAGTGTTTCTATGTAATAGTTCTAATAATTGCTACAGATAATTATTATTGTTGCCAACATTTAATTCTCACCGGTAGTTTCTCCGAATATATATCTTGAAGCCGCTCTAACACATATTCCGGGGCGGTTTCATCAGCGCTTTTCTCCACCAAATGCGCGAGTGCAGCTGCTGCAGCCTGCTGCAGCGGCTCGGCAGGATGTTCCACTTCTTGCAGCATGAGCTCTATGAGCTCAGGCTCACGACTCCATTGCTGTGCTAAAGGCAGCTTCGACCAGAGATCTGTTGCTAGTTTCCTAAAGAAATTAAAAACCTGATTACCACTTAACCATAGGAAAGTCATGCTGCGGAACGTATGGGCTAACACAATGGCCTTAGAGAAAACTGTTCCACAATATTTTCGCTGTTTTTCAACGAGCGAATGAGTCACAGGTATCCATTGGTAAGCACTTCTCATCAACTTACTACATTGTTCCTTTGCCTCATATACTATGAATAAACCTATGAATAGGTCACTATATATAATACATTAAAAGCATTATATACTTAACTAGGTTTTGGCCGAGGCTCCACCCGCGTGTATGTCTTTCCTCCTAGTAGTAGTGCCTATGTCCTACCTCGAAAAATCAAAGTATCTCCATACCAAATTTCACAGAAATCGGTTCAGTGGTTTAGTCGTGAAAACGCAACACAGACAGACAGAGTTACCTTCAAATGTATAACATGAGTATGGATCACATTTTTAACCGACTTAAAAAAAAGGAGGAGGTTCTCAATTCGACTGTATTTTTTTTATTACCTCATTTTTTTATTTGGAAGCTGGTGCTGCCCGTTTTTTTTTTGTTAAAATTTTGTATTATTACAATTATTAATGTTAATCGCTTATTTCTTTTTCTTTGAGACATTTATACAACTTAAGTAGGTATAGTCATAAAACTTACTTGTTATCTTCAGAGACATCAAATGTAGCCACCAGTAGCCTCTTAGTGAGTTTAAGCGCATATTCAGGATCTTCCAGCAGAGACGGCAGGCACTCCACCACGCATAGCAAAGCGCGAAGTGCAGCATCTCGAACCACCTGCAGAACACATTATTATCCGTTTAGATTACTAGATATCATACTTTTCTGTATTTTTATTCGTGGACTAGCTGTTGCCCGCGGCTAAGCCCGCGTGTATGTCGGTTATCATGACAAATAGTAGCCTATGTGTTATTCTGATGTATAAGCTATATTACTGTAAAGTTCCATCCAAATTCGTCCGTTAGTTTTTGCATAAAGAAGTAACAAACACACACACAAACTTTCGCATTTATAATATTAGTGTCAAGTGTGATAATATGGTACAGGGACAGCAGTTTTGTATTAATTGAATTTTATTACAACTACGTGGACTGTATTTGTTCCCGTAGGTCGAGCCTGCAATTTGGTTAGTAGCGACAAATATACGACAACGACAATGAGTTTAAATTAAACCTGAAACACTTTTAAAAAGTGCAATCCTGATTCATCACTGCATCAGTTTTAATGTATTTTCCTAAGCAGTTGTTGAACTACATACTTGAAAAATTTTAATAAAATAAAAACCGACTTCAAGGTTCGACTCGATTTCTCTTGGATGCCATCATCAGATCTTAGTGTCCTTATCATGGTACCACCGTCGAGATATCTCCTTTCCATTAAAAAAAGAATCATAAAAATCGGTTCATAAACGACGATGTTATCCCCGAACACAAATTAAAAAAAAAAACGTCGAATTGAGAAACCTCCTTTTTTGAAGTCGGTTAAAAAGCTTGTAATAACAACTGTTCAGTTTTGTCGGCAATCCTTATGACTGCTTTGCGTTTGTTTGTTCAAGGCGCATATATTTTAGTCGCGAGTACAGTAGAGTAGGTAGGGGGGGGGGAGAGGGGTGCGGTACTCACGTCGAGCGGGTTCTGCAGTCCGTCGAGCAGGCAGGTGACGTCGTCGAGCGTGAGCATGGCGCGGGCGGCGCACGTGGCCGTCTCCAGCAGCGCCACCGTGCACGCCGCCTGCACGCGCGCGCTCGTGCTGCCTGCACCATCACATACTAACGTATACGGACGTACGGATACGTATACGGACGTATACTTACATACTTTGCACCCGTTTTTATAAACAACTAGCTAAGCCCCGCGGTGTTACCCGCGATACAACAACCACGGTTAACGCCGCGGGGAAAATAAAAAAAAACCTATGTAAAAAGTATCCTATGTCCGTCTCATGATTCTAAGCTACCTCCCTACCAATTTTCAGCCAAATCGGTTTAGCCGTTCTTGAGTTAGCCTATAAATTATCATCATCTCTATTTTGAGCCAGCTGCGCCCGCGGTTTTACCCGTGGGTTTGATTGTTTTTTAATCAGATATTGTTGACTGTTTCATTGGTTTTATTTTTGTTTTAAAACAATTGTTTTCCAGTCCAGCCGTTCTAGAGATAGACAGAACAGACCAAACACTTTTTTTATGTAACTACTGCTTATACTTTCATATACATTAATTAAGAAGCTATAAAGATGTAAAGTTATACATAACTAAACTATCAAAAAGTATTTATATTTTTTTGTGATCTTATAATCGACGTTAAAGTTTCTATTGGTAAGTACTTACTGATGAGATCGATGAGCAGGCGGAACATGTGGTCGATGGGGAACAGTGAGGGGTGCATCATCTCACAGTCCACACGCAGAGCGGCATGCTCCGCGATCACCGCTAAACCGTTCAGCATCATGGTCTCATCGGACCGACCCGCCGAACCGGCTAGGCCTATAACAATAGTAGATAATATAGAAAATCTGTATTTTCATTATTTTTAATAACATCGTATTTTATCTTGTGTTTTTTACTATAATTAAAAATTGTAAAAATAATAATAGATAAAATAATCAATAAATGGAAATACAATTTTAAAAATACGTGGGAGAGCCACGCTTTCGCATGAATGGGCCGGCTCGACCCGAGTGATACCACAGCTTCACAGAAAACCGGTATGAAATAGCGCTTACGCTATGTTTCACCGTGTGAGTGAGGATACCGGAGACCCAACCCCTCCCCCCATCCCCCTCTCTAATATTTTAATAGTTATATATTCTCTATCTTTATCTATCTCTAATGTTTATATATTACTCGTTTTAATTTAATTATGACAGCAACAGCAGTTTCGGATCTCATGGACCAAAGAGTTCCTATCAGACCGTAAATCAATCCTTTTTTTTATGGACTATGGAGACAAACAAGAAGACGTATTGTCTGTTGGTAAGCGATTACCGCTACACCATCATAGGCGTCACAAGTGCGCTGCCGGCCTTTGGGGGATGGGGAGGGGGATGAGGAGGGGTATGTGGAGTGGTTAGGGTATGGGCCTCCGGTATCCTCACTCACTCGGTGAAACACAGCGCAAGCGCTATTTGACACCGGTTTTCTGTGAGGCCGTGGTATCACTCCGGTCGAGCCGGCCCATTCATGCCGAAGCGTAGCTCTCCCACGGTAAAAACTTAAACCTTCTACGACTAATAAAACCTTTAATGCCAACATGGCATATGAGACTCGGCGGGTTTTCAAAAATATACTTTACTGTATTAAAGTGCATATCATACCCAGTTTCAGCAGTGGGAACACATAGCAGAAGCCTGGTGCAGTTAGATAGTTAGTCTTCTGGCCGTCCTCATCGTCATCTTCACTATTGGCCTTCCCTGATGATGTGATGGCGTGCAGCAAATTAATGGTACGTTGAGTTGCTCCTTCCAGTTCGTGGTCCTCCCATGAGGGTTCCAAATCACACTGGGGTTTGAGTAATCTGAAAGGTAATACTAACTTTAAATACCTCTCATACGATGGTCTGATTCCAAGGAAGGTAGAGCCTATACCAAACATATATATTGCTGAATACATATATATATTATACACTAGCAACTCGCCCCGGCTTCGCACGGGTTCTTTACGGAAAATATAATATACATAGATTCAAAATTTAAAAATATATATATACGAAAAAAAACAAGAACCACTCTATCCATTAGTAGAAACCGTGTAGTAGCTTTTGAGTTTATCGCGAATAGACAAACAAACAGACGCGGCGGAGGACTTTGTTTTATATGTAGTGATAAACACACTCAGAAACAATAAAAGATTCTGCTCATCTGTTTTTGGGTAATCTATACTAATATATAAAGCTGAAGAGATTGTTTGTTTGCTTGAACGCGCTAATCTCAGGAACTACTAGTCCGATTTGGAAAATGATTACAAAGTTAGATAGCCTATTTATCGAGGAAGGCTATATATCATCACGCTAATATATAAAGGAGCGGAGCACCAATAAATAATGTAATAAAAACGGGGGAAAATTATTACGCTACGTGCAATAGGAGGTTGCGTGGGTAGCTAGTATTAATATAAATTTCGTTTTAATGATTTTATGCGTCCATAAAATAGGTAGATTTACATCAATAAAATAAAATATATTAACTAGATTCATTTTGACTGATAAATATTCCAAGCAATTTAATTAGTTTATTTTATAATTTTATTATTATTAAGTAATTTATTGTTTTACAATGCCATCTATTGAAGATTTTTTTTCAACAACTTCCGCATTATGAATATACATCCTGTGTCGCGGGGGACTTTACAAACATATATGAAACAGATACAAAGAATATCCAGACTCGGAACAACAATTTGCGGATCACACAAAGTGTTATTCCATGTAGGATTAGAACCCACAACAATTGGCGCAGAAGAGAGCGGCGTGGCGACCGCTACCACTAGGCCAACCGTGCAGTCAATTACTGTACAATTGCTAAATTACTTTGATCGATTCTAAATCGCGTAAGTGCTATAACTGAAACATCGTTACGACTGCTATGTGGTGTACTAACCTGATAGTGAGACGCGCGACGGTGTCGGCCAGTGCGGGGTGGTGGGGCAGCAGGGCCCCGTGCATGCGGCGGTAGGCTGCGGCTAACTGCGCGGCGGCCAGCGGGCTCCGCAGGGCCCCCAGCGCCGCCGCCACCACGCGCCGGGCCCCGCGGCACAGCGCCGCGCTGGAGCCCGCCTGCACCGCGTCCAGTAACCGCACCGCGATCACCACGCGCCTGTTCAACTACACAACGTAACGGTAACATTTACAATTTTTTTTCAGTGATAATTTGGTGGGCGGGTAAACCGCTTCGTTACGTAGCACGTTACGGCGCCGGTACACCGGACATACGGCAGCGGTAGGCAGGCTCCTCCTCTGTCTATTTATTTTAACTCTCGCACTAAGAATAATCCTGTGTCGTAGGGGACTTTAAAATCATTTATATTACAAACAAAAAGAACTCACAAACTTAGTTTAAAGATTTGTTGATCTAACATGAGGATTGAACCCACATCACTCAACTCAAGTTGTTCGTGCAGTCATATATATATCTATTAACAGACAGTAGATTTTTATTAGTGTTTCAGAAAAATAATTTAAGAATGGTCCGAGAAGAAACTTGTGTAACTGACCGCTTAGTGTAAAATTTGTCAGCTAAACAATTCACATCTACCCACAATGATGATTAAAATATCTTACCACACTCAATCTTTGACGTATGGCACTTTCCTTCGCTTGTTGAGCTTTGATCGCTTCCTTCTGTTTAGCAGACAGTGGCACCTGTAACAGATTTTGCGTAATTTAAATTCACAATAGGGAATATGCATGTTTTTTTTTAATTTCTTAATCTGATCATATAAGTCTCCATAACATAGAAAAAAATATAAATAGGTTTCAAAATAGTCAAACTAATTTTCAAAGTGAAATTTAAAACACCGACTAAATTTGAGCTTTTCAAACGCCGCCATTTTTCGCGCGCTGTTGACATAACATATGACGTCATTGTGATTTCGTGTTTGTTTACTATTGAGTGTTTCAGTTATTTTATCCCTGTTTACAGTTCTGATTGCTATAAAAACCATGGAAGAAGTAATTTTTTCTCACAAACATTACAAACACAGTCGGAATTTCCACGCCGATAATTTCGATAATGTAACAATCGACGTCACATTAAGTTTCGACCAATAGGACGCGTTTTGCAGGTTTGAATTTCCGTCCCTTAATTTTCACTTTTTATTTATTATTTTCTGGGTTTAAATAATCACTAAATAAAAAAAATACCATTTATGTATATTGTAAAGACAATAAAGAATTTAGAAAAAAATGTTTGAGACAAATAAAAAATTTATGCATATTCCCTATTATATTAGCATTCATAAACAACCCATAACGTCCCACTGCTGGGCTCGGGTCTCCTCTAAAGCGAGGGTTTAGGCCATACGTCCCCACGCTGGCCGAACGCGGGTTGGGGACTGGCAAGACAACGTTGTAGCTACGTAATCTTGCCGTTGGATGTTTTTAAGCCGCTCAAAGACCTCTAACTAAGCTTCACGACTGTTATCATACGATAACAACCGGGACCGACTGCTTAACGGGACCGACTGCTTAACGTGACCTCCGAATCACGGAGACGCTCATGGTATAGTGCCACCAGCGGTCACCCATCTAGGTACTGACCGCGCCGTCGTTGCTTACCCTTGGTGATTGTTTCTATTCACCGAGTGCAACTGGGCTATGAGCCCAAAAAAATAAATAAAAAATAAACTGAAATAAATCTAACATTGAAAATCGAGGATCGAACCAAGTAGCGTGCGGTAGGCAAATGGTCTCTTTTTTTATTTAAAACACTTATTCTTTTAGTACCTGTACCTGTTTAACTTTCCCCTCTCGTTGTTTCTTCTCCTCAATCTCTCGCCTGAGCTGCAGCTCTTCCAGCTGGTCCTTGTAGCTGTACGCCTTACTTTCACGTTTCATGTTCATTTCTTTATTGTCTTCATTACTGTTAACATAACACATTCACGTTGTACAAACCCTCTGACTAAATTATAACGACAATACTCTGTAGTTTACATTTCTGTAGCCATATGTCAAACACTATTTTCTTTCTTCTGCATGAGGAATACACATTCTATGTCGCTGGGGACTTTAAAAACATACATGTAAAGGACACAAATAACACCCAGACTCAGAACAACAATTTTCGGATCACACAAAGTGTTGTCCCATGTAGGATTTGAACTTGGCGCAGTAGAAAGCGGCGTGGCGACCGCTTAAACTACTAGGCCAACCGTGCAGTTAAAAATATATAGGTATTTAAAATTTACAAAGCGGCGATTTTAAATTTTATATACCAAGTGTTATTCTAACGATTGTCACAAATCTAATGACACCTCCCAAGCTAAAATCCGTAAAAGCGGTTTGAACTACAGGACATACAAAAAAAAAGTACTTATGTAATTATACATGAATATCCATAACCCTTCTACTGGTGTAATCTTTATAAGTATATATCTTATATAATAGTCTTTATAAGTATTTAGTTTTTAATTATTGTGTACTAGCTGTGCCCGCTACTTTGTACACGTGACATTTAGATTTTCAAGTTATTTTTAATTTTTCACCGTTTAAACCTTCCCTGGACTTCGACAAACATTTCAAAACCTAGATCAGCTAAATCAACCCAGCGGTTCTCGACTTTTAGCGAGACAAATGAACAGCAATAGATTTTTATATATAAGATTAGTAACATATGATTTAATTAAATTTAAATCTCTGCTTACCCAGGCACCGAGCTCTTGTCGTACAGCTCGCCCTCTGGCGTGAGGTACGTAAAGTACTCGTCTCTGGACACGCGCAGTAGCTCAGGGTCCAGCAATGTGTCCAGTGCCGTCTGTATTGCAGTCCCAGCCGTTACTTCTGCGTTTGTCGCCACCAGAGTCGACACCACGTTTGATAGTGTCTGCAGAGAAAAGGTTTTACAAGCTTTTTATTAACTTGCAATGTATGTATGTATGTTCGGGTGGAATCTTGCAACTCAAATTAGAAGCTGATATCTTCATTCGATTTTGCATACAGCGTGACAATGCAATATTATGATGACATGGAGCTGATCTGATGCTGGAGCTGTAAGGTGAGGAGTATAAGAACTCTGTGAAGAAACTTCGCAACACCATCAAGTTTGGAGTCCTTTGATTCGACGAGTTCTTTATGAGGGCATTCCAATAAAAGCTTGTTTTTAAAAAGATTTTAGCTTTATTTATATTTGAGTCTGCCAAAGTGACAGTATTCTGCGTTCTGGAAACCATTATCAGAATCCAGGAGTGGTGGTCACCGTACTCATTGCGAATGCAGACACTGCAACAATGCAGCATGGTGACCCACACTATGGCAGCCTATTGAGCTGCTTCTGCATCATTGGGCCTCACTCAGCAACGAAACACGACATTAAGAATGCTGTCATTTTAGATTAGTCTTCTGTGAGCCCTCTCAGAGAGCACCAACCGCCCCCAGTTGAGCTGACGTTTGTGCTAAAATGAGCGTAGTTCTACTACCTTTGAATACTATTTACCACAATTCTTTAGTCTTTTGTACGTACATTTTTGGTCGTTTGTACGTATACGCGCGTACGTACACGTACAAACGACCAGATCGAGGGATTGGTCACTAAAACTTATTAAAATTCTGTTATACACAGATGTCATCATCATCATCAATTCACAAATTTTTAAAATTTATTATTTATTTATTTACTACTGGGTGGAAAAAAACTTACATATGTATATCTTTTTTTCTCATCTGTTCAAATTACGTGTGAAAGAACTGCTACGGCGGCATGTATTTTGGTTATCATAGTAAACAGTAGCCTATGCATAGAGGTATTATAGATAGAGCAGGGGAGCCAGGCCTCCAGCCGTCCCTCGGTTAGAAAGAGAGAGACGATCGCGTCACCTATCTGTCTCTCTCTACTCACGTATGTGCAGTTAGCGCGGAAAAGCAGCATAGCAGAACGGTTCGACGGTTAATTGTTGTGATTGGATTACCATTATTAGACCTTTAATGCGCATGCGTCAGTAGAGAAAGACAGATGGGTACCGCGATCATCTTTTTAACTGTTGGACGTTTCTGCTTACAGGCAGCCGTATGTCTTCCCTACTCTATGTATAATAGCTCTATGAGCCTATGTCCTTCCTCAAGAATCAGAGTATCTCCATGCCAATTTTCATTGAAATGAGTTGCAGTGGTTTATGATAGACAGACAGTTACTTTTGAATTTCAAAAATTGGTAAAAATTAATTAAGGTGCAGCTTACCGCGCTAGGTTCATAGTCACAAATGTATTTATTCTTCAAATTGTTGGCATACAGTGACACCAGTTTTTTTGGATCGTGGCCCAAGTACGATATTATTTTCACCCAAGCGCGTTTGTTTACAGCCACGGCCAGTGGGTGATGGCAGGATGGTAGGACTTCTATTGCTAGCTCTTGAGAATCTTTCTCTGGGTACCCTGCATAAAGAAAATTAACGATTTTGAAGAGAATTTTTTTTGTTTAAGTTCTTCTTCAAGAACTCCAAAATGAACTTTCAAGAAGTTTGATTTGCAGACAATAAATAAATATTATAGGAGACCTTTTTTTACATACTTCATATATTAATTTCCTTCATTGTTGAAGCAGTTCTTTTAGGATTTAAAGAGGACCGAGATATGAACCCTGAGAGGTAAAGTCACTGACTGAAAAAAAAATCTTGGATCTCCGAGTTTCTCTACTGTAGCGCGCAACTCGCACAATTAAGCGCATTCAATGGGCTTTCAGATGTATATGTCACCGTAAGATTATGTAAACACCGTTAGATTGTAATTTATGTCGCGAGATTGCAAACAGTCGAAATCTTGTGAAATGCTATGCAACGAATCGCAAGTCGCACGCTGATTGGTTGAACAGCATATGTCCGGCGCCACCATATTTGTTTGTTGCCTAATGTAAAGTATTTTTGTGATTGTAAATTGATTTCATGTTGGAAATACCTCACAGCTTTAGAATTAGTTACCTATATAAAATTGTTGTTAGCTATATAAAATGAATTTGTGATTAATCAAAGAAGTTTTAACCTAACTCTATGGCCATTGAACTGCCTACTGTAAAACCGAGTCATCAGGGACAGTTGACAATTTGACGCGCGTAAGCAGTATATCACAGTTGACAATCTATCGAAAGTTTACAATCTCGGTAGGTAGATTATAATCTAACGGTGTTCTAATGATCACAACGTCGTTTAGTCAAATGTCTTTGCGAGTTCAATTATCCTAAATACATTTATATAATAACAAGTAGTGTAAAAAATCACCTTTGTATGAACACAGTGCTTGAACACAGTCCAGTATCATTTTACCAGTCACTTCGCCACCCTTCTCTTCTGACGGCGACTTCTCCTTTCCAGCAAATACTTTTCCTTCTTCCAACACTCCATTCAATTTTCGTGATAAATTCTTTGCTATTATAAATCTATCTTCTTTGGAAATTAGTAATTTAACCTCTTGAATAGCTGTAGAACGGACGGCTTTTATGGGAGATAGTAATACTAGGACCAGTGCTCTGTAAATTGGGGAGTTCTGTTCTCTGGCAACATTTTGATAGTTTTCCAATATATTTCTGCATAGCAACACCACCTGTATTAGGACTATAAAGGGGTAAATGTTATAGCGATATATGGCAATTCGAAAAAAAAGAATAGCAAAAATATTTATCTCATTTTGTTTATAACAATAACAGCAAATAAAATTATTATATTTTATAATTTAAATAAAGTTATAAAAGGCGTGTTACTAAAACATCGTTCACTTTAGCTGATAGCTTAATAGTAGCTATAAGTGACCATCGAAAACATTTTACATAAGTGGAAATATCTTACAATTTAGTGCTTTTAAGAATTTTTGATTACATTTAGTTAGAACCTTAGAGCATATATTTCTGAAGGGGCAGCCGAACAGGCGGAAAGCGTGATCGGAGTAGAGAGAGACTGAGTTTGGGTAGTGTCTGTCCCTCTCTACTCCGATCACGCTTTACGCCGGTTCTGCCCTTCTAGGTATATATGCTCTAGGGTTAGAACCGAATTTAAAAAACCAATTACCATCATCGCTGGCCGAAGCGAGTACTCTGTCGTGTAGCAGCACGTGTTTGTCGGGATGGGTGAGCGCGGTCCACAACGCGCTCTTGGACGGAAGGTCTCGGCCCTCGTCCAGGAGAGTCAGGCCAAGCATCGCGCATATTCCTTCACTCACTACCAAGTGCTGCAAACATTTAATCAAATAATTAAATTACAGTGCCTTTAGATAGTGTCGGTGCACCTGCACGTATATACGAATATATTGTTTCATACAACGGCGTAAACTGACAAATCACACTTGCTTGTGTACGGCGCAGGCGGGCCCTTTAATTTTGTGGTGGCTTCCCGCACGTGCGACGGTGGTGCGATCAAGGTTACCGTATCTAAGCGAATGTTTCTACTTAATTTTCATCAATGATATATCTAAATTTCGTTTTAAATCCAAAAATTGTTGCCGTTTAAAAAAAAAAGAAGCTTAGACCCTTATTTGTTATTTGTCGTAGCGGCGCCATCTATTACCTAAACTATAAGCCCCTTACTAAAACATTGTTGATAAGCCACACAAATACAAGTAAACATTGGTTTATCTGTTCAGGAGTAGCTCATATCCTTTCTCACGAATCAAAATATATATTTTAATGCCAAAGTCGCGAAAGTGTAATAGAGATAGTTACTTTCGAATTTGTAATATTATACAGTATGAATTTGGCGAAGTGCATAAGTTATTTTTATTTTATTTTTCTATATGGAAAACTGGGTAAACTAGCAGACGTTTCGCCTGATAGTAAGCGATTACCGCTGCCCATGGACACCCGCAACACCAGAGGCGTCACAAGTGCGTTGCCGGCCTTTTAAGAAGGAGTACGCTCTTTTGAAGGAGGTCGCATTGGACCGGGAATACCGCAGCGACAGTTCATTCCACAGTTTTGTTGTGTAACGTGGGCTCACCTGTAGTGGTTGTTGCACAGCTTTCTCGACAGATTTGCTGAGCAGCGGCCTCAGCGCTTCAGCTTGCTCACTGCTGGCGCCGCAACCGCGCACGCACGCTGACACCAAGCTCACGTACGACGTCCTCACTGCCTGTGTCGTACTCTTTGCACCCAGGTTTTTCTGACATACGAACAAGGTAGTTTTAACCATTTAATCTATGTGTTTTACTAACATTTACTACTATCTTAAGTGTGATTCCAAAAACACTTTAATTAATGTGGAACTCATACAAAAATTGAGAATGTGAATATGTACCCAGCATTTATTAGTTAGTAGTGATGTACACATTAAAATATGTATTTAGGGCTCATTTTATAATTGTAAGGTTCTACTTTTAATTATATTAAAGTTAGTAGACTTCGGGTTCAGGACTTAAGAACAGAAATCCAAGTCTTTTTTAAATATGTTGTATCAATTACAAGTTTTTTATAAGTTTACCTTAAATATTTCTAAAATCTTAGTGAGCATGGTTGTGTCAAGTCCAATAGTCCATTTCTGCAATATTTCAAGCGCCACACACAATGTACGCTCATGCGACTCACTCTCCAGTACACGCGATATTTGCGTCACAATTTCAGTGAACAGAAGTAATTTGTCTACAGATAGTAAACTCAGTGTGCCCACTCCCTGAAAGTAAAAAAAAACATTTATAAATTAGCTAACCCAATGGTTACCGGCCCGAACATTTCTAGATGATCAGATTCATTAATCATTAGTAAAGGGATCTGATTTCATCAATAAAAGAAAAGAACACGTAAGGAATAAACCAAACTACAACTAAGTTGCAGCGCCATCTATAATGTCCAACAGTTTAAACCTACCCAGATATGCATATACTTTTTTATAAGAGAATTTTACCAGTCAGTGTGGTGCAGTCTATCGGACATAATTGCTTCAGTGGCATTAAAAAGGATTAGCAATATAAAAAAGGAAGACAGAGAGTACTAATAATACTGTTGAGCCTCTCATCCGGCTCGAAGGACCATAAAAGATGTACAGTCTGCTAACTGTACATGTTTGGGAATGATAGATAAATGATAATTTATAGACACTGATAAATTCGGTGAGTGATATGTACGTCGTATGAACGCGTGTTGTGCACTGATTCACAATAAAAATGGTTGAAATGTAATGATACAAATATGATGAGAGTGCAGTAATTGTGGAGTACGGTTGCACCGTACAAATACAGTACAGCAGTAGTAATATCTCAAGTAAATTTATACTACTGTACTGACCCAGGAATCAAAGCCTAGAACTCAAGCACAGCAGTCGCTACATACTCTACAACTGCGCCACCGAAGCACGATGAATAGAACTGATCTTAGAACAGTTAGCATAGTTTTAACAATTTAATCTCTTCAGCTTATTGTGATTGTGGTATACTAACATTTAGCACAGCAATCTTGTCTTCACTGGATGTTAACTTGCCACCGGCACCGTTGTAAGCAGCGAAGGCATGGCTGAGCAGTGCTTTGGCCGCTACCATGTTTTTACATCGATTTGCGAGCCGCTGTAACGCGATGTTAGCTTCAACGCGCACCCATTCGTCTTTTGAGTGAAGATTCGCTGGAATGATAGTAGCGTCAATATCAATCATCTTTTAAAAAATAAACAGTTCAAAGGAACTTGACAATTTTTATACATGTTAAATTATTTACTTGATGCAATAAAATAAAATGACGGCGAGTGACGGTTGGTTTAATTTTATTAACCCTTAATTGGCACTTGAAAATTTGTACCGATAACGATAAATAGTAAAACTGATTTTTTTTTTATACTGAAACTCAAATATTTACTTATTACTAAAGCAGAAAATACCTAATTAGAAAATTTTGTTTCCTAGTCCTTTTAAAATAACAATTATATCCTACTTAAGGGCTCCCACAGATAACTGCGAATTCGCAAGGCATCGCAAATATCTGCGAGATCGCACGAATGCACTGTGAAAACATCGCAGTTATGTGTGGGAGCCCTAAAAGATTTAAGCTTTAAATGTATCGATTTTCTTCGGTACACTTGTTTTTTAATTAATTCAGCATAAATTTAACCTACTCACCAATCAAACTTTTTCCAATATCAACTGCCAATCCATCCAGGTCATGTAAATTCAAAAATATTTCACCGACAGCTTGCACTATGGTTTCAGGGCTGCGCAACATCGCTTTAGCCAGGGCTGGTAGTAACGAGTCATTAACGTCAGCAGGTGTTAACACTTCAAACAGGTCGCGACAGGCCTTAATATAGTTTGCATTGGGACGAGATTTTACACTGATAATGCTTTTTGTAAAGCTTTCTAAAATTTTTGGCTGGAACACACAAATAATATTATTATTAGTAAAAAGAAAATTTTTTTTTTCAATATATTACAATCAGACAACTAGGATGCCTGTATTTTTAAATGTCTCACACATTAAACAGTTTTTTTTCTTTGTAAATACATTAGTACTAGCTGTTGCCCGCAGCTCCGCCCGCGTGTATGTCGGTTATCGCGGCAAATAGTAGCCTATGTGTTATTCTGATGTATAAGCTATAATTCTGTAAAGTTTCATCCAAATCCGTTCAGTAGTTTTTGCGTGAAGAACTAACAAACATACACAATCACAAACTTTCGCCTTTATATATTAGTATGATTAGTGTGATTATACATAGAAAACATCCAAACTCTGAAACATATATTTCCAGATCTACAAAAATTTGGTCGGACTGGGCTCAGGAATCGAACCTGAGAACTCAAGCACAGCAGCCACAAATGCTAACACTGTGTCAATGAGGTTAGTTTGCATCGATCCAGTAAAATTGTAATTCACACTTGACAACAATAGGTAAACAAATTAAAGTTCTATTAAGTAAAGTATTGTAATATTCAGAGTAGTTACCTTATATTGATCTATAGTAGCTTGATCGCCAATGCCTAACAGATGTCGACACAGCATGTTGAACGCCACACAGACATGAGGGCCAGAGTCCGCTGGAGTGGCCACAAGGACTTCTAACCATTTTGATGTTTTCTCCTTACCAATTTCTGACCATGTGTTGTGTAGCTAGAATAGAATATTAGAATTTAAATTACTATTTTAATATAAATAATATATGTCCATACTAGGAATATTCTTGTGTTGCGGAGGACTTTATGAATATAAATTAAACAGACACATAGAACACCCAGATTCAGAACATCCATTTGCTCACAAAGTGCTGTTCCCTTTAGGGTTTGAATCCACAACACCCACACACACTCCACAACATTCAGCGTAGTTAAAAGAGATGAGGTGTCAGCTGCTACATTATCTGAGCAGTAATTAATCATTTTGCTTGGTGATATGCTCAATAGTATTGTACTAGGATTGAAATGTTCTCAAGTGTACATACTGGGTGCTAGAAGCTGGCGAAAGAACCAAATGGCATGCAATGGGAGAGGCCTATGTCCTGCAGTGGAATTGCGATAGGCTGACGACGATGATGCATATAAGTACAGTTACTGGCAGCATTATTTAAATGCTCCAAAGTGTTTAAAATTATCCACAAGTTACTTAGTTGCACTGCACGGTTGGCATAGTGGTACTACTGCGCCAAGTGTTGTGGGTTCAAATCCCACATGGGACAACACTTTGGGTGATCCACAAATTGTTGTTCTGAGTCTGGGTGTTCTTTGTGTCCGTTTCATGTGTGTTTGTAAAGTCCCCTGAGACACAGGATGTATATTTATAATGTGGAAGTTGTCTTTTAAAGAATAATCTTAATAGTAAAAGAACTGTGCTAACTGTAGTTAAGTGACTTGAGCATAGGATAACCCCCACTGGCCCCACTTAACTCTCATTTGATGCCTATCTATATGCCTAAAATGTACTTTATTATTACTAGTTATCTATCATTCTAATAAGTCTAATATATCAATGATATCTACTATCTAATTAAACTGGTGTGTTTTCCAGAGATTTAGTTGTGTGTAGTACTATACAATATTATTCTCACTTAACATATTCAGATTAAATATTACATTTATAACGTTATTCATTCATAATTTATAAAGATTCATATATTATTTAATGTGCAAAGCTATTACTCAATATCCAGCCAGCAGAGGGGAACGTAATCTAACTACTATTGCACAATTTTAAATGAACATATGAAATCGTAATAAGTCAGGCAGACCATGCATTATAGTCAAACCAGCTAACCGACACAACTTCGTCTATTTTTAATCATGCTCAGCTCCTATTGGTCTAGGCGTGATGTTAACAAGGTACACCAGCAAAATAAACATTTTAAAAAACATGAAAATCAGTTAGTACTGGAGTATGAGTAACTAAATCACATGAGAATAATATATTTACAATAGATTATGCTAATTGTAATATTTTTACTAGTATATATGTTATTTAAAAGTTAAATTATATTGTAAATGAAAATAAAACCTTAGTTGCAATCATCTCCTTACGGCCGTTTTCAATAACCTATCTATCCTTAGTTCTCATTACTACAGTTAAACAAATCTATCTTTTTACTCTTACTTACGTTTCAATAACCTATCGGCAGATAGCATTTCCTATCGAAGTTGTCTATCTATCATTGGGAGGACGGATAGTTAACTAGAGATAGGAACTCTCATAGTAATCGGACTAACTTGTATTTCAATATAAGTTTCGAGTTACTCTCCGATAGCTGTAGCTAACTCTAGTAACGTCAGTTGCT
Organism: Diaphora mendica; assembly: GCA_949125395.1. Classification (NCBI taxonomy): domain Eukaryota; kingdom Metazoa; phylum Arthropoda; class Insecta; order Lepidoptera; family Erebidae; genus Diaphora; species Diaphora mendica. The sequence goes on along the minus strand of OX421318.1, from coordinate 28,975,885 downwards.
TATCTGTCAAAATCGGCCAGTTACGCGCCAACCCGGCCAGATAGAATTTCAAAAATAATAATTTTTTTATGTAAATATAAAAAATGGAAGGTTTTATCAGTGATGATAGCGACATGGAATTATTATGGATTATGATCAAAGCAGTGATAGTGATACTGAAGAAAACATACCTTTACAGTTACAGAATGTGACTGACTACGAATTTGCATATAAATCTAGACTAAATAAAAGTGCTGTGAATCAGTTAATAAATTTGATACAACCATATTTAAGTGTAACATCTAAAAGGTAAGTTAAGTTATCGTTTTAAGTCTCAACTTTATACTTCAGCCAAATTTGATAAAAAAATATAAAGAACAGATAGGTATTTAACTATTCTTTAATTTGAAAATTACTAGCAATTGTATTATATTTTCTTCATTGGGTTTGGTTCAAGTGTAGACTCATAATGGTGCTAGTATTGCCATAATATAAAGTTTTAACAAAGTTCTTATTTTTCCAGAAATCATGGTATATCCACCCTCCATCAGATACTTTTGGCTACGATTTTATAAATTGGGCACTATGCTAGTGTCTGTTGCAGATTTTATCGGAGTATTAATAGCATCTGCATAGACAATACGACTGTATTGTATCTGATGTACCCAGAGCCATAGCAAGATTATACCCAAACTTTGTTGTGTTACAAAATCACACTCAACAAAAGTTTTATAATATTGCTAGATTCCCCAGAGTACATAGTGTCATAGATGGCACCCATATATTAATACAATCACCAAGTAAGTACCTCATCTCATATTGAACTATCTCATACTTCTATTTAGGTGCTGGTCTAACTTAATTTTTTGATGTTTTCATACTATCTGTACATATATATTAATACTGTTTTCATATTATTTGCAGACTCAAATATTGGAGACGAATTTAGAAACAGGAAAGGAATATTCTCTATCAATGTACAAGTTGTGTGTAATATTGTTCATTAGTGTTTCTAAATGTTGTTGCCCGATGGCCAAGGATGTCCACTCAGGATGCAACTATATTTAACCACTCTATTTTAAAAGGTCACTTATTTAGTTGTTTATTCTGTTAATAATAAATTTTTAGAAGCGGCTGTAGCCTAGTGATAAAGGTATTGGACTTGCGAAAAGGATTAATGAGGTTGTTGGTTCAAATCCTGACCGGTACACTACCGACATGAACCCACTCCTAACACAAGCAATTTAGCTTAGCTGGAGGGGTTAACGAGATTACTAGTAATTTCCTTTTAAAAAAAAGAAATAAGTACACTGTTCCTATTGCTTAAAAGACTGATATATAATATTAAACTTGCAGATTATTGTGAACAAGGTGGACTTGGAAATCGCTGGCTGCTTGGTGATAGCGATCCATGTACACCCTATCTATTGACACCCCTACTCAACCCAAATACTCCATCAGAGCAATGTTATAAATGAAGCGCACATTAAAACAAGAAATACTACAGGTTTGTTTTGTTTACTAAATACTAGATGCATGGTAAATGGTTTAAATACACTATTAATACCTACTGTAATATTGCAGATGCATTGGAGTTTGGAAAAGAAGATTCCCCATACTATCTTTAAAAATGAGGCCAAATTTAAAAAATATGCAACATACAATATTGCCAGGAACATGAATTTGGCAAAGATAGAGCCTAAAATATCGATTTCAGAAACAACACAGGTGGAAAATGTAATTATTCATGACAATTCTCCAACTTTAAACATGTCAGAACGGCAATTAGTAATAAATATATACTTTAATGTGTAAAATAAACAATAATTAATCATATTTTATGTAATTTTTATTACCTTTCACAAATTTGAGATCACAATACAATATAAACTAATCACACAATGAAAATGTAATGATAAAAATTTAAATTAATTTAAATCCTTTTCTTCACTTCACTTGTGGTGGAGGTCCCAGCTCTTCATAACCTTTCTCTAACACTTCAATGTTTTCTGTTTCATCCATCATCAAATTAGTATCTTGCAAAAGTTATCATCAATGTAGATACTTATAGGATTCATTTTGATTTACAAATATATATCAATAATTTAAATAATCAATATCAATATTTAAATAAATATCACAAGATACGCGCGCACAAACAAACGTCAATTCGATACATCAAAACGTTTTATTGAATGTGGTAAACAACCAAAAAAAATCAAATTAATATTGATTCACTATAAAATCTTTAAAAAATACAAACAACAAGTACTTTTAATAAAAATAAATAAATAGTGAATATTTGTTTTTAACATTAAAGATTTGTGTAGCAAAGCACTAAACGTATCAAGAGGGAAAAAGCTATCCGTCGTCGGTAAGAGATAGATAGCGCTTATCCTTGATTGTGAAACGCAAGTTAAGGATAGATAAGATCACGCTGCAAATCGGAGATAGCGATCTATCCTTAACTGGCGATAGGTTATTGAAAACCGCCGTTAATTGCTATCTACAGGTTTTCTATATCAATAGGAAGGAAATAAAAAGAAAAATGTTGCAAAGCACTTACCATATAATAAGCCTTTTTATTTTTTGTCTCGTCCCCATACGCAGTGATTGAAGCAAGTAAATTGGCTTGGGCCAGTACAAGCCCATTATAGTCTACTCCGTCCTCTTCTGTGCCTTGAAGAGTGCCTTCCACTAGTACTGTGGACCAGCGCAGGGCAAAAAGTCCACACTGGCATACACTTTTTCTGTTTAAAATAATTGATATGATAATATGGTGTCTAAATAGTGACATTACTTTGGAATTTTCTTTTTTGACATTCTTTTTCTACAAAAACTTTTTTTTACATAGATATTTATAGGTTTAACAGTCATAAAGACAGACCCATAATTCTGATATATAGACACAGAATGCTTTCAACATGATAAACATTACATACCACAAGGAAAAAAAAAACAGCAAACTTACGATGTAGCTGTATTTTTAAGGTTTTCTGATATTTCAAGAATTACTGGTAGAAGGCTTTTTAGAGTCCATTCCCTGTGGTTGGCAGCTAGATATCGTACCAGATTATTCACATATGATTGGGAAGTTGCATCCCTGTAGCGGTGTAGAGTCAGAGCCAGCAGGCGACACACATACCTCACAGCTGGCTCAGTGATGCCTAGAAGACAATAAGCTTATTAGTTTTAAGATTCCTATAAGAATATATTTTAAGACAATAATAGTTGATTATGCTGGCCTGGTGACAGACCAGGATTAATAGTAGTTCAGGATAATGTATTTATTATTAGGTATTCATAAGCATGTACATTTAAAAGTTTTTTAAAAGTGATATTATTATTTAGGATTACAAAATAGACCCATACAGTAGGCAAAGGTGTTTTCAACAGATATCATTATATCATTATTTCCAATCATTCTTAAATTTTTGCCAAATGAAAAAAAAACAAAGAATCATTCAAAATTTGAGCAACTAAATAAATAACAATATGACAATGTTGTAGTATTAATGTGGTATCAATTAAATTTAATTAATCATTTGCAATTAATGCTAATAAGTGCAAAACTCAGTCACTCTTAATTCAGTCCAGTACAAGAGTATTGATCTTTTGATGTACTAGTGTTTATATATAAGTGCAATCTGTTGCATACAGCGTGCTCTACTAACAGGTACATTTCGTACTATCAAGCAAGCGATAGCAATATACCTGAGCTATATCCAGGGCTCTATGGATCAATACAGCTGGAAAAACAACCTATAAAAATTACTTTTCTTATATATATCGATTCAAAAACCCTAATAATGCAATTTTAAAGCATAATATGAAGAAATTATAGTTAACTTAATAAGTTTAAATTCATACTTACCCGGCGTAGATAATACTTTCTGTATTTCATCAACTACTTCTCGTCGTTCTTTCAAACTTGCGGTCTGTATTTTAAATGGTATATCCTTCAATTTCTTTAAAACCTGTCAAGAGAGTTAAAGGTAGTAAATGAGGTTGAAGTTGTATTCACCTAACTCATTATTACTTATTGAAATTACCTCGGAATCTGCCATTTTTCACACACATTTATTGAAAAAAATATCTGAAAAAAGCACACACGTCTCGCTAAAGGAAATACAGATAAAAAAGAAATCTGGCTCTAATCAGCTGTCAATTCTTGGATTGCCAGTTTGTATTCTTGTATTAACCTTCAGAATATGAGCCTTTTGCTTTTAGACAGCTTAGAGCAAACATATTTAGAAGGGCAACTAAACGGGCGGAAAGCGTGATCGGAGTATAGAGAGAGAGGGAGAGTCTCTCCCTGAGAGAGACTGAGTTTAGTTAGTGTCTGTCTCTCTCACGCAAGCTTCTGTTGAGCTCCTGATTGGTTGATGTATTTTCTACCAAATCAGTTATGCAAATTGGTATGTGCGTCCACCAATCAGAAGCTTGCGTGAGAGAGACAGACACTACCTAAACTCAGTCTCTTTCTCTCTACTCTGATCACGCTTTCTGCCCGTTCGGCTGTCCCTTCAGATACATATGCTCTAAGATTAGACATGAAAATGTCAACAGCAGAATATGCTCTAAGTGAAAATGCAGACTTTCAGGCCTTTCAGCAGCAGTTTTGATCATTATCTATGGTTGTGGTGTGGTGTGGATTCTGTCATCTGTAGATCATAGATAAGACACATATCTGTAGATTGTTTTGAAAATGGTGTTTGTTGATGAAAATTGTTTTTGAACTTAGATTTTTCATAACTTTCTTACGTAATAAAAAATATTATTATACAAAATGGACATAAGAATTGAAGAGTTAAATAAATTAAGATCCTATACAGAAGAAATAGATAAAGACTTGACAATGATACTACAAAGTCTTCAATGGGATAGAAAACATATTTTGCAGGTTAGATTAAATATAAAAACTATTACAAAGGTTTTATGAAAATACTGAATCATACTAATAATCTGACCCGAGCCCAGCAGAGGGACGTTATGGGTTATTGATATTATTGATGATACTAATTGTCATATAACAAAATTGTTTGCTTTATTTTAGCATCCTATAATGGTTTCATGCAAATATGATCCCAATCACAAAATCTGTCCTGACAACATTGAAAAGCACGAAGAAGAATGTTTACTTAGAATCCATGAATACAGTCAAGAAGATCAATTCTTGCCACAGCCATTAAACAGTAGTGCCGGCACATTAATGAAACTTGGTAAGCCCTAATTTAATTCAGCATCATCTCTAGTATCATATCCAAATGTATGGAAGTCCACTGTTGGACAAAAGAATCCCTCAATTATTTCATGGAAACATAATTTTTAAATGATTAAAGGAAACTCTGTGGAAAAACTGAAAATCAGGTAAAACTGGTTGAACTAGTAGCCAACCCCAAATAATCTTGGGTATAATAAAGGCTAGGAAGATGATGTCAATTTTAAAAAAAATTGTGCTATAACGTTAAAATTAAATTTACATCAACTGTCCTGATATTCGAATGTTCATAGTTTTGAACAGTTTATTTTGAATTTAAATAGTAAAAAATCTAAATATAGTTCAAGTTTATTGATTTATTCAATAAAACCTTAAAGGCAATGCTAAAGAGATTGATTGAATAGGTAGTTCGGAACGGAATATTTAATTATTTTTCTTATCAAAAGTGGCCTTTAGGTTGATTACTATAACTTACCGAGTTCTGACCGCTGCTCTGCCTCCATGTATGTCGGTTATCGCGTTAAAGAGTAGCCTATGTCCTTCCTCGTGAATCAAAGTATCTCTATATCAAACTAGCTAACACGGCAAACTTCGCACCGCAATATTTACTTATATGGCTCAGCTTCCTGTCGCAGACAAATAAAATTTACTTTACCTGATATCTTTATATTTTCTTATACACAAACCTTGTGCTAACAATAATGAACACATCAAAAAAATAATTATTTAATTTGATGCAGCCGATCGGTAGTTATGCAAGTACATACATTTCTGCGATTGATTTTTATATATATAGCTAGGCCAAACGTGCAGTCTAAACACTAAAAACTAGTTACTTAAACTTTTGTTGAACCACTAACTACATATTTTATAAACATTCCTTATTTCATGTCTTTAGGTAAAGAAGAAATTGGACACATAATCGAAAATGCAGCACGTTCAGATCCCACATTCAAGAAAGGTAATTACAAAATTAGAAACATTATTTCCTGTATTTATAATTGCGTTAGTTTGTATTTTGTTCACCCGGCCATCTATAAATGACATCACGCTTTTTCGATTTTTTATTCACATAGAATCACACCTGAAGGTTTTACAACTATATTGCCTCACAAATCAATGAAAACATCAGTTCCATAACTTTTTTAAGTAACATACATCTATTCTAAAGCTTAGGCTATAGAATCTTGGTTGTCTCTATGATAAAAATTTTTTTTCGCCCGGTGGTTGAAATTCATCCATAATTAATTTAATTTTATTAGCTTTCTGCACTCTTTTTCTATATATATTTTAACTGAGTCAAAAATATTCTTAAATTTGCATAATTTTTGTTAAAGGTTGTACAAAGTTTTTACTTCACATATTTATAATGTCCCACTGCTGGGCTCGGGTCTCCTGTCAGGAGAGGGTTAAGACCATACGTCCCCACGCTGGCCGAGTGCGGGTTGGGGACTGACAAGACAACATTGTGGCTATGTAATTCTGCCGTTATATGTTTTTAAGCCACCCAAAGACCTCCAACTAAGGTTCACGACTGTTATCCTACGATAACAACCGGGAGTCGGGACCGACTCGTGAGATGCTCATGGTATCATGCCACCAGTGGTCACCCATCCAGTTACTGACCGCGCCGTCCTTATTTTGTATAGAGATAATGTGGAGTCAAACCAACTGTTTGTTAGGTGACGCATGATTTCTATGTTCCATAATTCAAGTTTTTAAATTAAGGTATAGTAGTGCATGTACTTAATGTACAGGTAATGTTTTGTGTTTAATATTTAAAATATAATTCCTTGCCTCCTATCAATCACACAATATCATACTTCAGTGACCCCCCTCTTAATAGTGTGATATAATTTACAGATGGCATCTTATAGCTGTAGTAGAAATATTTGGTTTGTTCTTAATAATCTAATTATGTGTTTTTAATTTCCAGTTTGTATTGATACATGTTATGGATGTAAACAACTATGGTTTCTTTGTATTGTATCCTTTATAATATTTAGCTTATTAAAACTAAAATTAACATTTCAAATGATTAACTTCCATATGGTGACAGATTAAAAATACAGTGTCACCATAGGTACTTTTTCATCCAATAGGTGTTGTAAGAGGGGACTTAGGCTGGTTTTAGTGTCATGCCGACCGCGCGCTCACCGTCAGCGCTGATAGTCAAAATATATGAAATTCTAGGCAGCGTTTTTGAATAATGCGTAGCTATCATCGCGGACGGTGGGCGGCGCCGACGACTCAGCGTCCGTACGCGTCGCGCGTCAGCTCTAGCGGTCGGCGTTGACCGATGTTCACGCGCCTCTATATTCAGGGAGCGTTTTGGTGTCGAGCTGAGCGTACGCCGTCAGCGTGTACAGACATGTCGAATCGCGATTAAATAATTTTGTTTCATCAGCCCTTAAAGTTCCATATAACGTTACAAAGTCTCCTGCGACTGCTCTCTGCTCAATCAATGGATGAACATGAAGCTTCGTCTGTGTTTTTTTTTCTTTTCGAAAGGTAGTACAAAGCAGCAATGATTATTGCTCTCCGCATTTTGCATCTGTCTACGACTGTACTCCGCGGCGATCAGCACGATACTAAAACGATTCGCGCTCACGGTCGGCCCCTACGGTCAGCGTGACTCAGAGTTTAGAGAGAGAGGTAGCAAGCTACGCAGGACAACATCAATGCAAAGGAAAACTTGGATTATACCATGATATAAGAATACAGGTATGACATTCCGAGATACAGTGTTCTACGAGATGACGTCATCGTTTCAGTGTTACCAGTAGTGTGAAATAATAACTCCCCAACCACCATTATTTCCTTTGTGAATTCGATAGAACAATAAAGTTTTACGTTGTCATATATTTAAATTCAAATATTTTGTTTGATTATGAACACAAAATAAAAAATTAAATGCATTTTACATTTTTTTAATAGAATGGTGATTTAAAATGTTTCCATCATTTCATCTTATGTTGCTTTAAAGTGGTAACTGGATAGTGACGTCACCCCGTATATCTTTCGGAATGTCATACCTGTATTGTTATATCATGGAATATACTATGAAAACCTGTCTGGCCAGTGGGGTATGGTAGGCCAAACCTCCTTCATGAGGAGAGGCCTATGTCCAGCAGTGCACTGTTGAAGACTGTTCATGATGATGATGAGGAATTAACATGATCCAGTATTAGGTATCACATATTTTTGCATTGTCTAACATTTTGATTTGATGATCTAAGACAGACTCTTCAACCTATGACTAAAGCATAGTCTGTAAAACATATTGATTACTTCCAATATTGATAATTTTATCTGTCCTATTGAAATCACTGGTATTTAAGTCTCTGTTCCGAGTAAATAAAACTTTATATGAAATACAAGTTATTAAAAGAAATAGGTATGCAGTGTATGTACTAACTTTTTTTTTCTGGCCGTGGTCACAGGTCAGACTGCCTGTGACCACGGCCAGTGCAACCTGGTCGAAACGTCAGGCAAATCAGAGGTATGTAATACCTTTATATAAGTGATCGCGTTCCCGTAAAAATAATTATTAAATAGGTATGTAATTTGACAATATAGATAATTATGAGTATTTAGGTAAAGTTAATGCACAAGTTTCCTTAACATAAGGCGTGGGTAGTGGCGACCTGGAGCCGCAGACCTTCGGGCGGCTGCAGTGCACGTACTCTATGGACGAGCGCAGAGCCATATACGACGCCGTTGTTGCAGCTGCACCTTCTTGCCACGACCTGACTGATTTGGCATTACCAAGGTCAGTATTGAAATACTGCTGTTGTTATACATACTAGGAACATTCACACACACACACACACACACACACACACACACAAAGTGGATTACACAAAGTGCTGTCACATGTGGGGTTTGAACCACACTCAATGCAGTGAAAAGCGACGAGGTAGCTGCTTAAAAACAACGCCACCGTGCAATCAATTAACTCACTAATCTCAAGGTTCGGCAGATTTACAATATACACACACACTTGTTGGGGATTAAAGATATAAGCTCTTTTCTGTACTAAAAATACACTTTACTTTTCTCTTTTTTTATATATGTCACTGTAAGATTGTAAAAACCGTTAGATTATAATCTACCTAGCGAGATTGCAAACTATCGATAGATTGTCAACTGTGATATACTGCTTACGAAAGTCATATTGTCAACTGTCCCTGATTGGTGGCCATAGAGTTAGGTTATAACTTCTTTAATTAATCACAAATTAATTTTACTGTCACAACAATTTATAACAAATTCTAAAGCTGTGAAATATTTTCAACATGAAATCAATTTACAATCACAAAAATACTTTACATTCGGCAACAAAGATGAATTAACAAATACGAATTAACAAACAAATATGGCGGCGTGGGACATATAATTAATTTTTTCGGACATCTAGCACACAACGCCATCTAGTCCCAAGCTAAGGAGAGCTTGTTTTATGGGTACTAAACAACTGATACAAATACAAACATACTTTTTTTTGTAAATACATACATATTATACATAGAAAATATATATATAGTTGTAATTCCTAAGTAATTATTGAGTAAGATTGTTCGTGTGTTTAATTATGGAATAACAAAATTGTTATAGCTGCACTTTTTTTTTTTTTTTTTTTTCTCCGTGCGGAAATCCCCTCGGATACCACCTCCTGGTGGTATGTCGGACTCGAACCGACTAAAACCGCACGCCGTCTCGGGTACTAGATGCCGGGGAACCAGGTGCGCCCTAGAAAGGAAAACCCTGGAACCCCGACGTACCTCGGGCCACCTATGGTTTATAGATGGCCCCCTCCTGTGTGGGAATCCCAATGTTCTCGTTACTGTCCCCAAGGGCGCGCACGCTCTGCAGCGTCCACGCCGCCACCCGAGCCTGCTTCTGCTAGGGTGACAGATGGCCTCATCTGTCACCCTCAGGCTTGCGCTTATGGAGGACGGAGATCGTTCTCTGATCTCCGGCGCCTGAGTCGCCTGCGGTACCTGGCCCGTTCCCGGGCCTGGCGGGCCGGGAGAGTTCTAAACCTCTCCCGGTCCCGCTCCGCCATCTCTTTGGCAAGCATTACTTGCTCGCAGAAAGAGACGGCGGAGTTCCACGCGCTCTCACTCCGCAACATGGCCGCAATCATGTTACCGAGCGAGAGAACCACCACCCCGATGGCCGCCACGAGATCACGCCTCGGCTCCCTCCACGCCGGACATTCTGCCAGCGTGTGGAGTGCCGTGTCCACGGTCTGGCCATCGCAGTGGTGGCACTCAGGCGTTGGCTCCTTGCGGATTAGACACAGGTGATCTCCGAAACATCCCTTTCCAGTGATCACCTGCGTCAGCCGGTATGAGAGGGTCCCATGACGCCTCTCGAGCCAATCCTCCATAACAGGTCTTACCGCCGTAATAACGGCGTGCCCAGCGCTCGGTTGCCCAAGTCGTTCCCTCCATTCCTCCACGAGGACCTGGCGAAGTTGGGATTTCTGATCGTCGATTTCTCGAGTCTCAGGACTTCTACCCAACTCCCGCGCCTCCTTGCGCCACTGGTAAAGAGCCGCAAGGGCTCTCGCCTCCAGGTCCCATGGTGGAGTTCCGGCTAGGTGTTATAGCTGCACTGAGAAAAAATGTTTATTATTGATCTATTAAATATGATAAGATGAAGGTGCATGCGGTGCTTATCTGTTAGTGATTGTTACACTAGACTAAGATATCTTTTAAACTGTATTTTGATATATACTCAGTGTAAACAATTGTTGGTGAGCCAATAAATAAATAAAACACTCAAACTCCGAAACAAACATTTGTAGATCATACAAACATTTGGTCCGACCCGGGAATCGAACCCGAGACCTCATGATCAGCAGTCGCACACGCCAACCGCGAGACCCACGAGGCAGTTAAATAAACATATGCTGTTCAACCAATCAGCGCGCGACTTGCGATTCGTTGATACCATTTCACAATCTTTCGACTGTTTGCAATCTCGCGAGATAGATTACAATCTAACGGTTTTGACAATCCAATAAAATATACGCTATGTGTACTTATGAAAAGTTTTGTGATCAGTTCAATAGTCAAATCCTGAATGTGTGACCAACAAACAATTCCACTATATGGGTTAAGATTCTAAATTAAGGAGGCCCATGATTCCCCACAAATGGGTTGACTCGATCGGAGTGATAACTTGACCTCAAAGAACTGATCTTAGGCAAAACTTTCACCTAGTAAGTGAAACAAGGCTTCCTCTTAGTTTGGGCGAGAGATGGAGTCTTAAAGGGCGGCAAGTGCGGCAACACACTTGTAACTCTCATTTGCAGTTGTCTAATAGTGGTGGCAATCACTTGCAATAAGATTCTCTTTTCTTTTCATCGCTGTCTCCTCATTGTTATGTCTCCTATTGTTATGATTCAGTGGATAGTATTTTATTGGATGTTTAATGGTGTTCTATTACTCAGTGTTGGTGACGATGGTCAGACTACAAAGACGAAGACCCGCACGGAGATCCTGGCGGAGTTACGAGATATGCGGCGCCGGCGCACCAAGTACCGCGTTGTAGTTAAATCGCGAAACTATTCTGACGTGCTGCGTGACGTCATAAAAACTCAGGTAAATAAATATTGTAGAGCATGTCAGATACACATTAGTTTACCGTAATTTATTGTCCATATACTGCCTTGAGTTACCTACCTAAATAGGCGATAAAGTATGAGACTTTATCGCCTAATTAGGTAGTAATTTCCCATTGATAAAAACACTGTGTATTTACTACCCTGTATTTTACTACCTCGTATTTTATTTGCTACTTTGTTGGTGGCATGCTTACATAGTGTAAAATGTATTTTAGTAGTCTTTAAGTAAAATTTATAATTTCTTTTTACTTTTGCATGCACCCACATGGACACAACTCCACTTTACATTTGTTACATACAGCTTTTGTTTCATAGAAACACGAATTTAATATAAAATAGTAAACATGTTTAAACAAGTGTATTAACGTCATAATAACATTGACTTAACACTTGTTATTATTCATCATTCTTGCTAACTATGTGTTTGTTTACAGATGGAAGTGTACAATGAAGTTCTAGGCGAGGTGGATACTAAACCAGATGTTGATGAACTTAATGCAAATATAGACAAAGAGACACGCCAAGAACAAAACGAAGACACACATCCAAAAGCTGACAATAGAGATAAACAGGAACATAAGGGAGAATTCAGTAGGCGAGAGAGAGACAGAAATGGTGAAAAGAATACGAGAGAACGAGATAATACAGATAATATAAATAGGGACAATAGATATCATGATGATAGAGGTAGGAGTGATAGATATAAGGACAGGTCTAGACATAATAAGTTTGATAAAGAAGATCATAGAATGAGAGATAGACATGACAACAGAGGGCACAGAGACAAGTCTAGAGACAGACAGAGAGACAGATCTAGGGAAAGGAAGTATGATACAAGACGCGATAGAGATTACAAGAGGAAGGAAAGACACACTGATGATACAAAATACAGAGAACACAAAGAAAGGGACAGACCAAAAAACGGTCAAAGATCTAGAGATACGTACAACAAATTACAAAGCGATTCAGATACGGAAAGAGCTAGAAATTTAATAAAGGAAATAAAACGTGAGATCGAGTCTATTGAAGAAGGAGAAGAGTCTTATAATAGAGATGAAAATGAACATTCTGGTGGAATAATACAGGATAAGTATTCAGGAGGGAATAATTGCCATGACAATGATTCTCATAGATATTCAGAGATTGATAATTCCCATAAAGACAGTCCAAGAAATAGAAATAGTAGCGAAAAAAGCATGGATAATAAGAGACATAAAGATAGAAGAGAAAATGACGTAAATGAATACAGGGACAAACGTGAAAGACATAAGAGAAGTCGTAGAGATAGGAGTTACGATAGAGAAGTTAAAAGATCACGCGTAGTAGAGAAACATAGGACTTACTATGAAATTTATGCAGAACTGGATAGTCGTAAACATAAGGGAAATGAATATAAACAGAATTAAATGTAAGAGAATAAAAGTTTTAATATAAATTATTATTTTTAGTTATATTTCCCACCCAACAGGGGAAATTCATAAGATGGGCAATAAAATATTGAAAAGTTGCCCAGTGTTAACTTTTTATTGGAATAAATCTAATTATTTATACTTAAACCTTTTGAATTGTTTCATAATTCTAAAATTAGAATTTAAAGAAAACAATTTAACAATACGGAAGTGTGATGTCATATCATATCTACTTGGTATTTTTTAAGAAACTGAGAGTATATTTAACACCATAAACTTAAATAATCTAAAACTTTGACGCTTTTTTTTATTTTTAATTTTAATACAACTCCCGCATTAGGAATAAACATCGTGTGTCGCGGGGGACTTTACATACATACAAGAAACGGACACAAAGAACACCCAGACTCGGAACAACAATTTGTGGATCACACAAAGTTTTGTACCGCGTGGGATTTGAATCCACGACACTTGGCGCAGTAGTAAGAGGCGTGGCGACCGCTGAATCCACTAGGCCAACCGTGCAGCTTTGATACGCTTCCGCTCTGCAGAAGTATGAGTTGACCCTAAGTAAAACAACTGAAAAGAATAATATCTCGTAGATAGATTCCTTATTCTTAGTATTGATGGAAGCTTCTAGATGTCAAAACATACTTTAGGTATTTAATTTTGTTTGTTTTTTACTGGTGAAACAAATAACAAAGCCTTGGTACGTAACTATCTAAAATAAACACTGATCCTGACTCATATTTTCTAGAAAAATATATCTCTGTGATTGTTAAGATACAATGAATATTTTATGAGAGATCTTGTTTGTCTCGGGAGCAACGGACCGAGGTCGAATTAGCAAAAATAATAACTTAAGTATACCACAGTGTATCACGGTTTGTGAAGCACGTTCAATATTAATATTATGAGTCTCCAGTCACATTGTAGTTAATAAACAGTGCGTGAATACTGTTTACCGTTTTAAAACGAGCTTCAAATACATTTTTCATGAATGCTGTCGTTGTGAATGACTTGTTTGTGCATAGCACGCTACTGACAAATCTGAGGTCGTGATAATTTTCCTTTTATTCTCAAAAATAAAGTATACCGCTCCCAAAAAATCTGGTTACGTCACTAACCAACCATATAAATGGAGAAATACGAGCAAAAAATTGTCAGACAGACAGACCAATGATTGTTTATTTGTTTCTAGCAAGAGGTATGTATATAGAAATAATTTATATGGTTAATAGCAGTCCGGTTATCAAAGCAGACACTTTGCTTAAGTTGAAATCGGGCGTGTGTCGAAGTGACACCAATGACCTGATTGGAGCATCAAATATCTAATTAAATAAATATTTCGGACATTTAACACACAACGCCATCTAGTCCCAAACTAAGCAGAGCTTGTAATATGGGTACTAGACAACTGATATAAATATATATTATACTTTTTTTGTAAATACATATTATACATAGAAAACACACAAACTCCGAAACAAATATTTGCAGATCATACAAACATTTGTTCCGACCCGGGAATCGAACCCGTGACCTCAAGAACAGCAGTCGCATACGCTACCTCTGCGCCACCAAGGCATTCGAATTGAAAGCCCATTACGATCCGTTTTCCGTAGCGTGAGTTTCATTTAATTTTTAGCTATTGCTGGTCTACTTATCCCCTTAACCGATTTAAGTCCACTTGTACCACTTATTGTTGGTGAATACAGCGTGATTCATGCGCACACGCAACTCCGTTAACAACGCCATGCCGAACTACATTACAGTGATTTCACGCACCGTAGACTCTAATCGCGTAAAGTATGAATTTATTTTCAAATTAAAGCTCCGTGCTTACCCATCTGATAAGGAGTATAAAAACTGAACTTTTTTACGAGTGCTGATAATGTGAGTCACATTACTATTGTTAATCCCTCCAAGTAAGTAGACCTCAACTTTATGGGTGGAGTTTCGAACACGTTTCTTCTTCATTGCAAATGTGACGCATTTCACGCATTCAATTACTAGGTACTGATTTCGTTTAAATTTCAACCTCAAACTTCTGACTAATGATTCAGCTGATTGTGAAAAACATATTTCAAGAAGCTTACCTAGTAAATATAAATATTTATAAATATTTCGGACATCTAACACACAACGCCGTCTAGTCCCAAGCTAAGCAGAGCTTGTGTTATGGGTACTAGACAACTGATACAAATACATATATACTTTTTTTTTTGTAAATACATACATATTATACATAGAAAACACCCAAACTCCGAAAAAAATATTTGTAGATCAAACAAACATTTGGTCCGACCCGGGAATCGTACCCGAGACCTCATGATCAGCAGTCGCACACGCCAACCGCGAGACCAACGAGGCAGTAATCTAGTCATACTGCCTACTGTCTACTGTTTAGTCATACTGTCTACATAGTCTAATCAACTAGTCATACTGTCATATGTAATTATAAAACCTTCGTTAGGTTTTAAGCAGAACTTTTCCGAAAATATACTAAGTAGTTTTGTATTCGAATTATTTTACGAGATCAGAGTAAACTGAATTGATTAAGTACTTAGATTGGTTCCGAAATCAAATATCCGTCCTTGAAATAAATCCATACTTAAAACCTATATAAAACTGCCACTGGTTTTCATTGCTACATTTGTTATCAACCACCTCCTGTGGTGGGTTGTAACAGAAGTAAAAAACAATTGTATTAGGTATCACAAAAGTATCAAGCAGTAAGTATAGATCATGTTTATGAAATTTTATGAGTGTTACATTAAAATCAGAATAAGACTTTTATCCATAGCGTAATTATTCAGTGAATATGGGCAAGCAGAAGCAGACGTAGGTAGTAGAGCCACGCTGATTTCAGCACGAACGGGCCGGCTCGACCGGGGCGGTACTACCCTCGCACAGAAAATCAACGTAAAATGACAGCGTTCGTGCTGTCGTGTTTCGTTGGTGAGTGCGAGACCGGAGGCCCAAATACTCTAGTCAACAAGTTCCTAACTTGTGACTAGACTGAAAGATGCAGAAGCATCGCTAGGCCGCCATGGTGTGGGTCGCCATGCTGCATTGTCTGCATTCGCAATGAGTATGGTGACCACCACTCTTGGATTCTGCTTATGCTTTCCATCAGGCAGAGTAGAGTCATTTTGGCGGGCCATACATAAAAAAAGACGTCAGAGACAATTCAAATGACCGACCGATTAAACAGACAAGAGCATTACTTAAATGAATCAATATGTATTGTGAAAATGTATCGATCGTGCAGATATGCTGTGTGATTTATAATCGATACAAAAGTAATAAGCATTTTCGCATCTTACGGCTGCTCGCATTCACACATACCTATGAATATTTAATTACAGTAAATGGTTAAAACAATGTATCAAATATGATGTCTTATTTTGTTCATGTGTGTCGATCATATGATTCATATGTAAAGCAATTAACAGAAAATGGCATGCAGCCGTGGGCCTTTAGCCAAACTAGCATGGGGCTTCAAGATCACTTTAATACGACTGAACTTCGACTTTAATTTTGTACAGAAAACTATTAAATAAATAACTTTCATTACAATAAACCTATAGCTGTCGGGCCTGGCACTCTTGTACCTAGTGATCCTGACTGCTGAGGTCATCAAAATTGTCCCTTTATATAAATGGCGAACAACAATTTATAAACATGGATAAAAAGCTCTGGTGACCTCCGTCTTGGTGCTCTGAAAGCTCATAAAGTTATGACTCACAGTGCTAAGGTCTGGTGCACAATATTGTAGACTAGCTGACCCGGCGAACTTCGTACCGCCATATTTACATATCTGTCTCAGCTTCCCACACAAAAAAAGAATAAATGAAATCGGATATTATTGAATTACAACTAAGTACATATTTTGACTTTCATCCCCTCTCGCCAGGAAACCGTGCTGAATTTCGGGATAAAAAGTATCCTATGTCCTACCTCGTAGTATGAACTCAAATCATGCCAAGTTTCATTTGAATCCGATCAGTAGTTTCGGCGTGATGCGCGGCCAAGATACAGACAGACAGACGGACAGACAGACAGACAAAAATTAAAAATTTACAGTTTTGGCTTCAGTATCGATTATAGAGCCCTCCAAAAAAAATTTTCTAAATATTTTCAATGTACAGAATTGGACCTGTTACATTTTTATTATAAGTATATATAGATAAGTTAAAAAATATAATCACTTATTTAATCAAAAGCCACGGTACACGGAAAGTAAGTCTTAATTCTCATACAGCCAATTGTTGCCAAAGTCACAACATGTGGTTTTAGTCGGTTCGATTCCGACACGTTAACTACCGAGGGGCACTTAACTAATTTGGGCAAATCACTTATCGTAGTTATCGTACGTATATGTATATATTCTTTATGTATAATTAATGGTAGATTGTTCGCCAAATGTAGCTCGGTCTTGTATTATGCTATTTCTTAGCGCACTCTTTGGCTGCGGAATGAGCGCACGCGCAATGGGACTGTGACGCGTGTCCGCGATGCGCGCACTGCTGTCACGAGCGATATCATGTTGCTTGCCTTCCCTACTTCATATTTATTAATTGCCTCTAATTAGAAATCTGGGCTTAATACAGTGTATTTTTTTCCATAGCATAGTGTACAAGCACGGTCATCGACTCGTTTCATACACGTTCGTATTCATTTTAAATCCTCCATGTAAGCTAAATATTAAGACGCTACGGGGTTTGATATAACCAGTGCTGTTTTGCTTTTACTTATAACTAGTTGATAGTATGATTTCACATACGACTTTTTTTATGTATGGGCCTGCCAAAACCATACTCATTGCGAATGCAGACAATGCAACAATGCAGCATGGTGACCCACACTATGGCGGCCTAGTGATGCTTCAGCATCATTGGGCCTCCGGTCTCGACGCTGAAACATGTTGGAAAAACGTGAAGAATTTATTCCTTTTCAGAGACGTAGACGCGTCGATGCGCGGGTCACCTAGTCAGTACTCTGCATGTTTAGTAAATATCAACAGGTCCTATTACTATATCTACTGATTCCAGCGTTTGTTGTGAGTCACTGCTGTCGAAATGATTTGTGGTGTGTATTGCCGAGGCGCGCCTACAGATCGGCCATCGTTTATCTGGCACGACGCGTGATTTAGAGATGCTGCGCCAATGCCGTTAAAGTCGTGATTCTTCAAAACTATTATCGATTTAGATAATCCTTTCAAAAGAATATAACTGTAGCATTAGTAAAATATGTTTGTTAACTATTTGATTGCATTGTGTTTCTAAAACTAATAGGAGTCAAGTAGGTCAAGTTAAGGTTTTTGCTTTTTGTTAAAATCGTCAGTTCGTTTAAACAAATTTTGTGTTACATAATATGTTAATTGAAATATGGGATTGGCTTTAAAATATATCGTGAGGGTCCTAAGGAGCGATGCAGTTCCAGAACTTCTTAGAAGAGGGAGAGCTCGGTGTTCTATTGCACTGAGTGTTGTAGGTTCAGACCACACACAGGACAACACTTTGTGTGATATCCCTAGGAATGGAACATGAATATTCCTAGTGTGGAAGTAGTATGTAGTATAGTATATTAGAGTAATTCCAGGGCCTCACAGATAACCGGCGCGGCGGCGTTAAGCAGTTGTTCATTTATTTTGCCGAGTGAGAGAGTTTACCGACGACTAAATACCTAAAGACTGTGGGAAAAAAGACTCAAAGGGCGTCAATGTTATTTTTGGGACTTTCTAAGTACTAGGTGTCAACTGTCAATGGACAGTCGTAGTTACTAACCATAAATAGACCTGTCGTTGGCGTCCTATATAAAAAAAGTTACACCAGGTAACAGTAACCAGGTTCAATGTGGGGAAAAATTAAGAATACAGTGTCACCACCCCTATTCATCCCATGGGTGTCATAAGAGGTGACAAAGGGGACAAACTACACAGGACAACATCACTAGAAAAATAAAGAAAACTTGAAATAAACCCCTTTCTTTTTAACCTGTGGAAACCCCCACGGGCCGTTACCCCACCAGGGTTTGCCACGGAGTGGTGTGTCGGAATCGAACCTACTGAAACCACACGGTGTGCCTCTCTGCGCCTAGGAAGGGAGGGATCCGGGAACTGCTGTTATTAACACATCCTCCTTCTGAAGGAGAGACTTATGTCCAGCAATGGACTATTAAAAGCTGTTGGTATGTGTTATGTATACCTACCAGGTAATATTTTACCTACAAAGAATCATTGGCATTGCACAGCATACTCCGCTGCCATCATAAACTCACATAAGCGCACGCAAATAGCGCGGGAGCCTCACATTTTTCCGTTAGTAACTTCACATGCAATTTATCTTTGCGAGTAATTTTCAAAATGGCAGCGATTTTCGACGCATGCGCATTCGACGCACGGCTACCGACCTGGGGTCAAATTGATGATGTGGATAAGTTACATTTATGATGTATTATTCAAAATAATATTTTAGGAATATAACAAGTGGGAAAGTTAGTGCCGGGTTGCCGAGATACGGTTTCGGAATCAGGCCCGAGATTGACTCTAGAATATTGTAGACACGTGTTTGTATAGTATGTAACAGAAAAGTTTTTAAGAAATATACAATTTCGTTGGAGTTGCTATTTACTTGGCGACAAAAGCCGGTTTAAAGATTCATGTTCTTCCACTCATTGAGAGAAGAAATACCTAAGAAATAATTGCATTGAACGGGTTGTTTTGTTCACAGTATTTTTTAACCGACTTCAAAAAAAGGAGGAGGTTTCTCAATTCGACAGTATATATATAAATATTTTTTTATGTGTTTTCGCGGATAACTTCGTCGTTTGTGAACCGATTTTGATGATTCTTTTTTTAATGGAAAGGAGTTATCCCAACGGTGGTACCATGATAAGGACACTAAGATCTGGTGATGGCATCTAAGAGAAATCGATTCGAAACTTCGAAATTCCTAGGGGCGACTATTGCATTTGTTAATTTTTTATTTTATTTGAAAGCTGGTGCTTTCCGTGTGGTCCCATTTCAATTTGGTCGTTCTTGAAGTCGTTTTTTTGTTAAAATTTTACTTTTTATATCTCGTAACGTATTGGAGTCGAGAGATGCCCCTCGGCGTGACTCGACCCGCCGACCCGCCTTCCGTCAGGCCGTCTCAGGCTCAGGCGTCACGTCAGTCGCTCCGCGGACACGCATCATATCGGTGGTGCCCGTCTCTTTGTTTGAGGTTAGTTTATGAGTTCGCGTCGTGTGTTTAAACTTTGACTCTACAGATTTTGTGTTTGATTGTTGTGTGTGACCATGTGTGTTTGTGTTTAATTTAACACGGATTGTTTGTTTCCTATTTTTATGGTAAGTTATTTTTTAATTATTTTTGTAAATTAACGTTTGGTATATTATATTTTTAATTCTTCATTGCTGTATTTCTCTATAGTAGAAGGCACTTGGAATCGAGTTATAAAATATTTTTAAAAATCTAAAATTTAACTAAATTAATAATTGTTTTTTTTATTTGTCTTTTGTCATTATAATGAAACTTCAAACTTCTGAAGAAATCTAAGTTAGCCGGGCACTTTACAAGTATATCTTACTGTTTTTTTTGGATGGTTTTTTTAAAATGGTATTTCACTTACCTAGTTCTACTAATATTATCAAACCGAAATACTTATAAATATTAATTACTAACACTATTCTTATTACTCATTATAGAAGAAGCCTTACTAAAGATAAAATGATCACACAGACATTCAAATTAATTTAACTAATGCTTTCAGACACCCCAGTTTGATAACAAACTAAGCAAAGCCTGAATCGAATGCACGACTCAGCATTCAGGATCTTTAACCACTAGACCACCCGTCAAGGGTTATTAACTTTACAATCTTTACAAAGTATAAAATGAAGTCACTGCCCTTGTCTGTTCGCTTAGATCTTTAAACTACTCAACAGGTTTTAATGCAATTCTTTGTTATAGATAGAGTGATTGTTTAATATGTGTAATACAAGCATATTATAGCAGAGTAAATCCGAGAATTTCAAAGACTGCTGTTCGAAGCCGGGCCGGGTCGCTAGTGTTAAATAGCTGTTGTATATCAGCCTAGTAACAATAATTGTTCAACTTGATATAAGTAATCTTAATTTTCAAATTAATGAACGTAAACAGTTAAAGTTTTTATAGAAACAGACGTTGTTAACGATGGCGGCACATTTCACATAAAATAAATAACGTTTAATCTATACTAAAACTAGCTGAGCCCCGCGGTGTTACCCGCGGTACAACAACCACCGCGGTTAACGTCACGGGACAAAGTAAAAAAAAAACTATGTAAAAAGTATCTATTAGGTATAGATACTTTTTACATAGTTTTTTTTTACTTTGTACCGTAACGTAACGTAACGTTTTTAACGTAAAAAATGTAACGTTTTTGATGTCGGTACGACTGTACCGACATCAAAAAAAGCTATTAAATTGTACAGTCTAGCATATAATATTTAAATTGATACTTGTTTAAGCTAAGGTCTTATGGGACTGGCATACCCTAATAGGGTAAAAGTCCCTTAAAAATAAATAAAGAGAAAAAAAAGTATCCTATGTCCGTCTCCTGGTTCTAAGCTACCTCCCCACCAATTTTCAGCCAAATCAGTTCAGCCGTTCTTGAGTTATAAATAGTGTAACTAACACGACTTTCTTTTATATATATCATCACACTCTAATATATAAAGGCGAAAGTTTGTGTGTATGTTTGTTACTTCTTCACGCAAAAACTACTGAACGGATTTGGATGAAACTTTACAGTAATATAGCTTATACATCAGAATAACACATAGGCTACTATTTGCCGCGATAACCGATATACACGCGGGCGGAGCCGCGGGCAACGACTAGTAATATTATAGATGCGAAAGTTTGCATGGATATATAGGTAGATGTTTGTTATTCTGTCACGCAAGAACTACTAAATGGATTTCACCAGTGTCACTCTCACGACTAAGACGAATCTATTTACACCACTCACATAAAATAACGACAAGCCGTTTAGGCGTGCCAAAGAAGTAATACATACGTACATACATACACTCGAAAAACATAACCCTCCTTCTTTCGCAGTCGGGTTATAATAGAAGATGTCCTTGTACTGAAATATGTATTTTCTGCAAAAATCGTAGTGTATGTCGGTTTTCACGAAAAAGTATAAACTATGGTCCTATGTCCTTCCTGAAGAATCAAGGTATCTCCATGCAAAATTTCATTGAAATCAGTGCAGCGGTAGTAGACGACACATAAAAATTTTTTTTTTGTTTTTTTTTAAACCTGAATTTAGCAAAGATGGCAAATATTGACGCAGTCGTGTTTTTTTAAAAATAATTATAGGACAGGCTCTGTCTAAGATCAAACGGTAGTGTGGCGGCAGATGTGTGAAAATTACATATGTAAATAAAAACTTCTTACTGGAAGCAATTCATTCAAGTTTATTATCTTGAATAAAAATATATATAAATGTATATAATTATGCAATTTGCAAGTAAGTTAATTTATTAAACGGTTTATTGACTCCGCTTATCCCATAAACGGATAAGTGCATCAAACAGAGATGATGCAACGGTAACCAGATTAAAGAGCTCCCACATATAAAACGTGTGAGTTCGAAACATTCTTGTGTTAAAAGCGGTTATTGGATGGTGTGAAACCGGCCCTATATTTAACACTATGTATCAGAAATATTGATGTGTACTCGTATTTAACACCTAGTTTCTGGTAATAATGGTGAGTTCACACTAGCTAGTTAACTGGCTCGTTATAGTGTTGACATTGCATATAAGGTTTTAAAAGCTTTTGGAATAAGCAACAGGAAAAGTTGTTGTTATTTTATGTATATAATATACCTACAGGTTTCTATAGATGGATTTGGTAATTTTCGATTGTATGGTAGACAATTTTTGGATAATTCGTTAATTTAAAAATGGATATTTTAAAAAGTGAAATCATATTAAATTTGCCAATATAACTAATGTGAATAATTCGAGTTCAAGCACAGGTTTGTTCATTTCTTGTCACTGACATGACAAACTAGATGGTAAGCGGTTACCACAGCCTATGAGCTATTGCAATTTAAGACAACTTAGTGATACCAACTCTTGTATTATATTCTTGAAGAACCACCATTCTAAGAGCATAGGGAATTTCTCGGCAAAGAGCAATTCACAAACGAATTCATGGAATGTCCGGATGTGTCCGAAAATGGTTGGCAAAACCGAATTGACAATTGCACTTTGTTAAATATTTATGCCTACGATATAATGTGAGACTGACTTGCGTCGCATAAGATTACTTGTGAAATTTGTAGTCACATTTAATTCCTAAGATCTAGAATAAATTACACGATTTCTAGATAAAAAACTTGTTTTAGTTATTGCTAGATGTGCTTTTACTAGAATATTTTAATTAGATTTTTGTACATTAGAAACTGGCTTAGTCTCGTAATTTCACCGAATAGTCGCTTTTCAATTAGCTTATTAAAGAGCTATCTAAATAACTAGCTTATTACTGAAAACACAAAAAATCTGACTGTGAAAACATGTAGTGGTCAAAATTTGCATACAAGTGATTTTAATTTTTCTAATTTTCATTCACTCATTCGTACAGAGTGGCATGCCAAGGGAGAGGCGTATGTCCAGCGTATGTGGACTGCAATAGACTATTGATGATGATGACTCAGTCACTATTCATTTTCGCTATTTAGATGGCTCTAATAAGGAGTGGGCCACGATAAGGCGAGAAAGCAGGAGAAAGGGATACTACAATTTTTGGGTGCGGAAAACAGCAGTCCTGTTTTAGTGTAGACATTCGAAAAGAATGGGGTCGGGTACCAAATGTCTTTCTTAACGAGCAAATGGGTCACCTGTTGGTGAATGACTACCGCGCTTCATGAATACCTGTAAACCTAGAGTGACAGAGTTCGGAGAGCTAGAGGTTACCTGAACTCACTCAGTGAAAAGCAACTAAATATTATGTGTTATTAAAAGTTTCCAAGAAAGAAACTCAACGGAGCATTCCTTCAAAATATAAAACAGAATATTAAACTTCATAAGAAAATGCAATGCGCTCATCTGAATCGCATCAGATAAGACGGAAGCTACGCGTGTCTCGAATGTTCTCGTGACACGCCTCGTATCAAAACACTTGTTCATACACGTCGTACACCATGGACCGAGGAGTACATTACATTATTATGTAAATGATCTTGTCTACGACCGCCAGTTGCTCCAGGTAGCCATTCCACGATAAAAGAACTGGCTATTTATATTTATTATAGTTTTTTTTCTAATGGTATAATGTTTTAGAGGTTTTAAAACTTTAGAGAGGAGAATGAATGAGATATCTCGGTATGATTAGGCTTAGGTCAGTCGCAGGTACGCGTGTGAAATTGTGAAAAAATATAACAGTAACTTAATGTATAGCAACGTCGCATCATCGTGTCAGTTAGAAATTCTGACGAATTGAATTTAATTACTTATTTTTATAAATATATTTATAGAGGTCAATAGAGGTTCTTTAAATAAGTAGAGGTTTAGCAAACTAAAAGTAAAGTAAAGTAAATTCTTCGTTAGTAAAGAAGGCATAATGAATACAAAACAGTGCATGTGCGTATATATGCAATTACATTGTTGAATTCTATTTAACTGTTAATTAAATTGTTCACGCATCGTTTAAGTGAAAAAGTGCACCATAAATGAAGATCTAAGATAAACAATAAATAAGAGCGGAGTTGTATTCAAATGAGATTGGCGGGGAAAGTGGCTTGCCTCTCACTGAGCATCACGCTCTGGGATAATTATATTACAACCTATTGGACATTTGATCTGAAACCGGCTAGTTGTCAGACTAGTTGTCAAACGTTGTTGGTTGTCAGTACGTAGAAGATTGATTAGTACAGTTCTTGATACAGACCTAGTTTGATGTGACCTTTGACTTGACGTGTTCGTAACTCGACCAAAGTAAAAATATAATCCGACATTCACTCAATACATACATCAGTAAAACCTTATGTCGTTAAAAAGTAATATAATTATATTACAACCTATTAGACATATAGCAGAGGAAATTTGATCTATCTTGAATTTGCGCTAGTTATCAGACGTTGTATGTTGTCTGTACGTAGAAGATTGATTGATACAGTTCTTGATAAAGTTCTTGCAAAAGTAAAAACATATTCCAACATTAATGTTATACATACCTAATACAATTAAAAAGTAATATACTTTTAAAACTAAATCATCACACCAGAAAGACGTTTAAACAGGTCTTCCACAAGATGCGCATGTTTGTAGTTCAGTTACGATGTATTAATATAAATTAAATTGAAAAGTTGTACAATATAATGTCAACATCGACATCAATTATAAATATTATAAAAGTACCAGCTCTGTTATGTCATATATGAAGTAATATAGACAAGTCAATGAATATTATTATTAAATTTATGACTTCAAGATATCTTTGTCAAAAGCTTTACGAGCTATACATAAAATTTTATCTTTATTTCTGTACAGAAATGGCGTGTCTGAAAGGCAGCGATAGCCGAGAACGATGATATCGCCATAATGTGCAGCGATGAAGTCATTTGTAACGTGATGATGAGTTATTGAATAAATAGTTATTTTATGATATCGTAATGCAGTGTTGTAATCTGCGATTTTACGCAGTAAACACTATAAAAATACGCCTTTATGTTATTTCAGCCGTAGCTTAAACCATTTATGTTCTTTCGCAGTCTATTAAGTCACAATAAGAAAATCTTCGTTTTAAAGGACTGAATATTTTCTGTCCTTTCTTTAAAAATAATAAAACTATCATCATATGCTTGATTTAAAAAAAAAAGAGTTAATACAGTGTGTATTTTTTTTTTTATGAAATAGGCGGGCGATTTTTTTTTTTATGAAATAGGCGGGCGATCACCGCCGCCCATGGACACCTGCAACACCAGAAGCGTTACAAGTGCGTTGCCTTTTGGGCTGGGATGGGGGGGGGGGGGCCGAATGTATGGGATTGGGGTCCGCGCCTCCGGTATACTCACTCACTCGGTTAAACACAGCGCAAGCACTATTTCACACCGGTTTTCTGTGAGGCCGTGGTATCACTCCGGTCGAGCCGGCCCATTCACGAACCGTGGCTCTCCCACGGTAAATATTACAAGATGTTTTCTTTGTCTATTCACCTTTAACAACTCTCTTCCGTTTGCTTGTTTAGTAGCAATTCTCTTTGAAATTAGGATTTCTTTTCATACACAGTAAAGTTTATCTATAATCTAATTATTTGAACTCCTCAACACCCCAAGTTAAGAAAAATACTATTATATATAATACTATTTCACTACGATCATGAGTCGTGAGTGTGGATACCGGAGGCCCAATACCCAACCCATCCCCTCATCCCCTTCCCCATCCCCAAAGGCCAGCAACGCACTTGTGACGCCTTTGGTGTTGCGAGTGTCCAAGGGCGGCGATAATCGCTTGCCACGTCTGCTCATTTGCCCAGAATTCCATAAAAAAATGAAACGATTATTTGTAAGCGGCAAAAAGTTTTTAACATAACCATTTAACATTCTCAAGCTATTAACAAATGACAAGTAGATGACAACCTCTACCTTTTCAGTTCAAGATGACATAACTGCACATATATAGAGACGATATGTAATTATATTGAACGTTTAATTACCTGGCAGGGTTATCGAACGCGTTCCCAGACGCCGCCGCTCATTACGTAAATAGCAAAAAATGTAGATACATTATTGTCGAGTCGGGGTAAAGTCAATTGATTACCTCAGAAATTTACAGTATGTTAAAAATCAATTGGCTGAATTTTCAATGGGCTTTTCTTGTTTCCTTATTTTAATACCACTAATATTATAAACGTGAAAGTTTGTAAGTACTCGTATGGATGGATGTTTGTTACTCTTTCACGCAAAAACTACTCAACGGATTTGGATGAAACTTTACAGTAATATAGCTTATACATCAGAATAACACATAGGCTACTATTTGCCGCGATATCCGACATACACGTGGGCGGGGCTGCGGGCAACAACTAGTAAGTAATGTATATAAATACATCTTGGAAGTTATTTTAAAATTTGTTTGTAATTATATTTCAGACTAGCTGACCCACGCAACGTCGTTTACGTCTCCTATTGCCTGTAGCGTAAAAATGGGGAGGGGGATGGGGGGAGGGGTTGTGATATAGGCCTCCGGTATAGTCACTCACTCAGTGAAACAGCGCAAGCGCTGTTTCATACCGATATTCTGTGAGGCCGTGGTATCACTTCGGTCGAGCCGGCCCATTCATGCCGAAGCATGGCTCTCCCACGTATATTTGCTTATCCTACTGCCCGTAGCATGATGTTATACAGCGTGAACAAATTTGTTTACGGTAAGAAAAAGTTATAGTAAGCCAATTTTAAACGATAGGCATTGCTATAGATACATAGATAGGCTTCTTTTAGTAATAGCGTGATGATATACAGCCTTCCTAAATAACTGGGTTATCAAATACCAACTGAAACAATTTTTCAAATCAAACTACACACATCAAAAGTGTCTAGGGATCAACATATGTGTCTAGGGATCAACATATATTTTTGCAATAACTTTTCTCCTGATGGATATTAATTAAAATTTTCTTTAAGGATTCATCAAATAAAGTGTTTTCGTTTGTCACAGTAACGATAAACCAAGTCACCTTTGCATTAATAAAGAAATTTGCCATTTTCCTAATAAAAGGATTTTTGACATTTGAACCACTAACATTAAAGTTCGAAAAAAAGACTGAAATAACAGTTTTCTTTAAAATTTTATTAGGTAACTTAAACAATTAATAATCCGTGTTTCTACCGCGAACACTAACACAAGAACATCGGTTTGGCATACTCAAAATGAGTTCATCCAAATCACGCTGTGGAATGGCCGCCCATGTTCGTTGCAACAACAAAAAAAGGTCTTCTTGCGACTGGATACCCTCCATATTCGGCAGAGCTCTTCTCTGTAGCATATCCCATGCATGCTCAATCGGGTTCAAGTCTGGCGACTGAGCAGGCCAGGGCCAAAGCCACATCTCAATCTCAAGAAATCCGCATAAAAATGCTTGATCCCTAGACACTTTTGATGTGTGTAGTACTTCCTGAGATAAGCGTGGTCAACCAAACAAACGAACCATCTCTTCAGTTTTATAATCTTAGTCAAGACACAGATTGAAATTTAATTCTAATATTTGTTTACAGAGTTATAAGTAAAGTTAATAAAAACATGATAAAAACCAAATAGTATCTTATATTTGCCTTTATACCATTATACCTATGCAAGCGATTTTGAATCTTACGCAAGCTTCTGAAAGACGAAACTTAGACGTACTCCACTAACACTTTGTTTCTTAAAAAACCACAAACAACTTTCTTTTATGTTCAGAAATTTGAGACATTTAAAAAGTCATAAAAATATTATGTTCATGCTTAGTCACATTTAATGTACACTGACAAGACAATCTTTTATTTACGAATCATATTACATGCCGCGTCAAAATGATTTCTTAATTTTATTAGTATAAATGACTAAATTGTTGATTTTAAGCGCGATTTTATTGAAGTTAAAATTAGTTACGAGATTTTGAAGACGGTAAATATCCATGCAAAAAAGGTCGTAACTCAATATAAAAGTCTTTTTAGTTTACGTTTAGATGGTGCTGTGCAAAAGAAACTGATGGAATACATGTTAAGATTTCGACACCAGCGAATGGTTCACTGGAAGAGAATGCCCTAGGCATTACGTCCACTGATGTGCAAAGGTGCATACATTTCCAAAATGCAATAAATATATTTTTATTATGGGAATATTTTCTTTTTGCATTTTGCGGAAGTGGAAATACTTTGTTGCAGTAAACTCGTTAACAATAAAAACTTTATGGTTCATCGCGTGTTCTAATAATAAAAGTTTATAGTTTTTCGAATGAGTCTCATTAAGAACATATGGTTATAAGGTAATGAAATACTACTAGTAAAATTAGCCGATTGTATACCAGTTTGAATCCATTCAATTACAATTCAGTACCAAGCGTCTACTACTACACCGAGAACTTTAATTTCGCGATGCAGGATCTGTAGTCCGTAGTTCATTCGCATGTTTGTGTGTGTGTGTGTGTGCATTTGTATATGATTATTGTGAAACTATTTCAATGTAATTAAATAAACTCCTTAGCATATAGTTTGCATTATTTTTAAAACTTGTCGATATATTTAATTAGGTAAGGGTAATTAAGGCATCAATTAATTTTACGATGATATCGAACTTGGAAAATACATCGAGGAGAAGCGGAAGGCAACGTTTATATTCTAAAACACTTTGAACACCGCTTAACTTATCTGATATTACTTAAGAGTACATTAAGGATTTTATTATTATTATCATACTTTTTTAAGTGGTTATTGACTCTAAATGCTAAGCTGGAGGTCGTTACTTTGATTCTCATCCAAGACAAACGATTCTGGATAAGCATAAACATTTATTCTGTATCTATGTATAATAGAATAGAAAACTCTTTTTTTTAAATTTTTTTCTTTTAAACTTTTTAAAAAGACAACTCCCGCATTAGAAATAAACATCACGTGTCGCGGGGGTCTTTACAGACATACATGAAACGGACACAATTAACACCCAAACTCAGAACAACAATTTGTGGATCACACAAAGAGTTGTCCCGTGTAGGATTTGAACCCACAACACTTGGCGAATTGGCAAGCGGCGTGGCGACCGCCTAAACCACTAGGCCAATCGTGTACACCATAATATTACAGAGTTAGAAGAGAGTACATAAAATGTGAGACGGAGTGTACAAAGGGCGGCCTTATTACCTAAAGCAATCTCTTCCAGGCAACCTTGGTTTGTCTGTAGTAAGATATATTATGAAATATGTAAGTTACTTTTCCTGCAACCTGGTTCCCTTGTATAGGTTCTGCCTAATTCAGGAACCAACGGCCTTACGCGAGATGTGTGCCTAAATTTACTAATTTTAGTTTGACTTGTCTAAATAGAATTGGAATATTTGAAAACTCTTAAGACTATTTGCTTACCCGCCATCTGTCGATGGCAATAACTTAGTTTGATAAGCTTAAATTTTCTCCATCAACAACCATATCATGATTTTTACAACTAAAAGAAGGTCTCAAATCTCGCCAAAATTGGGAATCGTTTACATGAAAAGAAAATATAGCACTGAATATCACACCCAGTAAACTTTTAACATTTTTTGAGTTTATAAAGCCAACTCGTGCGTTAGGAATATATTTTATATCGTAGTGGAGTTAATAAACATACGTGAAATAGATAGAAAGAACACCCAAGCTCAGAACAACAATCTGATGGATGAATGGATCACGTAGTGTTGTCCCACTTGGGGCGAACCCACAACACAAGGAAGCGGTGTGTCAATGCCATGAACAGCTTTCTTATTGTATACATTTTACGACATAGAGAATTGTCGTATCTCATAAGTATTTATATATGTTTGGTATCCGATGCACGCTTAACGGTTTTTACACAAAAATGTATGGGAACTTCACGCGTCCTATTGTTTATGATGTTCAGTCCTTCAGACAATGATCATTGATTAATTGGAGATCGAAACCAATTGTTTCGTTAACTTTCTACTTTTGATTAGTTAAGTCAAGTTAAATTGTTATGTTTTTATTTATCACAGTTGTCAGATGGTTGATGATGAATGGCGTGGTACCATGCTAGACCAGATTTATTGTAACGATGATCAATGAACCCACACCTCCTCTTGATTCTCGAGGTTAAAGACACAAAGGGTAATAAACTCGTAACTTTTGAGTTAGACGACGATTGCCATTTACCACCAGGTCACCCATCAAATTGATTGTTCGATATTTTTTTTATTTTGTTTAAAAGACAACTCCCGCACTAGGAATAAATCCTGTGTCGCGGGGACTTTACAAACATACATGAAACGGACTCAAAGAACACTCAGAACAACAATTTGTGGATCACACAAAGTGTTGTCCTACGTGGGATTTGAACCCACGACACTTGGCGAAGTAGGAAACGGCGTGGTGACCGTTAAACCACTAGGCCAAACATGCAGTCCAATATTCAATTAAAATATGACAACCTGTGTTATGTATCTGGCTGTGCAGTAAATATACAATACTATTGTATTGTATAATTATATAGAAACATTTGCAGCGGCTCAAGCATTAACACGTCACGTGACCATTTCGATTTTGACTTTAAGGATTTTATTCCCCATCCTTAGTTGACTATCGAAGTTTCCACTTACACAATACACACACACCAAACTTTTCCACAATAAAAAATGATAAATATATGTGAATGTTTTAAAAACCTAGCGTCTAAATTCTATTTAGTTTAAGTGCGTTATAAAATAAATCTTATATTATTATGATTAATGATTATCTTATACATTTATTAAAATTAACATACTTGGGTCCTGTCATAGCCAAACCAATACGAGACTTCAATTAAATTTATGAATTTCCTCGAACATGGTACGCGTTATTACAGATGGTAATCTTAAGTTTGAGTCACGGTACTGCCTATGCGCAGGAGTAGATATCGTGTGGATATGAAATTGTATAGCAGGGTATGATAGAGCGGTATTTTTATCTGTCAAAAATGTTGTGCTATATTCATGGATGTTAGTGAAGTGACTTGACGTGTGTGTGCGCGCGCGCGTGTGTGTGTGTGTGTTTTATGTGTGTGTCAGACTGTCCTTATCTCGGGTCAAGTAGTGCGGTACCTACTATTACATTTTGGCTAGGCACCGACTTCAAACCTATGAATAGGAGCACATACAAATTAAGCTATTTTATACTTTTTAGTTTTTGAAGTCGGTTTTTTTAAACGAAGTTTTTTTAATTTTCACTTTTTAGTCTTTCTCAAGTCTCTCGTCATCATTTCACCTACATAACTTGAAAGAATACGACTAAAGGTAACATACACACACATGACATTTAAAGATTTTTCTTCCAAAAAGTTTATCCGAACCGTTAAGGAGTTTTATCTTCCATCATCAGCTCATCATCATGAACTGATGACTAACAAATATAAATACTGTAGTAGCTTTAGAAAATATATGAAAAAGATAGTACGTGCCTAACAAATTTATAAATTTGAGGGTTTCCTTTGATTTCCTTGGTATCCCATCATCAGATCCTGATATGGTGACAATAGGACCACATGGGGAGTCTTTTTTTATTTCTTAATCTGATCATATAAGTCTCCTTAGCATAGAAAAAAATATAAATAGGTTTCAAAATAGTCAAACTAATTTTCAAAGTGAAATTTAAAACACCGACTAAATTTGAGCTATTCAAACGCCGCCATTTTTCGCGCGCTATTGACATAACATATGACGTCATTGTCATTTCGTGTTTGTTTACTATTGAGTGTTTCAGTTATTTTATCCCTATTTACAGTTTTGATTGATTGATTAAAAAATCATGGAATAAGTTATTTTTTCTCACAAACATTACAAACACAGTAGGAATTTCGACGCCGATAATTTCGATAATGTAACAATCGACGTCACATTTCGTTTCGACCAATAGGACGCGTTTTGCAGGTTTGAATTTCTCTACCTTAATTTTCACTTTTTATATAATATTTTCTGGGTTTAAATAATCACTAAATATAAAAAATACCATTTATATATATTGTAAAGACAATAAAGAATCTAGAAAAAAATGTTTGAGACAAATAATTTCCCTATTCACGGAGTAATCAGTGTAAATACATTAAAGAAACCGATGAAATTGAGAACCTCCTCATTTATTTGTTGAAGAGACTTTAAAGTCGTTTATTTTTGTACCCGCAGTTGTTGTAAAACAAAAACTACGGGAAATGCCGCGGGCCCAAGCTATTAAAAAAGTAGCCTAAGTTACTTCTTATGTTATCAGCTATCTGCAAATGAAAGTCTCGTCAAAATCAATCTATCTGTTACAGAGATTAGCCGGTACAAACAGACAGACAGACAAAAAAAAAAGAATTTTTGATGGAAGTACCGTATATTCTTTCATATGCATTTAGATAAAAGAGTTTTATTTATTTGTATAGACGTATACTACATAAATATAGAAATCAATTCAATCTAAATAAGATCTAATTCAACAAGATAATAACTTCTTAAGATTCATGTTCAAATTACTGCCGTACAAAGGTCCTATACTCCAAACATTTTGAACCTTCAATATAATAGGCTTTTGATAGAATTCTGATATATTATTACTACACACACCTAGCACTCAAGATTAATGGACATGGGCAAGTGGGCGTTGCTAATTAATGTGTTCTTGCATCTGTTGCAATACTAAATGTTTGATTGTTTCGTCAACATACTGACTATACGTACACACAGAATGCGTTGAAATCTTTTGTTCTAAACCCTGACTCAACATGTGGAGATTGTCTGTAGTGTCATTAATTAACCTTATATGAGAAATCTTAATTAAGGAACTGAAATTTCAAATATAATTGTTTGGAAGTAAGCGTCTATCAGCGCTTATAAATGATTGCACAATGCACTTTCTAGACTATTTTCTCACGGGGATTGTTTCAGGAGAGACTAGCGAAAAAGATAGCAAAATACAGGAGTATTTTCATAACCTTCCGACGCAAAAGTGAGGGATGTTATAAGTTTAAGGTGTACCATATCTGAGTCTCTTTCTTTTCATCACAGATACTGAGTGAATATATGTTAACTCTACATGTAGAGTGTGTGTAGCATCATTTTTCTTATTCTATGTGAGAAATTTTAATTATATATTATTACAATTAAAAAAGGGTAAGCTTAAGATTCATAATACGTAGTTTTGTATAACAAAAGATATTAGGGTACTTACTAATAATGTGGGAAAACAAATTTAATTACAGAGTCAGTAAAAATACACAAAAAACCTGTTTTAAATGATTCTAAAATGCAAATATTTCAACCCTAAAGCAAGGGCAAGAATGTTCACAAAAACTACCCCGTAGGGCTTGAACCCTAATTGAGAACCCTCGCAACGGATGCACAAACCGTTGATGATATCGAAAATACCTGCGATTTTATTACTGTATCCGGAATTGAATCTTAAGCCATATACCTTAAAATTCAATTTCCTACGTACTGATGTGTTAGAGATTTAGCTTGAGGCTGTTAAAGACGGATCAAATTACAAAAAAAAAACTAATTTAAGTGTGTTAGTATCTAATGATGGGTTTGTACAACAACTGTAATCAAATACACGCATTGGAGAAGAGTTGGATTGCGCTGTTAGACATAAAAGCGTTGATTGGATTCAAGTCGAATGTTGGAACGGTTATGTTGTTTCGCCAACCGTTGGATCAAATCATATCAGATGTATGTACTAGTGAGGTATTAAAAAGTACATGCCCTCGTTAGTAAGCCGTTAAACTTCTTTTTAACCGACCTCAAAAAAGAAGGAGGTTCTCAATTCGACTGTATTTTTTAATGTTGTTACCTCAGAACTTTCGACTGGGATAATCGATTTTGATGATTTTCTTTTTATTTTAAAGCTGGTGCTTTCCGCGTGGTCCCATTTCAATTTGGTCCAGTTCTTGAAGTCGATTTTTTTTGATAAGATTTTGCAATATTTTGTTGAAGTTTGGCTGTGACTAATGACTGCATTTTGAGTTATAATTTGCTAATAGATTCATAATCTATTAATCTTATTTTAAGAAGTTATTTAAGAGTTCCCGTGTATGTTACGTACATGACTGCACGGAGGGCCTAGTAGTTAAAGCGGTCGCTACGCCGTATTTTACTGCACTGAGTATTGTGGATTCAAACCCCACATGAAACAACACTTTGTGTTTTCCACAAATTGTTGTTTTGACTCTAGGTGTTATTTGCATTTGTTTCATGTATGTGGGATTGTTTGGTCAAAATTAAATAATGTGCAACAATTTCGGCTTAAAATACTTTTATTTTACTTTAAACTAATTTAACAACAATTTTTCAACCCTTCAACCCGCGCCTAATCCTCCATCTTCCTTTTCTTATTTATTCTCCCGCTCTCACCTTTACGTCTCGCTCACACACACTTCACGTTCCATTTTACAAATCCTACATTCGGCCATCCTGAAACAAAGGCTGGCCCCAGCCTTTCAACATACTACACCCATCTAATAAAAACTAAGAAGTTATATAATAAAAACTATACCTATCTCACTACCATACTTTCATTCAACACTCTAATGCTACAACCCTATTTATTCACCTAGACCTTCTTCCATCATAAACATAGGCCATAGTTTCATGTAGTCAGCGGAGCTACTTGTATTTACAGGACCTTCTTTAGATAAATCCAACTTTTCGACATTGTAACGATCATTCCGTTTCACCTTTGTTACACGATATGGTCCTAGATATTTAGGCTTAAGTTTCATGTTTGTCCCAAATTGTGTTCTCTTTATAGCCACAGTATCGCCTTCTTTGTATTTCAAACTTTCTTTCCTTTTCTTATTATAATGGTGCTGATTTTCTTCTTGAATTTTAAAAATTTGCTGTTTAGCTTGCTGCCGAAGGTCTTCTCTTTCTTGACTGAAACATTCTCTTTCTTCCTGCAATATTAAATCGTAGATCTCTATATCTTCTTTGCATCTCATTTTTGTGCCAATAAGTAGTTCGAAAGGACTGGTATTTATACTCCTTTGAAACGTGCTGTTCAGAGCCATCTGTACTCGGCCAACATGCTTATACCATAGTCCTGGCTCTGAAATAGACATCTTTGTAAGAACTGAGATCAGAATTCGATGAACTCTCTCAACTTGACCGTTTGCTCGTGGAACTCCAGTAGTTGTCAACACATGTTGTATGCCTTCGCTATCACAATACTCTTTGAAGTCATGACTGGTGAAGCTGGTTCCTCTATCTGTAACATAACGACGTGCATTTCCGAAAGTCTGCTGCAGAATTAATAGTTTGTTAATCGCTTCAGTACTTGTTGTACTTTTAGTGGGAAAGAGCCAAACAAACTTTGTAAAGCCATCTATAACCGTTAAAATGTAGTTATACTTCTTTTTAGTCTCCAGAAATGGCCCAATATGGTCACAGTGCAGAGTATCTAATGGTAAACTACCTTTTTCAATGCTATTTAGAAATCCTTCTTGTTTACCTTCCTTTTTTGTTGCTAGAAGACATGGAATGCATCCTACAATGAAGTCTTCAATCTTCTTATTTATATTTTTCATGAAGTAATCTTTATTTAGTAACTCTAACATCTTTTTCTTACCAAAATGTCCTCGCTCATGTACTTTTTTTATAATGTCATGTTCCATACTTCTGGGTATTACTAAACATTTATGATCCCCTTTGTACAGCAATCCGTTATCCAGCATGTAGTCTTTATATGGTCTTTCTTTAAGTATTTTTATAATTGCATTCAATCCGTCGTCCTGTTGTTGTGCTTGTTTAATCTTTTCGCTGACATTAGTCTCAGTGGCTGTTACACATGCTATGCGGCTTAATGCATCTGTATGCTTCATCTTGCTACCTGGTCGATGCTCAATACTATAATCATATTCATCCAATAGCAAGACCCATCTTGCCACTCTGGTTGTTAAATCTTTCTTCTTCAACGTTAACTCGAACGCTTGACAATGAAAATAGGACGTCAGTCCCACAAAGCTATGCAGTTGCTTTAAAGTTCGAGGTTCTGGATACTTCATAACAGCATCAGTCTTGTCAGGTGAGGGTCGCACTTCCCCATTTCCAATCACATGTCCAAGATACTCGACTTGACGGCTTAACAGCTTTGCCTTCTTCCAGTTAATCTGTAGTCCATACTCCTCTGCCACAGTTAACACTTCTTTAAGTCGGCCAATACCCTCCTGCTCATCAAAAGCTGGAATCAACAAATCGTTGATAAATATAACAAGTTTGTTCTCGGCTATCAGTTTCATGAAGATCATTGACACAAACCTCATAAAATACTTTGGACATATTGACAATCCAAAGGGAGCACGTAAGAATTCATACTGTCCATGGTGAGTTACAAACGCTGTGAACTTAATAGATGATGGCTCGACCTTTAAATGAAAAAATCCATCTTTTAAATCAATCACACTGTATACTTTGGCCGGCTGTAGCTTGTCAATCAAGTCTTCTATTAATGGGAGAGGATACTCATCCCTAATAATCTTCCTGTTAATAAGCCTGTAGTCTATGCAAAGTCTAGTACGGCCATCTTTCCTCTTCACTAACACTACTGGGCTAGCATAGTCTGAGAAACTTACCCGAATGATACCATCTTGTAACCATTCAGTTACCTGCTCTTCAACTATGTGCTGCTCAGCTAATGACAATCTCCTTGGGCGTTGGGACACTGGATGATCATCTTTCAGTACAATTTTGAGTTTTAGAGGTATATCTTTAATTTGTTTAGGGTTATACTGCTCAATTATATCCAACAACTCTTGCTTATACTTATGACATCTGATTAAATCTACAACAGAGGAACAACATATTATTTTACTTAGCCATTCTTCACCTTTTGAACAGAAAAACACACTTCCTTCATTCATCACTAATGTCACATCCTTCAAAAACTCTTGCCCAATAATCACATCATACGGCATACTTTCATTAGGCATTATATGAAAGATAACACTGTAAAACTGTCCATCGATACAAACATTAATTAAAACTTTTCCACGGCTTTGTATGTTTACAAGTCCAAGTCCACACAATAATAAACTTTCACAGGTTATTTCAGGGCTTCCTATCTTCTTATAAACGCTTTCTGTCAACAAATTTACATCGGCTCCAGTGTCGATTAAGGCTTCAAAACATTCTTTG
Source organism: Diaphora mendica (assembly GCA_949125395.1). Classification (NCBI taxonomy): domain Eukaryota; kingdom Metazoa; phylum Arthropoda; class Insecta; order Lepidoptera; family Erebidae; genus Diaphora; species Diaphora mendica. The sequence continues at coordinate 28,937,755 of OX421318.1, read as the reverse complement.
TTTATTTTAATCCGCTTCGTCGGTTTGACAGCTTGACTTTTATCTGCGCGTTTGTTTACTTTTGCAACTGTCATGTCCGCCTCCGTCGTGAACATCGCGCGCTTTCGCATGTCTTGTGTTGCCTCTAGAGGTCGCTCGGTACGCTCGGCGCCTCCGCCATTGCTACCAACTTGAAAATGAGATTCTTGTCGCCTGAAGTTCGATTGATTATGATATTGTTGATGCGATGATGGTGAATGCATGTAACTACACGCCGAAGAAATATGACCGAAACCATTGCACTTAAAGCACTTTACACCACGATTCTTATGTGGACACTCTCTTGATTGGTGGTTCATTTCTCCACAGTTAAAACATCTTCTAACTGGGCCTCTCGGTGATGAATATGCCTGGGATGCAACAAGTTGTCTTCTTACTGGTCGTTCGCTTACCTCTCTCGCCCCTGACACTGCAGTTTTTTCTTTCATTTGTTCGTATAACTTAAGTTTTTCTTTAAGGACTGGATACGTTGTGGCGCCGTATAATATTGTTTTATTTACTTCTGTGTCTCTTATGCCTTCTATAATATACTGGGTTGATATATAGTCTGGAAATCTTGCACGCTTACCCATTTCCTTCATAATGAGCATGTATTGGTAATAAGTTTCGTTAGGCTCCTTCTTACGAGCTGACATTAACTCGTGCATTTCCTTCGTATTTATAAGCTCTGGAAACTCCTTCTGGAGGGCTGTCTTCAACTCCTCGAATGTCTTAAACACCTTTTCCGTCCTTAGCCATAATGCTGCTGTACCTGACAGTGACCTTCTTGCAATGATGAGCTTTTGTTGAGGTGTCCAATTGAAAATATCGGCGTTATCCTCAATATCCTCGGCCCATTTCGTTGAGGAATAGGTATCATCCTCGCCATCGAACTTACTTACGCTGTACGCGCCATCGAGGTACATAGCCATCGGCTCTGTCGTCGTCGTAATAGTCGTCTTCTCTTTGCTCATTTTGGTTTATTTTTCGTCGTAAAATAAACACCAAATGATAAATTTTTCGTCTTCGTCTTATGATTAGGCACGTGTTTCGTCGTTGCGTCGGCGTCGGCACACTATTTTGACCAAATAGACCAAATCCCGGACGAGCACCCAAAATGTGTGGGATTGTTTGGTCAAAATTAAATAATGTGCAACAATTTCGGCTTAAAATACTTTTATTTTACTTTAAACTAATTTAACAACAATTTTTCAACCCTTCAACCCGCGCCTAATCCTCCATCTTCCTTTTCTTATTTATTCTCCCGCTCTCACCTTTACGTCTCGCTCACACACACTTCACGTTCCATTTTACAAATCCTACATGTATGTTTGTAAAGTCCTCCGGATTTATTCCTAACTCGCTACGCCCCGCGGTACAACAACAACCGCAAGGCAAAGCTAGTCTAAAAGCCCAAGTTACTCCTTATATCATCAGCTATCTGCCAGTAAAAGTCCCGTCAAAATCGCTCTTGCATCAACCAAAATAATAAATTGATGCATTTCAAATAAAATCGTCTGACCTGTATAGCCCATTCGTTTAGATAGTGTCGGTGCACTCGCACGTAATAAAATTGTGGTTATTGTTGTGAAATACGAATATATTAATTCATACAACGGGCAAACTGACAAATCATACTTGTTTGTGGTTGTACGCCGCAGGCAGGCCCTTTGATTTTGTGGCGGCTTGCCGCTCGTGCGACGGCGGCGCGATCAAGGTGACCGTATCTAAGCGAATGGACTATAAATAGGTAGTGCTTGTATTACCGTAACTAGATTGCTGATAAACGTGTTTAAATACACGCATATGTACATAAATTACATGAAACATAATTATAGTTATTAGTCCCGCGTATCAAATTATATCGGTTATTAATAGAAATGTGGAAAACACCAATATTGTTTTAACTTATTTATCACAATTTTTAACAAAATAGGGTACTCTGATCCGTCCCCCGCCAACCGCGCCCCGGGGGAGGGTAACGGGAACGTCGGGGTTCCCACTCAGGGGTTCCAGGGTTTTCCTTGCTAGGGTGCACCTGGTTCCCCGGCTTTTAGTACCCGAGACGGCGTACGGGTTTAGTCGGTTTGAGTCCGACATACCACACAAAAAAAATACCACACAAAAATATTGAGAGAGTCGTTGTATAGTCTTGCGTCCTAACGCAACAGTTCTATAGAACAATGACCGGCGCTTCGCTGTTAATGGGGAACTCAAAGCGGTAGCTGCGCAGGCGCATCGAACAATGCCCATAAAGCTGCTCAGGGCTACCACAACGTTTTTATGCTAACAAATACATGATACCGAACATAACGACCATTAACTTTTATAACTATTTATTTGACTTACTTACATTACAGGTATTAGTTTGACTCGCATATGAAATGTTACATACCATACTGCCTCGGTGGCGCAGTGGTAGCGTATAGGACTGCTGTTCTCGCGGTTTCGGGTTCAATTCCCGGGTCGGAATCGTCCCGAATATTTGTGCAATCTGCAAATATTTATTTCGGAGTTTGGGTGTTTTCTATATATAATACTAGCTATTGCCCGGGGCTCCGCTCGCGTGTATGTCGATAAATAAAGAACCGCTAGACCGATTTTGTGCAAACTTTACATAAACCATCTACTAAATAGTCCGAACAAAGCCTAAACATTTGGTTTGGATAGGTGAGCCCGTTCTTGAGTTATAAAATTACAACGAAAAGTGGCATTGATTTTTATATATATAACTAGCGGACCCGACAGACGTTGTCCTGTCTACACGTCTTTAATTTGAAAATTTCAAAAATTAATTAAAAAAACATTGTCCAGCGGACAAAATTGTGAATCTAAACCATTCCCAGATCCCCTTGAACACACACAAAAAATTTCATCAAAATCGGTCCAGTCGTTTGAGAGAAGTTCAGTGACATACACACTCACAGAAGAATTATATATATAAAGATACTAGCTGATCCGGCAAACGTTGTTTTGCTTTTTTTTTAGACACAAAAAATTTCATCAAAATCGGTCCAGTCGTTTTTGTGAAACTAAACCATTCCCAGATCCCCTTGAACACACACAAAAAATTTCATCAAAATTGGTCCAGTCGTTTAGGAGGAGTTCAGTCACATACACACGCACACAAGAAATATATATATTAAGATGTATGTATTTACAAAAAAACAAAATCTGTACCCATATGAAAATTTCTGCTTAGTTTGTCACTAGATGGCGTTGTGTGTCAGATGTCCGAAATATTTATTTATCTATATTAATATTATAAATTCGAAAAAGGCTCTGTCTGTCTGTCAGTCATGCTTTCAAGACTCAACCACTGCATCGATTTGAATGAAATTAGGCATGGTGATACTTTTATTCCTGTGGAAGACTACTTTCTATCGCATTAACAATATACACACGGGCGGAGCCGCGGACAAAAGCTAGTTCATTATATATTTATACTTGTATGTATATGTATATATTTTCGTCAATATCATTGTGGAGGAACGGGTGTGATGTCCCTCCAACTCAAAGGGAGACTCCTCCGAGCAGGCGAGGTGATCACGAGTGGCGGGCCTACGGTTGATGTTAGGCTGTTGTATATATGTTAATCGAAGCGAGAACTTTTATTGCGCGATTCAAGATTGGTAGTTTCTTCGTTTCCTTCATTACTCCGTAGTTCAACGTATCTTCGGTAGATGACGTAGTCATATGTTTTCTTGTTGCGCTGTATGTGGAAGTCGCCACATCATTAATCGGAGTTACAAACTTTGTACAATAATGATTCCAACAGGTTATTATTAACACTGAGATTTAAATCTACAGGAACTAGGTATATCTATCTAGACTGATACAGTGGTTAGTGATATTGAATTCTAAGTAAGAGGTCATGGGTTCATTTCCCAGCCAAATTTTTGATCATCACACGATTGTTTGTACATGAGTGCATATATAGTAATCCATTAGTATGTTTACTAATAGTGTTTACAATGAAATTGTGGTTCGACCATGGTCTATTTTTGAATTGTTATTTACGCTTACGGCATACAACTGTGGTCGACAGCCAGCAAATCCAACATTATGTGTCTGCAGAGAGCCCAAAACATTATTCTAAAGGTACTTTCCTCAGCGCTCTGGTATGCTCTCAACTCGGAAATACACGAGTATTTGGAAATCCCAACCATTTTGGACGAAGCAAAGCGTTATTCAGCCAACTACAAGGACCGCTTGACAACTCACCCAAACCCATTATCCAGTATGCTTCTGCAGCCAAATCCAATTATAAGACTCAAGAAAGCCGATGTGCTGCCTTACTAAGGGGAGATGGAGCAGTGGCTCTACCTCTCCAAACCCCAACCTTATACAAACTCCAACCCAACACCTGATTATAGTCTAGACGATTGATCGCAGGTCATAAAAAAAAAACACTTGTCTTAGACAGTTTGATTTAATTACAAGGTAATATATAGATATAGGTACACATACTCCTGGCTCCGTTGTCCTCGAGGAGCTGGTAGGTATATCTATAGTATCTTTAAGAAATAAAACTATTTGAACTCTATCTCCAAAGATGGTTTATTTGTATATAGCATAGCAGTCGTAAATGGTAAGCAATCTTGTTATCAAGGCGCTGGTACTGCCTAGCAGTGGACTGCAATAGGCTGATGATGATGAGCTTTATGAGAGGTGTGTTTAAAAATCATATTTGTACCGAATACAGCTCTATCGCTTGTATCACGGAGAGTGTTCTGAAGAGCTCTTCCAGCTGGTCCCCCCTTCCCCCTTCCTCTACAGGACAACGCGTGTCAGCCTTGGAAGTCACCGCTTCAGAGTGGTAGATACACGATCTTGTACTCATCGCTTCGGTTCCTCCTTTCTGTGCCGAGCGTTCAAAACCTGGAACTCACTTCCAGCGCACGTGTTTTCCTCTCCCCATGATCCCGGGTCCTTTAAGCGGGGCGTAAAAAAGCATGTCACTAGGCGGCCATATAGTGTGGGTCACCATGCTGCAATGTCCTTATTCGCATTGAGGATGGTGATCGCCACTCTTGGAATATGCTCATGCTTTCCATCAGGCAGAGCAGAGTCATTTTGGCGCAGTTAAAACATAAAGAAAAAGAGTTACATGTATTGCATCTGATTTGGATTCACAACCCTAGGTCCATAACTGTAGCTAAAGCGAGGTTCAGTTCAAGTCCTCGGCTGTGACCCTCTCTCGATCGTACACAATAGAGACGTCTGCGCACGCGCTGTTGTTTACACAAGATCCGATTACATGCGGTCGATTTCCTCAATTCTGTTTGTTTGTGCAATATGCATTAAATGCGGTAACAATGAGCCTTTCATTTTACCATTGAATTGTTTGTCTATCAACGGATGTAAGGTGACTGATTCTTTTCTTTCTGACTGGCGAAATTGGGAAATTTAGCGCTGGCACAGTCCTTGAACAGTTACTTAGAAATTGTCTTTGGTTTTAACAGACTTCAAAAAAGGAGGAGGTACTCAATTCGACAATTTTTTTTTTATGTTTGTTACCTCATAACTTTCGACTGGGTGAACCGATTTTGATTTTTTTTTTTTGAAAGCTGGTGCGTCCAGTGTGGTCCCATTTAAATTTGGTCCAGATTGAAGTCGTTTTTTTTTGTTAAAATTTGTTATTATCGTATGCCAGTTTCATGGAAAATAAATGTTGCAGAAGTTTCAATTTTATTATTTATTTCTTAATTTTTATTGGCAATAGCTATACTGATTGGATTTAAATTAATAGCCTACTATTCATTTAGATTAAGAAAACATGGACTAAACGATTTGTTGCTTACTAAGAGGTTGTCCCCGTTTTCTTATTATAACAATAACATCGTCGACATTACTTTCTAACATTATTCTTTCCTTGCCGCTCTGCGCCTAAGCCACTGTTCGATATCAAATCGTAAGTTTTTTGTGAGTTGTTAACACAAAAACATTTTGCATTTTGTGTGATCCACAAATTGTTGTTCTGAGTCTGGGTGTTCTTTGTGTCCGTTTCATGTATGTTAGTAAAGTCCCCCGCGACACAGGATTTATTCCTAGTGCGGGAGTTGTCTTTTTAAAAAAGAAAAAGAAGATGTCACGTGTGGTGGTAGCCACTTAATATGTGACAAATATATGTCCATTTCACCAATAAAATTAATTACAAAAAAATGTTGTGTTTCCATAAGGATATAAAAGATCAAACAGATTACAATGTTCCATGACTCCATACATAACATCTGTATCGATCTAGATCAACAAACAAAACAAAAGACTTTACAGACATACAAGACACGGAGATAATGAAAACTCAGACTCAAAATAACGATTTATGGATCGCACTAAGTGTTGTCCTATGATGGGTTTGAAACTTCAACACTCAGAGCAGTAGAGAGAGAGCGGCGTGACGACCGTTTAAACAACTACGCCATTCATGCACTCCATATGTTTGTATAGTTCAAATATTATATTTATCTATGGTATAGTTTGTTATAGCTGGTTATAGCATAAGGAAAAGTCATTGAAATAAAAAAAACTTCTATTGACATCTGTGGTTCTAAAATCTCTCTCAATCAGAGCTGTCAACGTCTTGTCATAAAAAAATGAAAGCATAGAGGCCAATGACATTTTTAAATTTATAACTTATTTAAAAAAAGAACAGTCATATTGTTCAGGTATTACGACTTATCAATCAAGGTACTGTTAGGATGTTACGACGCAATAATTGCGATTCATTGTGTGCGCGCCTCGACAGAGGGTGCGAGTTGCAACAAAGCGCGCTCGTAAACGAACGATCCGCGAGTCGGAATTATATTTACTGCCGATATTAATGCCCCGTAACAAACTTATTGTAGCAGTGCGCTAGTTGCACGTGGTGCAAGTAATACGCTGAGGGCGGCTTAAATTATCTGTTTGCTTTAAACTTTCTGTTGCCTTCAATATCCAATACTAAGAAGGAACCCGCTATAAACGTATTTAGTATAACAACAAGAATCTAATGTTAACGGAAACCCGTGTAAGCATTTTTTTGGATCACTTTACAATACAATTATTACGACATTCGGAAAGAGAATATATCTCGCGGCTTGAGTTTAGCGAGGGCAGACTACAACCGGAGCCGACAGACCTCATTATCAGACAAACTATTTTAGAGGAAAGTTTAATAAAAGAAAACTTTTCTTAATTTAAAGAAATAAAATTGTTGTTATGCAATAAAAAAACAATGTAGCAAAATCTACAAAGTACATTAATTCAAAATGTAAAAGAAATCGCTTTTCTCATAAGTTAACCCACAACGCATCATTCACTTATATTGAAATATTTGTGCTCCGATAGAAAGAATATACAATCCCATTGTTCATGATGTTATTGAGTGTACGTTGTATTGGGGCTCCTGGTCGTGTTTCAAGTGTTTACTATTAACCCTCCAACAGCAAGCTCTGGGTAATATGGATAACAGTTCAAAATCACGAATTTTCAAATTGTGCTTTATGCCTTTCACGGCTGGTCCCATACCGTGTCTATAATCCTGGGAAAATGTGAAATTAAATTCATATTACAATTTTGGATTATTATATATTTGTTTATTATATTACAGTTATTTATTGGTAGACCCGGCCACAAATCTCAGTTACAAGTGTCTCTATGGTCGGCACTAGTCACTTACTACCCGTCTGCTGCCTTGTCCTTTTTACCATGAAATAAAATAAAAAAAAAATATGCCATAAATTACAAGATAATGCTTAAAAGTAGGAACATCCTTTACTTGACTATGTTAGTGAAGGTACTAGCACTGATTTCCAAACTATTCCCAAGCCTATATCTTGGGAAGTTTAAAGTATACTCTCCTATACATAATAATTATATTTATAATACGATTTTTAGGGTTCCGTGCCAAGCAAAAAACGGAACCCTTATAGATTCGTCATATCTGTCTGTCCGTCCGTATGTCACAGCCACTTTATTCCGAAACTATAAGACCTATAATGTTGAAACTTGGTAGGTAGATGTATTCTGTGAACCGCATTAAGATTTTCACACAAAATAGAAATAAAAAATTTTGGGGGTACTTAGAACTGGAACTCAAAAAAATTTTTTTCATCCAACCCATACGTGTGGGGTATCTATAGATAGGTCTTCAAAAATGATATTGAGGTTTCTAATATTTTTTTTTCTAAACTGAATATTTTGCGCGAGAGACACGTCCAAAGTGGTAAAATGTGTGTCCCCCCCCTGTAACTTCTAAAATAAGAGACTGATAAAACTAAAAAAAATATATGATGTACATTACCATGCAAAATTTCACCGAAAATTGCTTTGAACGAAATCTAGTAAGTAGTTTTTTTTAATACGTCATAAATCGTAAACTGTATTTTACCTTTTATTCAATCACACAAATAAAAATAAAATAAAAATCATATTATGTTACTTGCTGCTGCGGAACCCTTCATGGGCGAGTCCAACTCGCACTTGGCCGCTTTTTTTTTTTAAATTAACTTGTTAAAATTTTTGCTTTGGCGCTTTTGCAAACAAACATTTTACAGATATAATGTAGGTTTACTTGAACAAAAGAAAAAAACGGTTTGTTCCTCCTTAATGTCTGTGTATTTTGTCATAGACAGTCAAAAAAATGGTTTCATCCTAACAAATATTGCTTCCCTATTCCGAATTAGACACATTTCATTCCAAACAGGTTTTCGTCAGTTTATTTCATTGTCAGTTCCTAAAGTCGCTCTCACAGCAAAAGGGGTAAATACAATACAAACTATTTCTAAAACAACCCTTTTGTGTTTCTACACAGGTTTAATGTATTAAAATGTATTCATACAAGCGGTAGGTAAGTATGAAACATGATATTTTGATGTCAGCAATTTAATTGCAACAAATCTTTTGGCATTTTGTCCACATGAACAAAATGCCCTTGGTATTTGAAATATTACCCGTTGTATATTGTATTGTATAATATATATAGTGTATTTTTTTATGGTTTTTGTGAACCAGGGCCGGATCTACCATATGGCTTTTTGGGCTTAAGCCCAGGGCCCCGTGGATTCCAGGGGCCTCCAGCTAAGTCAAGTTAAAGTAAAAAATAGACGATAATGCGTGTCGATTATTTACGGACGATAGTATGTTTCCATAATTTTCTAGAGTTGTAGATACTGCTGCAACAATTTTACACGTTACGATTTAATATTTTAATAACGATTTTGCTCACATATTAAATAATATAACATAGCTTTTATTTCTCTTACGTGATTAACGTTAATACTAAAAATATTTCTAAATACCATGTGATAATAACTATGTTCCGCTAATTACACCCAGGTCAAGTATTTTCTCGTTCGATAGTAAGTATATTTGGGTAAGTATATATAATTATATATTAGTAGTCTATGGGTGAGTCTATAATACGAGGGAATACCCGCCACTTATCACCTAGCGTAATTTTGTTCTTTTTTGCGGTTCTGTTCTCAGTCCCAGAGCTATCTTATAATGATTAGTTAACTATCGTACTTCGATACTGTTTTCGGGGCAAAGTGTACGAAAGAAGTATATCGTTAATTAAAATTGGTAGTCTTACTATCTAACATTTATTTAATGTTTTACAAGACTTTTTGGAAAAAATGGATTACCACTGGATAACTGTAGGGTACAGTCAAACGGTCGTGCGGTCCATGGCCCTTTATGGGGCCCCAGTATGGGTGGAGGAACTGAGGGCCAGCACTATCGTGCTATTGCGACGACAGAAACGAGTGCTGGCCATCAGGATCTTAAAGAGATACCGCACGATCTCTTTTGAGGCGGCAAGTCTCCTGGCCGGAATTCCACTATTGGACCTGGAGGCAAGAGCCCTTGCGGCTCTTTATTAGTGGCTCAAGGAGGAGGCGCCGAAGTTGGGAAGGTGTCCTGAGATTCGAGAAATCGAAGATCAGAAATCCTAACTCCGCCAGGTCATCGTGGAAAAATGGAAGAACGACTTGGGCAACTGAGCGCTGGGCACGCTGTTATTGCGGTGGTAAGACCCGTTATGGAGGATTGGCTTGAGAGGCATCACGGGAGCCTTTCATACCGGCTGACGCAGGTGATCACTGGAAAAGGATACTTCGGCGATTACCTGTGTCTAATCCGTAAAGAGCCAACGCCTAAGTACCACCACCGCGATGGCTAGACCGTGGACACGGCGCTCCACACGCTGACAGAATGTTCGGCGTGGGGGGAGCCGAGTCGCGATCTCGTGTCGAGTGGGGGTTCTCTCACTCAGTAACATGATTATGAACATTTTGATTATGAACATAACATGATGAATAACACTCAGGAACAGAGACATGGAACGGAGCGAGAGTGCGTGGAAATCCGCAGTCTCTTTCTGTGATTCTCATTATGCTCGTGCAATGAGACGGCGGAGCGGGACCGGGCCAGGTTTAGAACTCTCCTGGTCCGCCAGGTCCGGGAATGGTCTCAGTACCGCAAACGACTCAGGCGCCCCTGGTCGCAGAATGATCTCCGTCCTCCATAAGCACAAGCCTGGGGCTGGCGGATGAGGCCACCTGTCACCCTAGCAGAAGCAGGCCGGGGTGGAGGCGCAAGCGCTTTTTTGTAGCAAGAGAACATCGGGGTTCGTGCTCAGGAGAGGGCCATCTACAAAACCTAGGTGGCCCGTGGTACGTCGAGGTTCCAGGGATTTCCTTTCAAGGGTGCACCTGGTTCCTCGGCTCCTGGTACCCGAGGCGGCATGCGGTTTTAGTCGGTTCGAGTCCGACATAATACGGCGACATGATACACATTACTATAACTAAGAGACACATTACATCAAAGTATTCTGATAATTGTACAGAGACAGTCGCAGTAAACGGCGCAGAAAAGTTTAAAATAGACACGCCAAACGTTGCACTGGATATACTGAATACGGATTTAAATCAAAGAAGTCAAGTTTAAAGGACAATTTTTTTTAATGAATTTGTAAGAAAATATCTTGCAACACATTGATTTAGAAAGCACACGTTAGGTTATTTTTTTTTTTATGGAATAGACCGGCAAACGAGCAGACGTATCGCCTGATGGTAAGCGATTACCTCCGCCCATGGACACCCGCAACACCAGAGGCGTCACAAGTGCGTTACCGGCCTTTGGGGGATGGGGATGGGGGGGGGGATATAGGGGGAGGGGTTGGGGTATGGGCCTCCGGTATCCTCACTCACTTGGTGAAACACAGCGCAAGCACTATTTCACACCGGTTTTCTGTGAGGCCGTGGTATCACTCCGGTCGAGCCGGCCCATTCATGCCGAAGCGTGGCTCTCCCACGGTATGAATATCGACTATTATCTCGATAATGTGGATGAATATTTAGTCAAGAAATGCATCTAATTAAAAACTTATTTCGTCTTGCGTAGACATTTTTGCGATTATTTATGAAAAGAAGCTTGTTGACGTATTCCCGAATTGCTATACAATCTTAAAAATATACTTAACCATACTAATCACAAGTTGTGAAGTCGAGTGATGGCATATATAGGCTTTTATCCCTTCTGTCCATAAATATTGATTTGAGAAAGAATTCAATTTGCCAAAGGAAAGTGCAGAAAGTTTGCTTTAACATTTGTCAATTTAATTACGATTGTACTTATTAAACACTAAGCCCTAAGGCATAATATATTAAAATACAAATTAAATATTTTATCGTTTAATTTTTATCCTAAATATTTGAGTAATTGTTTGATTGATAATCATCAACCGCCAGACTGGCAATCGCCAGACCTAGTGGTTTAAGCGGTCGCCACGTCGCTTTTCACTGCGCCAAGTGTTGTGGGTTCAAATCCCACATGGGTCCACACTTTGTGTGATCCACAAATTGTTGTTATAAGTCTGAGTGTTCTTTGTGTTCGTAATATGTACCTTTATAGAGTCCCCCTCGACACAGGATGATTCCCAATGCGGGAGTTGTCTTTAAAAAAAAAGAATTGGTGGGCCCCTAAGTAGTATTAGCCCAGGGCCCCCTAAACTCACGGTCCGGCCCTGTTGCGAACCATATATTGGAGGAATAACAGCGGGTCCGAGAGCGTTCCCACGCTCGCGGTCACGACTTAGTGCTGTCTTTTGCTATTTGATTGAAATATTTTGCAAAAATAAATTTTATAGCTATCACGCCTATATTTTGATTTATTCTGGTTTGTGTACAATCTTATGAATAACCACATATGGTGATTCAAATAATGAATAAGTCAAAAATATCAATTTAACTTAAATAACTATTGCACTAAAAGCGTAGCAAAACTTTGTACCTAGAAGATTTTATCATGGGAATGTAACAGTTCGTTTTATATATTTTATTAAGATCTAAATATCTTGAAATACAAACGTATACTATGACGATTCCTGAATCGAATCATATATACTAGGTATAAATACATACCCATAAACAATACATTGTACAAACAAAAAAATGATATCGTAAAATGCGATTTAAGTAAAATACCATAATATATTCACGTTCAAATATCACCAGACTCCATCTGTCTTTTTGTTCCGATTAATCTCCGAATCAAAATGTCTACGGGACTTTCAGAACAAGACAGCCGTTATGTTGTTATAAAAGGTTTATTAGGATATTTTTATTTTCAACACACACGCAAGCGAAAATATCAAAAACAATGATATACATTTTTTTTTTTTTTTATTTTTTTTTTTTTATGTTTGGCCCGCCAAAATGACTCTACTCTCTTTGGCTATGAGCGATGCAAAATTGTATTTAAAATGTAATCGTAATATGCAGTTTTCAAATTTATTGCTCTCCGTTAGGCCACTGCCGCCAGTCAAATCTTACACCGGAACAATACAATAAATGTTACATGGTATATGGTGCTAATCAACGAGCTAGAAATATGTTCTATGACTCCTTCAGAATACCGTTTAGTAGTATCAATGCAGTGTTTTGATACATCATGTTTTTTTGGGATGGTGGACGTACAAGCAGATGTGTCACGAAAATTAGAGGGAGAGTTGAACTCATTCGAAAATCTAAGAAATAGCTTAACAGCGATTTTCTGTATGGTCATGGCATCACCCTGGTCGAGGAGATTCACTTGTGCTGAACCACGGCTTACTCTCGATTAAACGTACGTAGGACGTGTATCGTACTATGTACGTAACTATCTGGTTGTAATATTGAATTATAAACATTAATATGACGTGACAAAATCAGGTCAGATCAACCGTTTTTGCCTATAGAAAGAAGTAACTAATTAATTAGACTTTTCACTTTACGTATAACGTTCATTGGTTACTGGAATGGACATTTAATTTAGATAAATGAATTTTTAATAACTTTTTTTTTGATTTGATGATGGCAAAAAAGATGATGATATGAATCTGTTTATCTGTGCTTTTGCGTCAGATTATTATAAATTTTTTTATTGGATAGGTTACTTGCATGTAGAATATTCTTATCTACAATAAAAAAAAACAATGTATCTACTTTTAACCGGCTTCAAAAAAGGAGGTTCTCAATTCGACCGTATATATATATATTTTTTATGTGTGTTCGCGGATAACTTCGTCGTTTATGAACCGATTTTGATGATTCTTTTTTTAATGGAAAGGAGATATCCCAACGGTAGTACCATGATAAGGACACTCAGATCTGATGATGACATCCAAGAGAAATCGAATGGAACCTTCGAAATTCGTAGGGGCGACTAGTGCATTTGTTATTTTTTTTATTTTATTTGAAAGCTGGTGCTTTCCGTGAGGTCCCATTTCAGTTTGGTCGTTCTTGAAGTCGGTTTTGTTTTTGTTAAAATTTTACTTGCTTGACTATGTAGTACTTTTACCACTTTATGGCTTGTTCATAAAATTTATACAAAACATATCGTTTTGATTATAAATTTGACTAGCCATCCAAATTCCTTCCATCAAATTTTATTGGCTTGTGAAATGTGAACAGTTATTTCCTTTGTGTAACGCGTTAATAGCTATGCAATCATTTTTTATTACGATTCATTCGCTTCCGAATTCGAGTGTACCTACGTCCGATGACAAAGGCTTTGTTTTAAGCACGCATACGCACGCACACACCCAGAAGCTGTTCCTAACTCGCAGTCTTCTTTCTTTGCTACAAAAATTTCTTAATCTCTATGGTAACTTAACACAATAATATGACTAAACTGAACAAACATGAACTAAAATTCTCTAAATTGGAACTTTTATGTTTTAAATTATTTTTGAAACTTGAAAATGAGAATTTTTCCTATGCAATTGATACTCCATCAACTTGACTTGGATGACTCACAAATATATAGAAATAGAGCTGGATTTCAAATTTCATCCTTCTAGGTCATTTGGAAGTAGATTAGACTTAGGTACTATATGTCAGTCAGTCAGTCAGTGCTAAAATACGATTTTTTTACCGCCATATCTTTATAGCCGTTTGAGCTAGCTTCATGAAATTTAGACTTCTAGATGTCCTTATGGATATAATTAAACACACATAGTTTTATGTGTGGACGTTAAAGAGGTTTTGAGTTATAGAAGGGTCACAAGTGGCACCAAGTGGTTCCTGTAATATTACACTCAGCGCTGGCTAGCCAGTTCCTTTGCTTGAACTTGACTTGACACGCTGCCGCGTGTCTAGATACGGAGTCGCAAATGATCAGTTCCAATTATTATAAACCACTTTTAATAGTCCACTGCTGGACTCTACTTAGAAATGACGTTCTTTTCTTTTTTTTAATGTATGGAAATCTGTTCGAGCTGAGAATATTCTGGCCTGCTATATCAGTCTGGCCCGACGAGTATAAGCTTTGGATCAAGTTTTCTTTCTCTTTGCAGCGCTGTTCTGTCCTGTCTGTCCTGAGTAGGTTACTTCCTTAGTCGGCTCTTACGACACCCACGGGATGTATAGGTAACACCCTGTTTTCACCATCATTTGCAAATGTATTTAATTATTATTTTCTTTTTTAAGAATTTCAGTGATACCAAACAGAGCGTTAAGATATGACCGACTTTTTCATCTGGAGTTCTTTTTTCATTCAAATAGCGTATTCTGGTCTTGAGGTATGTGGCCAGCCTAATCCATTGGCGCGTACGCACGATGCCGACGTGAGAGCGGCCTGGTGGCCGTGCGGCATCCGAGCTCATTAGTGGATCCACCGAGTGACGTCACAGCTTTACAAACATATATATTAACTATATGTGCCTGAAGTTTTTGTGCCATTCGTTCTGCTTTATGACTTATAATGGAATAATGATTTCTATATTTTAAACTTTCGTGATTACCAGTCGAGTTTTAACGACCATAGGGTTTATTTTGAAACAACAAGAATTTAAGTGAAGTTGTGTCAGATAGTTATTATTTTGTTGATTGTTTTGAATCATCCATTTTATACATTACGCGCAGTTGAATATGCGATGTATCTAATTTTCAACTGACGTCAGGTAGATCGATCACCACCACTTTTTTATGTTATATGTTTAGGTTTAGGTAACTTCACGCGCTCAGTGAAATGTAATGGCAAAACTGCTTGACTTTTTTGTGATGCCGTAGTGTCATTTCAGTCAAGCCTAGCCCATTAGTACTGAAGCATAGCATATTACCAGTGAGGCGACTTACATAAGAGCGGAAATAAAGACGCCATCTAGCGAAGGAACACCGAACTACAGAGTAACTAATCCTATATCGCGATATAGCAGTTTTTGCGCCAATTAGCGCATATTGAACATCCCGACATCAATCGTTGGACCATGGCCCGTCAAGCATGATCGCTTTTACCTCGCCTGGTCGGAGGAGCCTCCCTTTGTGTTGGAACGACATGATACTCGTTAGCTCCACACTATGATTAGCAAACATTCCTACATCCACTGGTTTGTATAATTTCCTAATCATGGTCTGCAATAAAGACTATCAATCTAACAACTTTGTAATCAGACCTGTTCATGTAAACAAGTATCTGCACTGGGCAGAAATCAAACCGGCAAATCTCAGCTGTCAATGTCGAAAGCATCAGTGTTCTTTTTATGTACGTTGAGTGCAACTGTTTGTATTGTAGAGGTATGGTGTTTATGCATGTATTTCTTTTAATAATAATCACAAATGTTAACAAAAAAAAAACCGACTTCAATCTGGACCAAATTTGGATCATACCTGATATTGTTCATTTTATATCCTTTCATGTTGGTTGGTCAAAGAGATTTCGCAAAATGAGTTTACGACAATGTCAAATCCAAATGACCTTCGCAACAACAAATTATTGCGTTCAGTTTCAGTAGAGCGGATGATTAGCGACAGGTGGCAGAAAGTAATTTTTTTATTTATTGAAATATACTGAGAGTCAGACAGTCAGACTATTGATATTTTTTTTGACGTGACAACGTCTTATAATTCGATGGAGCCGGCACACACGAAAAAACATGACTCATGCGGCGTTACCTCGCTCTGAGGCTTGAAGTCTTGAATTTAAGGCCATTCAAGCCTTAAATGGAAGCGAGAGATATCTCTCATCATTTCATCAATGTTTCGTTATGACGTTGTCGCGTAAAACTATCGTCCGTAAACACACTTTACAGACAACCATTTTTTTAAAATCTAAATTGATGCCAAATATTTCATTTTTAAATTGTGTTTAGTTATCTAGTTTAATATTGTTATTCCTCTTTACTACTGGTAGGATTACATGTTCTATTATCGTAGTTACGTTCGATTATGTTCAGGAATTACTGCAATTATCACAGGTTTGACTTCCAACAACAATCGTGTAAACAGCCAACTTGTTTAAGAAAAAGCCATCGGAATAACTTTTTAAATTACTAGCTTTTGCATGTGGATCCGCCTGCCTATAAACATTAGCCTATATATTATTCTGACATGAAAGCAATATTATTACCAAGTTTTGTCGAAATCCGTTCAGTAGTTTTTTGTATAAGAGTAACAATCATGTATGTACACAAACTTTCATATTTCTAATATTAATAGGATAGGATAGTACAAATTAATCTTTAAATAATAGATTAATTATTAATGCCTAACAATAATATTATTATAGAAATGAAAAGGTACATAATAGTTGCCCAGAGTAAAATCAATGTGACATTTACTTCAATATTAACAATTATTCAAAATCATAGTGATATAGCGTATTACACGACGCCAAGATTGAGATGTTGTATTTGAAAATAAGTATAAAAAAAGTTCAATAAAAGCATCAAATTGAAAGCTGCACATAAAATTGTAAAGCTTCTAACATAATTGAGACATTATATAAAAATAAATGAAAACATTACATTGATGCCTATAAATAATCCGTTATTAGCATGATACCAGTCACATGAAGCTAGTCGATCAAGTAAATGATAGGTTTCACTGATAATCTCGTGGCAGTAATTACACGCAATATGCACACGTCGTACAGGTGACAATTTGCGCCGGGACATGGCGGGACACACCCCCGTGGGATCTGAAACGCAAGCTAAGTATAAGATCATTCGTTGAGCAATCTACGTTTAATAGTGATATATTATTTTCAAAACAGTAATATTATTTGTTGTCCTTTCATAGAAAATATAATTATTTCTCCTCGCTCTCAGGGCTACCTGAGGTTGACTAACACATATCTCTTAGATATTAAATATATATTTAAAATTTAGGGCGGCCTTTGGGGGACGGGGAAGGTGATGGGGGGAGGGATTGGGGTATGGTCCTACCTAGGGAGTACCTACGATTTAGAATCAGTCGGTCGTAAGCTATATCAGAGAAACCAATTAAATCGTATAAAACTCTAATAATTCATATTTAATAGCAAATGCGATAATTTTTCATACTTGTAGTTCATTTCTTGTTGTATCTTCGCCACGGGTGCTGGGTACCCTGGGAACGTGTCGGTGTCACGGCCGCTGCCCTCCGCCCTGCGCAGACGCACCTGCGTCACGCTCCGCCGCTCGCACTTGACCGATAATTCGTATGTGTCGGGTGTTGCTAGCACAGTGACTTCGGCTGTATTATGTTATATGTTGAACAATATATTTAATTCTTAATAGGATGTTAGCACCCAATATTTATTTGTTTTTTACTTGGAATTTAATTGGAATTGGAGCTACCTGTCTGCTACAAGCCATAAAGAAAAGCAAAACGATTACTATCTGCCACTGGAAGTACTTAACATCTTTAATTTATTTAACATCTTACTGTTGTGTTAAACAACTATTGAAACAGGTTTCAAATTAAAATGAAACCAATGATGTTTTTGATAAGTCGGTTAAAGATTAATCAGTTTAAAGCTAACTAGCTGTTGTCTATGGCTTTGAATAGGGCGAACAAATAAGTTCAAAGTATCAGTCAAGGTCAAGATATAAAAACAATAAAATTGAATGAGTTATGGTTCAAAATCAATTACCAGACTGTCTCCAGTACCAATAGTTGTTCTGACTACTGATCAAGCCAACTATACTATAAGAAAAAGCTTAAAAAGCCAACTACGTAAGAACTTTAAAAAAAATGTATACAGCCCTTGTCACACGGATCATTATTACGAATCTATTGGTACCTCATTCATCAAAATCTACTACTACTACTAGCTACAGTAGAACATAGGTACAAATATTTATAAACTTCCAAAACCATAACCCTTTTTTTTGGCTTCGCCATAGTGGGGCAAAAATCCGTTTTTAATACAGGTCAGCAGTTATTGCGCCATCCTCATGGGTAGAAGATTTACATGATTCAATGACCGCATGGCACATCACGTTTTGGTGTAGTTATTGAATCAATTAACATTTCACCTGAGTTTAATTACATATTTGACATTTAACGTTTTGCAACTTATTATAAGAAGTAATGAGCAAGAATATTAGATGTTTTATTAGTGATACTAAACGTACTAATTTTAATTCGTTCTTAAGGATATGTATTAGATATATACATTTCACTTCAGGCCACTTCTATCAGGACCTTGTGCCGTGCGTGGTTGGAAAGAAGTTTCCCCTCCGCTCGTCACAGGAGTCGAGGTTCATGTGTTCCTGGACGCCACCTAGAAGATACTTTTTGCCCGAAGATGATGCTCGCGCTTCTGGGAAGAGTCTATAGGAGGGTTCAGGATGTCTTAATAAAAAATCATTCCTGGTCTTTTTTTGATGGAATATGGGGCAAACGAGCAGACGTTTCGCCTGATGGTAAGCGATTACCGTCGCCCATGAACACCCGCGACACCAGAGACGTCACAAGTACGTTGCCGGTCTTTGGGGGGATGGGAGGGGTTGGGTTATGGGCCTCCGGTATCTTCATTCACTCGGTGAAACACAGCGCAAGCGCTGTTTCACGCCGGTTTTCTTTGAGGCCGTGGTATCACTCCGGTCGAGCCGGCCCATTCATGCCGAGGGTCTCTCCTATTTAGGGCTTTATTTTTTCTTCGCTTCTCGCTCTCTTCGCTAGGGCTTCACAGGCGAGGGGTTAAAGGCTAAAAGCTTTACGGCCCATTAAAGCGTAACTCTCAAGACGTATTCCATTTCACCAAATGTACAACGAGAATGTGTAAATGTGCCAGATGTATTTATCTAATACGTATGTAATTAAATACATTTAGTCCGGGATCCCCGGAAAAAATTTACAAGTTATTACTATTAAGCTATTTTGGCTTCATTTTGTCTACCTTTCCCTCATCAAAATGAAGCCACTGACGAAAAATTCACTTGATAGTAATAGCTTGTAAAATTTGTTCTGGGGATCCCGGACTAATTACTAGTACCGTTTTGTATTTGAGACGCCTGGTACTTGTAATATACACTACTAGCCTTGTTCAGCGGCAAATGCTAACACCGAACACTAATTGTCTACAAGTACATTAAATAAAATAAAAACTTCGTTTAAAAAAACCGACTTCAAAAACTTAAAAGTATAAAATAACTTAATTTGTATGTGCTACATAGGTTTGAATTCGGCGCCAAGCCAAATGTAATAGTAGGTATCACACTCGCTATATTTGGAGACGAACGTCAACGACCTCACCGACGCTTCGGTTGTTTTGTCCTACGCGAAGAGCAGCTATCCCGCTCAAGGTCACGCGCGGCGAGTGCGGTACCTACTATCACATTTTGGCTCGGCACCGATTTCAAACCTATAAATAGGTAGCACATACAAATTAAGTTATTTTATACTTTTCAGTTTTTGAAGTCGGTTTTTTTAAACGAAGTTTCTTTTTTTCGCTTTTTAGTCTTTCTCAAGTCTCTCATCATCATTTCACCTAAATAACTTGAAATAATACGACTAAAGGTAACATACAACATACTGTATAGAATAATAAATAAATATTTCGGACATGATGTTTACAGAATATGAAAGCATGCAGACAATTGCCTTAACTTTATTGCAGGCGTTCACGTAAATTTGAGGGTTTTCTTCAATTTCCTTGGGATCCCTGATATGGTGGCCATGGGACCACATGGGGAGCATACCCTTTTGAATACAAAAATAATTTTGAAAATCGGTCCACAATTGACGGAGTAATCAATGTACATACATAAAAAAAACCGATGAAATTGAGAACCTCCTCCTTTTGGAAGTCGGTTAAAAAGCAACCACACACTATGTGTAAATACGTGTGTTTTATAGTAAAATAAATTTATTTAAATAAATACGTAAAAATAAAAATTAATATTAGTTTAGCTACGCATTAGTCTTGGTCTAAATATGATATGTACTTACCAAAACATTATCATAATTACATTAAAATTAGTAAGAAAAATAAAATCTTAATTGTATAAGTAGATAGTTAAGATATACGTAGGTACCAAATATATTGATAGATGTCCAAAATATTTATTTATTTATTTATATAGTTTGCTAGTAGTTTTATTTAACTTTTAGAAAGTGGAAAGTCTTTTGGCATGAAATAGTATCCAGATATGGTTAAACAAATATTACAATCAATACGAGGCGTATTTACTGTATGTAATTCCACTTTACAGAAAACCATAATTAGATATGATCAGCATTTCTGCAACCTTCAAATAGATAAATTTTTCTGTTATCTTTATATGCATGGGTGTAAAATCGATACGGATCTCCGGTTCATGGGGTCGCAAGAGCAGTAGAGTAGCCTGAAACATCGTGAACTCAGGGGTGCAATTTCTCGGCTATCAAAGGGGAGGGGATGAAATAGAGTAAATAACGTAATTAATGTGAGAGTTTTACGATTCTATAATTTTATAATATTTAGGATTAGGATTGCTTTTTAATAAATAAATAAATATTTCGGACATCTAACACACAACGCCATCTAGTCCCAAGCTAAGCAGAGCTTGTGTTATGTTACTAGACAACTGATACAAATACATATAAACCTTTTTTTTTGTAAATACATACATATTACACATAGAAAACACCCAAACTCCGAAACAAATATTTGTTGATCATACAAGCATTTGGTCCGACCCGGGAATCGAACCCAAGACCTCATGACAGCAGTCGCACACGCCAACCGCGAGACCAACGAGGCAGTTCAAAGAGTAGACACTTTGCTATCTCAATGTAGTTGTAGTAATTTTACTACAACTACATTAAATACTCCGAATTCACCCATAATAGTATTTACTATTATGGGTGAATTCGGAGTATTTATTTGTAAAAGATGGTCAATGGCCACTAATAAACGCTACTTTCTTCATAGACTGACAGACGTATTATGACCGCTTTAGAGTGTTTAATTAAATAATCGGTGGTAAATATATATATTTATTTACGCAAGCATATGCGACTTCCTGATGTGGAAACCCACTGACTTCTGATTCTAGTCTAACATCCTTGAAATAAACATTAAGATAAGCCCAACCGTTTAGCTATGTACATATTCATAAATACTGAAGACAACATTGACTTAATTAAACCGACTTAAAAAAGTAGAAGATATTAAATGTTAAAAAAAGTATTAGATTGTTTATTTTTAGAGTTTCTATATTTAAACAAGGAATTAGTCCGTAAATTCTAAAGCGAATCCTAGAGAAACATATTCAGCACGTTTGGGCCGGCTCGACCGGGGCGGTACTACCCTCGCACAGAAAATCAACGTAAAATGACCACGTTCGTGCTGTCGTGTTTCGTTGGTGAGTGCGAGACCGGAGGCCAATGATGCAGAAGCATCACCGCCGCCAAGGCGTGGGTCACCATACTGCATTGTTGCATTCGCAATGAGTATGGTGCCACCAGTCTTGGATTCTGCTTATGCTTTCCATCAGGCAGAGTAGAGTCATTTTGGCAGAGCCATACATGAAAAAAGTTATAATGTTGCATGGGTAGTAGTAGGGTTCCTTCTCTATACATAAAGAGTAGAGGGAATAACTATTTTCTCGATTATCAGATAGTCTGGCGTATCTATGGATAGTTCATTTAAAAAAAAAAGTTATAATTAAGCGACTCTTTCCCTACAAACTAAACTGATGCCGCTCTCCGATATCCTAAGCCTAATCCAATGTCACCTTGACAATCATTTAATAATTGTCAATGAAGCTGTTTATTATGGAAATTCACAAAGGAAGTGACATTGTGGTAAGCCATTATGTTCAGTCGAGCATCGCCAGTGGGGGAGACATCGCTCACCTCGCCCCATTAATTAACGAGATCGGTTGATTGTGACGACTTCCGTTCTAGGCTGTGGCGAACGTATCTCCTTAAAGACTGTCATCAAACCTTTAAGGGATAAATAAAGTTATAAATGAGGAAGGTAGCCGTTGGATGCAATAATCATTTCCAAGATAATAGATAAAGGTCTTCATTTATTATTCTGAAAAAGACAAACTCCGACCAAGGTGCATGTTGAGCGATGATGTCAATATGAACGAGCCTGCTTAAAAATGTTTATAAGATTTTTTCATAATAATTTAGGAATAAGATATTAATAATTTGGTTATAGCTGAGTTGACATAACATGTCAAACAATATTTTAAAAAATCTAATATTAATAACTTTCTTCATTTATTACTGTATTTTCAAATGTTTATTTTAAAATAATCAATACAGAAATAAAAATTCGAACATAAAGTACTCAGTACTGAGGCAAAATCTCACTGTGACTTTCCTGTGACCACAGATAATTTAGTTTAAAAAATATAACTAAATTCCAATTTCTTTATTTACCATACATACATTGATTGGAAAAAAATGCATTAAAACTATACAGTTCTGAATTCAAAACTGTTGTCAGACGCCATTTTTAGTTAAAGAAAGTTTAAGTTTTTTTTATTATTAGATAATAGTCTGTCTACGGGGTAATATAATTAATTAATAGTATAGTGTCAATAAATTCGTAATAATGGGCTGCGTGACATAAGCTGTATTCCAAAGTTTTTACGTAGTCGAGTAATATTTTTTTTTAACTTCTTCTTGTTTATCTTTCTCATTAACCATTAGGTACTCCTGGTTATCAATGGTCAATCATTAACAGTAAGCGGCGATTCCTATCTGTTTTGAAAAGCCCAGTTCGGTATAACCACCCACGGACGGAAAGTCCTTAAAAGGTGTGTCATAAATGTGTTTATTTTTATCAGTTTTTTTATGAATAATTCATTAGTCTAAAAAGCGATTTGTTTTTTTCTATACAGTACGCTTTATAAGATAACAACGGCTCGTGTGTTGATGTTTTAAAAAAAACTCAGACGGACAGTTAGGCACAGGTAACCCCCGTTCGGTCAATCTACTTCTAACCAAGCTTAGTAGGTTAATCGTACATAAAAAAAGTAACTGAATTCAATTCAACAACAACAACTATCAAACACCAGTACTCACAGAGGTTGCGGTTTCAAATATTTATAAGTACACTTTCAATGTTGATTCTTACTAGTACAAACGTTTAGCTTCTTAGAAAGGTAAACTAGACGATTCTTGAGTAGTTTGTACACATCTTGATATAAGGGGTCAGAAATCAATAGCACTACACATACAGACAGAGTGTTTGGAATATCACTGCTCAAGACTTTCTTTATAGGTCGAGTCAAACATCGAGCGGTGTAATAAGACGACACAACGGAAGATGGTTGTAGTGTTTAAGTTAATACTAGCTGTGCCCCGCGGTGTTACCCACGGTTTTTTTATTATTTTAGCTGCGCTAAAATGACTCTGCTCTGCCTGGTGGAAAGCATGAGCAGATTCCAAGAGTGGTGGTTACCATCCTCAATGCGAATGAGTACATTGCAGCATGGTGACCCACACTATGGCCGCCTAGTGAGATGTTTCTTACGCCCCGCTTAAAGGACCCGGGATCATAGTGGGAGAGAAACACGTGCGCTGGAAGTGAGTTCCAGGTTTTGACAGCTCGGCACAGAAAGGAGGAACCGAAGCAATGAGTACGAGATCGTATGTCTACCACTCTGAAGCGGTTACTTCCAAGGCCGGCACGTGTTGTCCTGTAGAGGAAGGGGGAAGGGGGGACCAGTTGAAAGAGCTCTTCAGAACACTCTCCGTGATACGAACGATAGAGTACTGCCATAGAGGCAACATCTCTACGCAACTGCAGGGGATCGAGGGACTGGGTGACTTCGGACTGTTGAATTGTCAACAGTCCCGTGCAGTGCAACAATCCGCATTGGCGGATTGCAACTGGTCGAAAGCGTCAAACAGGTACTGTGCGGCACCATCGCAAAGATGAGAACAGTACTCCACGTACGAGTGAACCTGGGTCTTGTAAAGAAGACACAGATGCCCGGGCGAGAAGAACCGTCTCACCTTGTTTAAAACACCTAGCTTCCGCGAGGCCGCTTTATTAGTGACACTCTCAACGTATTCGCGTGGGTTGAGATCTCGGGAGATATCCATGCCCAGGATATCGAGCCTACCTTGTAATGGCATTTGAGTGTTCTGAAAACAGAGGTTATTGTTGTACCTTTATGACAACAACTCTTTCTAAATCAGCTAGTTAAAGTCTCGTTAAAACTGGTCCAGCTGCTCTAGAGATTAGCCGGAATAGACGGACAGACTGACAAAAAATTTAATAATCAGTTTTTAAAGTACCGTATATATTTTCAGCTGTTAATTTGAAACTACATTTATTTTTAAAGATGTTCAGATGAAATATGATACAAAACATTTTTGATAATCATGAAATGCCAATCTATATTGTAAAAGCTTGTTACTTACATATTACAACCATTTAACTGTACCGCCACGATTGATCTACATAGGACCACGGTTAGATAGCACTGTTATCACAAAGTTATTGAATGAAACTGAGGCAAACATTCTAAAGACAGGAAAGGTGAGGGCAACTTCTTCTGCGTCTCTTTTCAATGATGCTCGTCTCCTATTAGTCTAAGCGTGATATTAACTGTATCTTAGCAATGATATTATAGTATTCATCGTGTGCAACAACGTAACACGAGAATTATATACAATTGATATAATTAAGTACAGTTTATTGAAAATTGGTCCTTATTGAATAAAGCGGTATACAGATAAAGGTACATAGAGAAACGATATAATGGAGCGTATCTTAATCCATTACGTCGTTAAATGGCACTTAAAATTGATACCTTAATACCCGCCTCTCAATGTATTCGCCGCGTCACGATTATACAGCAAAACATTGATTTTGAAATAATTATATTATTAATGTAATCGTCGCATTACCGGAGTATCATTGTAAGAGGGCCTCTCAATTGTTATGATACAAAAAAAAAGTAAACAAGTGGACGTGCCGCTCCGCTCTTAACCTCCAGACCGGTTTGAACCGGCGCAGACGCACTTTTGAATATTTTCACTCCATACCGTACTGCCGCGGATTATTCATCTCGATAGTAAGTGTATCGATAAATGAGGTCTACAATGTTTCTAACATGATTTTTATGGGTAATACATTGAGGGAATCGATTTAATGTACTTTAGTAATGATTAATCAAAAGTAGTATCAATCCTAGACGATTACAACTAGAGTAAATAAGTAATGGAAGTACACACAGTGAACGAGATATGATAGTAAGTGTTTAGTAAGGGTTTAATCTAAAGGTACAATCCCTAAATCCCTACAGGACTTTTAGTCCAGTCGGGATGGATATAAAACTAGCCTAAAATAGAAAAAAATCCGGGGAGCGATTTTTTTTTAAATGTCGTGGGGGGGGGGAGGGGGGTACGAAGTATAAATCTCGATTTTCGAACTAATCACGGTAGAAGGTTCGCCGCCATCTTGTTTTGAAGTTAATTTTTTTCGTTTTTCTGAAATAACTCCTTAATTTTCTTGTTCATAAAAAAATTTCAACTTTAGAGCAAAAATGACAGAATCCAAGGTTGTTGGAAATTTAATTTCTCACAAGTTTGGTCATCATCATTTTTACGCTAGGATCAATATTTGCGAAATTTCCAACAACTTTGGATACTGCCATTTTTGCTCTAAAGTTGAAAATTTACGAGCTGTTTCAGAAAAACGAAAAAATTACTGTGTTTTCTGGATGACAGGTTTACTGTGTTTGTGACTGACATGAGACTGTGTTTTGTATTTTTTAAGTCTGTTATCTGTATCTATTAAATAAAATAAAAATAAAATAAATAAATAAAACGTAACAGATCAGTTTATTAACTGCAGTATAAAATAATAGAATCTCAAATCCAATCACTAAGTCGTAAACTGTGTACAAAAGCAAGAGGCTTCGTTACCCAACACACAGAGTGTTTCATGCCATAGATACGGCTCCCCACCTCCTAGCAATCAGGCTGGAGATAGATCATTATAGCTCAAGATATGATGACACTCATAACCCTATGTTTTATGCGATGGAGCTTGCGTACTATACCATTGTTGATGCATCACGCGAATGCAAATATGCACAGATTTCGTGATATTGCAGATGAGTTTAGCATAAAGCGGAAATATCACGATATAGACGGCTTTAGGTTGGTTGCCTATTGCTAAAGATAAAACATATGTAACAGGCGAAATATAATTACTCTATGAGTCTATTATGCTTATATGTGTAATGACTTACCTACTAAATAATATATTATGACTTCCTGTTGTTATAATAATAGGGGTAGTTTAGCTAGAATGGTGTCTATGAACAATTTTATTTACAACGTGTCAGCTCGAGCGAAGTGGTACCACGGCGTCATAGGTAAAGCAAGATTCATCATTAGTCTACCACTGTCCACATAATACTCTCCAATTGCACGCTACGTGGTTCAATCCTCGGCTTCTCACATACAGCTCCTGCCAGCAATCTGGTAAACTATCATCATTATACCTGGCCTGTAAACGTAAAAACATTGACCTGTCAGCCTTTTCAGCTTAAAAAATGTTTGATGGTTATTTTTGGGTTCAAGAGGCATATACAGACAGGACAATAACACAAATTATTTTCTCATAAATGTTGCTTCTTGTTCATAAAAACTTTTGTAATTAAAATGACAATACCTACCTATGCTTCACTAACACTAGGATCTAGTAAGTTCTTATACAATAGGAACAGGAACTTATATAATAGGTTAGGTCATTGTTGTAAATGGTTTGATTTCATCACAATCATATCGTGGGAGAGCCACCTTCAGCACGTATGGGCATTCTTGACCGGAGTGATAAAACGGTCTCATAGAAGACACTACTGGCACCATGGGGACTGGGGATCGTATGTCGTTCATATGGATAGGCCGTCTCAAAACTACCCTACACTGTATTCGGATATTTTTATTGAAAAGATACCTCTTTGATTTGTTTCGGCGTTTCTTCTCAGAGTGTTGTAGACTGTAAAGTTCAACTTCTAAAAATGTCTGTAAAGAATTACTTACAAAAATAAGTATACCAAACCGCCTTTACTCATTTCAGGGGGAGGAATATAAAGGGTGGGGTATTGGGACAACGCACTTGTCACTCTTAACTGGAGGTGTCTATGGGCGGCAGTAGTCATTTGCGATTAGGCTACCTGTCTGCTCGTTTGTGTCTCTATAGTATAAAAAACATGTGATGATTATTTGTTTTTTTTTTATAAAAAGTGCGTATCTAGAACTCGGTACTTCTCTGTAGACAGAAAGATACAAGGTCTTAACCCACCTTTCGGTTGTAAACACGTCTCTGTGAATTAATGTCATGTTTATTAGTATTCCATGCATGAGAATGTAGGTGCATGTTCCAATCGATAAATACAAACATGTATTTTACATTTTACGAACATGTATAGATAAAGCTATCGCCCTCACAGTCCTTTAGATAAATATTGTGTACATAACCCTTCTTTCATAAATCGCTGTGTAGGTATAATATCAGTAGTCATATTATTTAAAGTTCACAATAAATACTTTTTAAACTATACTTAGTATATATAGTACTATACTTACTTATTAATACACCAGGTGTACAGAACTATACTTTACCACTGTACCACCAATGTAAACCACATTCAGTTCAAGACAAGAGCGAGTACAACGAATATATTATATTATTCACAGTATAAGGAGCTAAGCCAGTAGTCTAGTGCTGAATCCCCTCTTTCTTATAAATTCCTAAGGCGAGTTTATTTTCAAGTAAACTAAACAATGATTGTCCCACACTGAAATCTCCACCAATCGAAACGCGAGGAAGGAAGGGCGTAGGCTACTTTTTATCGCGATAACCGACATTTACGCAGGCGGCGCCGCGAACAAAAGCTAGTGGTTTGAATATTTATAAAGTGAGATAAGATCTTGTTGGTTAATGCTTTGGTGGTCTCCGCTGTGGTGGTAATAAATATTATCGCAATTAAGCATCGACATCTACATCTACGAAATACCTGCCGCAGATAAAATTAAAGGATCTGTTTATAACATCCTAGTAATAGTACATCTGAATATCAACAGTATTTAAATCAAAAATCTATTTGAAGAAATCTTATGCGTCTGTCTTTTTACTCTAAGCTGCAAAACGGGTGGAGTGCTTGCGGAGGAACTTTCGCCAGCTTCCACTACTCTAATTTTGATAAAAAGAGTTAAAGTTATACTTAAAAATAGAAATATGTATCGCTTATTCGAAATATTGATTTAATAGTAAACGTATACTACTAATTCATTTATCTACATTCATTCAATGAAGTTGTAGGAATGTTAATATAAAATAATTATCATTTCTCGAGTGCTTTAAGTACAAGTTACGAAAACGGGTTGAGCAATCAGCCAATGATAAATGTACTGTCACTAAGAAGCCGACACTTTTTTAAAGCTGTGTCTCAGTAAAAATAACACTTAATGCACACTTTATACAACTTTATTAAACCGGTGTCCATATATTGAAGTAATGGATACATTCGACTAATGGCCGTTTGGTCGACTACTAATTCTTAGCGGGACATAATTGTCATTTGAAGAATTTTCTACTCTTTTTCTATTGGTTGTACAATCACCTTATTTGATTCTCTCGGTTCTCTTTCTACTGTCAGTAACGCCTATATTTTATTGTATTACTTACTAATATTTTGTTTTGACGTCAAGTGACGTGACGTGAGACGTCATTTTCGTGCATTTGTTGGTTTTCCTTTGTCAACTTCCATTTCTTGAAAAAGATAAATAATCTGAGTACTTAACATCAATATATATAAAAATCAATGCCACTTTTCGTTGTAATTTTATAACTCAAGAACGGGCTCACCTATCCAAACCAAATGTTTGCTTTGTTCGGACTATTTAGTAGATGGTTTATATGAAGTTTGCACAAAATCGGTCTAGCGGTTCTTCATATATCGACATACACGCGGGTGGAGCCGCGGGCAACAGCTAGTATAATAAGTTTTATTGTACCAAATCCCGTTTGTGCTAACAATATTTATTAAAGAAATGTTTTTTTTTAATGTTTATTTACTATGATAACACCTGTGTATTTGGGGATGCCCGATCTACCATCAGCACTAAAGGAGATAAAATTACTTGCAGCTTCGGGGGTTTTTTTTTTATGTATGGCCCGCCAAAATGACTCTACTCTGCCTGATGGAAAGCATAAGCAGAATCCAAGAGTGGCGGTCACCATACTCACTGCGAATGCAGACAATGCAGTATGGTGACCCACACCATGGCGGCCTAGTGATGCTGCTGCATGTTTTAGTCTAGTCAACAAGTATGGAACTTGTTGACTAGACTATTTGGGCCTCCGGTCTCGCACTCACCAACGAAACACGATAGCACGAACGCTGTCATTTTACGTTGATTTTCTGTGCGAGGGTAGTACCGCCCCGGTCGAGCCGGCCCATTCATGCTGAAATCAGCGTGACTTTACTACCTACAGGGCTTTGGCTTTGTTCTGGGACTGGTCGTTTGAATAATAAACTTACTTAAATTGAGTTTTCATTTATTGTACGCAAGAGTCGCTTTGTTATAATAACGTTAATTGAGTTTCAAATAACCTTTTAAGCCGAACCACGTGGTCCATAAACTGTCCACTGCTGGACATGGGCCTCTCCGTGGAAAGGCCTACTAAGCTGAAGAAAGAAAGCTTTCCTATTCCCTGATATACAAATATAAGTCAAGCTTTAAACTAATGTTTAGTTAATAACCTATCCGTAACTTGTCTAGTTTCTCATGACAAGTTCATAATTTACAGTAAATATACATAAAATGATACAGCCTTTGGCATTGGCATTAAAATGCATGTTATCTGCATTATTAATTGATCAATTACGACATTTACGACCGAGAGAGGCGGCGGCCCTATCAATTGAAGCGCTCAAATGATATAACTAAAGTAATCGAGATGCCATTCTGAACGCGTTTTAAATAATTACACCCAAGAAGGTACTGTTTTAGAGAATCGATTTATTAGTATCATCACATGTTAATGAAAACTGTAATAGATGGTTTAAAAAAGATACTTCAACTAAATTTCAACTCTCCGTTCTACTGAATAATGTTTAGTTTAGCTATTAATAGACTTTATTAAAGTAGTTTCACACGCGAAAGAGTACGTTTACAGTGATTGCCCGGAGGTAAAACGTCAGTTGGAGTGCACTCCTTAGAATCCAATAAAGTATATGGTTCAATGAAGTGTAGTTTTCTAAAGTCATGTTCAGTGAACAAAACTTACGTTCAGATGGCGTGCTTTGATCGTGTCTTGAGCACATTTGCTTCAAGTCAGTGCTGAAGTTTTGCATTTACTGTTTATTTAATAAGTTTTAAAACTTTTTGTGGACTAATACTAGATATAAACAATGACATGACAATATTTCTAGTACCTGTGGGGGAATGGATCCTCCGACCAGGCGAGGTGATCATGCCTGGCGGGCCACGGCCTAACGGTTGATGTTGGGATGTTGTAATCGGCGCGAGAACTTCTATTGCGCAATGCAGGATTGGTAGTTTCTTCGTGTAGTGTAGTACATTACTCCGTAGTTCAGTGTATCTGCGGTAGATGGCGCTGTAGTATATTTCTGTTGCGCTGTATGTGGAAATCGCCACAGCATCTTAGAAAGTATACCTTATCATTTTAAAATTTCAATTCATTTTTGAGTGTTTTTACATATTTTTTTATGGAATAGTAGGCAAACGAGCAGAAGTATCACCTAATGGTAATATAAGCGATTACCGCGCCCATAGACACCCGCAACGCCAGAGGCGTTGCCGGGGATGGGGAGGGCAATGGGAGGAGGGGTTGGGCTATGGGCCTCCGGTATCCTCACTCGGTGAAACACAGCGCAAGCGCTATTTCACACCGGTTTTGTGTAAGGCCGTGGTATCATTCCGGTCGAGCCATTCCATTCATGCCGAAGAGTGGCTCTCCCACCTGTTTATACATGTTTATATATTTTTTTAAATGTCTATTATTTAAATGAAAATATTAAAAGCACATGGCCAAACGCATGTTTTGGTCATTGAAGGAACGTTTCTTTAGATATTTAAAACAAAATTGCTTTCTATATTCAATAATTTCTTTAAAACCACGATAATATGTTTCGTGGTTTTAAATTAAAGTTTTTACACAAAGTACCTACAAAGCTACTAACGTCCTTGAAACCAACTGTTATAAAAAGTGGTCTGACAAGCATACCACAATAAGAGGTCTGTCGGTCTGGTTCCGTCTCAATACAATCATAAACATATGGCATTCTTCCGTAACGGTGAGTTGTATCAGATGCCGATGCATCTATAAGTACCAATATGAGGAACTCTATATTTTTTTAAAGTATATGTTTAAAAGCACTGAACTCAAATATATTACGAGTATAAATATCAGACAGATTTTAATGCTTTCTTTTGTATTCGAAACTGAAGAAGGTTATGTGTAGAATAACGCTACGATTTTTAGAAGTGAATGCAGATTAAATTACGAAAAACGGTTATTCTATAAACGATATATTTGATACTAGTGGTTGCCCGCGGCTCCGCCCGCGTATATGTCTAGCCTATGTGTTATTCTGATGTATAAGCTATATTACTGTAAGTTTCATCCAAATCCGTTCAGTAGTTTTTGCGTGAAGAAGTAACAAACATACACACAAACTTTCGCCTTTATATATTAGTGTGATGATAGTATAGTATAGATAGGCTATCAATATAGTAATAGGTTATTCAATATAGTACTTACATGTTCATGGTAGTAGAGCCACACTGATTTCGGCGCGAGCGCGCCTACTCAACCGGGGCGGTACTACCCTCGCACAGAAGATCAACGAATAATGAAAGCGTTCGTGGTGACGTGTTTCGTTGGTGAGTGCGAGACCGGAGATCCAACGATGCAAAAGCATCACAAGGCCGCCGTGGTGTGGGTCACCATGCTGCATTGTTGCATATTGTCTGCATTCGCAATGAATATGGTGAACACCACTCTTGGATTCTGCTTTTCCTTTTCATCAGGCAGAGCAGAGTCATTGTGGCAGGTCCATACATAAAAAAAAAAACACAGTTATAACATACTTATTAATGACAAACTCTTCGAGCATTTTATTTTAAACTTTTCATACAGTTACATACATGCATATATTATATAATGAGTAGCAGTGTACCTGATTATTAATTAATGCCATTTAATTATATAGAAAACCTCACAAGATATTTATTTTTTTGATCAGTCACTTAGCATGTTTAAATCCCTATTTTTATATCACCTTTGGTAAGATGTAACCGCACTTTCTATAACTTAAGGAAACTTTTCCTCAAACAGATAAGGGTTTGTTCAAGAAAACCGCCATCACGTAAACCTTACCTTCGGCGGTTGAATGGCGCTATCGAGCTCCATTAAGTGCACACCATTATTATATTATTATAACTCAACAAAGACGGAATCCACCTCGTCATCTGTCGACAGTTAAGATACTATAGGGTTGTCACGTTACTAGCATGAAAATTTAATGTTTCACGAAAATATTAGAATAATCTGCAGCATCATCTCAATGGCCCTATTAGGTAGCTTTAAAATTTATGAAACTAATAACTATTCCTATCTTTTGCTATGCCTTTAAATATTTGTTCATTAATTGCCCAGGATCGACAGGAAAGCAATTTGTGTCCTACAACACTAATATTAACTCAATAGCTGCTTAGCTGGATTTATGAACTGCCTCGGTGGCGCAGTGGTAGTGTATGCGACTGCTGTGCTTGAGGTCTCGGGTTCGATTCCCGGGTCGGACCAAATGTTTGTATGGATTGCAAATATTAGTTTCGGAGTTTGGGTGTTATCTATGTATGCATTTACAAAAAAAAGTATATATGTATTTGTATCAGTTGTCTAGTACCCTTAACACAAGCATTGCTTCGCTTGGGACTAGATGGCGTTGTGTGTTAAATGTACGGAATATTTATTATGTAACAAAGTCTTAATATCTAGCTAGGTTTATGTAGCAAGATATTAATGTTCTTATTACATTAAAATATTATATAAATGTTGCAGTAGTGTAAAAAAATAATAATTCAAAACCCGAAGATTAATGTTTTAAAGAAAGTATCCTTCAATTTGGGAATTTTCATACTTGTATCGTTACATAATCATTAATATAGTTATTCTAAAAACATGTATCAAACAAGAAGTTATAAATATTGTGTGGCAGCCCTACCATCATAGATATGATGACGTATAATTACGTCAGAGCTCAGGGGCGGCGCGCATCAATCTCGCGGCTGTACGCACATGACGTTACTTGCAGTTTCATCGCGACCCCACGCTGTACCTACGCAGTTTTTCTCAAGCGGTATCATTTATTTCTATGGTTTAAGATTGCTACATTTATATCTATAGATAATTACCATTTACCGTTCCTATTTTAGTTAGTATTTTTTATGTATGCTAAAGGGATTCTACAGTGCTTGATGGAAAGCATAAGCAGAATTCAAGAGCGGTGGTCACCATACTCATTGTGAATGCAGACAATGACACAATGCAGCATGGTGACTCACATTATGACACAGACAGGTTACAGTATATTTTAAAACAAAATTTCGGTGCCCCAATAATGACGATCCCGAAAAAAAAACAGAAGGAAAACGAACAAATTTTTTTTTTTTACGCTTAACTATGGAGTTTTTGATAACGTGAAAAAGCATGCGCTTCTTATGTACTCATTGATTAATAAATACGAAACTACATTTAAATCATTGATTTCTAAGAAATAATTTTCTTTCTGTTTTTAAAACCGCAAAAAAGGTAAACTTTGGTACTTAATTTCTCTGACACTAGACCGTATTGGCACGCCGCTGTTTTACTCGGACCCTTCTAATACAAAGCCCTTTCAATCTATGGAACGAATAGCAAATTTCCGTTTTCACTGTCATATTACACACTGTGCGGCGTAGCATACTTAGTTACTGAATATTTATTAAGTTTATTCTGATAATAAAAATAATTCTAAACCGGTAATCATTCACCGTTTATCTACAACGAGCTCAAACGAGTTATTACATTGGTATTATATAAGTATTATAGTTATTCCTGAGGCAGACATAACCGTAGGACTCAGCTATGCGAATGTTTCTCGGTAATTGCAGCCATCATCCTTCCGTTAGACCTTAGGCTCTTCAATCAGACCTAATTTTCTTTTAAATATAACAAATTCTATTATTTTTAACCGACCTCAAAAAAGGAGGAGGTACTCAATTCGACCGTATACATGTTTTTTTTAATGTGTGTTCGGGGATAACTTCGTCGTTTATGAACCGATTTTAATGATTATTTTTTTAATGGAAAGGAGATATCCCAACGGTGATACCATGATAAGGACACTAAGATCTGATGATGGCATCCAAGAGAAATCGAGTCAAACCTTGAAGTCGGTTTTTATTTTGTTAAAATTTTATATTATTTATATGGATTATAATCTATTTGCCTTCTTAAATGGCTCTTAAATGTTGCACCTATATTTTTCCGAATAACCGTGTGACGAGTTTTATCTGTCTTTAGGGTCACTGCTTCGCTCTTAAGCCCATAGCATGATGATAAATGTTCTACAACTATTTTATTTATTTGTTTATTGCTTATATTTTTTCAGAGTACCTAAACAGAAATATTAAGTGCAAATCTATGACTAGTACTGTTAGCACGAATAACTGTCAATGACACATCAACATCAACAACCCATAACGTCCCACTGCTGCTCGGGTCTCCTCTCAGTCCCCACGCTTGCCGAGTGCGGATTGGGGACTGGCAAGACAACGTTGTGGCTATGTAATCTTGCCGTTGGATGTTGTTAAGCCGCCCAAAGGCCACCAATTAAGCTTCACGACTGTTATCCTACGATAACAACCGGGACCGACTGCTTAACGTTACCTTCAAATCACGAAGACGCTCATGGTAACATGCCACTATCGGTCACCCATCCAGGTACTGACCGCGTCATCGTTCCTTAACCTCGGTGATATAATATTAGTATAGATTAAAATACTTCCTACACTCAAGATCTAGTCCCCGAAGAGGTAGGACATATTAAACAGGAGCAAAGGCATATTAAACTACTACATTTTACATTACAGTACCTAGAGGACCGAGATTTGCTCGGTATTTTTTTTGGAAAATTTTCTAAACCTGAACACTAGCTAGAATGATTTATCGCCCTCGAAACCCCTTGCATACCTATTAAATTTCATGAAAATCGTTGGAGCCGATTCCGACATTCAGTTTATTTCTCGGTTTAAGGTATATACAACGTAGCAAACCTTAAAGAATAAAATGGGCACAATAAATTTGTACTATTTAAAACATTTTTAATGTTAACTAGTTGTTGCCCGCGGCTCCGCCCGCGTATATGTCGGTTATCGCTGCAAATAGTAGCCTATCTGTTATTCTGATGTATAAGCTATATTCCTGTCAAGTTTCATCCATATCCGTTCAGTAGTTT
Source organism: Diaphora mendica (assembly GCA_949125395.1). NCBI lineage: Eukaryota > Metazoa > Arthropoda > Insecta > Lepidoptera > Erebidae > Diaphora > Diaphora mendica. Next base: position 28,901,514 of record OX421318.1, on the reverse strand, counting down.
TTGCGTGAAAGAGTAACAAACATCCATCCTTACAAACTTTCGCGTTTATAATATTAATAGTAGGATGATAGAAATAGTAAGAAATTGAAAGTCTTCTTGTTCCAAATATAGCAAGACTGTCAGAGTATATTGAATGTAACAAATCGTACAGTTTATTTTAAATGCCGCCAATTTTGTATCCTGTGACAGAAACCTCGAAGACATTCACCTGCTGGCAATATTATCATTAAATATATATGTTTATGAACCTGTACCAACAGAAAAAATAAGAATATAAAGAGATTAAGTAAATATATGTACATTCACACTTACCAACATGGCGCAGTTATTTCTAAAATTATTAGGGCCAGTGTCTGAATAGTATCTTTATGAAACATATACCTATCATGTTACAATTAGGCTCGAAGATGACGCACTGTGTATTGTGAGTGTTAATAGGTACTAGGTGTTACTAGTTATCATAAACTGGGTTCGTTTTTACAAGCTTTTTAATTACTTGCAATGTATGTATGTATGGATGCTTGTATGTTCGGGTGGAATCTTGCAACTCAATTTTGAAGCAGATATCTTTAACCGATTTTGCTGAAATTTTGCAAGCTTAAGTAGGTATACAGCGTGACAATACAATATTATAATGACATGGAGCTGATGTGATGCTGGAGCTGGAAGGTGGCCATAGGAACTCTGTAAAGGAACGTCGCAACATCATCGAGTTTGGACTCGTTTGATTCGTCTCAAGGGATTCTAGTAAAAGCTTGTTTTTAAAAAGTTTTTTAATTCAATTTATTATTTAGCATCACAGTATTCTTAAACTGAGACAATAGAGATACAGTATAAAATAAAGTCGATGCCACTGTCTATTAGTTCATTTTAATGCAGTTTCCAGCAATAAATAATTATTCTCCTTTAATAAAATAATTACAGATTAATGATCAAGTAAATCTCTGATAAACTGTAAACTAACTTCAACTGTACATTCATATACCCAGGTAAGTATCACAATATACACATTTAGAAACAGTGGTATTATTTCCCTCATTACAGAACACTCGTGGCATGGTCTGCCCTCGAACAAGCTGCTCGAGGCCGGTAATGACCAAAGTACGCGGTAATGCTGGCGAATGGCGTGTGCCTGCCATCATTGGCAAGGTTCACATGCACCGTGATGTAACGGAAAACGTAATATTATATCTCACCAGCACTAAACCGCGGTTTCGTTCGCATTAAAGTGAAATTTTCAATCAAATGTTATATAAATATATATATAGGATAAAATGTACCTTAATGCCTTGCCCTTCTGGGCTCAATGCCAAACAGTTACCAAATACATCCAGCTACTTCGGTTTAGTTGAGTCACAAACATGCATTCGATAAGTTTCAATTATAACAGTAGATAAGATCATCATCATATTCCTAGCTTTTATTATTCCCAAGATTTGAGGTCGGCTACTAGTTCAACTGGTTTTACCTGAATATCAGTTTTTATACGGAGCGACTGGCATTGGACCCCCGCAACCCTGAGGGCGAACTGAATTCGATGATTGAACTAGTTGTCAGTACATTAGAGGGCACTGACTTCTCAATAACGATTGCCATAGATGTTCATGACGACCAGGACCGACGACTTAACGTGCTCTCCGAGACACGGGCGGGAAACACCGCCATCTTCCGTACTCCGGGTTGCCATTAAGAATTTCTTGTAAGAAAAACCCAACAGCAGTCCGACCCGTGAATCGAACCCGAGACCTCTTGATCTGCAGCCGCTTACGCTAACCACTAGACCAACAAGGTAGTCTATAACAGTAGATAATATACATGTAAATATTAAGATCTCATAAAACTAGGGCCTTTTAATAATACAAAATAGTTTTCTTGGGAAAACAAAGTTAGGTAATCATAAAACAGATTAACATTTTTTAACAAATTTTATTTTGAACGTGTGTCGATGACGATTGCATTCAGCATTCAAGAGAACTAACAGGCCAGCCAGCAAATGGTAACAACTATTAAACGTTAAATCTTTAGTTTACAGATCTCAGTGACGAATTTCTTATAGCCATAAAAAATGGACTATCTGACCTGTATAAGGTCAAATTGACAATTTTTTTATGGCTTCGTTATATATGTGAAACCCATAAAGTGACGAAACCTGTATGGTGTTTACGCCATTTTTCCCATTACGAGCGGTGTCTACTAGATACAAATTGTATGAGAATCACATTAGCCCACTTTCCGCTACTTAGTAGTCGGCCGAGGCATAGCGACCAATCTTGCTACATTTACTATAGACAAATTTACTGGGAAATGCTATTTTTTATTGCAATTAAAAGATAATAATGACAATAATATAATATCATAGCACATGAATCTGTACAACTCTTAGTAAGATTATAACTTAATTAGTGTTATATTATGCTAATGCTGCTGAAATGTTTCCCATCATCACAAGGTTCATTAATTATCAGAGTCATTAAGTAATTTAAGTAGGCAAAAATTAAGGCATTTAAATACACTAGCATTTTTTAAAACACTCTTTAAAAGTATTTAATTTTTTATGTAAAAGCAGAGAAGACACAGTATATAAACATGATTAGGATTAAAAGACATGGGGTGAAAAGGACTTATTTTAAGGTCCCAGGTCTCAAAGATATAAGGAAAATGACCACAAATCTGCTAAGACGAAATGGTCGGACGTGATTTAAGATTGAACTAAATAACGTACCTATACTCAAATGAGTTGAGTTGAGAATAGTCGACACGGAGAAGAGAAGCATGCAAAGGCAAGGGATCAAGAAAGAATAAAGAATGAATTAATTGAAATCAGTTAAAGTAATCTCGTACAAATAATATACTATACATCTAAGTTTCCATCTGACCGCCTAAATTATGCTATGATTACGTTAAACAGAATATTATACATAGCGTTTCTATAACTGTTTCACAATTGAATATTGAATAACAAAAGCACTGAGAACTAGAAATGTTCTCACTTATAATTATAATTTGGAAACAATCATTGTTGCGTGAAGTAATTTACACTAGGTCAATAATTTGTGGAAAATTGTTTGTTCGGAGCTTTGAGGCCAGAGCACTGACAGGCCCACTCACTTCTGGTGCCAACATAATACGTAGCTAGTTACATTGCGTTTGTAAGATAATGATGGTGATCAAATTCGATCGTAATATATATATTTTTAACCAACAATCTGTAAAATGCTAAATTGCTGAACACAATTTCTGTATGACGCTGTTAAGTCGGATCATATGTGTAGCAAAATTTCTTACGAACGTGGGTAATTACATACTGACAATGCAAGGGTACAGAGAGTTAATTTCGCTAAAGCTTTAAAACATCTGTCAATACTTGTTGTTGAAAGGAAACTAAAGCTTACAGAGAGAGAAGCTTGCTTCTTTTCTTTTTAACTAGAAACGGGAACATCCCAAAACCAGTTAAGGATAATTCTAGGTCAACAGTATAACTGCTACTGAACATTCAGATTGCGTCAAGAAAAATATAAAGGTAGTGTTATAGCTACCTTACTCTTAAACACTAAAAATGCACTAGTATTATTATGTTTCTTATCTAAACTATACAAATACTTATAGTTAATACCTTTCTTCTCTTATAGTTAATTGTACACGGTCATGGCTGTTGGCAGCCATGTCAAATCGATATGCAAACTCAATGCATAGATTCTAATTTGTTTTAAACGATTCGTGTCACTCAACAATTCAACTCGTTTTTTAACCGATGTCGAAAAAGGAGGAGGTTATTTATTCGACTGTATTTTTTTAATGTTTGTTACCTCATAACTTTCGACTGGGTGAACCGATTTTGTTGATTCTTTCTTAATTTGAAAGCTGGTGCTTCCTGTGTGGCCCCATTTCAATTTAGTCCAGTTCTTAAAGTCGTTTTTTTTCGATTTCTATAAAGGAAGTTCTGTATTCAATAATTATGAATCTTTGTCCGTCCGTGATTTTTTCATTAACTTATGGTCTTATTCTCATGATTAAATTTATAAAACACGTTAGTGGTTCATATTTTTACAATATTTACACTTTTATAATATTCGTGAATGATTATTTTTTAAATATTATTCCCATTCTTACAACGTAATCAATCACATACGCGAAAGTGTTTTTTTTATGGAATAGGGAGCAAACAAGCAGACGTATCGCCTGATGGTAAGCGATTACCGCCGCCCATGGACACCCGCAACACCAAAGGCGTCACAACTGCGTTGCCGGCCTTTGGGGGATAGAGAGGGGGATGGGGGTTTGGGGTATGGGCCTCCGATGTCCACACACACTCACTCGGTGAAACACAGCCCAACCTCACAGGTTTTCTGTGTGGTCGTGATATCACTCCGGTCGAGCCCACATACATACCGAAACGTGGCTCTCCCACGGATTTAAATAAAAGCCTGCAATAACCCCGTGCCACCTAAGTTGTAGACCAGGTAGGCGCTCATGAGTTGCGGTAATCAGATTACATCAAGCAACCCGTCGGCTATTGAACATACATCATATAAACCCGGTCATTTATCTATGTACATAACGATTTTTATGCATGCATATGCGCTTTCTACTGCACCAAGTGTTTTGGGTTCAAATCCCACATGAGACAACACTTTCTGTGATCTACAAATTGTTGTTCTGAGTCTGGGTGTTCTTTGTGTCCGTGCCATGTATTTTTGTGAAGTTCCCCGCAACACAGGGTATGTATATTCCTATTGCGGGAGTTGTCTTGTAAAGGAAAATAAATCAAAGAAATAAATATGTTTCATTTTTATGTTTAGGTATAAGCTCACTAGGCGGCCATAGTGTGGGTCACCATGCTGCAATGTCCTTATTCGCATCGAGGATGGTGATCACCACTTTTGGAATCTGATCATGTTTTCCATCAGGCAGAGCAGAGTCATCTTGGCGCAGCTATTACATAAAAAAAACATTTTGCTGACTACTAATGATGGTGGAGGTGTGGGCAAAATAATCATATCATTTAAATATCGTAATCAAAAAATATGGTATCATATTAATGAGAAGTATTATGATATAAAATATTAACTTTACGAGCGATTAATGAGAACCATATTTCAAAAATCATTTACAGCATCATAAACTATGTAATAAATAGAAAAATGAATGTGTTTCGACATATTTACGATTAATATGTCATTAATTTATTTTAAATTTCAAATTGCTAGTGATTTTAGTCATTAACTAACGTAGCTTAAAACTAGAAAAGAGGAATTAAATGTCTAATGTTTTATTTAAAACTCATAAAGATCAATTTATCGATATAATAGGACGGTATGCATGTATTTATATCGGTTGTCTAGTACCCATGATAACAAGCTCTGCTGAGTTTGGGACTAGGTGGCGTTGTGTGTTAGATGTCCGAATATATTAATTTATTCAATCATGTGACATAAATATTTGCAATTTATGACTTCCCGTTATACATATATTTACTCTATAAGCTTCTTTATTGCTCATAAATTATATAATTATAGAAAGTTCCTATAAGCTTAAGCATATTATACATTCAAAAGCAAAATAAAGAGACGGAAAAATTTTAAATTTATCTAGACCTTAAGAATTTAATTGATCATTTTGAAAGAGTCAGAAGGTCCTCAGAAAATCAAATAAAAAAGCGTTAAAAGCAATCGAAAGCTAAAATAAATGTTACTCTCTTATTATAAAAATACATAAGGCGCCGAGTATACACTGAAATACCCAGACGAATGAATGAGTGGGCTTCGGCAAATATGGCTCTTTATAGCTCACTATTACGGCATCTTACTTACGTTTCCAACTTCTGAAAACATTCCTAACACTTTATGTAGTGAAAACGGTAACTTACTGAAACAATGTATTGAGAGATTCGTCATCGTAAGCGCAAATCTTTGAAGAAGTCTACACGTGGTGGTCGGCAGGAAATTATACTTTATGATCTTTACTTTAAGTTACCTTTAGGTTTCTCTTCAGAATAATGCAGAAACATCTCAATAGGCCGTAATGGTGTGGGTCTATGCTGCATTTTTGCATTGTCTGCACAGTGCATGCATAGTGACCACGAATCTTGGATTCTGCTGATGCTTTCCATCAGAGTATAGTCACTTTGGTAGGCTCATACATAATAAAGCATCAAGAGTTGTGGAGTATGGGGGTTAAATTCTGGTTAACGCAAAAAGTACTTAACTACGGTTTAAGTTTTGAAAGCATTCTGGAATAACATTCACCAATGTACCAATAATATTAAAATAATAGTTTAGGTTTTAATATCTCAATCAGTTTCTGTTAATCAAGTTTGTTACGATAGCATCATTCCGTACGAGTATGCCTATGATAATAAAATAAGTAATGTGGCTGCTTAGAGGTAATATTACTCGCCTAATGGGCGCTAATGTTATACATACTTAGCAAGTTTGAGGCGCTTGAACGCGCATCGCAATTCGGAAACATCGCTCCGCATCACCTACTTGACATCTTGTGCATAATTTGCGATTAATTTGCTACTACGAGCTATCAGTGAAGTTAGTAGCTGTGATAAGTTTACCAAAAATTGTTTTATTGTTATGTAATATGGATTTCAGTTCAGCAAGTATTGTTTAGTTCATAGATTTCAGTTTTTTGTGTTATAGAAATAGGCAATTTTTTTAGTTAAATTAAAAGATTGTTTCATTATTATTACTGATACCAGCCGCCTGAACCAGCAACCATAAGCCGTTACAAGGACATTCCTTTATTTAAACGCGACAACTCTTTTGTTGACCGAAGGTATAGAATCTCCTACCTTTCTCCCCATTCTCCCCACAATAATATTACAGTTCGTTTTGCTGACAATTTATGGGGTGGTCCATTCACACCCGAGACCACACGACGCCAAATAAATAGCAACAAAGTTACACTGCCCGCTGTATCTCTTACATTCAAGAGTACATTTATTGCAAGCGTGAGGTCATGGCACAAGTTCGTACAGAAACGTGTTTTACCTGAAATTAATTTGTTTCTTGTTATACATTATATTTAAATCTTGGCTTTCTTGTAAGTTCAACAATTACCTTATACATATACTAGCGTTCCGACCCGGAATCGCACGGAGGTCTTTGATATTCTCGGATTTAACCTACTATAATATTTTCTGCCTCCGAAAACCAAGACTATGCTTGTGCAAGCCCTTATCTTCCCCATAATAGACTATGGTGACGTGTGCTGTTATGACCTGAATGCAGATCTTCTCGATAAACTAGACCGTCTTCTTAATAACTGCATTCGATTCGTTTTTAATCTCCGTAAATATTATCATGTATCCTCTTTCCGCTTGCAGCTCAACTGGTTACCAATCCGTCCAAGACGAGAACTACGTGCTCTGACAGTATTATACTCCATTTTAAATAACCCTTCATCACCAACATATTTAACCTCTAACTTCCAACTACTATGTAGCAATCACAACAGAAACCTTCGGTCCAGTAATAACCTCCTTCTTCGTTGTCCCGCCCATACGTCTGAATTTGTTGGTTCATCTTTTGTTGTTCGCTCTGTTCTTCTTTGGAATGAGCTCCCTCTCGAAATCAGGATGGCCACCAATACTTTTTCCTTTAAGACGAAAGTAAAGCAATATCTTAATAAGCAACTGGCAGAAACATCATCCTCATAACTGTCATCCACTATTTTTACTATGCGTATGTGTATGTATTGTATGTACTTGTATATTTTTATATGTATGTATTTAGTTGTATGTATAATATGTATTAGTTTTTGGTCTGTTCGTTAGATTTATATATATTATGTATATTTGATATGGTATTTGATCTGTCTATTTTAATACAATTATTTGTCAAAAAGCACCTACTTTTCGTTTTCTCTGCATCGCCCAATGGTTGACTGGTAGAGAATGCCTGAGGCATTAAGTCCGCCAATGCACCACAAGTGCATAATGTATTAAATAAATAAATAAATAAATATATCTACATGCAATATACATAAAAACCTTCCTATCGAATCACTCTATCTATTGTTGAAAACTGCATTAAAATCCGTTGAGTAGTTAATGCCAAAGATCTAAGCGAACAGACAGCGGAAGCGACTTCATTTTATTCTATTTAAAGATATTCGCTTTTAATGTCAATTGAATTCAGTCCCAAGGGTTTTTTTCTTCGATACAAACTACGTTTCTGATATCGTACGTCTGAATAGAAATGTGATATCGATTTACTTTTAAAAGAAAGAAAGAAATTTAAAATACCACCTTAAAGCCTCATGACTAAACATGTGTAGTAGTCTGATACAAATTATAATCACAAATTTTAACAAAAAAAAAACTTTCACAAATTTCAACACGGGAAGCACCAGCTTTCAAATAAAAAAAGAATCAACAAATTCGGTTCACCCAGTCGAAAGTTATGAGATAACAAACATAAAAAAATAAAAAATACAGTCGAATTGATAACCACCTCCTTTTTTGAAGTCGGTTAAAAAGGACCATTGTGAGACCTGAAACTTGACTAGTTTCAGGTCTCACAAAGGTCCTTTTTAACCGACTTTAGCTACTCTAAGTGATCACATGAAAAACCCCGTATACCTCCAATATTCATTTATCTATGCTTCCTGCGAAAACATTGCATAAGGCGAACTTAATGCCAGCAATATCTATTAAGTTACTTTGTTGTATAATTTGGCAATCGATTTAAAATATAAAAGTCCAAAATGTATATGTCTAAAATATGGAGGTCGATAATCTTATATTCTAAATTCACACATCTTTAAAACGCGTCCGCTTGTACTTACACCACACCCGCAGCGCGTTTTTGTTCTAACTCGTTAGAGCGCTGCACCACTTGACAATTTGTCAGCATGATTTGCGGCCACGTCCCACATGTACAACATTTGCATTTGTTTATAGACATACACCGGCCCCATATCCTAGCACTGAACTGGTACCACTCACCAGTTAAATGACCGCCATTATCTATGGAAATTGATATGGATTTATGTATTGCAGATATCCCTTTTTTATTTTGATTATGTGCGGTTGCTGGAGTTTATTTCTGCAGTTCTGTATATGGTTCTTTGGTATTACATAGTATGAATATGGTATTTTATTGCAATTTTTTCTTTGACTTTAATCTAAAGGAGTGTAGCTGTATAGGATAAATGATTTAAAACTGGTTATATTTTCATGATTGCTTTTAATTCAGTTAAAGAAAATTACTGACTATGAACTAAGAGAGGAAGTCGCTTACCAATGGATCTGTCTGTATTGAAAACTAGCTTTCGTACATGGCAAAAAGGCTGGTAAAAAGAAGCCTATCCTTCCTCAAAAATCAAAAGATCTCCATTGTAAATTTCATCTAAATCGATCTAGCCTCGACAGACAAAATAGACAGAAATACAGAGGGAATTACTTTTGAATTAACATTATTTATTACTAGTAGAGTATGCATAAAATAATAATTCTTCGTATTTAAAAAAAAAAACTCTTAACTGTTCGATATTTTAGTTTCCTTAGGAAGTCGACACCGCCTAATTCTACGAAATATAACAAAATTATTGTTTGTAAAGTTTCGCGGCTTGTAGAAAATAATTACATTTGTACAGTAGTTTTTAGAAGCTAGTTTTACCAACTTTGTATTTAATAGTAACGACATGATATCTCACTAACTTATAAGTTAACACATTAAAGTGTACGGTATTGTTACAGATCACATGTCCGTAATACCCAGGCACCATGTCAGCGGTGATGAGCACGCTGTCTATGATTAGCGGCGGACGGCGCGCGCATCGCAAACTCGGCTGCAGGTAAATCTCGAATTATTATCATTCTGCATTCAGGAAACTTCAAACCCAGAAGCAGTGCAGGAACCTTGCAAAGGCTAATTTGTACTTTGTAACATCAAGCTTAATAGCTCGATTGTTTTTGGTCTTTAGTCTAAAGATGTGTTTAAAAGAAATTCAACAGTAAACCGGTACGTCCCCAAGTCATTGGACATAGGTAGTCATATCGTATATTATTAATAAAAGAGTCTGCAAGTAAAGTTTAGGGTTTACTTGCAGACTCGGGGCTGTGTCGATTGTATTTCACGCTCAACACTTTTGGTAAAATCACGTAATAGTCAAGAGTATATTTAGCTGAATTCTAAGTCTGGAGGTTATTTAAACAATTAATTTCCTTCAGCATTGCAAAGCTACACCTTACTTATCTGATACAAACCTCTTATAAAATGACAGTAAATAAGTTGCAGCCAAAGAAAACACCTTAAAGAGATTGTTTATATGTTTTTTTTAACTTTTAACGAAATCATTAAATAGTATGATTCTTCCACATTAAATGAAAATGAAAAAAATCTTTATTTGGAACTGATAACAAAATTACAAAATCATAAAATGTGTTTGATAATGACTGCATTAGTGAAACACTGGCGCAGTCACTAACGCCCACCTTTGGATGTGGTGCATACGTTCCATGTCTTTTTTACCTTAATAAAATTATAATTTAATTTAATTAAAATTTAAGACCTTTACTCTACTCTAAATAAAAATAAACTTGTGTTTGAGGATTTTAAGGTGCGGGTGTGTATTTCTGAGTGTGTTGTAAATGTGTGCACGAGTGCGTGTGTTTATGTGAGTGCGTGTGTGTGTATGTGAGAGTACTTGTGTGTGTGAAAGCGTGTGTTGCATTATATAGTTGCGATTAAGTCTTCAGTGTTTTCGTAGGTTAAACCAAGGAGCCACGCAATAACTCGCGATTTACACTCTAGCATAGTAGTGGGATAATTGTTTAAAATTTTATTTATTTTATTATACAACAAGGGGGCAAAAAAGTGAAAATGTCGTTTAGCAAGTTGTGTTTTACAAAATTCTATTCTGAAAACTTTATCCACTCTGCGCTTCTTTGGATTTGGAATAAAGGGGAGATTTGCGTGTTGCCGAAGTATGACTGTTAAGAGGAACAGTTTTCTAACTGTTAAAATTACTAGTTCGTGGTATAGCTGAGACGTAGCGAACCATATAAGTCTAAATAAAAAAATAAAAATTTAACGCAACACCACAGTTTACGGGGTTCTTAATACTTCTGTTACACTTATCTCTGAAGAAGTTTGGCTTTTTTTATTGAGATGAGAGCGTAAGAAAGCTTCATTTTGCTGTAGCTTATAACAGCATTATTTAAAAAGTGAATTACGTCAATGCATTTAACAAAAAAAAAAGTAAAAGGGTAACAGTATACTCCTTGTGACCTTCTCAGTAACATGTAACAGGATCGAGGCCAAACTTTAATTATTACAAAAAAAACTTTTTTATGTGTTACTTCGAGCCAATTTGACTTGGGCTGAAATTTATAAAGCGTCCTTAGGCTTTGCTTAGACGTACCTCACGAGTTAAGTGTGCATTGAAATTTATAGTCATTATGCTTAGCTCAAGCTGAGCAAATGCTTAGCATAGTGTAAGTCACTGAAATCCTTGACTTAGCGAATACTTGCGCGCTCGTAAAGATGGTTCGATTGAGCAGGTAAAAAAACCGTAATCTAGTTTGAAAACTTTATAACATAAGTCCGTAAGGGCATGCCAGGGTCAAAGTAAAAAGTTATTTCTAGAAATTGATAATTAATTATATGTAATTGAAATCGAGACAATCTAAATAATTGTTGACAATTTTTTTTATGGAATAGGCGGGTATTCCAGCAGACGTAAGATAGTAAGCGATTACCGCCGCCCATGGTCACCTGCAACACCAGAGGCGTCACAAGTGCGACATTTAGGGTGGGAGGGGAGGGGGTTGGGGGATGGGCCTCCGGTATCCTCACTCACTCGGTGAATCACAGCGCAAGCACTATTTCACACCGGTTTTCTGTGAGGCCGTGGTATCACTCCGGTCGAGCCGGCCCATTCATGCCGAAGCGTTGCTCTCCCATGGTGTCAATCCGGTTTTTTTTGACTGACTAGTCATATCATATATACATTCTATTTTACTTGTACATGTGTTATTTTGGCCCTTTTTCACTTAAAATCAATAAAAATAACGGTTTAAATTGATTGATATACAATTATACGATAAAGATTACTAATATTTAAGTTTAATACAGCTATTTTAAAAATAATATGTGTTTGAAATACCTATATAATTTAAATAAATATGCCATGCAAATTAAAACGTTAAACATTTATCCTGAGCTCTTGCACTCAGTAAATACTTAGCCCAAAGGACTATAAATTCGAACGCTAAGATTACACTAAGCAGCAACTTACGTAAGTTTAGCGTAAGCAAAGTCTGAGCAAAGTCTAAGCACGCTTTATAAATTTCAGCCTTAAAATAACATAAATATATTTGTAATATTGCTTATCGCACAACTTCGCTGGTGGCCGAGAGGAATCTTGGGATGCGATTTCAATTACCATACCGGTCGGACTTTGTCCACGCGTGGGCGACGCACTTTATATAAACATCTTTTCAATATTGAATAGATAAAAACATCAATAAAAACATGAAAATGTGTGTGTCTACACCTTATTATTAAATCTAAAAGATTAATGAATAATAAAAAATGAGATTCTGAAGCTATGAAAATACACGAATCATGAGGCTTTGGAACTGGGTAGAGAATATCGCAGATCTCGAATAGGGAAATGAAAATAAGTTTGTACTGGTACAAAGTGAAGAAGCACGAAGTAAAAGGTATCAAATATATTTTATCAATTTAACTGATCGGGATATAATTGAAAACCGTTTTAGTTGTAAGCGGTCTTCTGTCAACTAGTCGTACCGATAATGAATTATTTCCACTAGTAGCATCATCATACAAATAAGACATAAAAAATGCTCAATTGTTTCAATTTCAAAGCAATCGTAGTTCCACAAAACAACTAAATTTTATAATCAATATAATACGTTTGGAACAAATTATTTGTATCTAAACAAACAAGTTCATTAAGCATAATCGCAGCTTAATTCCGGATATATAAATTGTTGTTGCTGTCATTAATGGGTCACTTTAATTTGTTTTGGAAATGATATAATACACGACGAAATATTTATGACTTTAGAATTGATACATGGAAAGTTTTACTAAATTGTTTCTTATTCAAAAATGGAGATTTTATACTTAAAGTTTCTGTAGTACTTGTCCGTTTGTTACATAATGAGTAAAACAAATACCAAATAATACGTCACTTTATCTATACTTCTATATCTATATTAATATTATAAACGCGAAAGTTTGTAAGTATGGTTGGATGGATGGAGGGATGGATGGATGAATGTTTGTTACTCTTTCACGCAAAAACTACTAACCCGATTTGAATGAAACTTTACAGTAATATAGCTTATACATCAGAATAATACATAGGCTACTATTTGCTGCGATAACCGACATATATGCGGACGGAGCTGCGGGCAACAACTAGTAAAGGATATATTTTTAGTGTCACGAAAACACGTGTATAAACTACTAGAAGAGAAGTACTACAAGATAAGTATTATATTATATTATATGCGGGAGGGACAAGATATTACATACATTCTGTCTTCCATCTACTCCCTTTCTGGACTACCTTTGGATGATGATTGAATGATTGGATGTAGAATGTAGGTAGATGAAATTTGGTGTATTCTATTTATTCTGATAATTCCAGGAGGTAGATGATGAAACTCGAGCTTGAACATATAATATTTCCTTTTGACGAGTTTGTGATTGACCTTCATGCCGATTGTTTAAATATTTTGTTCATAGTAAATTTTTTTTCAACACTTCATTCGTTTCGATATTAACGCTTATATTTTTAGTTTAACTAAACCATGATTATGGTCGCGCATTCTCTAAAAGCCACATAACACTTTCACGAGAGTTGTTTCCGAAAGGACGCACTGTTCTCAGAGATACATATAACGTTCTCCGCATTATTACAATTTAATTTAAATAATTCGTAAACCTATTACCTAAGCCTGTTATCATAAATGTCACTTGTGAGAACCCCAAATTAACAAGTAGGTTCTCACAATACACATTGTCGTTTTAAAATACATAATATGCTAACTGGTTTTATAATATCTTAAAAATACAAGGTATTGTCTCATTGTATTGTTATCTCGGTGCGTTTAGCAACTTAATTCCGTGCTGTTAAACGAATTAAGGTCTTAAAAGCTAAAAATTAATTCACATTTTTGACATTGTTTGCATCTAAGTACCTATTATATTAATAAAGTCACATGGACAAATGTTGACGACTGTAATTATTTTAGTATTAAGTAATTATAGAATTATAAGGCCGTTGCTAAATCTATACCTACCTACTATTAATATAAAGCTGAAAATGTTATTTATTTTGGTTAAACTTCCTAATCTCAAACACTGGTTCGAATTGAAAAAAAAAAAGATGTTAGATAGTCCATTTATTTAAGAAGGAAGTCATATAAAACATCATATTACGACCAATAACAGGTGAGAGTTTGAGCTGCTGAGAGAGAAAACAGAGAACAAATTGTCCCATCGAGAAACACCAACTGATGAAGTAGCGTGGGTCAGCTAGTATTATGGTAATTGATGTAGCTTAGAGGGAGACTCAGACTATTCAACAACAACCAGTTACAGGTATGCAACTCTAGAGTGCCAACATATTTCTTGATTCATTACATTAATTAATTATTACCTCATTTATTCACTTATGTAAACAATATTCCTTAAGTGTAATAGCATTTTACAATTTTATTTTCTCTCTCTCTGAATTTGCGATGGACCAATCACGAATCTTCTCTATATGTATTTCCTGAGATCTGTTTGATCTGTTGATAGGCCACGACTCTAAAGTCTTTCTCTTGCTGTATGTTGATCTAAACCGTCCTCATTTTCTCCTGCTTGCAAACTTTATCTCTTTATAGTATTAGTATATAGATATATGTGGTCACAAAGCGACTTTACTCATAATCGGTTTAAAAATATATCTGTCAATCAAATTATGAACATGATCTTATTTCCCTTGACTTATATAGTTTTTTTTATGGAATAGGCAGGCAACTGGGCAGACGTATCGCCTGATGGTAAACGATTACCGCCTCCCATGGGCTTCACAAGTGCGTTGCCGGCCTTTGGGGGGATGGGAGATAGGGGGAAGGGAGTTGGGGTATGGGCCTCCGGTATCCTCACTCACTCGGTGAAACACAGCGCAAGCACTATCACACAGGTTTTCTGTGAGACCATGGTATCACTCCGATCGAGCCGGCCCATTCATGCCGATACGTGGCTCTCCCACGTTACTGTACAAACAGTGTTACTCGTGTATATTCATATATACAATTTATATTACGAAACAGGAAATCATATTAGCACATAATAGCGAAACTTGATATTGTCTTTGTTCTGGCTCAGATTCGTCAACGCAACAACGCACATAATAACGCTCAAAGTCAAAAATATGTATTTCTTCTGACTTTGAGAGTTACTGTTTCAAGGTAAAATAACCAGATTGTTAGGAATACAATATATTATAATATTCTATATTTTACTTGTTAGTTTCCGTGAAACCAAAGATACAGTACGATATTTTCAAAAAATATATATTTATATTCATAATATATTTTCCTCACACCAATAATTTATGAATCAAATAAATAAAGTTTTAAAGTGTTATTAACATCAAAATACATAGAAAGAAAGAAAAAAATGCATTTTTAGATTAGGTTTAATATAAATCACGACACGGTCTTGCGTGTCTGGCGCTCATTTACGTTTACGATGTTCCAAGAACTATTTGCCAGAATTTGTCAGAAGTTGGAGAAATAATCGCTGGGTTGTGTCAGTTGTATACATATCGTATTTTAGTAGCCATCACTCTGTTTACGCGCCTGCCCTTGACGATTTGATGGTTGAATTTATTTACACATGTTTTTGTAATAATTACAATACTACACATAAGTTTAATTTTTTTCGGATATATATATATATATATGTTCCTCTTGAATCACTCTATATATTGTTAAAAACTGTATTGAAATTCGTTAAGTAATTTAAAAGACCGACCGTACAGACAACGGAAGCGACTTCACTTTATACTGTGTATATAAAGATACATTTTATCTTTATATTTGACTAGCTGTTGCCCGCGGCTCCGCCCGCGTATATGTCGCGGCAAATAGTAGCCTATGTGTTATTCTAATATGTAAGCTATATTACTGTAAAGTTTCATCCAAATCCATTCAGTAGTTTTTGCGTGAAGAAGTAACAAACATACACACAAAGTTTCGCCTTTATATATTAGTGTGACTAGCTGACCCTCGCAACGTCGTTTACGTCTCCTATTGCCCGTTCATTTGTTACAAAAAATGTGATAAATGAAGACCCGCTTGACCGATTTTGTGCAAACTTCACATAAACCATCTACTAAATAGTCCGAACAAAGCCTAAACATTTGGTTTGGATAGGTGAGCCCGTTCTTGAGTTATAAAATTACAACGAAAAGTGCCACTGATTTTATATATATTGGTTTCATTACAGCAAAGTTAATTTTAGCCGGTATATATATAGCTATGTAACGTTAGGCCTCAATTACAAAGGATAATACGATTTTTATAGTATTTGAATTGAATGAAATATTATATAACATTACTCAAATAGTCAAAGTTAAAATTTTCGTGTCACTTGTTTTTATTTCAATAAATTTTTCATATGGCATAATATTATGTTATTTATATGTGTTTTTGTCCTCAGTAATCGCAAATCTGGTCAGTTTTCCGACGTTGGCGAGGACCGTTCCAGAAGCCAGCATGACCTCAACAAGCAACAGCGATCTGCCTCGCTGGTGAGTTGCCTGTTAATATTTTACACATGTTAAATGATTTCTTTACACCTGCTTTTTTTCTAAAGATGTTTTTAATGGGCGAAACTTTAGGCATTTCCAAGAATTTTGGCAAAATTCATTATATTATTATCTGGCAACTGGTTTTCGCCATCGATCTTCAGACAAGATAACACAAAAAACGAGAGTAAAGCAAGAGAAGTTAGGGAACACAGAAAGTCTGTCATAACTGCTTTACTAAAGCAAACGAGATAGGCTAGGGAATACATATAAACTTTCATGGGTAACTCAAATTCATATTCTTCCCTCTAATTCTGGGCGGGCACACAAAGTGCATAGAAGATGGTGGTCACTTACCATTAAGTGATCCGACTGCTCGGTATTCACTGATATTATTTTTAACCATCTACGGCGTAACCTCAAAGGTCCAAAGGTAGCTGAGCCACGCTGATTTCAGCACGGTTGGACCGGCTTGACAGGGGCGGTACAACCCTCGCACAGAAGATTAACGTAAAATGACAGCGTTCGTGATTCGTTGGTGAGTGCGAGACCAGAGGCCCAATGATGAAGAAGCATCAGTAGGCCGCCATAGTGTGGGTCACCATGCTGCATTGTTGCCTTGTCTGCATTCGCAGTATGGTGACCACCACTCTTGGATTCTGTTTATGCTTTCCATCAGGCAGAGTAAAGTCATTTTGGCAGGCCTATACATAAAAAAAAAACAAAAGGAAGGATAATGGGGTTTTGGCAGTATATGCATGTATGTTCCACCGTGGCGTCTAAAGTACTGAACCGAGTTTAATTAATGGGATGTCAATAGATTCATACTCGTATTAACGGCCCAGATGACATAGGCTGATGTTTATATATATTTTTTGTAAAGTAGTTACGTAGTCGAGTTAGATTTTTAAATTGAAATTGAAAACAACCGATACTCACTTTTTAAGGCGTAATATTAAGTTCATTCATATTTCGTTATGAAGCCTTAGGCCTATATCCAACAGTGGACTGATAAAGATTGTTGATGATGATGATGATGAATCAGCACAAGCATATTTAGCACCTCTGAGCATAAAACATTCTTTAATTAATCAGCTAAAGTATTTTTTTTTTTAGTTTGATATAAATTTAAAATATTGATTGTAAAAAGTAACGTTTTGAAATGTATTTATTTTATTTCGGAATCCTTCGTGCTCAGTTTGGACCTAACCTGCGTTGTCTTATACTCAAAAACATTATTATTAGTAGTATGCTAATTATTTTTAACTTAGATACAACGCACGGATATCAACCGGCAATCTAATTATAGCGATGAGTTTAATATCATAATATGTACTTAATACTAATCATACTAATATATATACCAATATTATAAACGCGAAAGTTTGTAAGTATAATAATAATAGTTTATTTATTTTCTCTCATACACAAAGGTAAGTACAATATATTTATAGCCACAATACAGCTTGAGTCACTCTCGTTCCTTTGTGAGAGGCTGGTGTCTGTAGTAGGAAAACCCTGTGACACAGATCACCAGACTCCACCTCTTGGACAAATCCTAGTAACAATTTACAATCATATTGTCATGTACTTAATATAAAAAATAAAAATATGTTTTTAAGTAGTAGTAGTAGTAGTTTTGCTGTAGTTGACGTGTGTACGTGTTAGGGAGAGCGTAATAGGTGTGTGCATCTGGCTGTTCGCGTATGCGAAACTGTGTGTGGATTCTTGTGAAGATATGCACTTATTAGGTCAAGGGTACAATTAGATTTTCAGTGTCAGTGTATGATAAGTTTTGGAGCCATGACGTTAATTTTGCTTTTAACTTAAATTTATTCAAAGAATATATAGAAAGGAGGTGGTTAATCTTATTGTATAAATATGGACCTAGGAAACAGTAGAATCTATGTGACGAGGCTGTTCTATATATTGTATCTGTTTGGTAGATTCTATGTTTGCGACGCTTAGTAGCGTTAAACAGTGGGTCGTAGCTAGAATCGTGTGTGTGATTTAACAACTATACGAAGATTGAAGAATAAATAGCTATCGAACTGTAAGCACATTAAGCCTCGCATATAGATCGGCGGTAGGTAGTAGTGCCAGTTTTAAGACTGCTCTTTAGGCTCGTTCCAGTTTAATGAAGGTGGTTTTAGCCGCGCTCCCCCAGGACGATATGCAGTACGTTAATATAGATTGGCATAATTAGTTTTGGCATAAATTAATTGACGAATCGATCATTTATCAAGCAAATCAATCAAGCTTAATGTGAGAAAAACATCTATTGTTACTGAGCTGTTCTCTCATCATTCCCGCTATGACCAGTTTAAAATTAATAATTCACGACCTTATTGTTCTGCTAAGACTAGACCTAAAAGGGTAATAATAATTAGTGATCTTATTAAACCCTGATGGAAAAAATGGTAATTAATATATGTTAATTGTGTGTTGTATCATATGTCCTAAACGAAAATCGACGCCGACGCTACGTGTCGATTGCAATCGATTGCTAAAATATTGTACGCATTGTGTGATGTCTATGTGGGTAATAACGCATTTTGATCGATAAATATACCGCTACAGACACAATTTGAAGTGATGTTATATCATCACTGTATCTGTGCGAACAAAGTAAATTTGTACACACATATTCAAAGGAAAAATTCAATAATTATTATGCTTTGAAATGGATATTTAATTATTTTTAATATGTATTGTTATGCGATATTATAATGTAATTTAATTACACTGTTTAGCTCTAGTTTGCAAATAAAAATCGATAAATAAATAAATATTTTTACAAAAACTCAATACAACAAAAAATATAAAATTAATAAGAATTATTAATATATACAAAATTAAAGAATGAAAACAAAAATGAATTGTGAGAAAAACTTGATGTAACTTCAATTATATCTAAAACTTAAAATTTACACGAACGATCTTTCTTCACAACACTTCTTCTTTCTACAAGATCTCTAGCAGTCATGTTATATTTCTAAAGGATGTCATCACGATAATCTTAGTAATTTCACAAACCATCAGTTTATAACAATATGCAGAACTCACCCTAACTTTTCGCTAACAAGCCAATTTATTTCCCAGAGGCATTTCTAAAATTTGTGTTTAGTGTATGCTGCCAAATGGTTGGCCATTCCATTATTCTAACGAACTTTACAACTATTTGTTCTCAGGATGCGTAGGCGCACGCCTCCGGCAGTGTCTTATAAACTGGCGATGTTTGAGCCTGAGACCATATCAGAACTTCCGTATTATTCTGAAATGCCATTATTTTCTGAAGCATTTAAATATTCAATTAGAGCTTTCCTTTCTATATTATATCGCCAACAGAACAATAGTATTTTATGCAAGGTGTAAATCAAGAGTCGTACATTGTTTTTAATAACAAACATGAAATCTTAGGCAACATCTAAGAAGACTTGAAAAGAAAGAAGATATTATTTTAACCTTAGGTAAGTAAAATAGGC
Source organism: Diaphora mendica (assembly GCA_949125395.1). Lineage (NCBI taxonomy): Eukaryota > Metazoa > Arthropoda > Insecta > Lepidoptera > Erebidae > Diaphora > Diaphora mendica. The sequence goes on along the minus strand of OX421318.1, from coordinate 28,881,238 downwards.
TACAAGAGAGGTACAATAGCTTCCTTATTATACATGTTTCCTTTTTTACTATCACAAGAGCTCTGTTTCTGTTTAATATAATTCAGTGTGAATGCAGGGTCCTGCAGAGAGTTCTAATTTGGTACGGTCAATATTTAGACCGTTTCAGGCCTTCTTAATAATCTTTTACAGATGTAATATCTATTACATTTAATACACAATAATACACATTACAATGTCTAAACCTACGACATATTCAAAGACAAAAAACTGACTGCGGTTTCTTTTCTGCTATTTTAAGGCTGTAGTTGTTCTCTGTATTCTTAATTTGGTTACAAAAAAAACTGTCATACGAAAAAAATATTCTCTGTGTGAGTATATATTTTGTCGACCTTGAGTCACCTTTGATAGGAGGTCACTACCAGAAGCTTCGCACGACTACTTTACCAATAAAGATAAAGTACTTCTAGATAGTTTAAGATAGTAATTCTCTCGTTATACGCAATAACGCACACTTCAATAGGAATAGTAAATTAATTATTATTGTTACGCCATACCTTTTGCCTCGAGTCCCTTATCAGCACAGTTTATGTGCGAATTGTTCACGCTGTTTATATTATTGTGTGTGTGTGTGTTTGGCAATATCATTTACTCCCAAGGGTCTTGTCCCACTTTCATATGATATGCATGTTAGATTTCATTGTTGTTGACTATTGTGTAATTATTGATTTTAAACATAGAAGAAACATACAATAAGATCGTAGCTGGTTTTATTTTTTTATGACCATAGACAAACGTTTTTTATATGAAAAGAAGGCAATTTTATTGTATAGTGATTGGAAATTGTTGTATTGACAACTATGATAATATATAACCTAAGAATTATTTATCTACTGTAACTATTTTATGTTAAATTATATATTAGATATAGATTATTTGTTACATAATATAGAAACCTATGTACATAACCATGATTTATAAAAATAAATAAAAAACAATATTTACATACAAGCGTCAAAAAACTCCACATCTTCGCCTACTGGTAGCGTTCCCAAAAGACTGGCAGCATTACCACGTTGAATGGCAATGCTGATTCTCTGTTCTAGAAAAAGGCCGGCTTTCTGGTCGCGAGAAGCGTCGATCAGTTGCTTGGCTAGTTGTTTAAACATAGCGCGAGCACTCGGACATGAACCTAGCGTCTCTACCCCAAACGGTTCAAAAATGTAATTACCTATTAAATTTTGGTATTTACGCCGTTTGAGGCTTTCCGCAGAAGCAGCAGCAGCGCCGGCATAACCAGCTGTACTTGGAAGATGAGATGGCGCGAGGGTGTCAACGCAAGTTGCGTCCCACACCAAAGGCTTCCCATCTTCCATGGCAGTAACGACATACCATCTGGTCTCTTGCCATCGTCCCGTACCAGACCATTTGGTTCGCGTACAGCTGGAACGCCGGCGGTAATAAGAAAGAGCACGACGGATAATTTCGTTAATATTGGCATGTCGAGATATTCGGCCAGCGCTTCTGCTACAAGAAAGGCCATGATGTCCGAAACTGTCAACAGCATCTTATTAGATATTATGTTTATACCTGTATTGTTTGAAAATCGTTTCCTTGAAAAGACTTAAAGTTTTTAGTAAAAGTAACAAAAATTGTTAGTGAATCCAACAAACGAAAATATCAATAACAAAAGTTGAAATTACATTACAGTCAGTGTTTATTGTTAATCGTAAACTTATATAGTACGGTGTGTTTTTATGGATGAATGTTAATCAACAGTCTGATGTTTCATTAGTTATCATCTATCAATAAGTTGGAAAATAATTCACTTTAATGAAATGTAATAAAATTATTAACACCGAAAAACAAAGAGCATTATATTACGTATGTTTGCTCATAATAATTTACTTGGACCTTTGTAAAATGGACTTTTACTGGTTTCTTCTTTAGCTGACCACCTACTGATGCAAAACGATGAAATGAATAATATATTATTATTTTTTTGTAAAGATGTGTTTATAGAAAACACTCAAACTCCGAATCAAATATTTGAATTTTTATTTTATTTTTTTGTTTTGTAATCAATGTTCTCGGACTTAAAAAAAGGACATCTCTGTGGTTTGTTTCGGCATTTCTTCCCAGAGTGAGTCTTAGGAAATGCCAGCCTCTTCTAGTTGTAAAGTCCGACGTGTTAAAAATATCTGAAAAGATTTACTTACAAATAAATATCATTTCATTTCAGAATACACTACCACTACGCCACCGAGGCAGTCAAATCTCAATTAGGATTTCGGTCAATTCGGTCCCTTTTTTGGTGTTTAAACCCGCATAGGTTTTACCCGCATTACCCCAGCAAAAAATATGGAAATCCTGTGTGTTCAGGGTAATAACGTGTAAATAAAAAAATGTACATCGATAACAATGCATAAACTACCCACTAACGTACGTGCATCAAACCTTTTATTGTCAATACATATTCCAGTAGCAATTTGCCTCAGACATTTGCAGGTGGGCCTGTGATGTAGCAAAACCATGTGCGAGCTTGTATAAATACATACATTTGCATGAATTAGAATAAATAAATGTTCGTCAGCTAGTGCGTGTGAGCATTCGATCCGTCAGCACTTTTCCTTTTTAGTTAAATAAACTTAACTACTTAACTTAACTAAAATATCCCTCATACGCATACATAATTTTACCGTGGGAGAGCAACGCTTCGGCATGAATGGGCCGGCTCAACCGGAGTGATACCACGGCCTCACAGAAAACCGGTGTGAAATAGTGCTTGCGCTGTGTTTCACCGAGTGAGTGAGGATACCGGAGGCCCATACCCGGCCCAGGCCCCAACCCCTTCCCCCTATCTCCCCCCCATCCCCCCAAAGGCCGGCAACGCACTTGTGACGCCTCTGGTGTTGCAGGTGTCCATTGGTGGCGATAATCACTTGCCATCAGGCGATACGTCTGCTCGTTTGCCAGCCCATTCCATAAAAAAAACGCTGCATTCCCTCTAAGCCTCTCCTTTGTAAGGAGGATTTGGCCTACTGCCTACTATACCACGATGGCCAGACGGGTATTTCTGAAGTCCCTCGGACTGCAGAAATAGGAAATACGCGTCTTGTGGCATTGTACTGATCATTATAATGCTTTGTGGCACGAACTCTTATATTGTCACCTAATTTTAATAACTATTTATTGTCCTGCGAATGTCAGAACAAATGTTTTTTTTTCTAATATTAGAACCTTTTAATATAAGAACAACAGTCACGGCAACTGACCCTTTGCTCCACCCCATGTAATCTTTATTTATTGGTTTATTATACATACGAGGCGCTCATAGCCCAGTTGCATTTGGTGATTAGAAACAATCAGCGAGTTTATATATAAAGACACTAGATGTTGCCCGCGGCTCTGCCCGCGTGTATGTCGATTATCGCTGCAAATAGTAGCCTATGTGTTATTCTAATGTATAAGCTATATTACTGTAAAGTTTCATCCAAATCCGTTCAGTAGTTTTTGCGTGAAAGAGTAACAAAGATCCATCCATCTATCCATACTTACAAACTTTCACGTTTATATTATTAGTATAGGTTCCTAATGCGGGAGTTACGCATTAGGATTATTACGTCCTGTGTCGCGCGGGACGTGCAGTCAAGTCTCAGCCGGCGTTACCTAAACAAAAGGCTCTGCTTAGTTGGGGATGAGCCAGCCGTGTGCGAGTTGTATGAGGTTGTAATTATTAGCTATTACGGTACCGCTTAGTGTTTGATTGTTAAATTGCTTTATAATCGCATACTGGATACATATAAGTACATTATAACACCTACACTGGTGTTGTGCGGTGTTGTATAAATCGTGTCACGGTCAAACATGATTCCAATGTTAAACTGTGAATGACTGCTTTTATGTAATGGATTTTATTATGTTTGTTAACTAACTATATGTCCATTTACTGCCTCGTCCATGCACTGCCTCGTTGGTCTTGCAATTGACGTATGCGACTGCCGATCAAGAGGTCTCGGGTTCGAATCTCGGGTCGGGCCAAATGTGTTTATGAGATTTTCTGATCATAGAAATATTTAATAACAGTTCGGAGTTTGGAAGTTGGGGTCTGAACCCCCGTGCCTCGGAGAGCACGTAAAGCTGTCGGTCCTGCGCCTGATCTCTCCTCGGTCGTGTCGGTAAACCGTCCCATCGGATTATGAGAGAGAGGGAACAGAGAGTGCACCTGTGTTTGCGCACACACTTGTGCACTATAATATCTCCTGCGTAGTTGGCTGGCCGAGATCGGCTAGAAGAACATTAATATATGTCCATTTATAGAAAGTTAGTAGTAATTTGTACCAAACTAAAAGAAAACAGTTAATTGCATCTACTTGATAAGTATATCCTTATTAATATTATAAATTCGAAAGTAACTCTGTCTGTCTGATTTGTATGAATTTCGGTGTAGACGTAGATTGGATCTTGAAGAACGAGATTGGCTACTTTTTATCGCATTAATCAATTTATACACGGGCGGAGCCGCGAACAAAGCTAGTGGTACAATATGGTCTAAGTCACGATAATAGGTCTTTACCTATGAAATTGCCGTTTTGTATGCAATAAGTGAAAGTACTTATTTTTCAAACTTTTTTATTTCTGTTATTCGAAGTAATCACCCATGCAATCGACGCATCTTTGCCAACGCATTGTCAGTTTATTGATGCCCTTCTTGTAAAAATAAGCTGGACGGGAGGCAACAAACTCTTCAAAGGCATTTTGTAGTGCCTCTCGGGAATTAAATTTTTTACCCACTAAAAAGTTGTCTAAATTTTGGAAAAAGTAATAGTCGGTAGGTGCAAGGTCTGGTGAGTATGGCGGATGAGGGAGAGCTTCCAACCCCAGCTCTTGCAGCTGCTTCACGACAACGCGCAACCCCATACTGCGCAACAGACAGTCTCCAAGCTGCAAGAGCTGGGGTTGGAAGCTCTCCCTTTGCATACCTCCCTATTGCATACAAAACAGCAATTTCATAGGTAAAGACCTATTATTAAACTTCCAATAGATTCAAACATGTAGTTAAAATTAACGTAAATTATTGCCTGCAGCCAGGTGTCTGAATTGTTGTATTTAACTAAAAGCATTTACTGTCTTTCTTCTTTAGTTACCGAAAAGTAGTCGCAGTTACAAAACTTGCATTAGCAACTATTTTTATAATTTCATAACTATAATTTCAGACGGTTAATAATCACCATCACTTTTTCAAATTAATTATATAAGTTTTATTCATTTTTGAGTCTACGAACATTTAATTTCAAACACACATTTAAGTAGTGTAACCGGCGTATGATGATATTGATTTCAGATTAACTGAGCCTATAAGCCAAGTGTAAACATATACGATACATATGCAATTACCCAACACTCCCTACTTATTCCACGATGCTCGATGTTAGAAAGTTCAGTCTAATCACTGCAATTAAATACACTCCTGCGCAGGTTGTTGGTGCTATTTTGATATTGATGTTTTGTATGTCATTACAATTTGTAGCAGTATTACTTATGCAAAATTAATGCGCAGACGCATCACCTGGTGGTAAGTGGCTTCCGTCGCCCATGGAAACCTCTACCCCTAGAGTTTTTTTTTGTAAATACATACATACATATTATACATACAAACTCAGAAACAAACATTTGCAGATCATACAAAAATATGAACCCAAGACCTCAATCACAGCATTCGCATATATATGCTACCACTGCGTCACAGAGGCAGTCGAAATCAAGTTACAAGTAAACTACGTTTTTGAGTATAAAATTTCTAGCTTCATTCTAAACGTTCATGATAAAAAAACACACACTCATAATTTACTCAAAAATAAAAACAAACACATTGATAGCAGTCAAAAGAGGAAATATAAGTCAACCTACCACGAGTCATTCAATAACCGACATGAAAATTTACAATCTATAGACCTACGCACATATAACAAGACATTGCCTATGTATTGTTTGGTAAATACACGCTCACCGTTTGATGTAGACACAGTTGTTAACGGCGATTTATTTTCTTTCTAACCACATTCCAAATACTGGAAAACTACTGAATTATTTTTAACTTTTCAACTTTCGCATTCATGTAAGAGTCCGACTGTGTCACGACAAATGCTACCTCCGTAATCATAACACCTATAAATTAATATTTCTGCCAGGGTTTACAGAGTATTTGTCTGGAGGTAGTTAAAACAGCCGTTCCCGGATCTCTCCTGTTCGACATAGAATCACACCGTAAACAGCAGAAGGTGAGACACCGAAGGGGTGTCGACAAATGAAGTAGTTTTAGATTTACGTATACCTGAGTGTGAGGCCGGAACTCAGTGACGAAGCTCCGTGTGGTTTTATATGGTTGAAATCCGATGAACCAACTAGCCGATTGGCCTATTAACAAACGGTAATTTAAAACGAAATTTTATTAATATTACCAACGCTGTTAATTCCGTATTCATAGTGTGCTTAACTGTCTTGGGTTTTTTATACACTAAGGAAGAGGTAGGTTGTTCTCGAATAATCCCAATCTTAGTTCACTAGTCACTAGTCAAGGTAACTATTTAATCAAACGCGAGACAAATGTTAATTGGTTATAAAGTCGTAATGTCACAATGTTAGCTGCTATAAAGTTAACATTCTGGAAGCCATTTGAAAAACCGCAAGCAGTTACGGATGCCAAAGGTTGTCCGTTAAATAGTTTTCTTTTATTTCCTCATGAGTTTTTCTTGTTTAATCGGCTTAGAAACTTGCACCAACGTAAAAGGTAAAATCTTTTAGATTTCTCGGGTAAATGCTTCATAGCGTTTAATTAGTAATTTAAAATGATAATAACCAGTGATGCTAATGTAAAAAAAAACTTCGGTTAAAGAAACCGACTTCAAAACCTAAAAAGTATAAAATAACTTAATTTGTATGTGCTACCTATTCATAGGTTTGAAGTCAGTGCCCAGCCAATGGAATAGTAGGTACCACACTCGCTATATTTCGAGACGAATGTCAACGACGCTTCGGTTGTTTTGTTCAACGCGAAGAGCAGCCATCCCGCTCAAGGTCACGCGCGGTGAGTGCGGTACCTACTATTACATTTTGGCTTGGCACCGACTTCAAACCTATGAATAGGTAGCACATACAAATTAAGTTATTTTATACTTTTTAGTTTTTGAAGTCGGTTTTTTAAACGAAGTTTTATTTTTATTTTTCGCTTTTTAGTCTTTCTCAAGTCTCTCATCATCATTTCATTTAAAATTTAATAATGTCTACAGAATATGAAGGCATGCAGACAATTGCTGGTTACTTCATTGCAGGCGCTCACGTAAATTTGAGGGTTTCCTTCGATTTCCTTAGGATCCCACCATCAGATCCTGATATGGTGGCCACGGGACCACATGGGGAGCATACCCTTTCGAATACAAAAAGAATTTTCATAATCGGTCCACAATTGACGGAGTAATCAATTATATTGTAACAGTAGAATAAAACTTTTAAAACATGCAATTATAATGTACAAATCTTAACCTAAACACAAAAACTATTGCTATTTTATTTGGCAAATGCATTATATTATTATATTTTTTTTATTATTTATGAATTATCACTTAGAATGTGAATGAAAACCTTCGTGAAAGATGGTATTACTTACATGTATATTTCGGGTTTGTCCGATATTTAAACTGACCGACGAGGGCTCTGTGTAGAAGATGATGCACGATTTCACGAACCATAGAACGTATGGCTTAGTGATTAAGTTCTTAAATTAAATCTAAGTTGAAACTACAAAACATTGAAATATTGTTCTGTTTCGTGACAACAATTCTCTTCTACATTTTATCTTTCCGAATCCTATAAATGTTATATTTTTCTATACTTTATAAAATACACCCACGCTGATGAGACAAGTAGTCCGTATCGAAGTAATAATTAGCCACAGTCACTTGTTATCTTGGTAACTATAATGTGAAGTGAATTAAACCATCGATGTGCTCTAGAAGCTATGGCCTACATGGTGTAGGATCATGTATTACTACCAAGCTCCACTTAATTGTAATCAAAGTGAGTAGAAGCCCTTCCTTTATTTTTTTATTTTTATTTTTTATGTATGGTCCGCCATAATGACTCTACTCTGCCTGATGGAAAGCATAAGCAGAATCCAAGAGTGGTGGTCACCATACTCACTGCGAATGTAGACAATGCAGTATGGCGACCCACACCATGGCGGCCTAGTGATCTACTGCATCTTTTAGTCTAGTCAACAAGTATGGAACTTGTTGACTAGACTATTTGGGCCTCCAGTCTCGCACTCACCAACGAAACACGACAGCATGAACGCTGTCATTTTACGTTTGATTTTCTGTGCGAGGGTAGTACCGCCCCGGTCGAGCCGGCCCATTCGTGCGGAAATCAGCGTGGCTCTACTACCTCATAGATTAAATTATGAGCATTAAAGGGTGATACGCCAAATTTTGTGGTTGTAAAGGGAAAAGACAGGAACCGAAATAAACTTAAACTCAAAGTCTCAAACTAAATCAGTTCTGAGTAGATATAATAAAGAGAGATAGATAGTTAAAAATGTGAATTGATGTAATCGTAGTATCACCACTTAAGTCTACTATAGTTTGTAATTCGGTCAGTAGCCATACTAATATTATAAGCTAGCTGACCCAAGCAACCTCGTTTGCGTCTCCTTTTGCCCGTAGCGTGATAATTTTCCCCCGTTTTTGAAACATTTTTCATTGGTGCTCTGCTCCTATTAGTCTTAGCGAGATGATATATATCCTGTAGTCTTCCTCGATAAATGGGCTATCCAACACTGAAAGAATTTTTCAAAGCGGGCCTGCGGTTCCTGAGATTAGCGCGTTCAAACAAACAAACAAACAAACTCTCCAGCTTTATAATATTAGTATAGATTCGAAAGTAACTGTACCTTTCTGTTACACTTTCACGGTTAAACCGTTGTACCGGTTTCAATACAATTTAGTATGAAGATACTTCGATTCTTGTCGAAAGACTTTTCCGCGATAACCGACATACACGAGGGCGAAGCCGCAGGCAATAAAAACATTCTAAACGACGACTGTTACACCGGCGATCATGGGTTCGTTACCGTACAGTATAAATATTTGCAATTTATTTGCATCAATTTCGATGTTTTTTTGTATTTTTATTGCATAAAATGCAAATAAGCAGACCAGTCACCTGATCGTACATTAAGTAACTAATTGCGCTGTGTAAAGTTTAAATTAAACGAAAGTGAAAACAATGTAACATAAATTCTAAAATATGAACAATGGAGCAAAATTACTAATTATACCCATCACTAGTACTGTAATTATATCTTTAACACCTTCTTGTAAAGAGATACAAATGTTTTCAGATATATGTAGGTACCTACATGATATTTTCATAAACATGTTGACAAGGCACCAGCATTGTGTTACTGTAATGATTAGATCCGTAATGAGAATGCTACCAAGATCTATGTTGCGAATACGGCAAATACTTCTGATAGATCTCTTCTAAAAGATCACTATATGTTATCAACAAGATCCATGCTAAAATAATTTTAGGCTAAGTATGACACACCATGCTTTAATTTCGACGCCCAACCCAAAGCGACTTTATTGTGACAATGATGCAGAAGCTTATCAATAGGCTCATCCTGCTGCATGGTTGTATCGCCTGCATTGACAATGAGTGTACCATCGTGCATAGCAAGTCACTTCGTTAGGCTCGTAAATAAAAAAAACATGAAATTGTATTAGTTAAAGGGATAACACTAAATTCGTTACATTCATTGTTAACCGATTGTTAAAATTTCGCGAAATTCCTAGGGAAATAGTTTATTTTATAGAAAGTAACTTTCTTTTGTTCAATAGAATGTTAAAAATACTATTTATTATTTTTGGATTTTCCCATTTAGCGCCAAATTATTGCCAGTAAACAAATCATATATGATTGGTTTATCGCCAATAACTATAATAAAGCCAATAAATGCCACGATTAATAATATTATTTACATTGTTAAAGCCTTTATAATTATTAGCTTATCCATTTAATTTTAAAACTAACTTCTACTCACGGTTACACTTGTATAAAAATAACTTTTTATCCCTTAGGAATATTACTTAATAAAAGATTTCAAATTAAGGAGAAATCTGTCAATTCAGTTGAATTTTGAATGTATATTTTTAACTCTTGGAATGGAAAATTCAATTGAAAAGTTTGTATATTTTTTGGAGGATATTGTCTTGTTTGTTTACTGTTAAATTTGAAGCAACAATACCGGGTGGCACAGTTGAAAATTGAAGTATAAAGAACACAGTTTCTTTAAATCATCATGAGATAGGCACATTGATTTTTAAAGTAAATTATTTCTTAATGACATTACTTTTTCTGTACCCATGACAATGTGTATGCAAAATTTTATGAAATCAGTTTAGTAGCTAATCCGTGAAAGCGTGACAAATAAACTTACGATTACATTCAAGATATTACATATAACACTAAGATGTGACATTTGCAAAATTGACATAACAAAACACGATATAATAAAATGAAAGCGAACGCAACAGACATAATAGCGTACATTATTCTCGTGATGATAGAAACTAGATGATGTTACAAATGGGCATCATTAGCACGATATCATCCCAAAGTAAATTAATAACCGACTCTATAATTAAAAAGAGAGAGTGCTGTTTTAACCTCGAAAGTTATTCAAGCGATATTTGTAGTTTTCTGTGGGTTTCCATTGCACTAGAAAGTGTGAATGTATTTCTAAGGATTTCAACCATGAAATTTAATTAAAAGGGTTCATTAAAAATGAGCACTTTAGACCAAAAGTAACATTGCTCCTTTGACCGAAGTTATTTTTATTGTTAGAGTTAAAGTTTCCCTTGACCGAAATTCTTATTGCCCGACTTCGACGAAGCCAAAAGAAAGGGTAATTATTTTGGCAGTACTAAAACTATTACGATTTTAATGAATAAGGTGTTAATAGATTCTTAATAATAGCTCGGGTTACCTAGACTTTTAAGTTTTATAAAAAAATAATACGTGATCTGGATTTTTAACTTTTTCTTGTTTTGTATATCTTGATCGGGATCTGCACTTTGTATAATTTTATTTGGAGGTCAATATCTACATATTCGGGGGTGTAAACGCTTGAGAGTGTTTTGTATGGCATGACAAGGCTAATGAGCAGATGGGTCACGTTACGGTAAGTGATGATAAGTGAGTTATATATTTTTAGAAGAACATACTTCTGTGGGATAGGATACTTAACTGATGTGAATGAAATAATGATCTCTTAGACCAATTGGAGCCGAGCATGATTAAAGCAAGACTCAGTGGCTGTAAAATTCAATGAAATTTGTGAGACTCTTGACAATAAAATAACATGTTTCTTGTGCAAGGCTGAAGGCTCTATTTCAATGTCAGGAACGAACAATGGGCCGTAGGTTGTATTGCGATTGCTACTAATCACGTGAAATCTGATGGCGATGTGAAATAGAAAGCCTGTAAGCGATTACTCGATCTAAGTTCGGTGGTGGTTAAACTGTCAGCGGAAAGCGTTTTTTGGAAATAATGTGGTATAGGAAACTGAAAAAATATGTAACTGCTATCTAATTACCATTATATCTATTGTCTTATCTCAGGAATCAGGAAGGAGTTCGAATTGAAAATTCTTTTAGGTGTGGATAGAACGTTTATCGGAGATACTATAGGCTATAGAATATCACGCTATGACTAATAGGGGTAGAGCATCGATTAAATATGCTCCAAAAAGCAGAGAAAATTTACTCATTTTACGATAGGTTACGTTGATAAATTTAGGATTTTGAACCTACTACATTTAAGCACTTCTTCCGCTTATCGCTATCCGCTCCTTGTAGCACCTCGTCTCTTGTCAACCAGTAATACGGCTGATAATCTTCATAATGAAGCGCGTGCAGCCTTCAATACATGGAGTGAAACTGGGTCGATCATTGTGTTGATTATCTTAATTTATATGTGAACATAGACGGCGTGTGGTGTGTGCACACGTATGAAGGTTAATTAATTAAGCTCATTAGCACTTGAAACTAAGATCACCTATCAGATATATTAGTAGCTTTATAAAAGCTACCTTAAGAACGCCGTATTCCTTTTTCCAGCATGCAATAATAATTTTGTCAAAATTAACTTATTACAAATATTAAATTATTTCATTATTATATGAATAATTGAATACATTATTAAAAAAGTATATTATAAGTAAACTAGAATTACAAATGGAGACCAATGTCATTAAAGAGATGTTATTACAATTTCGTGAAATTATAGCGTGTCAGAGCGAAGATTAATTAACATTGAGTATCTACATTCGTTTCACGCATTTTGGTGGATTTTTTATACTTAACTAAAGTTTAAAAACACTAAAAAAACACGCTTTAAAATAATTTTAATGTAAGAAGCATGGCCCGAAACTATTGAAATATTTTCAGAAAACACCCCACGCTTTTTACATAAATATTATTTTCTACTTTTTAGTTCGATTGCTATTAAAGCGTGTTTTTTTTTAGTTTTTTTAAACTATAATTTATTTTGTACTTTTAAGTTTGGTATATTTATAAAAGCGTGTTTGTTTAGTTTTTAAAACTATTTTTTTAGTTTTTTTTTAAAATTATTGTATTGTCATCGGCCCTTGACCCCTGTACAAATTTTTAAGTTAATCAGACTCCTAAAAGTAGGTGAAAATGAAGTGAAAAGATTCCGTTACATACATACAGGTCAAGCTAATAAAAGCGTGTTAAAAAGATAGCAGTACCCAATAGTATTTCATTCCGTACTAGACAATATTTTTTATTTAATAGCCTGCCAATGTGACTCGGCTCAGCCTGGTGTAAAGCTTGAGTAGAATCCAACAGTGGGGGCCACCATACTCACTGTGCATGCAGACAATGTACACAGTAAGGAAGAACCAAACCGCTTAGTATTATTCTCATAACTCTCATTCAAATAATTAAGACAATCATTTTACGATATTAAACATTATAAATTCCGTAACTAACCCTTTAGCCCTTTAGACATTCGAGAGAACCATCAATTTGATGTAAATGTTTATAAACCTTTCGAAGGTTATATTATGCAAATTAACATCGTTACTTGCACACTTATGAGACGATCTAACTCGGCCAATATATGTATTTAGCTTTGGATGTACAAAACTTTTGAGATTAACTTTGACTTTTAAACTCATGAATTACGAATTCTGCCTTCTCACTGCTAGATATAGCTCTCTCCTTAAAAAAGAGGTTGGACCTACTATACCACGCTGGCCATTTAGTCAAACGTATGAATTTTTTTTCGTGTAGTAGTGGGCAAACGAGCAGACGTATCACCTGATGGTAAGCGATTACCGCCGCCTATGGACACGCGCAACGCTAGAGGCGTCACAAGTGCGTTGCCGGTTTCGGGAGATGGGAATGGGGAAAAGGGTTAGGGATGGGGGAGGGATTAGGGTATGGGCCTCCGGTATCCTCACTCACTCGGTGAAACACAGCGCAAGCGCCATTTTACACCGGTTTTTTGTGCGGCTGTGATATCGCTCTCCCACCGTGAAAAATATATCTGGTTGGTATGGCGTTTGCGTTAAGTTTTTATTCTCTTTGCAGTGATTTTATCTTGCGTAGTTTGCTCCCTTAGCCGCCTCTTATGACACCCATGGGGTGAATAAGACTGGTGATCCGTCATCACATGGAGACTCTATTTAACTGTATACTACTATGCTATAGACTACAATAGTATATTTATCTCACGCCTAACGTGTGACGCCTCTGGTGTTGCGTGTGTCCATGGGCAACGGTAATCGCTTACGGCCCGAGACCTTTTAACCTATCCGCAAGCATACGCACATAAATTAAAATATCACTTACGAAAAATTGTATACCAATACATGATATACACAAAAAATACCAATAGATATTAACAAATTACGACGTACAAATGACACAGAATGGAAATAAAACCTGTAACCTTTGAATGTATTGTTGAATGCATTACTTAATAAACAATAACTCGATACATTCCATACAAGTCCGATCCCTAACTAAGCAGATGTGCTCGGCTAACTATGTTGCTGAAAATTATATTTCTAAAACTTCAAGAAGCCGTTGGGTGCAAGCAGCACACGACTGGTGGTTTTGTAGAGTTCTGGGGCAGGACCATGTCTGGCAGTGAATGTTCTTTGTCTAACATGATAATAAAAATGACATATAAGTTACAGCCACATTCAAAACAAATGATCATACGACATATACACAGTACATACACTTTGATATGAATATGTAAAACTGTAAGACATTAAGTTGCACTTGAACAAAATAATTCCACGAATAACTCAAGGCTATCTCCTAAACTTGTTTATAATTTGTTTGTTTGTTTCAGCAAACCCTGGAGGTGGGCGGGGTCAACAACCTCGAGACTCTGGAGGCCAAGGTCAGTAACCTCACTGCACATAACTATAACATACAATCTGCATTTTAGGCCCGGAAATTATTATTTACACAATAAACAGTGTGTTGTATATTTTAAGAAATATTCTCGAATATTTTTAAAAGAAATGATTTCATTTATGGTTTTACGGTTTAAAATAATCCACGAGAGCCACGCTTCGGCATGAATGGGTCGGCTCGACCGGAGTGATACCACGGCCTCACAGAAAACCGGCGTGGAATAGTGCTTACGCTGTGTTTCACCGAGTGAGTGAGGATACCAGAGGCCCATACCCCAACCCCTCCCCCTATCTCCCCCCCATTCCCCAAAGGCCGGTAACGCACTTGTGACGCCTCTGGTGTTGCGGGTGTTCATGGGCGGCGGTAATCGCTTACCATCAGGCGATACGTCTGCTCGTTTGCCGGTCTATTCCATAAAAAAAAAAACCATACTAATATTATAAATTCGAAAGTAACTCTGTCTATCTGTTACGTTTCATGGCTAAAATGCTGCACCGAATTCAATAGAGTTCGGTATTTAAACGCTTTGATTCTTGATGAAGGACACAAACTACTCGTCACCGCGATAACTGACATGCACGTGGGCAGAGACGCGGGCAAAAGCTAGTCTTGTATAAAGGAGACAAACGAGCAGACGAGTCACCTGATGGTAAGCGATTACCACCGCCATAGGAACCCACAACTCAAAAGGTACAAGTGCGTTACTGCCCTTTGAGTCCCAGAATTACTTGGAAGGAGTTTGGGTCTTCAGTAACCTCACTTATCCAGTGATTCAGTAATGCCGGTTTTATATCAAATTAAGACTGCGTTATGATGATGACGATATTGATTATGTTGATTTGTGATAAATAGAGAGGTGAAGTAAATTCCTTCCTTCCTTAAAATTATACTCTCATCATAACCAATAAAAGCAGATTTATATAACAATTGTATGATATATGGATCCATAAAACGGTTCTAACTATAAAACAACCTTAAATAAGGTACTTTTACAAAGGTAATTAATTGATCGCAAAACTAGTAATAAAGAACAATTCGTTACTATGATTTAAGTATCCTGTTGTTAATTCATTTTACAATCATCACAAACGATGGTATCGGTAATACGAGCACCAAGCGCGTTGATGTCTTTTGTTTTGAAAGTGGAAACTACGAGATTCTTCTACAATAATCGTCAGTTAAAAAGTATTCGATCATAAGTACACAAAGTCATTTTAGTGCATAATTTGGTTTGCTCAGAATAAGTAATCACAAGATTTTTTTTCAAAGGAAAGCTTATTTAACGTATCTCAAAAATATTTTTGTTGTATGTTGTGTGTGTGTGTAATGTTCACATTTATTTGAAAACTTAGTGACATGAAAGTAATTACGACACCATTAGTTGTATTGCGTTAGTGTCAGTTATAAAATTGTTTTTTTATAGAAATCTGTAGAGCTGTACCTTTCCTCCCTCTTACGTCACATAAATAGTATTAACTACGTATCATACGTAATAAGTAATATGAGTTTACTTAGAGGCAAGGATAGCTGCTCGAAAATATCTTTAACACGTTCACTGCGGCTTGAGGTTGATTCAGCCTCATGGTAGACTTTACGCTGGCGCGGCGCGTAGAACTGTGTTTTCTCTCTAGTGCGGCGGCTGTTTACACTCAACCGTATGAGGTATGACAAAGGCAAATATAGCTTTCTTTATGTCTGCGAAGCATTGACTCAATATTGTAAAAAAAATATTTGAGGTCGAAATACGCCTCAAACGCACTGATCACAAAATTATTGAATAAGGTGCGGGTTGAGGCCGATTTCGACCTCCAGCGACGGGGCGCGCAGGAGGCGTGAGAGCAGGTAAGTCGACTTTAGTGACGCTACCATAGTCGATACTGGAGCACGTGTCTTTGCGCAATCGTGTTAATTGTTTGTTTTTTAATTATTTGTTTTCTATTAGTTTTATTGTTGTGGGGGCGTTTATTTACTAGGTCAATGACTTGTTTTTATTTTAAAAGCTTAAAGCACGATTTTGGGCCTCTTAAAATTACTTCTGCACGTCCACGAGCGGTTACATTTAAGTACTTAGAATGAGAAATGTTTTCAATTTACAGGTAATAATGAACCAAACCATTCAGAGTCTCAGCACATCCTTGCAAAGGGTCAAATAAGGAAACGTTGCGTCATTCTATGCAAAATTACGACTTACATTAGGTGCCATGCAGGCTGCAAAGAAAGTAAAAAAAATTATGACTAATTGTTCACAATGTAAGAAAGCTATGTGCTTGCATTGTTTTAACGAACAGCATGCAAAGTAATATAGAATAAATTAGATGAACGAATAGTTTGTATTTTATTTAACAACACCCCATACTTTTATGCACAATACTATAACAATATAAAAAAGTAATAGAAATATAACATAGACATGGACATTCATCGATATAAATTCATTCCCATCACTAATGCCGCCCCGATTTAGTGCGATGTGTGGTCTAAAACGATCTCAAATATATTTTAGGTGTTTTCTCTAAAACTAAAAATCAGAACCCGGGGCGAAGCTAGGTGTACATAAAACAATACCATGCAAGTAATTTTAGCATAAAATTAAACATCGAATCACGCTCCTGATCAAGTTACAACACATTTACCAAATGATTGAAACATGAGGCAAAAAAGGCCTCAACCGCATTACAAGGAAGTTTAGCTTGGGGCTGATTCGACCTCAGCCGCACCAGCTGAAAGTTCATCAAAATGTGGCCCGCAGTGAACGTGTTAACAAGTAAAATTTTAACAAAAACAAAAACCGACTTCAAGGTTCGACTCGATTTCTCTTGGATGCCAACATTAGATCTTAGTGTCCTTATTATGGTACTACCGTTGGGATATTTCCTTTCCATTAAAAAAAGAATCTTCAAAATCGATTTATGAACGACCGTTTTTACCGTGGGAGAGCCACGCTTCAGCATGAATGGGCCGGCTCGACCGGAGTGATACCACGGCCTCGCAGAAAACCGGTGTGAAATAGTGCTTGCGCTGTGTTTCACCGAGTGAGTGAGGATACCGGAGGCCCATACCCCAATCCCCTACCCCTACCTCCCCCCCCCCATCCCCAAAAGGCCGGCAACGCACCTGTGACGCTTCTGGTGTTGCATGTATCCATGGGCGGCGGTAATCGCTTACCATCAGGCGATACGTCTGCTCGTTTACTCGCCTATTCCATAAAAAAAAAAAAAAAAAAAAACGACGAAGTTATTCGCGAACACACATTCAAAATTGAGAACCTCCTCCTTTTTTTAAGTCAGTTACAAAGAGCTGAGCTGCAAATAAATGCTAATAACTTGTTGCTAGCTGCAAATTAATTACACAGCCTTTATCGACTCTACTTGCAAATTAACTAACGACAAATGGCCGCAGACACTTGCGACAGGCAACAACGTGCGACTCTACGACGCGAGTCTTCGTACATCGCAAGATGTAGAGATTATGTAGAGTCTCTCCATTATTGAGATTAAAAGATTTACTAACAGTTTTGTTACTTTAAATGGTTTTGTTTTGCTCTACTGACTCTATGTTAATTTATTTCCTGTTTTTCTTTATAAGAATACACATAAATATTTTCAGTGAATCTGACTTTCTGAAGTTATTAAATAAACAGCACTATTTCTGTTTGTCTTTGAAGTTCGAAAACTGACGTTAAGTGACTACCGCTGCTCATGGCAATTCAAGAGTCAGAAAGATATCAAATCTTGAGTTCCCCGTCAGAATTAGGGTAGAGTTCCTCCAGTAACCTTACTTAATCAGTAAAATGCTGTAAAAAAAGCTTTTTTTACACCAGTTATCTGCGAGATCTGCCCATACGTACCGAGACATAACTCTCACGTCACGTCCTGGGTCTTAAGTAGTTTATAGTACCTATTTTTATTTAACCAGTATATTTTTCACACAATCATATTATATATCTTCAATCTATCCAAATTATCTAGTCCCAAGCTAAGCAGAGCTTGTGTTATGGGTACTAGACAACTGATATAAATACATATTTACTTTTTCATTTTTTTTGTAAATACATATACATAGAAAACACACAAACTCCGAAAAAATATTTGCAGATCATACAAACATTTGATCCGGGAATGGAATCCGAGAACTCAAGCAGAGCAGTCGCATACGCTACCACTACGCCACCGAGGCAGTTTAATATATTAATACGTGATGCAAAATCTTTGTACACCTTTTACGAAAATTATGCAAACAAACGAGTATGAGATTTTGCACAGTTAAAGTTTCTATAGAGCGGGAGCGCAGAAAGCTAAAAACAGGTTGAAGTTCGGCCACTGGACGACCACTAGTCGTTATATATAAACTAATTGTTTCTCAACACATATATGCTTCATCAACAACCCTTAAAGTCCCACTGCTGGGCTCGGGTCTCCTCTCAGGAGTGGGTTAAGGCCATACGTCCCCACGCTGGCCGAGTGCGAGTTGGGGACTGGCAAGACAACGTTGTGGCTACGTAAATCTTGCCTAAATCTAATCTAATCTTAATCTGTCATATATGCTTATTTGCCACTAAATTGGTATACTAAGAAAATGAGTCTCACAAATACTTTAGTACTACAATTTCAAAACAAAACCAAATCGTTGACTTATACAAAATTGGTGTTTTAATAGATACAACTAAATAATTAGCTCTACATAAAAAAAAATCTCCACGGGCCATTTGAGCTGTACAATCTTTCTCTATAGATCATAGCGATATCACATAGCAAGATAGAGCTCTCGACTCGCACATCCATTAACGACTCTACAATTATACTATAATTTATGATCGCAAATTATTCCTGCAAGTTATCGCCGTGTCGCTGCGGTATTGCTTTCCTCTTGTATAGCTCTTTATGTTAATTTCAAAGGAAATGCGATAAACGATACGAGCATTATCCATTTAAAAAAAAAACTTTCTATACTTTTCAGAGATACTCTTACTATCGTTTAACTAGCTTTTGCCCGCGTCTCCGTCTGCGTGTATGTCGGTTATCGCGGTAAAAGTAGCCTATATCCTTCCTCAAGAATCAAAGTATCTCCATGCCAAATTTCGTTAAAATCGGTGTAACAGTCTAGGCGCGAAAGCGTGACAGACAGACAGACAGAGTTACTTTCGAATTTAAAATATTAGTATGAATAGATAAGGACCGGTAGGAAGACTTTTATTTAGACATGATATCATACATTTGCCGTGGGAGAGCTACGTTTTAGCATGAATGGGCCGGTTCTACCGGAGTGATACCACAGCCTCACAGAAAACAGGTGTAAAATAGTGCTTGCGCAATTACCATCAGGCGATAAGTCTGCTCGTTTGCCTGCCTATTCCATAACAAATAATAATTATTATTATTATAATAAAAATGCCAAAATTATCCGGAAAATCTCCGGAATGTTTCGGCATGTACAATCCCAGTACACAACTCTGTAATCATAAACAGTGTATGTGTTGTACACAAATTGTTTAAGAAACTGACTTGTTTAATAATAATTGAACAAGTTCACTGTTAGCTAAATAATAAATTACAAATATAGAATTTGAAGAAATCGAGGGAAGTGGCTTGCAAACGCTAGCTTTTTATTGCTTTTTTAATGTATCAACTGTCGCACATACTATTAGTAAAAGAGAATAAGTAGATATATCTCAAGCCAAACTGAACTTAAAGCAAAAGGGAATTCATCTGACATTTAAGTTCTGTAAAGAATAGAAGCGGGTGGATTGTAGTCTTAATTTTCGCGGAGGTTTAGTAACTTGCGAGGTGTAGAAGGTTTATAATTCGATTTAACAATGCAGAACACTTTAGATTAACAGCGGCTGTTAACTTATTCATACATTTGTGTATATATGACAGTGTGTGTTTGTATTTTCATGTGTGTTGTACGTTTTTGTACCAGCTTTTTATTCCCGAGTATTATTGGCAATAGTATTATTAAATTTGGTTTTGTTTTACCTAATTTGTTTGTGTTAATATCAAAGTCTTCCGCACTAATATTACAAATTAGAAAGTAGGTTTGTCTGTCTGTCTATCACACTTTCACTGCTAAACAATTGAACAGATTTTGATGAATTTCGGCATAAATAGATTGAAAAAGGGCGTAGGCTACTTTTTATTGTGAAAATTATCATAAAAGTTAGTCACAAAGTTAGTTAAAAGAGAAGAACATTCTTCAGTTCACGGAAGTTAACTAGGCACCTATATTTTATCTATAAATTAATACGTGAAGTAAAAACTCTGTACCACTTTTTAAGAAAACTGTGCGAACGGAGGAGCATGAAATATGGCACAGTTAAAGTTTATATAGAGAAAGACTGCAGGAAGCTAAAAGCAATCAAAAAGACAAAACAATGAAATGATTCATGATCGAATTTCGACCACTAGCCTACCATCTATATATATAATAATAAATATTTCGGACATCTAACACACAACGCCATCTAGTCCCAAGCTAAGCAGAGATTGTGTTATGGACACTAGATAACTGATACAAATACATATACATACATTTCGGCAGGCTAGTTACGACAGTAGAGGCTCTGCCTAATTTTGAATAAGACGGCCATATATAAGACGCATAAAGAAGGTGTTTTAATTATGAATTAAGACTTATAGTAAGTTTGGATCCAATCTAGCCCCCATAGAATAGGTTTAGGTGGGTAATAAACTACCATTTAATTTTGTAAACTAACTAGCTGACCCGGCGAACTTCGTACCGCCATATTTATATATCTGTCTCAGCTGAATGAAATGAAATTGACTTTTCCCTTTATCTTTTTCTTGTATACAAACCTTGTCCTAGCAATAACGAACACTTAAAAAAATAATTTGTTAATTTGATGAAGCCGACCGGAAGTTATGCGCGTGCATACATTTCGGCGATTCGATGTGTATAATAATATCTATG
This sequence comes from Diaphora mendica, assembly GCA_949125395.1. NCBI lineage: Eukaryota > Metazoa > Arthropoda > Insecta > Lepidoptera > Erebidae > Diaphora > Diaphora mendica. The sequence goes on along the minus strand of OX421318.1, from coordinate 28,859,813 downwards.
TATAATATGAATGTATTTACAAAAAAGTTGTATATATGTATTTATATCAGTGGTCTAATACCCAAAACACAAGCTCTGCTTAGTTTGGGACTGGATGACGTTGTGTGATAAATGTCCGAAATATTTATTTATTTACTATGTATGATTATATTCATCACATAACTATTCGTCCTGTGTGAGTATCGAATATCCACGATCTCTGACTTCGCATTCAAGATAATAATAATTATTAAACACTTACTACAAGTTTATTAAGACCAGAATATTCTTGTATAAAAGTTCATCGTTGACAACCGTACTAATCTAAATTGTGTTATAGCCCCTAGCATCTACCACCCTGGGCAATCCTGTTCATTATTATAACCAGCTCCTAAAGATTTACAAATCAATAAGTTGTAGAAAAATCTACATCTACACTTATTATTTAAAGAGGTTGTTGTTTGTGAGTTTGTGACGTTGTAGGGGGTAATATCTGGAACTACTTAACCGATTTTGAAAATTCTTTTACTAATAGAAGGCTACGTTATTTGGGAGTGACATAGGCTATAATAATAATAACCCGAAAAGTGGAAAGAATATTTCGTGGTAGCTGAATTTGCAAAGTCGGAGAAAAAAATGTTTACCGCCCAACGAAGTGGGCACGGGTCAGCTAGTGTAATATATAATACTCGCTTCACGTTGATGCTTACCATGAACCCCGGAACTATGTAACCAATATTCATGTCATATTTTTAATTGTATGTTTTGCTGGCGTAGACCTTACCTACCTACCAGCGGCTTGTAGACCAACAGCAGCTGAGCATGATTGATAAGAGTCGTAGACAAAGTTGTGTGGGTCAGCTAGTTAATTTATCAAGTTAAAGAAGAGTCATAGGAACAGGACGGTAGACCAAAATACAAGTCAGGTAATGTTTAAGAACATATTCAATGTTTATTATACTGTGGCTCTTTTATACTTTCATGGCTATGGCTGATTTATACTTCCATCCCATATTGGAATAAAAACAAAATAACAACATTTAAAAAATGGCAAAAGCTTGCGACTTAAACCAATGAAGAAACGATGCAATTATTTATTATATGATAATAATATACTGACTCGATTCCAATCATACAATTTGTTAGCGACCGTAACTGCGCAGGCGGCGGGCGTTGTTCGTGGTGAGCTTTTTTTAATCATCCGATTGAACGCAATCGATTTTATCAATCGAAATCGATGCTACGCTTGACGTTTATTGAATTAGTTACCTTTTTCCATTTATTATATTCGATACGCCCTTTTCTTTCGACTTGCTCACTAAAGAAACTAAGATCATTTAAAAAGAACAATAAACTCTCAAAACGGGAATCGAATCTGTGATGTCATCCTGATGATAATCTACTAAAACATATAAAGGTTTTAGAGTCTCCGATAAGTTAATCAAAATATTATGTTCACGAACAGTTTTAATCATTGTTAACCGTATTTTGGGGATGAACACAAAGGTTAGTCAACCTTATGTCCTTTATTACGTAAAAAATGCAATACTATCAATATTTTAGAATTTATAAATGTGGATTATATACAAATATACATTGTATATCTGTAATAACAGACGTTTTTTATTTATAAATAAATATTATCATGGTCAAAAACAGTTATAGATAGAGCAGAGAAGGCCCTCACTAATAAGAATATATATAATATATAAATATAAATTGTATACATACATATGTAAATGCCGGGTAACCATAAAACTACCGTGCTGCGCTTACCTCAAAGTTGCGCAGACGCAATGTAAGCCATGTGAGAAATGATTTACTGACGCTTAACGACAACCTGTTCTCGAGTAATCACAGTTTAGAATATAATTTATTGAACATTGTATATATGTACTTGTTCAATACAGGTCTTGTTATTAAATATTTAATCATTTTTATTATTAACTAGCCGACCCAATCAACCTCGTTTACGTCTCCTATAACCGTAACGTAATAATTTTCTCCCGTTTGTGTAATATTCTTCATTGGTGCTCCGCTCCTATTGGTCTTAGCGTGATGATATATAGCCTTTCTCGATAAATGGGCCATCTAACACTGAAAGCTTTTTTCAAATAGGACCACTAGCTCCTGAGATTAGCGCGTTCAAGCAAACAAACTCTTCGGCTATAAATATTAGAATAGATTATTAATTTAAAATAATAATTAACTATTATTGTCAAGCTATTCTATTATTTCTAAATTTTATTTACCGTGAGAGAGCCACGCTTCACATGGGCCGGCTAGACCGGAGTGATGCCAGTGAAACACAGCGCAAGCGCTGTTTTACAGAAAACCTGTGTGAAACAGCGCTTGCGCTCTGTCCCCATCCCCCAAAGGCCGGCAACGCATTTGTGACGCCTCTGGTGTTGCGGGTGTCAATGGGCGGCGATAATCGCTTACCATCAGGCGATACGTCTCTGGTTTATGGGGGGGTTGATGTCTAGCGTCAATGTGTCTTTAGCCGTATCTTTGTTGTGAACCGGTATTTCCGAAACGATGCGATCTTTATCAAGACAAGAACTCTAACCATCAAGAAAAGAGTAAAATCCAACCTCAAAGCGAGTCTTGAGTTGCAGATGACTACTGTGATTAGTACTGTAGTCACTTTCTATTGTAGTCTCTCGTTGAGCCCCGTGACATAAAACATATTAGACATATAGAAAAATTACAAACTCTCCTAACTGTCTTGCGTACAAATAAGAAAACAAATAAAAGTTAAAAACTACACTTTACCAGCAAACGCAACCAATATATTTTGATAGTAAAACGTTAAGACTGATTGAAATGAGCTTTAACAAATATCAGTTACATTAAGTATTATTTACTCAATAGTTTTGTACTAGGAATATCTATGTTTTGTTTTTAGATGCGTTAAAAACGCGATCTTTATTTTTTAGACTTATTTATTTTCTACTTAGATACCAGATTCAATCTCTTAAACTGTCTTAAACTCACCATAGAATGTACTCGTGTGTATGATATTAATACATTCACGGTGCGCGATCCCCGAGGCGCTATCAGTTCGAACCTGTTCTACCTTGGAGCCGCGGCTATTGCGTAATCAGCGGGTTCCGACCCATCACTTATGCCTTTGGGCTCGGCCAGAAAATTGGAAATTGTACCATCAAATATATTATTCTAAAAGGTCTTATTAACCAATATAATTGATTTAAAGTTACTGGGCTTTTAAATAAAATCAACCTTAATATTTTAACTGACTTTAAAAGATAATAAATGCGTCATATTTATTTGTAATAATAAAATTAGTTTTCATTCCTTTCGTTATGTTTTTGATTGATTAATGAAATAATGTGCTTATTTTGGTAAAGCTATCATCCTGGTGGAATCTTTCGCGCTAACTGAGATGAAAAAACAAGGTACTACTTTTAATTTGATAGTCATCATCATCATCAGCCTTTCACAGTCTACTGCTGGACATAGGCCTCTCCAATTGATTATTATTGATTCTCAGAAATATTGTAAGCCCTAGACCTATCAGGCGGTATTACTCTTCGGCGAACTCCTTTGGTAGAGGTTATGAGTCCAGGGCGCCTTGTATGATCAAAAGAAAAAAAAAGAAAATTTAAATAAAAAAGAAGGTATAGAATAGTTGTGTGTGTGATTTGGGAGTCCCAAGGATCTCTTCAGAGAAACAACAATAACACAGTAATACAAATATATTGCGGTTATTAAAATCTACAAGAAATTTACAGTCTCTTTATTTTACAACCTAATTCTTATCAACAAACAAATCACAGTGGGTAGTGATAATATTTTATGTATATAAGAGTACAAAAATGGTTAATCTTGATATCATCCATATAGACTACGCTTCCTGGTCTTCGGGTATTCCACTCAAGTCCAAGATAGCATGGGTGCTCAAATCTTGGATTACTGATGATTAATTATAAAGAAAATTAAATAATATATATGACTTCCCTAGGTACGGTAGTTTGTTTGAAAGGTGGTCAGATCATCCTCCGTATGCCCTCAGACACATCAGAGGTTCTCTGGTGCGAAGAGCCACGCCCTGCAGGTCAGGTAGATTGAAAAAAAAATGTATCTCCACCCTTCACCTGAGCTGTAACGCTTGGTGGTATCTTACAGGTGATACTCCTCAACCGTATCCTTGAGCCCTATGAACAAATGGACCTTCTAAGCATGTTTTGAAGAATAAAAATGACAATGAAAAGAAATCTAAAAATATTCTCTCACTTACCGCTCACGCGGGATGTAACCACACTAGATAATCAATACAACTAATAGACAGACAGTCACACTCTTCTTGTTGAGTTCCAAGCAGAGAAAAAAGGACTCGAGACTAAAAACATCCGCTTAAATACATTGTCTCCCGGATTGTTCTAGTAATTCCCCACTATAACCTCTATATGACAGATTTCCTGACGTTGTCACACACGTTCACAAACATCTAAATCAAATCAAAGTATTTCTAAACATAATTTACAGTAATCTAATCCAACTCACAAAATTACGTCCTCTCTCGCACAATCAGCGAACAAACAATCAAATCAATATACTGGATATAGCATTATTGCATAACTAGTCTAACAGAGGGCGCTATTTACATAATCTTTGTTATTATTTTTATCATCTCAAAAAAAAGGTGTTACAATATGTTGATGCTCTATCTATATTTCTGTATTTTTAACCCCCGACGCAAAAAGAGGGGTGTTATAAGTTTGACGTTTCTGTCTGTCTATTTGTCTGTCTGTGGCACCGTTGCTCGCGAACGGATGAACCGATTTCAATTTAGTTTTTTTTTGTATGAAAGGTGAGATACGTGCGAGTGTTCTTAGACATGTTTCATGAAAATCGGTTGAGACGTTTAAAAGTTATAGGGGTGAAAGTGGGGAAGAATAACCGAATGTCTGGAAAAATATCATCGAGTGGAGTCTCAAATGAAAGCGCATAACGTGTTTTTTACTTTTTAAATGGAACTCAGGTTATTATTAAATTTTGAGAATTTATAGTTATAATTTTTGTGCACTCACAAAAAAAGAAGATGAGGAAAACGTTCAGTTGAATTTTTGTCAAAAGCGGCGCCAGCATTGCTTTACGAAACGAATAGGGATAAAATTTGCTACACAGATAGGTTATCGTCTAGACTGTCAGTGCAAAACCGATTAATTAAATTGATTTTAACGTGAGGTGCCAAGGGCAAAGGTTAGTATTCAAAAGGTGTTTTAATCAATTTTTTACCGAACTGTATCATAATGTAAATAGCGGCTAATTCGTGAGAAAAAGGGCGTTCTAGCGGTATTCTGCACAATGAGTGGGAACTTCCAGACAGTGTGGACTATAAATACATCATGACTTGGCTATAAATATATACGTACGAGTATGTACAATCGAGTTCATACTTACCATGGAAGAGTAATATCTTTTGTAGCACAGGCTAATGGAAAGCATAAATTTTTGAAACAGGGCTTGGCAACTTCACTCACTCAAACGGGAGCGGTTTTCTTTGAGGTTGTAATATCACTCCAATCAGACAGGCTCATATGTGTTAAAACCAAACACACTCACATTGATATACCTATCTTTTATACATCTACACAAGTAAATAAAATTGGAGTGTCTGTTTGTAATATTAAAATAACCTCTTTTTACTAAATGCATATGTATGTATACACGCAAACATATACCAAAATAAAATGTTCCTCAATTTTTGTCTGTCTGTTTGTTCCGGTCAATCTCTGGAACGGCTGGACCGATTTTGACGGGACTTTCACTGGTAGGTAACTGATGATATAAGGAGTAACTAGACTAGCTTCGCCTCACGGCGTTACCCGGTTCAGCTAGTATCATATATATGAGTAAAATCAGCCATCTACATAAATAACATGAAGAATTAGAATTCGATTATAGTTAAAACTTTACATGCACATTCTCAAGGAATAATAAGGAATTAGTAAAATATGGACGGTTTTATTACTCACGTGTCCGGGTTACGAGGAAGCCGAGGAGGGACCCTTGTAGAGTAGGTATATGACAGTGTAGTGCTCGCCACCAATGAAGAAGGTCATACATACACCCCTTGAAATAGGTCCGCCGTGACGGTCACACACGTGAGTAAAACCGCTTATATTATAAATTCGACAGTAACTCTGTCTATCTGTTTGTTATGCTATCACGGCTGCACTGATTTCAATGGTATTTGGCATGGTGATAATATTATTCTTCAGGAAGATCATAGGGTACTCTTTACCGCGAATACCGACATATACGCGGGCGGAGCCGCCGCGAAAAACTTTTCCTTCATAAATATCATTCGAGAAAGATTTCAGAAAATACTTTTGCTAAAAAGTTCAGTACCTATATTGCCTAAATATAATGATATTTTTTCAAAACGTTGGGAAAAGTTAAACCGCACATCTTCTCGGGGTAGCAAAGGCTATATTATATTTTCCGTAAATGCCCATGCGAAGCCGGGGCAGGTTGCTAGTACATGCTATAATTGAAAAATAGATTTCTAATTATTGTGCATCTACCATAAATATCTAGTCCGGGTCAATTTTACTTTAATATGAGGAAAAAAATAAAATGCATAAGGAAAGTGTTTTTGGTTCGTCCGTTCAGTGCGTTTAGTTCACTGACTTCCCTTTTCCTACAATCGCTACCCACACACTGATACATAAGTTCCCAAGCCAACAATCTCACGGGTGATCTAGCAGCAGATCAAGATAAACTTAACATATAATTACACGCGACTGTTCCTGTGTCGAAGTTCACATCCCATCACAACAGCGTGTGCCACGTTTATTGTTCTTGTGATATTGTTTAATTGTGTGTGGTGATAACATCTTTTGAAGGTGATGAATAGCTAAGTGAATTTTCTCCAATTTTCAAGCTTTTTAATCCCCCACGCCGAATGACTGTAATAAGTTTTTAGTAGAGTATTAATATGGGTATTTGTGTGCTCGTAGCTCTAAAACAGATGGACCAATTCTTATTTAATACACAGTCTTTTCGCTTAAAATAATATATGTTTGAAAGGGTGCAAAATCGAGAATGCTCTTAGTTGAAATAAATATATTCAGCTTTCCGAAGATCATCAGCTCTGTCTCTCTAATCACTAAAGATTTTAGAGTCGAAAGTATTCTGAACACATGTAGTTTGTTTCTGCCTTTCACAGAAAAACATATGGTTATTAAAATGAGGTTATGATATAATGCATAAATTTAACGTATTCATAAAAAATTAACAGTACACTTCATTTCCATATAAAATTTTACTATTTCAAATTACACTTTCCCTGTATGGGAACTTTCTTAAAAGTACACAGGTAACAAGGAATTTATTTTAAATCATTAAATAATTTTTAGAAGCTTTTTTCTGAGTAGACTCTACCAATAACTGTAAATGGTGAATGGCTGTCGTTTTTTGTAAAAAAAAGTTGATAAACAAATGAATACATTATGCATCATTGTTGATTTAAATGTTGCCAATCTTCAGTTATTATTATAATAAACAATATCATTATCGAAGCTATGCTTTTCATCACTTGTAAGCAGTCAACCCATCTGGCTTCACCTCAAACATATATTGTACACCTTTTTATAAGACAGTTAAACAAACCTTGTAGGTATTATATTAATATCTTCTATCAGTTCAGAAATATTATATGTTAAAATAAAACAAGGCAAGTAGATATCCATGCAGACCGAGTCTGCCGTGTGGAACGAAGCGTGCACAAGCTCGGGAAGTCATAGGAACAACACTCCATAGCACGCCATCTTACGTGAAACATAGAATACGACATTTAAATTAAGTAATAAATAATATTTATGACCTCCGTTATATGAGACTTATGTATATTAATTATTGATAAATATTGAGAAAGCAACTAAGGAAATGAGATTGTCTAGTAAATCTAAATATTATTCATGCGTAAAGCAAAAACTTTTTACGTATTTTCACTAAAATTATGCGAGCGGAGGGGTATGAAATTTGGGACAAGTAAAGTTCATATGAAAAAGGAGTGCAGAAAGTTAAAAAAGTAAAAAATAAGATTAAAAAGAATTTAAGAAATATGTTACACCTAAGCAATAACTTTAAATTTTGCTAGCTAGTGCGATAAAATTCGCGTTGTCATAATATTTCAAGCGTGGTTTAATCTATGAAATTATAACTCTCTCCTTACATAGTGTATGACTCCTTATTATATGGATAAGGTCACAAATATAACATTAGGATGTACGTAAATTTCTTGATAAACAATATCCCATAAAAACTCAATATACAGTATCACATCGAAGTAAGGAAAAATATATTAATAAATAGAACTGTCTTTATATTCAATCCTATCGTGAGAAAAATACCATTAGCCATCTTTGGCATTGACAACAATCTTTCTACAAAAGTTTGATATGACTTATTTCTTGGGTTATGAAGGTCTGATGTCAGTCACTTCGCGTGAAAATCGAAGTTGTGTCGTAGTAAGCTTAAAGCCAACTCCGACCGAATTAGGGAAAAAGGTTCTGAGGAAACTCTTGAGAAAAACTGAAGTATTCTAGTTATCGCCAACTTCATCACTTATCTTGGAAATCATTAGTGAGTTTAAAATAAAGCTGATAAAAAAAACAACGAATTTGCGAATAATTTTATCTTAAAAAAAGTACGGCAAAACATTTTTCTTGCTTCTTTTTTTTCTCTTTCAATTAAGAAAACAGGCTTAGATAGCGCATTATAGGGTAGAAAGAGTTGAGTACGACTTTTGTCTGTCGAGTACGAACTAGGATAGTAATCCTAGCTCCATCATCAGATCAACCTCCCTTTGGAATAAGTCTAAATTTGAATAATTTATGAAAAAAACATAACTCAAGGGCTGGAACTTGTTCATAAATAAAAATTTTAACAAAAAGAAAAACCGACTTAAATCTGGACCAAATTTAAATGGGACCATACGGGAATATTGAGTTATTCGTTAATTTGTCGCGTACATACATAATGCAAATTGAAGACTTATATGTATTTCTCATGGATGACATGTCAGAACTGGACCAAATTTAAATGAGACTATTCGGGAAGCACCAGCTTTCAAATAAAAAAAGAATCATCAAAATCGGTTCACCCAGTCCAAAGTTATGAGGTAACAAACATAAAAAAAAAAAAAACAGTCGAATTGAGAACCTCCTCCTTTTTGAAGTCGGTTGACAAATGCCAACTGTCTCTGTATCACGATTTGGCTAATAGTAGATTCTGGCGCGGCAGGCAGGAGCTGGGTGCGAGAAGCCGACGATTGAACTAAGTGGAGAGGCCTATGTCCAGCAGTGGACCGCGATAGGATGATGATGAAGTATGCAGATTACACTTGCCTACTGCAGAGGCGACATAAGGCTTTTATGCGTCGTGAAGCGTATCATGAAGTTTATCTTATATGAAATATATTTAAATTATAAAAAGATAATCTTAATAATGTCAATAAATTGTTTGTAGATGGCGAGCATAGAAGTGTCGTTGGCGGGATCGCGGCGACGCAGCGCAGGCGCACGTGACGTCACTCGGGAACTTGACGCTCTGCGGACCGCGCTCACCGACAAAGACTCTCTTATACAAAGGTCAATTAATTTATTTCTACTATTCAATGTCATTAACCAAAATGAGTTAAGAGGTAAATACTTTTCAAACCTCAGAATCCTCAATACCTCATCACGAGTTCTTTTAAACTCCACAGTCTCAAAAAGCAATTGTCAGCATCTCTGAGTGCAGCGAGACTCGCAGCCCAGGCAGCTTCTCCTCCAGCCTCGCGGGCCAGCTCCCACGAGGAATCCAGTCCAGCTTTGTCGGTTGATGAGCGAAAAGCCCTAGAAGACCGCGCCAATGCTGTCAAGAGCGATCTGGATGCCAGAAAAGCTAACATACAGGAACTTAGAAGACGGCTTGAGAAAACACATGTTACAGAGTAAGTAATGGTCTATGAAGAAAATAATTCAATTTTATCATAATATTTCCGTAATAGATTTCACATTTGAATAAAATATTATAATATATGTATTATATATATGAACCTAACCTATTTTAATTATACTAAAACATATTTTAAACGATACACTTTTTCCAGAAACATCGACACACGCATCCAGCAGGCAGAACTCCAGTACAAATTGGGCCGCGAGGAGCTAGAGCTGCTGACATTAAGTGAGCAAGCACGTGCGCTTGCGCAGCTAATTGAACAAGCCGATGCAGCCGCCAGCAGGAACCAGCGTACCACTTTATACAGGTATTTACCACTAAAAGTATAAATGAATTGAATTTGTAAAGATATTACTTATTAATTAAATCAAATCAAATCATTTATTTGCATAAAACAGGTAGGTACAAAGCTGTCATGATACATATAAATAGTTGCGCTGATTTATTACCTTTCTGAGGTGTGCAAGTTTTAATGGTGTTTGTCGTTATTTTACATCGTTACAAAAATAACAAATAGAATTAAGTTTGGTACCGAACCGACTAATATAACATACAGATCAATGCGTAAAATAATGTCACAAAAAAAAAAACTTCAACTGAACAAATACAATAAGTTTTAGATTGTTATATATACAATATAATGTCAAGGTTGGATTAGTAAAATTATTATAAAAGAAAAATGACAATTGAAATTAAAAATAAAAAGATGAAAATGTCAGAAATCACTAATAATTAATTTAAAACTAATATGTCAATAATATCATATTTATAATTTATCCGACAAGAAATCAGCAACACTATAATAACATTTCTGACAAAGTAGCTTCCCCAACATTATTTTAAATTTGATTACATTTAGTTCTTTTATGTCTCTTGGTATTTTATTAAAAAATTTTGGGGCCATCGCGAATACGCTTTTATGCATTAGTGTGGTGTTAGATTTATAAATGCATAGTCTATTTTTGTCTCTTTGAATTCTACCATTCGCGTCTGAGGCCGAAACAAATAAGTGCAAGTTACACTTTACAAACAAAGCCACTTCAAGTATATACAGACAGGGCAAGGTTAAAATGTTATACTTTTTAAAATATGGTTTACAGCTGTCTGTTACATTTAAAGAAAACATTGCCCTTATGCACCGTTTTTGTGTTGATAAAATAATCATTATATTAGAGATCATAATTTATACTGAACCAATGAGGATGAAAGGATGCCTTAACCGCTCAGAGTTTACTAACGATACAAGTTTGACCCTTATCTGTATAATATATAAATTTATAAATTTGTAAATTCAGCATTTCAAAAGACTGACTAAAAAATGCCGATCGCATTTACTACCAGAGCTGCATCATAAACCGAAAAAAATGATATACTTTGAAAACAAATCATTATATAAAGTACTTAGCAAAATATAGTAACACACCGTTCAATTAAGTCCTCCGCCCGTCTCGTACGATGGGAATGTAAGAAATTAATAAGATCACCAACTTTCCCCATCCATTGAGCTGACAGATTGGTCACGGCGATTGCGCGCCGTCGATCAGGGACGTGTAAATTGTGTCGGGCCACGCTCGCTGTACCTACATAACACAGGTACTTGTACACATTGTTGCTGATTTAAGATCCTTAGATACAAAATTAAGGTCTCGTGTTACCTACTCGTAAATGTGATCTGGCCGCTTGTCTGGCCAATGTGGTATAGCTTTTTTTTTATTGAATATGGGGCCCAACGAGCAGATGTATCGCCTGATGGTAAGCGATTACCGCCGCCAATGGACACCCGCAGCACCAGAGGCGTCACAAGTGCGTTGCCGGCCTTTGGGGAATGGGGAGGGGGATGGGGGGAGGGGTTGGGGTATGGGCCTCCGGTATCCTCAGTCACTTGGTGAAATACAGCACAAGCGCTATTTCACATCGGTGAGAGAGACACATGAGACCGTGGTATCACTCCGGTCGAGCCGGCTCATTCATGCCGAAGCGTAGCTCTCCCACGGTAAAACCTCCTTTTTAAGGAGATAGTATTCTAAAAATTCCTTTTTAAGGAGAGACATATTATATGTCCAATAGTGGTCGAAAGGCTGTTGATGTGAAGGGACACGTGATTTTGTACGTTTTTGTAGTAGGGCATACCGTCAGACGTGATCTTTCTAACGGTTTGCCCCAATACCAAAAACGTAAAAACTGGTAGTAGGTAATGCATTGCCACCCTTTGAGTACCTTTCCAACTTATCTAAGAAACTGTTCCACCGCTACCCTAAAAATTGGTTGGACCAGTTTTCTGTGCATTGATATTACTCCGATGGTATCCTAAACTAATATGTTTGAAATTAATTTATATATTTTCGCGCGAGAACCGTGTTTCATAGTGGGTAAAAGGATCGATATATTACTAAAACAAAATTTGTCATGTTCGTCATTTGGAGTCACATAGTCTTTACATGTCTTTATATCGGTAATTACATTACAGTAACACCCCCAACAGTCCACTGCTGGACATGGACCTCTCCTTCGAAAGGTTTTTTAACCGACTGCAAAAAAGGAGGAGGTTCTCAATTCTACCATATTGTATTTTTTTTGTGTGTTTGTTCGCGGATAGCTTTGTCGTTTATGAATCGATTTTGATGATTCTTTTTTTAATTGAAAGGAGATATTCCAACGGTGGTACCATGATAAGGACAATAAGATCTGATGATGGCATCCAAGAGAAATCGAGTCGAACATTGAAGTCGGTTTTTGTTTCTGTTTTTTTTTTTAATATCTATAATATGATAATAATAATAGTAATATTTGTATTACATTTATTTATAAATTTATAATTCTCTCGAAAAAATAAATGACCAAAATAACTGTCATATACTTTTAAACTGTGTGTACAATTTAAAACAGTTCCGAAATCGCAGTAAATAATAGGTGCTAACAAGCGTGAAGTAATTACAACATAAACAGACAACATCTATTCAAATTAGTTTCAACGTTTCACCGCATCCTGGATTTCTTCAGCACTTAGGCTACGCACACAATAAGAGTTCACGCAGCAAAAACACGGCCAATATTTCCATTGGTTGATTGTTGGTTAAGAATTACGGTGGTATATAATATACACTCGTGGCGACTTCCACATACAGCGCAACAGAAATATACTACAGCGCCATCTACCGAAGTTACACTGAACTACGGAGTAACGAAGGAAACTAAGAAACTACCAATCCTGAATCGCGCAGTGAAAGTTCGCGCGCCAATTAAGATACATAATACATCCCAACATCAACCGTTGGGCAGTTGGCCCGCCAGGCATGATCACCTTGCCTGGTCGGAGGATCCTCCCTTTGTGTAGGAGGGACGTGACACCCGTTCCCCCACAGTGGTGACCCCGACGTGATTGGAAGCAGCCTTCGATGCAGCATCAGCACGCCACCATCATGTTCACTCCCACAGCAAGTCTCACAGCAAGCTAGAAATCTCGGCCTCAACAGGGATAAACCACACGCAGGAAGCGACCGCTCCAGCCTGGTTACCCCTACGGCCTCATCAGCTTCTAGGCACAGCACACTGCACCTACGGTCCATGTAAGCAGAGCATATCTCTCCCGTCTACGCAGCAGCCAGCCACTACGCAGCAACCGCCCCGACTCACTGGGGGCCTCACCGCAGCACCGCGCACCGCACGCTATCTCGACTCACTGGGACTAGCGGCATTCAGTTCCGACTCACTGGAACTTGCGGCACTCAGTTCCGACTCACTGGAACTATTCACTCCTGGCACTGGCAAGCTCCGCAATAGAGCACATACAGCTGACTCATCATATATCAACCTCCGGTCTTGGAGGGGAGTGATGTGGCGACTTCTACATACAGCGCAACAGAAATATACTACAGCGCCATCTACCGAAGTTACACTGAACTACGGAGTAACAAAGGAAACTAAGAAACTACCAATCCTGAATCACGCATTGAAAGTTCGCGCGCCAATTAAGATACATACAACATCCCAACATCAACCGTTGGGCAGTTGGCCCGCCAGGCATGATCACCTCGCCTGGTCGGAGGATCCTTCCTTTATGTTGGAGGGACATGACACCCGTCCCTCCACACACTGTTAAATTAAAATCAATATTTGACAATGACTACAATAATAAAATAGTCAAATTAAAATTTATTAAGAAGTTCCAAGCTATCACTGGTTTCGTATCAACGTATTTATTTTAACAAAAGACCGAATGTATAAAAAAATAGTCATAATGTGACAGGGACAGGCCTATGACCAGCAGAAGAAGTGAACATCCTTCAGCTGAGATGATTATGATGAGACATAATAATAATGACTAAACAAAAATATCTAACAATAAAAATTGTAAAACATTGTAAAAACAAATTTTCAAAAAGTTATTAAGAAAAATTTATATCAACATAGTCAGTATTGTTGACCAGTTTGCAATGGCCGTGGTCACAGGCGGCCTCCAACTACTACTGCACAAGTGACCACCGCCAGCACAAACTGGTTGAAGCGTCAGATATATTCAAAGAAATGTAACACCCATTCATTAACTCCTAAATAATAATTATATTTCATGGAATAAAAATTTGTTGACATCGCTTGCCAAAAAATCTCGCAATGTGCATTTAGCTTTACCGCTTCAGATCTATCGACAGATATCTAAGTACGTATCTGCGGATCCTCGGCAATTGTTACACTCATTACGCCATCCCATTGTTCGTGAGGCGTGGCTGCAACCACACTTTCTATGACCACTGCCCCATGACCCATGATGGTGTTCCGAATCCGTGGGAGAAAGCCCAAAATGTTGAAAGGCTCTAGACCTTATTTGCATGTTATAATTGACACAGGCCATGGAAAATTACTGGAGGTGACTTCCGATTTTAATTGTTCAACTTTCTCTAAGACCTTGATTGATATAATTAGACATATCGATTGAGAATTTGAGATCGATCAGATCGATCGAATCAGAAAATCGATTGTTTTAAATCGAAATAATATGAGCTATGCAATATTGTCACAGTACACCAAGTTGTACGCCTGAATAATAATTTATAAGTAATAACTAAACGAGTAGGTTCTTTGAGAAATAAGGAACAATTTTTGTTTAAACAACCTAAAATACACTTTCTGATATATATACATTACATGAAATAATAACTATATAAATCAGAATTTCATTCTGCTGACGCTGCCACAATCTTCAGTCTGAAGTTACTTCTATAGCAGCAGACAGCCATAATTCAAGCTGCTTTATTACTTCCTGTTCTGATATTTTGTTGTAAAAGATTACAACAAAATATCAGAGATATTAAGAAATAAAAAATATAGAAATTATGTGAGAATAAAATATAAAGCTGTATAAAGAGAACCTGATACAAGAGTCTTATTTAGGTCAGTATCTTACACCAGGACGAAATCGCCTCGTTGCCGCCCGACCGCAACAGCCGCAGAGCCATGAGAAACCAATACCAATATTTCACGTATGATTGTACACCGCGATTATTGTAGTATTGAACGCGTGGGAACCGCCATCTTTTTTCTAAAGTTTACAATGAAGTTATTAGAGGAAATAAGCAATCTCCCGCCTGGTAATAAAGATTGCTTGCTAAACGCAAATA
Source organism: Diaphora mendica (assembly GCA_949125395.1). NCBI lineage: Eukaryota > Metazoa > Arthropoda > Insecta > Lepidoptera > Erebidae > Diaphora > Diaphora mendica. The sequence continues at coordinate 28,844,241 of OX421318.1, read as the reverse complement.
ATAGTAGGTACTAACTTTGAAATGATTTGAGAGTAAGGTTTATTTCAAGATTTTATTCTCCTTAATACTCAGTTATTTCTTTGCTTTACTAACATAGGCAGACTAAGCGGTTAGCTGTGTTCTCGGAGACTTCTTTCCTAGAGGAAAGGTTCAAATTTGCGAGAAAATCATTTCACAGTTTCATAATCTAATATATTTAAATTTCTTGTCACGTTATTGATCACGATGAACCACGAAACAATCTATCCAATTTTCAAGTTTATTTTTAATGTGTGTTTTGCTAGCGTCCCTAAGATAGGATAGTTAAGATCACGCTTCGACCAAAAGGAGTCGAGCATTATTGAAAAGAGATGCAGACAAAGTTTCGTGGTTGAGCTAGTTTTACATAAATACTAGCTGAACCGGCGAACTTCGTACCGCCATGTTTACATATCTGTTTCAGTTTCCCGTCGCAGACAAAAAAACCATTTCCCGTTATCTTTTAATTTTTCTTGTAAACAAACCTTGTCCTGACAATAAGGATCACATAAAAAATAAAATTAATTTGGTGCAGCCGATCGGAAGTTATGCGCGTACATACATTTCGGCTATTCATTTTAATATTTATAGATTAACGTTTTTTTTATTAGAAACTAAAAACATTGAAATTAATATTGGTTCTCTCCATATTTGTGTAATTATAAAAATCAATTCTTAAATAGCTGAATGTGCTTATTAGAAATCTATCCACCAAAGATGGAGAAAAATGTACCTTGGAATTTTAATTAAGGCGGCGAGCGCCTGATTTTTTTACGAACGAGTCAATGGTAAGGGTCTTGCGTACTTAGTATTTTATTGTGTATTTTAATAAAACACAGTACTTTGTTGAATTTAAATTGTATTTATGTAACTATACTGTATAAAAACTGATAATAACTAACAAACAGTCGATCATTGATGTGCCTATTGTTACGACATTAATTTATTAACTTGTGTCATCTGTGTTCAAGTGACTGCAATATTATTATATTGAGCCCTGAATTACACAAAACATCAATACAATATGGATGAATTAAAAGAAATGTTGATTAATATGCAACACTGCATAAAGCAACAGAAAATGGATATGCAAGAAATGAAAGAGGATATAAAAAGCACGATAAACAGTAATATAGATCAAAAGTTTGAAAAATTTGAAATAAAATATACACTACTAGAGAAAAAAATTGAAGATCAAAATTCAGCAATTTACAACTTTGAAAAACACATACGGCGTAAAAATCTTATTATTTTTGGCGTTGAGGAGCTGGAAACATCCTATCATGAGCTAGAAAAAAATATAAATAATATAATAAACAAATATTTCGATTGTCAGTGTGATAAAAATTGTATTGAAGCTGTGAGGAGAATGGGCAAAAAGGGACAGAAAGTGAGACCTGTAGTAATTACATTCAATACTTTGGGAATGAAGTTACAAGTTCAGAAAAACGGAAAACGTCTTGATAATTCACCTTATTACATTAAACAGGACTACCCTTTAGAAGTGCTCAACAAACGCAAGGAATTACAAGTCCAATTAAAACGAGAAAAAGAACTAGGGAAAAAAGCGTTTATTAAATACGACAAATTGATTATACTGGACAATAAAAACAACCAAACCAAGAAAAGAAATCTTTCCAAGTCTCCCGAAATATCTATGAATAGTCAAGCAAATAATGATAATAAAAAACAACCTACAAAGAAGAATAAAACCGTAAACATGAAAAACTTTATAATTCAAAAACCTCTACAACCCAGACTATAAACACCAACGAAACCCAAGCATATAACACCAAATAGCAACTAAGAGCCACCTCCTACCGTCTCCCAATACGGCTTGTCACCGCGGGAGTACTAGACTGCAACCCTTCAAGACATCAAGTACCTCGACTACACCCAAAAAAAAAAACATTCCGAAACCGAACCGAAACAGCGAATCCGATTAGATTCAGTTAACATTGTGAAATAGTACACATGTTTTTATTCTCTTTAAAAACAGTTATTTTGTGGGGGACAGGTGTCATGTCCCACCAACACAAAGGGAGGATCCTCCGATCAGGCGAGGTGATCATGCTTGGCGTTTCAACTGCCCAACGGTTGATGTTGGGATGTTGTATATATGATTATCGGCGCGAGAACTTTCACTGCGCGATTCAGGATTGGTAGTTTCTTAGTTTTACTTCGTTACGCCGTAGTTCGACGTATCTTCGGTAGATGGCGCTGTAGTATGTTATGTTGTTGTTGCGCTGTATGTGGAGGCCGCCATAATTTATTTAAACTTTCAGCGCAGGTAAGACAATCATGTAATTGAAATTTGAAAAAAATCAATCTCATCAGTTTAAATGTCTAAATTACAACCACTGATGGGTTCTCAGAAACCAATCTGCTTTCTCGCTTCGGCATAAACACAACCTCCTGATGGAAAATTAGCTCTTTGTGATAGCCATTTGAAAACGAGAAACTTTGATTATTGTCCAAAATTGATTTTTTTTATGTATAACTACTACTAAAAAGCTGTGGCTGTGGCATGGCTGTGCAGCAATGACTCCAAACCTTTTATTTTGTTTTCTTTGGTCGACTTCGTTCTCATTCAAGTCTCTTAGTGAAAAAAATATTGTAAACCGTATTATTATTTTTTAAAAGGAGCAACAATGGAGTTTCTTGCCAGATTCTTCTCCATGAAGGGTAGGCTGCACTTGGAACTGGCGACTAGAATCACTCGATTTTTTAATATTAAATATTGACTATTCATAAGTGCCTGTAAAATAAGTGCCTATATGAATAAAATATTTTTGAGTTTGAGTTTGAGTTAACTATGTATAAGCAGAATCCAAGAGTGGTGGTCACCAATGCAGCATAGTGACTCACACTATGGTAGCCTATTGAGAAGCTTCTGCATCACTGGGCCTTCGGTTTGGCACATACCAGCGTAACATGACAGCAGGAATGCTGTCATTGGTCTACTGTGCGAGGGTAGTACCGCCCCGGTCGAGCTGAAATCAGCGTGGCTCTAATACTACTATTTTTTCAAACTAAGTACTAAATAAAATACTTTACAATTCGCAAGTTAAATGTTTCAAGAAGTTCAAAAATCTAATTTTCCAAGTGTTAATAGGTTCAATTATCTACTGCATTTTAACTAAATATTAAATGAACAACGTTATTACACAATGCAGTCACACATTTTGTAACATATTATTTCCTAGAGCGTGAGATGTATTTTTACGTAAGATTTCATTAAAACTTAACAAAAATAATGCATTAAAATCCCCATATAGCTCATTCTCTACAATTATTACGACGCCTCGAAATTAATTTTCCCACTGGTTTTAAACGAAAGTAAATATGTACAATAACTAATAAAGAGATTATCTCGCTAGATTCCTCTTATGTGCTATTATCTTGATGAAACGAATGAATATGAATGACTCAATGAAAGGTGCAAAGCTTTAACAATAGCTTAATGTTGTACAACGAGTACTGTCATATATCAATGTGGTAACAAGGTAATCTGGTGTGTTATATTTAATTTAAATTTACTTATGATTTCACTCGTGAGAATTCGCACAATACACCCGCTGGTCTTCTCTGGCAGTTACAGACAAGTTGAGTGAAAGTGCCCGTGAATAATTTGGCAATAACGCCAGGAAATGAGACATATGTAGGCAGCTTTTAATAGGGCCGTGTTTTGGAATTAATTAACATAATAGCATTAATAATATTACGTATGTATTTTAATGTCTTCCTATGGTTAGAGTGGTCGAACTTTCCATGTTGGAATTATTGCTTACGCTTGTCCATCCATCCGTATAACTTAAATCTCTTTCCTGCCATTATCTTCTCCTCTAGCCAATGTTTCCCATCATAATACGGTTGACGGCAATAAGTTTGACCTCACTATGGTAGTGGGATTAAAATTATTGTTGGCAAACTGAGGATATTTAGACATGAGGGTATGCCCGTGTATGTAAATTTAAGCATTCCGAATTCTATAACCCTCTATCCGTGAATTTTACTTTCTTACTAATTTTATAATACTTACATATTTTTGTCGGTCAACAAATGTTTTATTTCTTGTGTTCAATCCTCTCCCCAGTTGAGCGTCCACCTTGTGAAATTTGAGATGTCTTACGGCCCATAAATAAGGCATTCAATCACTAACCTAGATCACTGGCGAGAGCAATGAACGACGGCGTTTCACCGTGTTCTTATTCTAACTAATGTAATCAAGCACTTACTGGAGATGCGTGATGTCCTTGATCTTGTCGGCCGTTGATGGGGTACCCCACTGCGGCTTGTCGTGGTACGTTCACACATACATGCTCCAAAGTGCTGTACACCTCCAAGGTATTCCTAAATGCTTGCGGGCTCCCGAAATCTCGTATTTACAAGACACCCGATTCAGCTATCACGGATCGCGCCTATGACGTGACTACAAAACTCGCGAGTCCAAATCAGACCAATCATAACGGTAAACCACTAAAGGGACCGGGTTGAATTGACAATTAGCTAAATTACAACTAAAACGGTTCTTAAAACGAGAATCGTCGACCGTTTACAACAAGCGTCTCAATAGTACTATCTGTCAACGTCAAAACGTCAAACAAGAAAAATGACAATCAAAAATGTTGCCATTACAATGACGTTAAATTTCTAACATATTGTGTAAATTTGTTCATTAAGGAAATCCGTGCTTTGTCACAGACCAGGATGATACCACAGTCAATTTCAAGAGCGTCATCGCACTTGTGACACATAAGTGCAAATGTCCATGGGCGGCAATAGTTATTTACCATGGAGGAACCCTTACATGTTTGTCCTCCTTCTCCCCTAAATTCACTTCACTGCCGAATGAAGGTATAATAAAAAATTGTTATCCTATAACAATACTGATGCACTGCACGATAAGCCTAGTGGTTTAAGCGGTCTACTGCGCCAAATGTTGTGGGTTCAAATCCTAAATGGGACAACACTTTATGTGATTCACAAATTGTTGTACTGAGTCTGGGTGTCAGTTTAATGTATGTTTGTAAAGTCCCCCGCGACACATGATTTATATTCTTAATGCGGGAGTGGTCTTTAAAAAATAAAATCACTAACTCGTTCTTTGGTTGACAGGATAACGATATTACCAAAGTTAAAGGTTAAAAATATTGTGTCAAAAAGCAAGATTTCAGATCAGTATCATTCGTAATCTAATTCGTTAAGTAGTTACAGAGAGCCTACTGTCATCGCCTCGGCAGTTATTCACACGCGACGCTCTCCTTTACCGCACTAATGCGGTAATGATTGCTGGACGGTCACGCCAACCAATAACACAAATAGTTTTTTACAAATACGCTTCTGTAGCATGCAGTTATTTCTTCAACGGTTCCCAGATAATAAATTAGAAAGCGAAAAATACTTAACAAATACACAGTGGGCACAGTGGTGTAAACAAATACGATAGAACCTTGTGTTCTTCAGAAGAAATTACTTATGTAATGTGCTTTGCATATTATGTAATGATGGTTTTAAATTATCTGTAACGTATTTATTTTTATTCGTTTCAGCTATGTTTTGAAAAATAATTCGGTACCTAACTGCATTTCTACTATGCCTCGTGGGTCTAGTGGTAGGGTAAGCGACTGCTGCTCAAGAGGTCTCGGGTTCTTGGGTCGGACTGCTGTTGGGATTTTCTTACAATAACTTCTTAATAGCAGCCCCGAGTATGGAAGATGGCGGTGTTTCCCGCCCGTGCCTCGGAGGGCACGTAAAGCCGTCGGTCCCGGTTGTCATGAACATCTATGGCAATAGTTATTGGGAAGTCCGCGCCCTCAAATATACTGACAACTAATTCAACCTTCGAATTCAGTTCACCCTCAGGGGTGCGAAGGTCCGATGTCATGTGATGTGTGATGACGGTCGCTCCGTGTAAAAACTGATATTCAGGTAAAACCGGTTGAACTAGTAACCGACCCCAAATCTTGAGAATAATAAAGGCAGGAAGATGATTATAACCTGCTTTTCTACTACGTTTAAAGAATTTTTTAAATGATTTTTTTAATGAAAATTTAATTTGGATTTAATCTGTATAATTTATACTTATCATTTACTTTATCGATACTTTATTATTTACTAGCGACCAGGCTTTAAAAGGATTACTCTACTATAATATGCATGTTTTACACATAAAAATCTTTCTCGTAAATCAGTCTATGTGTTACTGAAAACTGCATTAAAATTCGTTGAGTAATTTGAAAGATCTAATCAAACAGACAAGGGAAGCGACTCCTTTGTATAAATAGGTACTATGTAAAGATATGTCTGAACTGTTGTCATAACAGAATGTAGGGATACCTCAATTACTTAATCACATTATTAATTTCATTCATAACATTATGGCAAAATATTTTTTCAGCAATTAGTTGTTTCTTATATTGCCTAAAACGAATTATTTTTAAAGTCAATCTTTTAGCATACTTTGATACTAAAATTATTTTATGTATTTGTTTCGACTTTTTTGTTTATTTTTTAATAATCTTATTTACGTGGAAACCATTGAAATCACACTACTTAAGCTTCACTCATTTTCTTCTTTAAATTTAACCAACTAACTTTAACTGAAAGAGACTAATTCTACTTAATGTCATGAAGTCATAATGTCACCTATCATGACGTCATAAAGACTGTAATGGTTCAGTTGCATTAGTGAGCGTCATTTGAAACTCATACTCGTCATACATATCAAAAGCTGTCTTTGTAAACTTTTTCACTGGCCGTGGGAAGACTCTCAAACATTAGCTTTGCTGAATATTTACGTACAAAACGAAACCATTAAGAATATATTAAGATTTAAACACGACAGAAGGCGTGACGTCATTTTAATTACTGTATTCTAACGAGTGGAAATAGGAGTACTGTGAAAGGGGTCAATGAACTGAAATGTATAATTTATTTGTATAGTGTGAACTGTTAGTTCAGCGGTGATTTGCAATAGGCTGATGATGATGTGAACATTTAGTGGTTACTAACCCCCCGATCTAACTTCCAAATTTAGTTTCTGAAGAGGAGGTTTCTCATATAACGTTTTATTTCATAGTCTAGAAAAGCTAACACTGTTAATAGACGCGCGCTTATTTCATAGCAATCAATACAAAACGACTGCAAAGTCTTTATGAACGATGTCTTCTCGTAAAGGCTTTCAACAAAACATAAAAAGTCGGTAATATATCCGCCCGTTAGCGTCTACAGAGCCGCTCACGTGCTGCTCTTAACGGTAGTATATTTTATTTATCTGTGCCAAATATGGCGAACAATCTTACGCTACATTGCAAGCAATGGATTAAATCTACTTTTATATCGATACTTGTATAAAGCAATCCTTTGATGGATAAAACTATAAATAAGTGGTTAAAGTAAAGAAATAATATAAAGACTTTAATAGTTGGCGTATTATTTAATTTTATATGGAGGTTGGAGTAAACAGTACAAAATTAAAAATATAAGTATAATAATACAACAAAATCTATTTCAGCGCCATCTACAAATTTTCTATCTTACAATAAAAATGCACGCGCAAGTTTCACCAACTATAGGGGATCTCAATGGTGGTTAAAAATATTTTTACCGGTTAAGAATTCTGACTCTAACATAACATAATGCAAGTATAAGACGAGTTCTGTATCGGAGTTTATTGCGTCTTTGTCAACAGTGATTCACGTGTCTCGCAGCTTGCCTTTTATGACCAGTTCTGAAATGAGATGATGAAGATTTCATGTCATGTGTAGCATACTAAAAGTAAAGGGTAGATTTTTTTGGGAGCTCGATACTATAAGATTTTTATATTAATTTACAAATGAAAGTTGCTTTAAGGATTATGGATGATAAAAGATATTCAACTTTTGATCGCCTTTTATTTGTGCCTGATGGGCTATTAGTTAGTGACCCTAGCAGCTAAGACAGAGGTCGTGAGTTCGAGTTCCAGTAGAAAAATTTTCGTAATAAAAATTTGCTCAAAATTCAGTTCCGATCAACTCTCGATCTCGCAAGTGACAGTACTACAGGGCAAATAATAATTATGTGACATCATTTGTGCTCAGCCTTTGTGTAATTTGTCTATACCATGTATATATTTAAATTAAGTATGCTTATTAGTCTGGCTACCACGCTATAGACTCTGTCTAGGTTGGGATCTAACGATCGTGTGTGAGATGTATTAAAATAAATCTTAACTGAAAGCAACTGTAGAAATGACCTCTAGCTTCAAAAAGTTTATATATGAAATGTTTTTGTTCAAAGTGCGGTACGAGACAGCGGTGGGCACGCGTCGCTAGTGTCAGCGGAGCTCCGTGAAGGCTCGTGGGGCGCAGCGTCTCACAGCAACGCCATGGTCATCGAGTGGCCAGGCGACAACACTACCTTGAAGGCTGGAGATCGGTTAGTTGTTTTAATTCTAATAAGTTCTACAGGAATGTATTCAGCAATGACTAGGCTAATAGTGTGTGCGATCCAGTGTCGATCTTAGATACTCTTTTACAAATTCTGTGATAATAATAATTGTCTTAGGCAAACTCTAAAATATAAGTAAAATATATCTGAAACCGTATAATCGAATCCTTAATGAAAGTTTCAAGCAATTTTCTTTCGCGGTGGAATTAACAGGATAACTATGACCACTGTTCATTTTTTAAGAGCAAAAGTTCCCGAAAGAAAAGAATCAACCTTTCACACGAGCAAAACCATGTAGAAAAGCTAGTAGTATATTTATCGCGATGGCTTTCGAAGTGCATCAGAGAACAAGCCGCGGGCCTCGTTGGGCCAGTGGCCCACTATCACACCGATCACGATGCTATCTGTGCCCGTAGATGGACCACGCACTGTACCCAAACACCATCTACTTACATTTACATTCTTATAAGGAATTCCTTGTGAAGTATTTGACCGCTACACAAGGATTACGTGTCATGTTACCTATATACAATGTTAAAATTATTTTTTTCATATCGTCAAATGAAGCGTTATTTGTATCTACAGTTAATTCTAAATAACGGGTGTTTTTTTTTCTTGTTGCAAGTAAGAACTGTTATTATGTTTATTTTTAATTTAAGAACCTGCTCTGAACATTAACTCTACTCTGGCTAATGGACAGGATGAGCAGATTCCAACAGCAGTGGTCACCATACTCGTAGCGAATGCAGACGCTGCAACAATGCCGCATGGTGACCCACACTATGGCAGCCTATTGAGGTGCTTCTGCATCGTTGGGCCTCCGGTCACCAAAGAATAATACATAGTATAAAAAACATGCTTACAAAACTCGTTTACAAACGAACAAACATACAGGTGAAGATAATAAAAGCGTGTTAAAAACAAAACATCGACTTCAACTCTTTCTTAAAATCTAGGGATCTCATAATCAATTTGCCGTGCGAGAGCCACGCTTCGGCATGAATGGGCCGGCTTGACCGGAGTGATACCACGGCCTCACAGAAAACCAGTGTGAAATATCGCTTGCGCTGTGTTTCACCGAGTAAGTGAGGATACCGAAGGCCCATACCCCAACCTCTCCCCACATCCCTCTCCCCATCCCCCAAAGGCCGGCAACGCACTTGTGACGCCTCTGGTGTTGCCATGGGCGGCGGTAATCGCTTACCATCAGGTGTACGTCTGCTCGTTTGTCCCCTATTCCATATTAAAAAAAAACAAAAGTTATAGCCTTAAACGTATTTTTAACGCTTTCAGGTTAATAGAAGTGAACGGCGTATCTGTGATAGGTTGCCACAGTCAAGACGAGCTCCAGCGGGCAATAAGCACCAACAACCCGGCCCGCGTCGTGCTATTGCGCAGTGGCAACAGCCGTACAGAACAGCCGACAACAAAGCAACAAAATGGATTTACTCAGGTTGGTTTCACAGCTATTGTACTTTTATAAACCGGGTTCTATGACGTTATTTTAATCCTAATAAATCCCTATCATCAAACCTATTCCTTAGAAACTCCAAGACCACAGGCGATTTTTGTTCCTTTTTACATCTGAATACTTGATTGCTATACGAAATGAAGACAATAACCAAAGAAAATATATCTACCCAAATTCCAGAAAGGCCTCTACGCATCACAAAAAATATTTTACGTTTGTTTGGAAATCGAACCTAAGTCTAGCCGACTAAAATATTTTTCCAACCACCTAGTGTGTAGTAGTAATAGTTTGTCATCACTGAGAAATGCATAATACGACATTATTCATTAAATTCAAAAAAAAAGTATAAATGTATTAATATCAGTTGTCTAGTAGGTACCCATAATACAAGCTCTGCTTAGTTTGGGACTATATGACGTTGTTTGTATATAACATTTATTATTGTTATTATTTAATTAGTTCAATTTTAATAATAAAATTGCAGAATGAAGCCACTTCACTTAGGGCAGAACTGGGTTCTCTAAGAGCAGCCGCAGAAAACGCCGAAAAGGCTAAAGAAGATCTGCGCACTGACAACACAAGACTCACACATAGAATCTCATACCTCGAGGAACAGGTTGCTGAACTGCTCAGTAGACATTCGCAGGTAAAAATCAAATTTTAATATTTAGATTAGTATACTTAATTGCCCTGTAACATAATTTACACTATTATTACAAGTAAACAATTCATTGCATAATTTTTTTCCTACATTCCAGTTGCACTCTATGAGCAGCAATGACAGCTGCATCACAGTTAACAAGACGAAAAAGAACGTGACCAACATCAGCATCACCACAGAGCCACAGAACCACAAGCCCAGTCCGAAATCAGAAGTTCAAGTCTTCCAAAAAGGACCTGATATAACAGCAATCGTGGCTAAACTCCCCGGTCTAAACGGAGTTGAATCCAATTTGCCGTTGATAAGACCAAGATCCAATGCATCAGGAGCGTCGTCCAGAGCAGCTATATCCCCAAGAGCATCACCACCTCTAAATCACAGATCGCACAGTTCACACAGTTTAGAACACAAGGCAGAACGAATGCGGCATTCTCTATCTCATCACTGTATTCATGGAGGTATAGATTATAGTGCCGAAACAGATGCAGCCATACGTATGATTGAAAGAAACCAAAGACACATAGAAAAACAACGCCTGAAAAATGAAAGACTAAACAGATCAAAATGCGAAGACTACTTTAGGTCAGATAGTGATCTAGAGATGCGAGAAATACATACCACACCAAGCGTTGACCCAAGACATTACGAGATCAAGAAAGCAGCGAACAGGATTGAAGAAAGTATTAAAAAAACGAACTGGGCTGAGAGAAAAACGCTTTCAATCATTGAACAGCTCAAGCGATCACAAAGATTACGTAAGATGAAGAAGAATGAAAGCGTAGAAGACATTCAGTTGGACTCAGAAAAACATTACATGTACCACAGAATAGACGGCAAAGTTTTAGAAAACGCGCATAAATCAAGCAGGAGAACTTCGAAAATACAATCCCGAAGTGCCAAGTCTTCAGAGTTTGAATCCGAATCAGATTTTCCAAATTGTGACATATATGGCAGCTCACCGAGGATAGACTATGGATCTGAGACGTGTTCAAGAGTGAGTCACTATAAAAAGAACGACGATCGTAAGGACAATGATATAAAATCACGACCAACGCCTCCTCGAAAACCTTTACGTCTATCCCTTCACAAAGCTCGAAGCGCTCACTCTCTCATTAACGGCAGCGAATCTGAAACACCAAGTAGACCAACGTCAGAAGCGAAGCAGACTGATTCGGAATCGTGTACTAAGAGGCCGGTGAAAAGAACACACGCTGGGGATAAATGGGCAAAAGAAAGAATCAGGGATGCTGGCCGTGCTACGCCACGACCGACGAGGAAGCTTCTCAATGGTCTTAGTGCTTGTGAAACACCAGCTGCTGATGACTTATACCCTGAACACACAAATATGCCTATGAGAGTCAATGGTGTAGCTAGCAAATGGTGCTAGATTATGTGTTGAGAATGTAGGGTATTAAAAGGAAGAATTTTAGAGGCTGATTTTGTAATGTTACATGTTAGTATGTTAAGTGCCCTTTTTAATATTTTATTGGACGCGTTTATACCACAGAATAATTAATAGTTGTTTATACCCTGAGTGACACAGTTTCTCAGTTGTTAAAAGAGTTATCGAAAACGAATTCTCGAAAAAACATGGAATCTAAATACCTTTCACCATTATACCTAACTTATCCAGTGAATATGATCACGGTAGTTTGATCATAATACATGAGTCCTGCTCTGAGCACGCTCAGCACTACCTTTGTCAATTATACTCTACAAATTGTTAAAAGTATGTAGCCGTCAGTGAAAAATGTACACTAAAACTTTTCAAACCAGAGATTTTCATTTTATTATTTTTAACGACGACTCAAACGTCAACATTCATAAAGCTGGCTACAGTGCGTGCCAAAGAATAAATACACACAGTTGACGAAATCTAACCCTTCTTCTGACGCAGTCGGTTGAACATAGACCAATGTTTTTATAGGAGTCTATGGTTATTTGTACATACATGGATTTTGAGTTATTGGTAAAGGGATCCGAACTTTTTTGTATATTTTGAAAATTAATTTTTAAATGCAAGGTTTTCTGGTTTGTCTGGAAACGAAATTCGTCAATCTCCCAATTACAAAATACAAAAGGTATGAATATATTATGATGTAAATACACTTTACGTTAAGTACCCACCGCGTAATACTCACCTAGTTTTATAATGTTATTTATTTAAGACAATAGTTTACAAGTAGGTTACGTTGTATAAATGACAATAAATATGTACTTTATTTCTTGATATTGCAGTTTAATTTATTTTTATCACAAGTATTCTGACATAACATGTAAAAAGAAAACCGGTATTTTTGATAGCCCTAGTTAATAAGTAGGAGAGAAAGTAGAAGTATGCCAATAAGTATTCAAGAGCGGGTTCCGCAGCATACTTCGGTATACAATGGGACTCCGAAAGACACTGTGGATTGCCTCGGTAAGCGTTGATGTCCTGCGGAGTGAGTCAGTGTACAGTACATACAACGCATACAATATTTGCGCCCACGCTGCTACTTGAGTAAAATTCAACTTTTGTTTACTTCTAACAACTAGCTTTTGTCTCATTTTTTCTTTTAACTAATTCAAAGAGGATTGAACTAAAATATTTTAGTCTTAGTTATGTATTGTCTTAATTTTATGATTCTTTAATAAATACGTTACTGAATTGAATCCGTACTTTTGTATAGTACAGATTTTTCTTAACACGTTGAGCGCCATGACGTACACCATGAGTCCGTCAGCATACTTTCGCGGTTTTTACTATTTTTAACTATTTTCCATCTGCATCTTATTACTTACTTCTTCCTAGCCTTTATTATTCCCAAGATTTGGGGTCGGCTACTAGTTCAACCGGTTTTACCTGAATATCAGTTTTTACACGGAGCGACTGGCATCGGACCTCCGCAACCTTGAGGGTGAACTTAATTCGAAGGTTGAACTAGTTGTCAGTATATTTGAGGGCACTGACTTCCTAATAACGATTGCCATAGATGTTCATGACAACCGGGACCGACGGCTTAACGTGCTCTCCGAGGCACGGGCGGGAAACACCGCCATCTTCCATACTCCGGGCTGCTATTAAGAATTTATTATAAGAAAAACCCAACAGCAGTCCGACCCGGGAATCGAACCCGAGACCTATAGATCCGCATCGCTTATTACGGTTCACAAAAATATAAAAAAGGCCTTAGTTTCAGATGCACACTACTTTTTAAACTTCTGCGTAACGAAACATGCCGTGCCACGACCAACGCCATCACGTATAAATAAAATACAATACGATCGAACTCCATCATCAATAAGGAATGTCTTCAAATAAAACAATATTATAATAAAATCAATATGTTTATTATTACTAGCAACAAAAACAAAGGACATAATATTATTTACACCAATTAATATCATATTAGCATTCATCATAACTCTCCCAAACTTTGGTACACACGACACTAACCTCTATAATGAGATTACATAAAGAAACATTTTGCAATCAAAGGAAAAGGCATTTTTATGTTTAGTATGTTGTGGGAGAATCTATTCAGCGTTTTACAATATATGGGTAACGTCCTTCATTTGAGCATTAAGCGGTTGTTTAACTTGTTCATTCTATCCACTGCTTAAGATTGGTAAGACTGAAGAGAATTGTGGGAGAAACAAGAGTCTGGAAGCGAGGAGTGTATATTCTTAGGTAAAAACTTAAAGAGCTCCTATTAGCTGGAGTTATGCACAAATGATCGTAACCATAAAATAATCAAAAGAAATGCAAAGTTACCTTATTTCATTCTACAACCTTATTATGACAGGTTGTTCCAATTGTTTTAGAAAGTCAGGTCAGTGGATAAGATCGTTTTAGAAAAACACCATAGTAAATTAAAAACAAAATACAATTCAAAACCGAGTATCATGTGTACCCAGCTTTATAATCAATAGGATTTAGGAACTCAACTTTGGTGAATTTTATAATCATTTAAAGTCGTGACTGACTCAACAATGTCGGTACCAGATTTCCATTAAGTTTTACACTATTAGTAGTTACAGTTTTCCTAATTCATAAAATCCATTAGCATTTACGATAGATCATAATACATAAAATTCATTTTTTTTAATCTTAATTTATTTAGGGGCTTGTAGTCACACATAAGACCATGTCAACACCATATTTTCAAATTTAAAAAACTCATTAAAAATTAAATCAAACAGATCTGCGTCTTTCTATAGAAGTTTATCTTTCTGTGATTCTTGTTATCAACTTCTGTATAAAATGATGTTTCTTCGACAAGAAACTGTGTGTAAGTATGGTTCAATTAAAATTATATCATAATCGCCATGACATATTAGACTGAGATCCCAGTCAGCCCAGAATTATGTCCTTTTAGGAGAGATGAAAGTTTTAGGATCGATAGTTCAACATATACCTACTCAGAAAGGAATAGATACTCGCTAATCTGAAAGCGGGGCCGTTTTACAGTTAGCAGGTATCAAAGGTGAAAAAAACCGTGCTAACTTATGTCATTGTAGGAAGCCTGAATCTTATCTATATATATATATATATAAATAAATCTCCAAAATGTATGTACGCGCATAACTTCCGATCGGCTGCACCAAATTAAATAACTCTTAATTTTATGTGTTCGTTATTGTTAGGACAAGGTTAGTGTACAAGAAAATTTGAAAGATAACGGGCAAGTCAATTATTAAAAAAATATTAATAATTATCTCACCTGTCCTCATGCGCTCAAATAATGCTCTAATGCTCTCGTGCTTCCTAGCACAGCGAATCTTCTTTGGTTGATGTCGATTTGGCCCGTCAGATTTGTGTGGCTCATTGGGAAATATCCTATTAATATTATAAACACGAAAGTTTGTAAGTATGGATGGATGTTTGTTACTCTTTCACGCAAAAACTACTGAACGGATTTTGATAAACCTTTACAGTAATATAGCTTATACATCAGAATAACACTTAGGCTACTATTTGCCGCGATAACCGACGTACACGTGGGCGGAGCCGCGGGCAACAACTAGTTTGAGAATAGTTCTAAGTTATTGTGTTGTTAGTGTTTAGTCTATATTGTTGAGAATTATGAACGCCTACGCTAACTTATATAGCAATACACATGACGCGTATGTCTGCCATAAATACAGGCGAGGCATTAGTTCCTATAAACTTTAAACGAGTCTGGGACGGTCTTAGCCCCTCAGATTGTGTCTGGCTGATTGAAAAATATTTTAAAATATTATACTTAATGATATTATATGAAACTAGCTGACCCGGCGAACTTCGTACCGCCATATTTACACATCTGTCTTAGCTCCGTCGCAGACAAAAAAAATTGACTTTGCCCGTTATCTTTCAAATTTTCTTGTACAAAAATCTTGTCCTAACAATAACGAACACATAAAGAGTTATTGAATCTGGTGCAGCCGATCAGAAGATACCTGCTAACTGTAAAATGGCCCCGCTTTCAGCTTAGTGAATACCTATCCATTCCTTACTGAGTAGATGTTAGACTACCGATCCTAAAACTTTAATCTCTCCTAGAATGACGTAAGTCTGGGCTGATTGGGATCTAGTACTATAATATAAACCATGCATGCTACAAGCATGTATACAATTCCAATTTAAAAATACAATTTTTTGTACCGTATTTCTATTACTATTCCAATTCCTGCCCCCCTAGCCAAGTTGCAAGCGTTCTTCTTTCTGCAATCGTTAACGCCTAAATTCTCGTGTGTCATTGGCTAATCTTATATAATAATCTAAATCCATGGTCGGAACCCCGTAATCTTTTCAATAGCTAACATTGGAAGCGTCCATAGCGCTCTATAAAGCTAAATTGAACTTCGATACAATATATAAAATGTTTAAAGTTCTGCGAGATTTTCTAAGGAGTGTAAAACATTTTATTTAAAATTTCGTATTTCTTTACAATGGTAACAGTAAGATTACAATTAATATGCCATTAGAGGGTAATTACACAAATGATGCGAGACAATGTCGAAAAATACATCTTAATAAAATTTAAATACACAATGTTTATAATTTTAAATATGGCACAATTGAAAAATAAAGATTTTTTACATTTTATTTTGTGTATTTTTTATAAAGCAAATGTGTTTGTATTAATCGAATAATCATTTCATAAATCTATCTTTGAGTGTATTATAAATAAGTGTAATATACCAATTTTAAATAAGTGTTTTATTTATTATCTGTACGTTACTCGCTCCTAATGAATGTGTTATTGTATAATATTTTGGATACATTTGTCTTACACAATAGTTTCACGGATTTCATACAGTTTTATGACATTCGTGTTGCAATGCATTCTATTATTTTTGCAGTAATCATGTATGAATATTAGAAGGCATCGCTCGGGTGGTACACCGTGTACTTTCAGTTCAACAACGTCGATCGATGCGAGTATGTACGATCACATCACTCGCCAGAGAGGAATAAGACGACGACTACGCACCGACCGGAGCGGGAGGGGAAGGGGTTGGTTGAGGGGTTAGAACTCAAAGCAACGGCCCAGGTTGACGTACTTCTTGAGCGCGTAGGGCAGCGGCAGCTCCTTGACGCCGCGCTTCATGAGCACTGAGAGGCGAACGCGTCGTGCATCCTGGTTGCGGCGCGACAGCTCCGGGCTGCGGGAGCACCCGTCCGAACTACTGTCAGGGACGCGCGAGGAGCCCGGCCGAACCCGGAGCCCTGCGCTGGGGGCGCGCGGGCCTCTCGCCTGGAGGTCCGCCACGCGTATTCGACGTACTTCTGCACACGCAATGCGACACTTGTTAATTCGATCGGTCGCCAGTGCCGGTGATGCGATAGTCTTGTATAGCGCTTATTACACTTGACTGAAGAATAGTCTTCTAAACTTAGACTTTAAAATTATCCTTGAAATATGGGCTATTTATAAATGTTTGGCACAGAATTATAAAGACTAGCTGAACACCGCAATGTTACCCGCGGTTATTGCCGTACCACGGGTAACGTCATGAGGCGGAGCTAGTCTAAAAAATTAGCCTAAGTTACTTCTTTTATCATCAGCTACCTATCAGTCAAAATCCCGTCAAAATCGGTCATGCCGTTCCAGAGATTAACAGGAACAGACATACAGAGATAGATACGGCGCAGGCGCCGCATCTTTCTCTCGCTTGCACTTCAAGCCTTAAATGTAACGCCTCAGAGCGAAGTAACGCACGAGTCATGTTTTTTCATGTGTGCAGTCATGTCAAAAGAAAATTTTGGTATATTTACGCGGTGAATTTACTTAATACATATGCATTAAGTAAAAAGCGGTTTTTTATTTTAATATTACAAACAGACAATTTTGTCTATGTGCATCAGTGGCGGATTTACATATTTGCCGCCAGTAGGCTATTAAAATTTTGCCGCCCCTCCTTACTTCAGTAATTCAATAACCTTTTTTACGTGTGGAAACCATTGCAAGCCGTTATTCAATAGAGGTTTGCATGTAGTGTGTCGAAATCGAACCGGGTATATGGTATATACGGTGTTTAGGGAGAGGGGGAATAAGTCTCAATTGTGACTCGGTCCCTATTATTGCCCTAATTGCACGGATTTACAATTATCGTCATCCGCTCCCTGAGGCCCTTATTTCGAACTCTTCAGAGTTCAACTTGAATAGTTGCTGCAGGAGCAGGAAAGTTATCGTACAACACAGGTGGAACTCACGTCTACGGCCTTTACGATGGGAAGAACGTGAATGATGTTCCACCCGTTACGGATGCGGCGGTAGGGGATCCGTTGCAAGACTCACTGCACTGCACTGCTGCAGTCAGATCAAACGCCCCGTGTGCTGGTCCTAAGAGCGCCCACGTGCAATGCCAACAAAGTTTGTCTTTTTCTTCCGTGTTGAATTGAAATACATTTAGATACCCCCTGTCAGACGACTGGTGATGTAGTCCTGTCATACTGAGACCGATTAAAACAACTCTATCTCGGGTACTGATAACCGAAGAACTAGATGTAACCTAGAAAGGAAACTTCTGGTACCCTAACAGATCTCGAGCCATCTACGGTTTACAGATGTCTCCCTCGTATATGGTGACCACAATCACTCCTTCCTGGCTTTAAAGATCAAATCCTGGCCTGCTTCTGCTATAGTGACAAAAAGTATCGCCTCCTTCGTGTACTATTTGGTATCTAGGCCCGTTATTTAGCGCGGTGCTACGATTTATGGCCCTCTACGGAGCGCCGATGTGGGCCAAGCGTCTATAGGCCTCCTGCTGCCAAGCCTAGCTCAATCAAGCGCAGCGAGTAGCGGCCATTCAGATCGTACGACGATACTCCACCAATTCGTCGGAGGAGGCAACAGTCCTGGCTCGTTTCCCGCCTTTTATATTCTGGTGGACATGGACGAGAAGGTTAGGTCTAGACTATAGGAGTATCCGCCGGGGCGAGAGCGGTGAAGACCAATACGAGCTCGAAATGCGGTGAACGCTTACCGATAGGTCTTGGAACAATGGCACTCGTGGCTGGAGCAGGCACAATGGTGCTCGCGGCTGGAGCGGCCACAAAATGGGCGTCAACGAACTGTTGGTGTCGTTCTGCCTAACATCGAAGCTTGGGTAGACAGGGAGGAAGGTCACGTCACCTACCGGCTGACGCATATGGTCATGGTTGCTTCGGCGAGTATGTAATGAGACCGGACGGGAGGAGATGGCAAAATGCCACCACTGCGCAACTGGCTGGGACTCTGATAAACTTACGTTGGAGGACTGGCCGCGTGGACACCTGAACGCGAAGACC
Organism: Diaphora mendica; assembly: GCA_949125395.1. NCBI lineage: Eukaryota > Metazoa > Arthropoda > Insecta > Lepidoptera > Erebidae > Diaphora > Diaphora mendica. Next base: position 28,824,903 of record OX421318.1, on the reverse strand, counting down.
TAGTTGACCATATCGAAAGAGACCTGTCCCCGTAATTATTACTGATTAAAGGGCTGGGACGCAGTGGTCTCTTTCTGTGAAGAAGTAATGCTCCAGAAAGAGACCGCTGAACGGGATCGGAAGAGGGCCGATCACCAGCGTAGACGACGTCGACGGTGAAACCAGTCGTCGTCCCAATTCCCAAAGGGTAGAGACCCTTTGGGAATTTTGTCCCTTTCTGAATACGCGCGGCGTCGACCTGAAATAACATAGTCTGGTCCTTCTCAGAGCAGGGTGCCTGAAACCGGCCGACGGAGTGGTTTTTAGTGGAAACATCACATACCGATAGGATCTGAAAGGATTTCTCCCTCTGGTCTGCCCCTCGGCGACTTTTGCTCAATTTGAGTAAACTGAGCATCGTGACAAGGCTGTACGCAGAATTCTCCGGTCGATAACGATATACGGTACCGCTCTGACCGACCAGAGTAGGGCGCGCCTCTGGCACCCTTGGAGAGTATTGTTAGTTAGAGCCCTAAACGGACATCATATCGTATTTACGGATGCGGCTTGCGCGTTGGCTGAAATATCCTTGTGGGATTTGTTCCGGGTAACGCAGGTTCTTTCCGAGCACTGATGCATTGGGAATTACCTCAACGTGGTTACTACGAGTGACTTGAATGCCGCCTGTCCGCCTGTGTATGAAGCCAATTCGCTGTGCCAGTACTTGAGCAGCGCAGCGTTAGATACTCAAAAATACGCACCATGGTCGATAGCGGCAGATGTTTTACCTCCTTTTGCGAAGATGAAATCGCGCAGAAAGAGGCGGCGGAAAAGATAGAGGGATGAAAATGTCTATTCGAAATTAATTCTCCGCCGCCCGGTGAAACGGGTGGTGCGGTGCATTCTAGGGCCTCATGCCGCTCTCAGTGGTGATTTTGAAAAATGTTAGAGAAAATTACTAATTTAAATTGTAATGTTAAACTGCTATTATCTCAATTTAAAAACCCACATTTACAAAGATATAGCCTAGTGGTAAATCCACCACTGATGTGCATAGATGTATAGATAAATGAGAGAGTACTGACTGCACGTTTGGCCTAGTGGTTTAACGGTCACCACGCCGTTTCCTACTTCGCCAAGTGTCGTGGGTTCAAATCCCACGTAGGACAACACTTTGTGTGATCCACAAATTGTTGTTCTGAGTCTGGGTGTTCTTTGTGTCCGTTTCATGTATGTTTGTAAAGTCCCCCGCGACACAGGATTTATTCCTAGTGCGGGTGTTGTCTTTTTAAAATAAAAATAAATAAAAAGTTCGAAACAAAAATATGCGTCCACACACATGGACAGTTACGTGGGTACGCGACTGAATTTAGTAACTAAATGCAATTACACCTTCCTAAATGCGTTTCTAAATGGTTTAGTCAGTTGGAAACCATTCTTGCTTCTGAGTTTAGGATGTTAACTTGCGATTACACTTGACTAAATTGAGTAGCTTCTAAATATTAAATTCAGTCAAGTGAAATAAGCGCTTATCTACTTCACATCAACAGTGTTGGACATAGTGTTACGTTGTAACAAGATCCTAAAAATAAATACTAGATATTCTATTATATATTACTAGATTTTGCACGCAGCTTCGCTCACGCAGACTTTCATCCCCTGATTTACCCCCTTAGGGGTGGAGTTTAGTCAAATCCGTTCTTAGCGGATGTCTACACCCTATAAGGAACCTACCTGCCAAATTTCAAGTTTGTATAAATTATTATATATTTTTTATTTTTTTATATAAAAGAATTTTTATTGCAATAAATTATTACTAACTTGTTAGTGTGTTATTATTTGTGTCCGCCGTCAGGCGGTAGTAACAATAGGTTTATCATTAGTTTTGTCCTACTAAATTTAATTTTTTATATGATTTTGGTTAGTAGAAGTCGAATAATTCGATAGTAAAAGTATTCGGTTCTAAAAGGTAAGTGGGTACAAGTGATGATGAACTAATATACGTGTAGTGACAGATTACGCATACAGTGTATCACTACCTCTATTTATCCCCTGGGGGTCGTAAGAGCCGACTAAAGAAGTAAACGGCGCAAGACAACATCACTGCTCAAAGAAGAAAAACTTTAAACAAACCCTATACCGACCATTCTGATATTATAGGACTTCCTTTCTAAGGAGCGACATATGTCGGGCATTAGAGTTATATAAAAGCTGTAGATGAATTGATGATTAACAAAAGTGCATTAATACATAATTTTATGTTTAAGGGCAGAATAATTACTCACTTCCAACAGTCCCCGGAATGAATTCCGGCTCTTCCGTTTCCAAGTCCGATTCGTCTTCTTCGTTCGACTCGATCGGGATAAGCCTCAAGTCGCTCGATGTGGTCGTCCGCTCTCCGATGCCGCTGTCCAACATCTTTATATTTCCTTTTGAAGTCTCAGTCGTGTCCTCATCGCTCGAAATCTCCCTTTTCATTTCGGAGTTGCTCTCCCAGTTCATGACAGAGCGAGAAATGCTAGGCCTGTCCTTACCTAAATTAATTTTAACTTCGGTCGGTATGCCTCTCATACTCGTCCTTTTCCTAGTTTCTCCACTACTTTTGGGTGTTTGACTATCGTTTGAGGAGCTAGCGTCGGGGCAACGACTGGACCTGGCGTTCTTTGTCGAGTTGTCTTGGATCTCATTGGTGATGAGACTGTGAGCGCGGATAACATTACCGGGTACCTCGTACCGAGCCTGATTAGGTTCCTCATCGTTTGTCGTTGGCTCCGAGGATGATCTTCTGTCGTCGGTTAGTTCCTTGAAACTGTCCGATCTATCAATAGGATCTGATTTCTCAGTTCTGTCTTCGCAGTCGGGTCTGTGAGGTCGTTCAGGTCTATGGGGACGTTTAGGTCTGTGGGGACGTTCAGTTCTGTGTGAACGTTCAGGTCTATGCGGTCGTTCTGATTCATCGAGTGGAGTCGGTCTGCTGGGTCTGTTTGAATCATCGTCATTGTCGTCGTTGTCACCACCACCTCCATCATCTTGTTCGTCGGACGAAGATAAAGACGGTGAATCAAGAGAATCGAAGGGGATCACTCCAGCCACGCGGTTCTGTCCCATACTGGCCCATACGGGGCTAAGTTGTGCATTCATTTCATTTGCACCATTCATATGGTCGAAATCATGAAGTGCATTGAGACCCTCTGAAAAAAAATGATAAAAAACCTGTTTTAATATATAAAAATACATAACAGCTCCCCAAGTAGTACATAACCGCGATGGGCATATAATAAATGAATACTGTGGGACCGTATAGATTTAAGTTTAATTTTGCGCTTTTGTATTCAAATGCTACATTGGATAAATCATGAATATTGGCAAATAACATAAACTTCTTTTTTTCCTTAAAAAGACAACTTCCGCACTAGGAATAAATCCTGTGTCGCGGGGGACTTTACAAACATACATGAAACGGACACAAAGAACACCCAGACTTAGAACAACAATTTGTGGATCACACAAAGTGTTGTCCTACGTGGGATTTGAACCCACGACACTTGGTGAAGTAGGAAACGGCGTGGTGACCGTTAAACCACTAGGCCAAACGTGCATTCAACTTACCGACATCGCTGTCATCCTTGATGGGAATGCAGGTTTTTTTTTTTGAGAGGCCTGAAGGCCTCGCTGCTTTTCCCCGTCCATGAAAACGACAGGACCTTGTCACTCTGATTACTAATTACTATCGCTTATTAATAAGTATCATCGGGTCTTATTCCCGGTGTTGTAACAATTTAACTTATTTACTATAGGAATATTTACATGTTTTTATTTGCTAAGGCTTGTCTTTTATTATAATGTACATAGTTCTTTTTATTTACTCTTTCATATTTCTTAAACTAATTATCTGCTTGTTTTTTATGCTACAGTTTTACCTTCATCTTAAAGCTTTCCTTGATTTTAATTTTCCTCTTTTTTTAAAATTTTGTTTGTGTATAATAATTTTTTGACCAGGTGTGTTTCAATTCGATGTCGTTTTTTCTGTTGTCTCTCAATTACTCAATTTTGCAATGGTTATGGTTTCTATTTATTACTTTGTTTAGTATTCAATAAGTTAATTTTGGAACTCTTTTTAATTTGGTGTCACTAAGACGTCTCGTTCAGATGTTATTTACAGTGTGTAAGAACGTAATATTTATGACTCGTGTATTTTGTTTTGTGTACTGTCCAGTGTTTAATGTGCGTGTTTTGCTTTTCTAAATTCATACTTTCTTTGTGCTAGCTTTCTTGTTAACAATCTGTATACGTGTTTAAATATATGCAATTGTTGCAGTCTTCATTATGAATTTTTCTTTCCTTTTGTTTATTTTTATGTGTGTTTGTCCAGTGTTTGTGTGCGTGTTTTGATATAATAATAATAATAAACTAGCAACACTGAAAGCAGATACGGAATTTTTCAAACATATTTTCAAAAATTTATTTTCTCGTATTAAACCATTCTGGAGTGACAAAATCAACCAAAAATAGTTTCTAAATATGTATATGCAAAATGCACTATTATCATCAAAGCAGAATTAAATTGAATAAAAAGGCGTTGTACGAGAAAACATCTGATATAGTAAGACATGACGTTTTGAACGTCATGTCACAACAATGATTTTAATGAACAAATTCCTAATATATGCTAACAAGAGCTAGATCCAGAGCACGTTTACCATCTTCGGACTCGTCACTATGCTCCGCCTTACCGTCTTCAGATGTAAGAACAGAAGTTACAACTATTGCAGAGACGTCGAGCTCTTCATCAAGTGACGAGTTTTTCTCTCCGCCGACGTCGCCAACACCTGTACGTCGGCAGGAGAGATGCCGGCCACCAGATAGCTTAGGACCCCGAGGACCACTGACCTCGAATAGGGCCCCCGCTGCCGGTGGTAATGTGCGCCGCATGAAGTGGACACATTCGATTAATGAGAATGTCATGCGGGCATATTTTCGGGCTACAGAGTTGGGAACAAACCTTACTGCGTACCGTGTTCGACTAGTCTCTCTATTTCAGGAGCTTGAGCCAGCTGTCAACGTTTCGGCACAGCGACTGTCGGATCAAGTGCGAGCTATACAGCGTTGTCACCTGCTGGATGATGTCGTACTTGAGAGGATACGCTCTGACATACGGAATAGCTTGGCTGTCCCTTCTTCATCACATGTTGTGGATACGGTAGCAAATACCACACCACAGTTACCACGAAGTGAACACATTGACGAACTAGTGGACAGTGAAATTATCTCCGTGAGTACCCAATGTAATGATACGATAAGGAGCGCTTTGGAGAATGCGATTCGGGAATACCGATATGTAGATTCTAATAACAGACCTCGGTTGCCTCGTTTGCCCATACATAAACGAAATTTAGCGCTGGTGAGTGCCTTGGATTCGTTATTACTGGATTATTTCAGTAATAGCGAAGATCTCAGTGATACACATTCCATTCTATACTGTGCGGCTATTGCAGTTTGTCGAGTAGCTGGTGTTAAATTAATTCTGTGCCAGCATGGCAGTGTAGAATTGAACGTCGTATTGCTGAGACCAGGACACTCATTGGTAAGCTAATTAGCTTCCGATCGGGTAATACGCGACCAAAAGTGATGCGCTTTGTGAAACAGGCATTCTTGGGGACTACTGTTAGTCCTCAACAGTACATGTCATGTGTCACAGAGCGCATAGACTTTCTAAAGCAAAAAGTTTATGCATGGGCAAATAGAATAAGGCGCTATAGAAAACGAATAGATCGGTATAGTCAGAATCGCACGTTCCAAAGAAATGAGAAGTGGGTGTACAGGAAGTGGGAGAAACCGAATCCGTGTATGAGTGATGGGCAATTGCCAGATAAAAATGCCACAAATTCATTTTGGCGTAACATCTGGTCAATGCCTGTCCCTCATACAGAAGGTGATTGGTGTCGGGACGTCGAGCGCTCATGTGAGTCAATAATATCTATGGAACCAGTTAGCATCGATAAGGAGGATGTAAGTTGTGCGGTCCGTTCATTACCGAATTGGAAGGCACCTGGTCCAGACGGACTGCACAACTTTTGGCTTAAATGGTTCCGTAGCTCACATGCGTGTTTGGCATCTCAATTCCAGACAGCAGTGGATTCGGGTTCATTACCACAATTTTTAACCACTGGCATAACCCACTTACTCTATAAATCTGGTAGTGCCATGGATCCCAAAAACTTTAGGCCTATTACTTGTTTACCAACTTTATATAAACTTCTAACATCTATTCTGAGACTCAAAATTACTACTCATATTAATAACAATTCGATAATTTCCGTTTCTCAGAATGGATGTAGAAGTGGGACCCGTGGCACTAAAGAGCTCCTTATAATAGACATGACCATTAGCCAGCAGGTACGTCGTAATCGTAAGAGCCTGGCGACATGCTGGATAGATTACAAGAAGGCTTATGACTCCGTTCCTCATACATGGCTTTTAAGGGTGCTGGAGTTGTATAAAATTGATACAACTCTGTGCACTTTCTTGAAGTCGTGTATGGGGCAATGGAGAACAGTACTTCGCTATCCAGGATGTCGGCAGTCTACGATGAATGACATACTTATAAAGATCGAGCGGGGCATCTTTCAAGGTGACAGTCTGAGTCCCTTGTGGTTTTGTCTAGCTTTGAACCCTCTCAGCACTCTATTAGAGGGTTTAGGGTTAGGCTATAGGTTGCAGAAAGATGATCGAGTTATATCTCACCTCCTTTATATGGATGATTTGAAACTACTTGCCCCCACTAAATTACAATTGACAGCGTTACTAAAGGTCACTGAAAACTTTAGTAATTCTATCAAGATGGAATTTGGTGTAGACAAGTGTGCAGTCATGTATGTAAAGAAGGAAATGATTGTGGAATCTGAAGGAGTAGAGCTTTCAGATTCCACAAAACTTCGATCTCTTTCTGCCACCGAAACCTACAAGTATCTAGGTTTTTCGCAGTCCTTGGGAATACCAGAATCTGACGTGAAACAAACGTTGCGGGAACGTTTCTTTGGCCGTCTGAAAAAAGTACTTAAAAGTCTTTTATCAGGCGGTAACAAAGTGCGGGCCTGCAATAGTTGGGTCATGCCGGTTCTGATGTATTCCTTTGGTATACTTAGATGGACTCAGACTGAATTAGATGCCCTTGACAGGAGAGTCCGTACACTGCTGACTGCATTCCGAATGCATCACCCACGTTCATCGGTTATGAGGTTGTATATCCCGCGAAAGTTTGGGGGTCGTGGTCTATTAAATATCAAGACCCTACACAATCGCGAGATATACAATCTTAGAAATTATTTTCTCCATACTGATGTGGGCGTGCATCGCAATGTAGTTGCAGTGGATACCGGACTGACTCCGCTCGCTTTGGCTAAAGAGAATTGGCGCAAACCTGTAGTACTTGGTACTGATGATCGCAAGGAGGTATGGAAGGGCAAAGAACTTCATGGTCGATTTTATCGGGCCCTAAATGGGCCTGATATAGATTTTAAAGCATCTACGTCCTGGCTACGGTATGGTGATCTCTTCGGAGAAACCGAAGGTTTCGTCTGTGCGATTATGGATGAAGTTATCATGACGAATAACTATCGGAAATATATCCTGAAGGATGGTACGGTCGACATCTGTCGAGCATGTCACCGTCCTGGAGAATCTATTAGGCATATTATTTCTGGTTGTTCTCGGCTTGCTAACGGCGAATATTTGCACAGGCACAACCAAGTAGCCAGGATCGTACATCAGCAACTTCCCTGAAATACAAACTTGTGAGTTCAGAGGTGCCATATTACAGGTATGTGCCCGACCCAGTTCTCAAGAATGGTCGTGCTACATTATATTGGGATCGATCTGCTATCACAGACAGGACTATTGTTGCCAATAAGCCTGATATTGTGGTGATAGATCGATTAGAGCGCCGCGCAATGATTATCGATATCGCCGTTCCTCATGACGAGAATCTCGTGAAAGTCGAAAAAGAAAAACAAATAAAATATTTGGATTTATCTCACGAGATTGTCGATATGTGGAATGTAGATTCGGTGATCATTGTTCCGATAGTCGTATCTGCTCACGGATTGATAGCCAAGAGCCTCGACCAACATCTTAAGAGGCTCACGTTAGGGGGCTGGATCAAGGGTCTGATGCAGAAGGCAGTCCTCCTTAACACGGCTCGTATTGTGAGGAGGTTCCTGTCTCTGGAGCCCTAAGCACCGGTTTCTTGGTCCCTGTACCCGAAGTCGGTGGTCTACTATTTTTTATATTTTTAAATGTATTTGTTTTTATATGTATATTTAAAAATGTAAATAATCTTAATATATATAAATCTCGTGTCACAATGTTTGTCCTCAATGGACTCCTAAACCACTTAACCGATTATAATAAAATTTGCACACCATGTGCAGTTCGATCCAACTTGAGAGATAGGATAGTTTAAATCTGAAATTATATCACCATTTTTTTTATTTCACTTTATACGTAGCGAAGCACGTACTGGGCAGCTAGTATGTATATATAAATGTAATAAAGAGAATAATAATAATAAGAAAGCCTCTTTATTTCCATAATGAATAAATTATAAAACAAATGTATCGGAACTCGTTAGTATTTTTTTTTTTTTTTTATGGAATAGCCTGGCAAACGAGCAGACGTATCGCCTGATGGTAAGCGATTAGCGCCGCCCATGGACACGCGTAACACCAGAGGCGTCACAAGTACGTTACCGGCCTTTGGAGGATGGGGGGGGGAGATAAGGGGAGGGGTTGGGGTATGGGCCTCCGGTATCCTCACTCACCCGGTGAAACACAGCGCAAGCACTATTTCACACCGGTTTTCTGTGAGGCCGTGGTATCACTCCGGTCGAGCCGGCCCATTCATGCCGAAGCGTGGCTCTCCCACGGATTAAGTGCATGCATGAATTTGTATAATATAATATAATAACATAAAATTACTCAAAATTGCTAGAAAATTACATGATTTAAATAAATTGAAATTAGAAATAATAACATAATACAATAAAAAGTCAAGTTTTAGTCTAAGTTACATATACATTTCATTAATTTGTAGATGTCCAGTGAATATAATTTTCAATATGGACCCCTCAACGGGTAAAGGCCTCCTCCATTTTGCTCCACATCTGTCTTTCCTTTGCTTTTGTAAACCAGTTTTCACCGGCTTACAATTTCATCAACCCATTTTTCCCTCGGTCTACCTCTCTTCCTTTTGTTTCTTGGTCCTTGCCAGGTAGTTATTCTAGGTGTCCATTTCTCCTTGTCCATACGTGCAATATGACCCGCCCATTTCCATTTTTGCCTTCGAGAGTGTTCCAAAGCATCTATTAAATTTGTCGTTTTTCTTATTTCTGTGTTTCTTTTTCTGTGTTTTCTTTGTATGTTCAGTATACTCCTTTCCATCGCTCTCTGGCATACTTGTATTTTGTTTTTAATATTATTATTATATATCCATGCCTGGTAGCCATAAGTTAGACAGGGTAGCATACATGAGTCTATAATTTTTTTCTTCAGTTTAATTGGGAGCTTTGATTTTAAGGTTTCTCTATTGCTCCAGAATTTGTTCCAGGTTATATTGACTCTTCTTTTGATCTCGTCTTCATGTCTTGTCTTAGAGAAGGATAGTTGCTGTCCCAGGTAGATATATCTTTGAACATATTCCAGTGCATTGTTGTTCACTCTTATTGGTACATTATTGTGGTTCGTCATAACTTTAGTTTTAGAGGCATTTAGTTCTAGGCCGATTGCATTGCTTACTTCATATATTTCGTTAATCATTTCCTGTAATTGTGATGCTGTTTCAGAAAACAGTATAATATCGTCCGCGAATCGAAGATTACGTATTTAATAATACAATTAGTTTGAATGATGTAAACCATTATTTCTCATCTACAACTATGCTGGATCTTCAAACTAAATGTCAAACGCTGACCTACTTATATGGTCTCACCAGTCCTACCACTGACTCATTTGAATTTTCTCCAGTGCCTCCTGAGGATATCAGAGGGATTATCCTATCAATCCATTCCAATGCTGTGGGATGCGATGGCATCAGCCGTCGCATGATTGTCACAATCCTGGACTCAATTCTTTTGGCAATTACTCATATAATCAACTTCTCTCTCGACTCCGGAACCTTCCCCTCTTTGTGGCGCAAGGCTTACATCATTCCCCTACCAAAACATAATAATCCTTCACTTCCTGAACACTTTCGACCTATCTCCATTCTTCCCTTTCTGTCTAAAGTTCTAGAGGCAACTGTTCATAAGCAACTCGCCAAATTTGTACACAGAAACCATATATTAAGCCCCCTACAATCTGGCTTTAGGGCCGGTCACAGCACAGTCACTGCTCTCCTTAAAGTGACTGGCGATATTAGGAAGGGCATGGAAGACACTAAAGTCACAGTACTTGTATTAGTTGACTTCTCGAATGCCTTTAATACCGTCAGTCATGAAATCCTTTTATCTATCCTTAACTATCTTATGGTCCCTTCTGAGGCACTGGAATGGTTCTCCACTTATCTTCGGGGGCGACAGCAGTGTGTTCGCGTTGAAGACTCGACCTCGAGTTGGTGCGACCTCTACGCTGGTGTCCCTCAAGGCGGCATTCTATCTCCTCTCTTATTCTCAATATTTATCAATCTCATTACTCAACAACTTCGTGGTGCGTATCACCTATATGCCGACGATCTGCAGATTTATTCGCAAGCGAGGGTAGAAGACATAACGCAAGCTATTGACGAGGTTAACAGGGACCTGGAGGTCATAAAGTCGTGGTCGGTTAAATTTGGATTGTCAGTCAATCCAACCAAATGTCAAGCAATTATAGTGGGCAGCAAACGTATGATGAGCAGACTCGACACTGGCTCTGTTTCACCGATCATCTTTAACGGTTCAGTTATTCCGTTCAACCCCGTAGTTAAGGATCTGGGCTTACTCATTGACTCGACCCTCGACTGGCAAGCTCAAGTTACTCACGTCAGCCAGCGAGTCACTGGAAACCAACGCACTTTATATCGTCTAAAGAACTTTCTGCCTCCTAAAACCAAAATTACTCTCATGCAGTCCTTAATAATCCCAATAATCGACTATGGTGATGTATGTTATTTCGACCTGAATGCAGATCTACTCAATAAACTAGACCGACTTCTCAATAACTGCATTCGATACATCTTTAATCTTCGCAAGTATGACCATGTGTCTGCTTTACGTTCCCAATTGAAATGGTTACCTGTTCGCCTGCGCCGTAATCAGCGAGCACTTACCTCTTTATTTTCATTTCTTAACTCACCGTTTTCACCTACGTACCTCGCCCCGTACTTCCGTTATTTGTCCTCTAATCACAATAGAAATTTTCGCTCAGAAAATAATCTGCTTCTCTTATGCCCCTCCCACAACTCCGACTTCGTGAACTCTTCGTTCTTCGTTCAGGCGGTACTACTCTGGAATGCGCTCCCACTTGAAATCAGAATGTCCACAAACCGTTGTACGTTCAAAAAGAAGGTACATGATCTCCTTCTCAACGAAATGGCAGAACAATCAGATCGATAATTGGTACACCTTAAATCTAGTTGTCATGGTGTACGAATATTATACCTATAAATGTATGTGTGTGTATATACTCGTATATATGTATATATATATATATCTTTGTAGATATATTTGTATTTATGTCGTATTTATTGTATTATGTGTATATAGTATGTTTAAGTCTATGTATGACATATATATATATATGTTTATGTGTGTGTGTATATATATATATGTATTTATCACTTATTTTATAAACCTGTGCACCACCCTTCAAGATTTCTACACCACCCTAAGGTTGACTGGAAGAGAATGCCATGGGCATTAAGTCCGCCGATGTACAAAGTGCATAAAGTATAAAGTAAATAAATAAATAAATAAATAAGGTGTTTCTCATTTATATTAATTCCTTTTCTTTCCCAGTTTAGGCTTTTCATTATACTTTGGAGCACAGCTAAAAGCTAAAGATTCGAGGCGAAAGGGGGTCGCCCTGTCTGACGCCTCTACAAATGTTTATTTCAGGACCTTGTCTCTCCAGCTTTACACGACTTACACTTTTGTGGTAGATATCTTTTATAAGATCTATAGTCTCTTTCGGTACTTTGCATTCATGTAGAGCTTTCCATATACTCTTATGCGATATAGAGGCTTTAGCGTAGTCAATAAATGCCAGGTAGAGTGGTCGATTGTGCTCTATATATTTCTCCATAGCTAAGTTTAAAGTGTGGATGTGGTCTGTTGTTGAAAAGTTTTCCTGAAACCTGCTTGTTCTGGCGGCTGATACTTCTCCGTAAACATTGCTAAGCGATCCTCAAGACATGAAGCGAATAATTTGTACATATTAGATTGTAAACTAATTGGTCGGTAGTTCCCAATATCAGCAGGGTCTACTTTCTTGTAAAGTAAGATTATATCAGACTGTGCCCATTCCTTCGGTATTATTCTATAATTTAGAATATTGTTAAATAAGGTGGTTATATATGGCGCTAACAACATTTTTCCCAGTTTTAGTGCTTCATTTGGTATACCATCTGGCCCATTGCTTTTACCGGATTTTAGCGATTCGATTTTCTTTATTACTTCCTGTGTAGAGAATCTATCTAGTATAGTAGAGTTCTGACAAGCCATTTCAATTTCTGGTGTATTATCTTTAGATGAGTATAATTGTCTGTAGAACTGTGTTGCTTTTTCTATTATTTCAGATCTTGATAATATTTTCTTGTCAGTAGTCTCATCTTTTAAATAGGGTATCCATTGTTTGGTGGTATTCAGATATTTAATACCTTTTTTTAAGCTGCCTGTTGATTCGAGATGTCCTTCAATTACTTTTATTCTACGTTCTGTGCGTTCCCGTTTCATTAATTTGTAGATGTTTTTATAGAGGTAAGGACGTTCGTCTTTTTCCTCTTTAGTTAAAAATTTCTTGTGAATCAATTCATTTCTTCTTGCAATAAGACATTTTATGTGAGCAGGGATAGTCTCCCGTTTCGTTGAATATTTTGGTTGAATTGAATTTAAACTAGTAGTTATTGTACGTTTGATTTTGTTATAAACTGATTCTATATTTTCATTAGCTTCTAATACCATCTCGTTTACATTTGTACTTAAAGTTTTTAAGAACTGTACTTTTTGTTCTGTTCTACGTGTTTTGATATATTCAATATATATTCACTATATACCTCCTGAATCAGTGTGTGTGTTCTGTGTCGTGTATGTGCGTGTGTGAATGAGTCATAAATACGACGTATTTTGCCTTGCTAGGTAGTCCCATTTAGAGCGGGTCGGGCATTCGGCACTGAAGGCGTTGTGGCTAATGCTCTGCATCCCAGAGTGCGAACAGTTGCAGCACCACGGTTCGGCTCCCGTTTTATACTCAGGGCATTCCCCGCGCAAGTGCGTGCCTCCGCAGTGGCTGCACCTGTCGGCACTCTCGGTGCAGAACCTTCGGCCATGGCCGAACGCCAGGCACTTCGTGCACTGGATGAGCGGAGACTGGTAGAGGGTTCCAGTCTCCGTCATCCTTTGCCACACTCTTGGTCCTACTTGCAGTACGACGTGAGACGTCTTGGGGTTCCTGGTTCTTTTCTTATACTTAACTTTTATTTCTCTCTCCTCTTGTGGCATTCCCATGAAGACATTGGCGTTTTGGGTGTATAGGGCCCCGATCATGTCCTCGTCGTCACCATCGACAAAAACGTCTTTGAGGACGACGAGTGGATCCTTGTTCCTCATGGGGACTACCACAAGCCCACGACTCACAATTCTCTCGGTCACCCTGTTCCGCTCCACCTCCGTGTCGCAGCCCAGGATGACCGTGCTGGCCTTTGCCTTTCTGGCCTTGCTCACTTTTAAACCAGTACTCCTGGCGTCGGCCGCCTTATTCACCCTGGCGAGTACCTCATCGGCAGTCTCCTGACTGTCCGTTGAGGTCACCGCCACCGAATGAAGTGCCGGTCGGCGCCAGGGTCTGGTTGCTGCGGCGCTGGCATACGTCTTGGGGGCTGGTTCGGGGACACTCTCGGGTGTTAGCCCTTAAAAGGTTGAGGTGATGTGCGTCTGAGTTTCAACGACTATGTCTTTGGCAACAGTCCCAATCAGGTCTTCGATTTGGGACTGCGCACGCACTATCATGACCTCCGTCGCCTTGTCAATATCGACTTGGGTCTCCTCAACCTTTTCATGGATCTTGTTGATGATGTCGGCTCCCCGGTCTTCGCTCTTTTTACCAATGTCCTGAATGATCCGCCTGAGCGTATGGTGGGACTCACTCATCCAATTTTTGATTGAGTCCTTGATGTCGTCTATCGTCGCCATCAGCCTTTCCTCCTGTGCAAGAGATACTGCTGCTGCGGCTGCATCCTCCTGTGCAGGAGTCACAGCCACCGCAGCCGCACCGACAGCCCTGGACGCCTCCGCCTCCGAGCTCTTCAAACGCTTGCTCAGTTCAAAGAGGATCTTGATACCTTTATCCGACTGTACCTCCAGGTAGGTTTTGATGTCCTTCCTCATTTGAGGGTATTTTTGGACCTTTGAGGGGATGTCCTCAAAGGTCTACATCACCTCCTGGAGTAGGTGGTCACTCGACTGGCCAGCGTAGGTGATCTGCTGCCTTTTATATTGCTCCATGTTGTCGAGCGACCTCCTTTTAGTTCCGGGTCTTCGGATAAAGGTTTTTGCAGCGTCTTGCACTATTGAAGGCGAGGTAGAGGCGCCGGGAGCCGCGACAGATGTAGGTGGCGTTTGAAACATCTTATACGATTAAATTTAAGGTAAAATAAAATGTGTGTGAGAGAGTGTGTGCAATGTGTTTAGTGTGTGACGAGGAAAATTGTCTGTGTGTGTTTGTGTGACCCTGTATAGGGGGGTGTGTCAATTATTCAACTAAATAAAAATACGATTTGTGTAAAACGCAGTTCCACATAGTTACTAAATAAAATAAACGAAATCAAAACAAAAGTTTTTTGCTCTAATTGGAGCCGGTCTATTTATTTAAGGAGGTGTATATAGCCTCAGTCAACAAATAAAACTTAAAACTATACGAAATTTAATTATAAAAGAGTAAAATTTTTCCCTAAATAAAATTTTGGGTGGATACCACCGATTGGCGATCCCTGCTCGTGGATGGTGGGCCTATGGGGGCCTAAGGTAAACTTTTCAGTAAAAATTTTCTATTGAAAATATAAATAAGTAAAATTGTTCGGATTCTACTTGCCCGATCTAAACAAAAGAGGTGTCGTTAGACGGGTCTTGGCGAGAGCTATCTAGATATGTATAAAAAGGATTTTCAAAATTAAGGTCAGCGAGTTATTCGACAAAAACTTCCGAAAATTCAGAAAATTAAGTTTGAATATGAAATTTTTCAAATTTCTATGTGCCGGATCACTATTAAAGAGGTGTTATCAGATAGGCCTAGACGAGCGCTATCCAAATATGTAAATTTAGTAGTTTCCAAAACGAGGGTTGTAAGGTTATTCGAGGAAAACCTTCAAAATTTTTATGAATTACCGAAATATCGATTTAGATGTGAAAAATTTTCAACTTCTATTTGCCGGATTTATAAAAAAGAGGTGTTGTTAGATAGGTCTTGATGAGAGCTATCTAAATAAACAAAAATATCAACTATGGAACGAAGGGTTATCGAACAATTCGACAGATACCTCGAAAATTCAAAGAAATTTAAAATATTCTAAGTCCAAAAATGTATTTTTTTATTTATTTTTCAGGTTCTAATGCTCCAACGGGACGCAGGAGTGTCCATAGGGATGATTAAAACTAACAATGGTGCACTACAAAGGTATACTCAATAAAAATTTCGTATTGGGAATGCAGGTTCGTGTAGGGCAGGAGTTTTACCCCGGTCGCAGCCTTCTGCGAAGACGTAATTTCGCAGAAGGAGGTGGCGGAGAAGGCCCGGGGTGAAGATGTCCACTCGGACCGGCGAACCGGGCGGAGGCGCGCCTATCAGCGCCTCATGCCGCCCTGAGTGTGGCCGCGTATGTTCGGGACGGGTTTTCTCTTCCATCCGCTCTAGTGGCCACCCGCGAGGGGGGCGACGTACGCGTGTGCCGTACGTCGCCTAAATTGAGAGTCCAACAGGTGACGGTGCCCGCTTCTGTGCGGGCAGGCGCCCAGGTGGGAGGGATCTCCCGTCTCAGGCACAGAGTGGCACACCGTGTGGTTTTGTCGGTTTGAGTCCGACACACCGCCCCGCCGCAAACCCCGGTGGGGTGACGGTCCGAGGGGATTTTCACACGTAAAAAAAAAGGCAGGAGTTACCAGCTGATGTGCGGGGAGGTTCGCGAAGGTGCGGGTTGCGGGACAGGTGCGCCTCACGCATGCTCTTGCGGATCACCGCACGACACAGGACCTGTAGACTGGTAGGACACTGGTCTTCTGTTGGAACACCATAATTTTGAATTAGTATTCAGATTTTAAATCTAATACGTTTAAACGAGCAATCGTTGTATATTTATATTCTGAATCTCGGAAACGGCTTCAACGATTTCCATAAAGTTTGGTTTCGGGGGCGATAAATCGATCTAGCTAGGACATATTTTTAGAAAATTTACCAAATTTTGCAAAGCTCGGTCGTCCAGGTACTGTTAAATGTTGTAATAATACTGGCTTTATAGTGTTTTTATAACGTATTCAAAATTCTTCCTATTCTATGTAACTAGGTTACCATATACTTCAATAAAATAACAACTAGATGAAACACATCTTTTATTTTCAAATACAAAAATTACAACAAATCGTTATCAGCACGAAGCTCTAGTATTTGTTTATAAAGAAAAATAATGCGTGTTTTCATATTAATTCATTGAAGTGATATTTGTGTGATTTTATTTTTTTGGGTACGAAACCTTAGATTATTAATATGTCTAGATGGACTGTCAAAGCTGTAAAAACACACGAAAAAATAGGCTTTATCTGTTGACGCCTAAATGTTTTTCCGCGTTTAGTACCAAATGCAGTGGATACACACATGTTGCTGTCATTTTTGTGTTGATAAAAATGGCAAATTGTGCGATATAAGTGTGTAGAAATTACAGAGTACGATCTAAATTAACAAAGAAAGTTACATATTATCGTTAAGTACCATTGATATGTATCTATTACAGCAAACAAAACCATTAAATAATTTCTAAAATAAATAATTATTGTAGTCGCCATTTTGGGTGTTGCTAGTTTATGAAGTCAAAACTCCCTCATAAAATGTGGTAGGCGGAGTTGTGTTGTATAAAATACTTCATGGTAGATAATAGATACGCTAAGAATTTCAAATCATTTTTGTAATTCAATATGGCCGCCGCATCATTTTTGTAAAATGACACTATGGGTATCGTGTAAGAGGTTTTTAGGTATACCGAGTCTAGATTTCATATCATTTTTTGAATCCAATAATTATAGCCGCAGCACCATTTTTGTAAAATGTCACTACGGGTATGGGTATCGTGTAAGGGATTTTTAGGTATACTGAGTATTAATTTCTTGTCATTTTTTTAATTCAATATGGCCGCCGCACCATTTTTGTAAAATGTCACTATGGGTATCGTGTAAGGTGTTTTTAGGTATGCTGAGTATTAATTTCATGTCAATATTTGAATCAAATATGGCCGCCGCACCGTTTTTGTAAAATGTCACTATGGGCATCGTTTAAGGGTTTTTAGGTATACTACTAGATATGAGCTCCTCTCTGTTTTAAAAAAATAACTCCCGCATTACGAATATACATCACAAAAAAACATCCAGACTCAGAACTACAATTTGTGGATCACACAAAGTGTTGTCCTATTTAGGACTTGAACCCACAACACCTGGTTTAATAGAAAGCGGCGTGGCGACAACTTAAACCACTAGACCAACCGTGCAGTCATGCATTTTTTAAGTCCAGTTTTTATGATTTCAAAACAAGTATATCTTCGAATGTTCTTATCAACAGATAAGAATTGAGAAAATTTAACTTAAAAACTACTCGTCAGATCTCATTCAGATAAAAAAAATTGATTGTAAATCTAATAAAACAAATTGAAAGCCCAAGGTCTAATCCCCATGATATTAATACTGAGCTATCTTGAAGATGTCCTAAATCTAACACAAAAAAAAATAATTAAACCGGTCCATTAAAAAAGTAATGTAAACATTTTTTTCTTACCTTTCTTCTTTTTTAATGTTGGTCAAAAAGACAATTAGATGGGCTAATTATATATCTTACATATTTTAAAAGGTTAAAAAATCGTTAAGTACTGCTTTTACAATACCAGACCAAAATTAATATCTAGTACGACATATTTTTAATCATCACCAACAGCCTTTAACAGTCCACTGCTAATAATAATAAATAATAAAAAAACACGAGACATATTATTAGGTTGTATCACATTTTGTTTTCCTAGCATAGTGTTCTAGATAGAAAAGTTATTCAACACTATTAAAATTGTTTCCCCATTTTCACAAAAAAAACTCAACAACTGGTATCATTTACGCACTCACACTAGGAAAATTAGAATGACATGAGGCGAGTGTAAGACGTAGCTGTCACGCACACAAATATCGAAAAGTTGTGTCATTCAATTTTGTTCTTTTGTATTGCTATGCTCTATCTAGACATATTAATAATCAAAGTACGAAACATAATAGTTCTTCGCATACTCTTCTGAGATGGCGAACCCAAATGGAGACACAAATGAGCGAGGTATGCGTAGTTCCTCTATTCCAATGTTCACCCTACATAATAGAGAAGGGTATAGTACGTGGAAGTTTAAAATGCGTAATTTCCTTATACATGAGGAGTTGTGGGAAGCGATCAGTGGCTACCCAACAAGGATGAACGTTTCCAATGTCACAAAGATGAGGAGCGATCAGAAGGCATTAACAAAAATTTGTCTTACCCTGGAATCATCTGCAATTACGCATGTCCGAAGTGCAACTACTGCAGCGGAAGCATGGAAAGCTCTACAAAATGCTTATGAGGACAAAGGTATGGGTCGACGTTTATATTTAGAATGGAAATTATACAGATTGAAACTTGAAGATTTTGATAATAATACTGAGTCGTATATCAATGCTGTTATTTCCACTGCTCAAGATTTGGCGGATATAGACAAAGTAATAGATGATACGTCCATTGCTGCTATTCTATTGAGAGGTCTTACGTCGAGATGTGACCCATTGATTATGTCTCTCGAAAATAGTAATGTTATCGTTACCACTGAACTGGTAAAGTCCAAATTACTGAACGAAATGTCCAAGGAAAGCTCGATAAAACTGGAAACAGCTATGAAGTCAAAGGCTGATGCCTCTTCTGTTAAATCAAAGGCAAAGAAAATTGTGTGCTATAGTTGTGGAGAACCAGGTCACAAGAGACCAAACTGTCCTCTGAAGAAAAATAATGTCATGAAAAGGAAGAATCCCACTAATAAGGACTCGACCTCTGTGTCTGCTTTAGGAGCAACAAATAATTATGACAGAGACAAATGGTACATTGATTCGGGCGCGACCAAACACATGATTTCAAGACGAGATTGGTTTGTAGACATAAAACCTATTGATAATAAGGTAACAGTTGCAAACGGGACGAAGATTGACGCTGAAGGCATCGGTAAAATATCGATAAATACCGAAAGCAACGTCAATACAATTAATGATGTTATGTATGTACCTAACTTGCAAACAAATCTTTTATCTGTGAAGACAGCAGTTGAAAAAGGTTTTACTGTAATGTTTGATAAGTCGGGTTGTAATTTATTTAATTCAAAAACCTTCTCCTTTATAGGTGATGCGGTTCTACATGGCTCGCCCAGTGGTGGATTGTACACACTTGATTGTGACGTAAATATTCCCCAATTTAGAGCCTATGACGTGCACTCTGATTCATTGTCTAAGTATCAGGTATGGCATAAGCGTTTAGGTCATTTATGTCGCGTCGGTATGAATCTGCTGAAAAATAGTCATAAGGTTATTGATTATAAGGATGTGGATAAAAATCCATGTGTTGCTTGTGTTCAAGCGAAACAAGCTCGTAAACCGTTTAAACCGATTACTTATAAAAGAGCAACTTCAATATTAGAACTGATCCACTCTGACATTTGTGGACCAATGTCAGTTAGCTCTTTTCAGGGTAATAAATACTTTTTAGTTTTTATAGACGATTTTTCGAGAACTATATATATTTTTTTTTTTTTTTTTTTACGTTTGGCCAAACATAAAAAAAATAAAAAAAACATAAAAATGTTTGGCCAAACGTAAAAAGTTGTTTGCAAGTTAGGTACATACATAACATCATTAATTGTATTGACGTTGCTTTCGGTATTTATCGATATTTTACCGATGCCTTCAGCGTCAATCTTCGTCCCGTTTGCAACTGTTACCTTATTATCAATAGGTTTTATGTCTACAAACCAATCTCGTCTTGAAATCATGTGTTTGGTCGCGCC
Organism: Diaphora mendica; assembly: GCA_949125395.1. Classification (NCBI taxonomy): domain Eukaryota; kingdom Metazoa; phylum Arthropoda; class Insecta; order Lepidoptera; family Erebidae; genus Diaphora; species Diaphora mendica. The sequence continues at coordinate 28,804,422 of OX421318.1, read as the reverse complement.
CGAATCAATGTACCATTTGTCTCTGTCATAATTATTTGTTGCTCCTAAAGCAGACACAGAGGTCGAGTCCTTATTAGTGGGATTCTTCCTTTTCATGACATTATTTTTCTTCAGAGGACAGTTTGGTCTCTTGTGACCTGGTTCTCCACAACTATAGCACACAATTTTCTTTGCCTTTGATTTAACAGAAGAGGCATCAACCTTTGACTTCATAGCTGTTTCCAGTTTTATCGAGCTTTCCTTGGACATTTCGTTCAGTAATTTGGACTTTACCAGTTCAGTGGTAACGATAACATTACTATTTTCGAGAGACATAATCAATGGGTCATATCTCGACGTAAGACCTCTCAATAGAATAGCAGCAATGGACGTATCATCTATTACTTTGTCTATTAAATTAAATAGAAATCAATCGTGAAGAAAATTGTTTTATTAAATGTTCTTAATTTATGCATACGCAAGCACGCACGCACGGACACAAGCGCGCACGTAACTACGTGAACTTTGAGAACCTCATTGAACTTTGAGAGAGATAACCGCTGTAGTTTCTGTATTTCACGAGTCGATCCGTTCCATTTTAAATAATCACTTGTGTTAAGAATGCAATGAAACGGAACACAACTTAATTTAAAAAAGCAGCCAAGTGCGAGTCGAACTCGCCCATGAAGGGTTCCGAAGCAGCAAGTAACTTAATATAAAAGTTCTTGTAGTTCGTTGTAACTATAGGTAGTAGAGCCACGCTGATTTCAGCACGAATGGGCCGGCTCGACCGGGGCGGTACTACCCTCGCACAGAAAATCAACGTAAAATGATAGCGTTCGTGCTGTCGTGTTTCGTTGGTGAGTGCGAGACCGGAGGCCCAAATAGTCTAGTCAACAAGTTCTATACTTGTTGACTAGACTAAAAGGTGCAGCAGCATCACTAGGCCGCCATGGTGTGGGTCGCCATACTGCATTGTCTGCATTCGCAATGAGTATGGTGACCACCACTCTTGGATTCTGCTTATGTTTTCCATCAGGCAGAGTAGTCATTTTGGCGGGCCATACATAAAAAAAAAAAAAAAAAAAAAAAAAAAAAAAAATTGATCGATGTTTCAATAATAGTGTTTTTTTGCGGTTTACGATTTATGTAGTATTCAAAACTACTTACTAGATCTCGTTCAAACCAATTTTCGGTAGAAGTTTGCATGATAATGTACATCATATATTTTTTTAGATCTTATTTTAAATAAATATTTAGGACATCTAACACACAACGCCGTCTAGTCCCAAGCTAAGCAGAGCTAATTACGTAGGCTGGAGCCGGAGGTTGCGAAGAAAACCAAGTTATTTTTTTATGGAATAGGCCGGCAAACGAGCAGACGTATCGCCTGATGGTAAGCGATTACCGCCGCCCATGGACACCTGCAACACCAGAAGCGTCACAAGTGCGTTGCCGGCCTTTGTGGGGACGGGGGAGAGGAGATAGGGATAGGGGGGTTGGGGTATGGGCCTCCGGTATCCTCACTCACTCGGTGAAACATAGCGCAAGCACTATTTCACACCGGTTTTCTGTGAGGCCGTGGTATCACTCCGGTCGAGCCGGCCCATTCTTGCCGAAGCGTGGCTCTCCCACGGCTGCTTCACGACAACGCGCGACCCCATACTGCGCAACAGTCAGTCTCCAAGCTGTAAGAGCTGGGGTTGGAAGCTCTCCCTCATCCGCCATACTCACCAGACCTTGCACCTACCGACTATTACTTTTTCCAAAATTTAGACAACTTTTTAGTGGGTAAAAAATTCAATTCCCGAGAGGCAGTACAAAATGCCTTTGAAGAATTTGTGGCCTCCCGTCCAGCTGATTTTTACAAGAAGGGCATCAATAAACTGCCAATGCGTTGGCAAAGATGCGTCGATTGCATGGGTGATTACTTCGAATAACAGAAATAAAAAAGTTTGAAAAAATAAGTACTTTCACTTATTGCATACAAAACGGCAATTTCATAGGTAAACCCCTATTATTTAAATATTACAGAACTATAATTAGTGGGTGATAGTTGGACGATGTGAATACCAACAATCACGTTAAACTAATCTACAACTAAGGAGTGACAATCGGACGATATTAGTACCGAGAGTAATGTTAACTGTATCTCGTATCATTTTATATCTTGGTAAGGTCTCTTTGGAAGGGAGCCGCGACGTGATATTCTCGTAGCGCGTGGTGCACGGCTGTTGCGATGCGCGATGCTGATTCAGCACGTCCTCAGATTGTGAATATTGCTGACTCGGTCGCCGTGTCGAGGTCGCGTTTTAGGCTTCCGCGGCTGCATATCCGCGTTGGGATACTTATACACCGTGGTGTATTAGTTAGAATCCTCCCTGTACACTGTGATGTAACATCTCCCCCCGAAGATCAGCAACTATTTGTTAACAGCCGTTGAAAATGTTGCTGGTAGACTATAGTGAACAATCTTTACTTCAGCTGGGCGGGTGTTCGCCCTTGATGTCGTCTCATCATGGACGTCTTCTGCGGCATCCTTTTGTACATTATAGTTGTTCTCCTTTTTTTTGCTCTTGGAACTATATTTTCAATATGCTATTGCAATAAAGAGTACGGTTGCACCGGATAGTACTACATAGATAGGAATGGTAGTATAGTACATGCTCAGATTGTTGCTGCTGTAGTCTAGATTCAATGGTTGCTGCATCGAAATTTTCTTAATCAAGTTCATCCAGGATCTTGTAGTCGAAGTTTTATTCGCAGAGATACCAGGAGTTTAACCTCGAACATTCTGTCTCTATGTAGATAGAATTTGATTCATGAATTGCTATATAGGGTGAGGTAGGTATAATGGCCAGGTTATCTTTATTGGGCACTATGAATAGTTAGTATAGGTTAGGTATAGGGTCTGGGTAGATTATCGGGAATTGAAATGAAATGAAAATTAAAAAGCCTTTTATTTCTTGCTACATTACATGGTTATAACACGATATTTACTTAAATATATTTTTTTCTTTTGCAAGAACCCCTCTTCTCAGGTGAAGGCCTCCTCCAAGGATTTCCAATTGTATTTATCTTGTACCTTCTTTATCCATTATTCATCATCCGTTCCTTTTATTTCGTCTTCCTATGTGATGCTTTCCTTTTTTTGTTGTTTAATTATTATTATTATTATATATATATATATATATTTTTCTCTATTTTTCCTTGGAGGGTTATGGTCGTAGTCCTCCACGGTGACCAGCCGGGTTGGAAGACGTTTATTGTTGCTTGTTTTATGTTGCTTGTCAATAATATTTGTGTGAGAGGGGGCGGTTGATTGCTATATGTTGCTGTTCTTGATATCATTGTAGTTTAACATGCTCGGCTTTACGACCCCTTCATAAATGCTCTTTGACCTTTGTACCGTCGGCGTCGTGTTTAATTTCTGTTTTCAGTTCTTTTTATGGACTTGTGTGTTGGTATTGCTTTTTGACTGAGAGTCTGCGGTTGCGGTATTTTCTGGTGATATTGGGAGTGACCTTTTGTTGTTTGTTTTTAATATAACCAGTTTGTCATATTTTAACCTCACTATGTTACCCTTCTCTTTTTCTATTTTCATCTGTTCTTGCAGTTCTCTTCGTTTTTCTAAAACTTGTATTGGGTAATCTTCTTTCACATAATATTGCGATTCCTTTAGTAACCCTTTTTGTTTCATAATATTAATTTTTATTCCGAGAGTTATGAAAGTTACAATTATTGGACGAGGTCTATCTCCTTTTATCCCTACTCGTCTCACCTCTTGGATATCTCTGAGTTCTATGTTAGTACTTAAGTATTTTTTTATGAAGCTGGGGATATTTAAATGCTATGAAATATATTTAGCTTTAATTCCGCGAGACAAATATCCAGGTCTGAAAGCAAGGCACAAATCCCACCGTCATGCATACTCACATGCACATATGGGTATCATGCATATGTACACATACAAAACAAGTGAGAAATAATTAGCATGCCATGCAACCAAACCTATACTCGACACGTGTTTCGCCCCTCCACGGGGCATCCTCAGGAGATGTTGACTCGTCGAGCGTTTGAGCTCGAGTGAGCTCGCGCCACCGCTGTCGGCCCTTTATATACCGTTTCGATGACGCTATAATAATAGTCGATACAATGTCATAAAGACATCTGTGTCGAACTACCTGCAATCATACTAAGAAGTGGTGATGGAATTAAGTTTGTTTGGTCATTCAACAGTGTATATGCATTATTATTGTTATGTTTTGATATTTCTAACTGTTCCAACACACTCAGCCGGAAACCCTTATCGCAAACATGCAGAATGTTATAGGTATTGTTGCCGCTCAAGGAGTGGCCGGTGTCTATTAAATGTTTTGCGAAATGTGATTTATCTGGATGGCCATTCCTGTGAGCGGCAACATGTTCCCTGTACCTAATTTCGAAACTACGGCCTGTCTGACCCACATAGACCCCGGTGCAATCATTGCATACTAATTTGTAAACTCCGGATTTTTTTGAATTCTCTAATTTATCTTTACCGTTACATAGTTTACGCAAGTTATGATCCGATCGAAAAGCTACGTAAACATTGTGTTTTCTTAGAATATTCGCTATTCTATCTGAAATTGTGCCTATGTAAGTGAGACTCCCGACATTCTTGTTAATTCTTTCGGGGGTACATGCATAAAGTGCTGAGCGCGCCCGGTCATTCTGTTTTTTCTTAATTATATTATCAATAACTTGTTTGGTGTAACCGTTAGAAGTCGCGATTTGATACAATATTTTGAGTTCCTTTGCGTAATTATCCGTGGTCGCTCCAAACGCTCGACGAGTCAACATCTCCTGAGGATGCCCCGTGGAGGGGCGAAACACGTGTCGAGTATAGGTTTGGTTGCATGGCATGCTAATTATTTCTCACTTGTTTTGTATGTGTACATATGCATGATACCCATATGTGCATGTGAGTATGCATGACGGTGGGATTTGTGCCTTGCTTTCAGACCTGGATATTTGTCTCGCGGAATTAAAGCTAAATATATTTCATAGCATTTAATGTCATGGATTTCCGCAAAGTAACGCCTGATTCCATAACTTATCTGGGGATATTTTTTTGAAGGTTATCATACGATGATTCTTTCTCTTCAACACCAAAAAATACTACATTTCGTTGTCTTGCCTGTTTTTCCAAAAAGTGTATTCTTTTCTCTTGTGTATCTACCTTCTCCTTCAATTTATCCTATTGATCCTGTAGTTTGACAATTTTTTCGTCCAATATTTTGTTGATATTTTGTGTAACCCGTTCTGCTACCTTATCTGCACTTTTACGAATTTCGGATTTTTGTTCATCAAGTTCTTTTTGTATGATTTTAAGTACAAGCATCACTTCTTCCATGATTATTGATTATAGGATTTTTCGGGAATTACTATTTTCTTATTATTAAAGTACGACCCTAACTTTAAGGCATTATAATATTCTCTAAGGTTCATACATATCTAGAATTTGATCTCAAGAGTAAAACTATTTTACTTAACTATGTCATCAAAAATCTATTGTACTTTCTATTTTATATGTTTCATCACTAGATAAAGACTCTATAATATTATCCCTAAAACTGATGCTGAGCTAAATGCGCATAGTTAACAAAAATCTGCGTGAGTTGAAGCTAACACTAGATTTAGCTTATCAGCATTTATCATTCTGTTGATTTTCTGCTTTTAAGATATTAGAATGTTGGAACACACATTCTTTCACGTAAGTTTATTACTTGGTTATTAAATACAAGTTGCAATTTCATTTGCCTGTAAAATTTGGATGGCATTATTATATTTATAACGTTGGTTAATTTGAGTTGCTCTGCGGACTCCTTCTGAATCATAACGTCTTCACAGAAAGAGACCGCGGCTTCCCATCCTTCACTACTCGCCAGCATTGCCACGATCAATGCTGGTGGTGACAGGTATCGTCCGATCGGCCCGACTAGGACCCGACGCTCGGACTCCCACGCAGGGCAGTCCTCCAGCGTGTGCTGGGCGGAGTCTCGGTCGGACCCAGTAGGTGATGCAGTCGGTACTCTCTATCCAAGGCTTGAAGCTTGGCAGAACGGCTCCGACACACACGAATGAACCTGGGTCTTGTAAAGAAGACACGGGTGCTCGAGCGAGAAGAACTGTCTCACTTTGTTTAAAACACCTAGCTTCCGCGAGGCCGCTTTGGTGACACTCTCAACGTATTCGCGTGGGTTGAGATCTCGGCAGATATCTATGTCCAAGATATCGACTTTACCTTGTAATGGCATTTGAGCGTTCTGAAAAGTGGAAAGGAGAAGGAATGGAGACTTTTTGACAGAGAACGCGCACACCTGTTAATCTTGGCATTGAACTCGACCAGATTCTGACTGCCCCATTGAGAAATGCGGCCCAGAACATGGTTGAGCTCAGCGATAAGCTTCTGTCGTTTTTCCTCAACGTCTGCCAGCTTGACTGCAAGTTGTCCAAAATATCGCCCATGGCCTGTGCTGTTCTCTGCCTAGCAATTTGTTATGTTGCCATGGGCTAACACGTCATTGATATGCAGAAGAAACAGTGTGGGCGACAGGACGGAGTCCTGAGGTACGCTGTGGCGTACCTCTAGAAAATCAGAAGCCGCGCCGTCACATTGGACCCTAATGCTGTTATGTGTAATCATTGCTAATGATGATTTCTCTTGGTGGGTAGGAAAAAACAGCAAATCTACAAGCAAACATTTTGTTTAATAAATGTCAGATATGTTTTTTATCAGCAAGTAATTTTAGAAACTGGTTACCAAAAGAAAGATTGCTTTGTTTAACATTTCAAAATGTCTAAAACTGATTATAAAATAAAAATTGACATACATAATTATTGAGAAATACAAACAAAGTAATAAGCCGAATAGTCGGCGCTATTTGCCTACTATTCGCCGGCTAATCGTCGACTACGATAGTTGCCGGATAGTCGGCTTTACCGACTAGTCGGCGACTACTCGGCACATCTCTAAAATTTATGTAATTTATACATCTTCTATGAATTACAGAGAAATGTAAAGGCCCCACCTTTTTGATTTAAGAAATGAAGTAGGACACTTAAATTTTTTAAGCTTCATTCCAAAGTTGATTGTAGTATGTTTATGTAACGCTAACGTTATAAACAACGTATAATTAATCAGATAATTGTTTTATTGTAATATATATCAGAAGTCCCTTAACGGAATTACTTTTGCTTACCCGAATTAATCTTATATAAAAATTCTCGTGTCACAATGTTAGTTACCATACTCCTCTGAAACGGCTGGACCGATTTTTATGAAATTTGGTGTGCATATCGGGTAGGTCTGAGAATCGACCAACATCTATTTTTTAAACCGATTTTTTTATGGCAAAACAACGTTTGCCGGATCAGCTAGTAATATTATATATTTATTTTTAAATTCAAGTACCATGTAAAAAATTTGAAAACATAATTAACGTTTTTGATTTCGGTGAAAATAAAGTTGATTTCGGTGGACGCCATATTTTAAAAATTTAAATTCTTCGTAACCGTTCATCCAATAAGAGTGCCTCCAGTACAGATATTTTCCAAATTAAATATAGTATTTGAATTTCTTCTACTTTTTCTCATATATATAAATGATTTACCATATTATTTCAAAGATATCTGTGATATAGTTCTATTTGTTGACGATACGTCACCTCTTTTTAAAGTCGATCGTAAGCAAACAGTTTTTGACGATGTGAATAGGGCACTAAATAATGAATTGATTTGGTTTACAACAAATAATCTCCTACTAAACTCAAATAAAACAAAGTGTGTGAGATTTACTATGCCAAATGTAAAACAGCTAGGCACTAATCTAACTCTAAATAGTGAAATCATAAGTATTGTAGACTCAACAGTATTCTTGGGAATTACACTAGACAGCAGGATAGATAGCCTTGCAGGTAGACTTCGGCAGCTTATGCAGTATGGAAGATACGTCAGCTCACTGATACGGACACAGCTAGGCTAGTTTATTTTAGCTACATTCACAGCGTCATATCCTATGGTATACTACTTTGGGGCAAGGCGGCTGATATTGAAACGATTTTTATTCTACAAAAACGAGCCATCCGCTCAATATACAATTTAGGTGCTAGAGTCTCTCTTCGAGAGTTGTTTAAAGATATAGGTATTTTAACTGTTGCATCACAGTACATATTTGCAAATGTTATGTTTGTTAGGCAAAACATTAATAACTATAAGAAGAACAGTGATGTACACAATATTAATACAAGAAACAAGTCTAAACTCGTTGGTACCTATCATCGTTTACATACGGTACACAACTCGTTCGAAGGTCTTGGTATACGTCTTTGTAATAAAATTCCTACAGATGTAATTGACCTTCCCATATATAAATTCAAGCGTACTGTAAAAATCACTTTATTAGGAAAGCCGACTATACGATGGGCGATTATCTGAACGACAAAGAGTCATGGGCTTAAGGTGTCATTATATACACACTAACTTCTTTGTCTTGAAATTGAGATAATTTATTTTTTATTTTTTTAATAATGTTTAAAATTTGACATGTTGGTACTCCGGTACGAATTGTTTTTATACTTTAACCTAATGACATCTAATTCCGACAAATAATTAAATACAAATTGTTAATTTTTTTTGGCTTTGACATTTTATTTTTTATTGTTTTAATTAGGTACTACTTTTAAATTATTACATACACACATACTTATGTAAATGAATACATGATAGTACTTTGGTACTTTTCTAACAATATGTTTCCCCATTTATTAAATACGCACTTGTTATTGTATGAGCACCTTGTCGACTATGATTATTATTAATTTCTTTGATATTGACCTGATGATTTGCTGTGCGGCCTGAGTACGCAGCTCAACTATGGTTGAATAGGTCGATGGCTGATCCATGCGTCTTACTTTATTTTACATTTGTGACATTTATTGATTATTTTATATTTGGCCATAACCGACTTCCAAAAAAGAGATGTGGACTCGTCGAGCGTTTGAACTCGAATGAGCTAGTCGCACCGCTATCGGCCCTTTATATACCGTTTCGATGACGCTATAATAACGGTCGATACAACGTCACAAAGACATCTGTGCCGAACTACCCGCACAGTTGAATGACCAAACAAAAATTCCATCAACACTTCTAAGTATGATTGCGGGTATGCATGACGGTGGGATTTGTGTCCTGCTTTCAGACCTGGATATTTGTCTCGCGGAATTAAAGCTAAATATATTTCATAGCATTTAATGTATTTATGTTACCTTTACTCGTATTCTTTCAAGTTATTTAGGTGAGCTGATGATAGAAGGTTAAACTCTTCAACAGTTAGGGATTAGAGGATGATTTTAATATTATACCTACGTATAGACCTTAATTTGTATTCTTTCAGTTATTCATATGGATCCTTTGATTGAGTAGACACACACACACTCCACTAAGGAAGGAATTTTAGAATTTCTACTCCTAAAGGGGTGAAATAGGGGTTGAAAATTTGTACGAAAGTCCGTCATCTATACTAATATTATAAAGCTGCAGAGTTTGTTTGTTTGTTTATTTGAACGCGCTAATCTCAGGAACTACTGGTCCGATTTGAAAAATTCTTTCAGTGTTGGGTAGTCCATTTATCGAGGAAGGCTATAGACTATATTTTATTTTCAAAAAAATTAGGGATCTGTAAGAAAATTGCTATTTCATAACCCAAGGTGTGAACTCGAAAACCTATTTTTGCGTGCGCTGCAATAACTATTGACAATAGAACAAAATAATGTATTACGGGTTTGTAGGTCTCATTAAGATCTACAAAAAAGTCCGCGATAGCATATATGTAACTATCATGGTTTAGTTACAATAACCGCTTTTGTGTTCAAAAAAAATTAAATCGTCTGAAGAAAGAAACTACGTTAAATGTGTATCGTAATATTAATCCTTATCCAAATTAAGCATTGTGTTATCAAGGGTATTTATGTAGAAGTAAAATACTTTTTGTTTCATCCCAATCGTTTATTTCGTTTAGAAGTTATCACGAGTATCAGACGCTGAGAGTTGGTACCTAATAATGAGTTATTTGCCAAAGAGTTTTTATCAACATAATACCTAATATTAATCTTTATCCAAATAAATGTGTTGTTGAGTATGAGTATTAGATCTTAGAAGAGCATAATAAATACATCTATACTAATATATAAAGCTGAAGAGTTTGTTTGTTTGAACGCGCTTATCTCAGGAACTACTGGTCCAATTTGAAAAATTCTTCCAGTCTTAGATAGCCCATTTATCGAGGAAGGCTATAGGCTATATATCATCACGCTTAGACCAATAGGAGCGGAGCACCAATGAAGAATGGGGGAAAATTATTACGCTACGTGCAATAGAAGACGCAAACGACATTGCGTGGGTCAGCTATACATACAAAAGTAACTCTGTCTGTCTTGCTTTTACGGAAAACGTCTGCACCGATTTGAATGAAATTTGGTATACAGGCCTGAGAAAGGACATAGGCTACTTTTTAATGCGAAAAAGGGGTTGTAAGGGCTTTAAAAGGGGGATGAAAGGTTGTTCTGGGGGTTCACTCGCCACACGCCTGCGATTTACCTACGTCGGGCGTCTTACAACGAATAAACAAGGCAGTCACAATCATCCATACTTATATTATAAATGCGAAAGTAACTCTGTCTGTCTGTCTTGCTTTCACGGCCAAACCGCTGCACTGATTACAATGAAATTTGGTATACAGATAGTCTAGAGCCAGAAAACGGACATAGGCTACTTTTTAATGCGAAAAAAGGGCAATAACGGGTTGAAAGGGGGGATTAAAGATTGTATAGAAGAGTGGTGGTTCACTCGCCACACGCCTGCGCATTACCTACGCCGGGCGTCTTGGCAACGACTAAACACGGCTGTCACATTCATTAAAAATATTTTACTTTTTCAACGAAGACTTAAATTAATACATACATTAATGAATCCGATTTGTATGTATATTCATGATATTAGTAAAAACTTTTTATAAAAAAAAAACCGACTTCCAAAAAACATCCAACGAAAACTCTCTGCCAAAAACACACTTAAAAGCGTAAAATAAACTGGTTCTTCAGAAATTTCCTATACTTAATTCTTTATTCATTTAAATAGTAGTATTGTAATGTGTGCTAGGTACCTAGAATCTGTTTGAAGTCGGTGCCAAGTAACTATCGCTTAGACTTTTGTAATTGTTCGTTTGTATTCTTTTTGGCTTAGCAGTCTTTTTGGCAGTTTATTTTACGCTTTTAAGTGTGTTTTTGGCAGAGAGTTTTCGTTGGATGTTTTTTGGAAGTCGGTTTTTTTTTTATAAAAAGTTTTTATTTGTCAGTTTTTAGTGCAAACAATCGTAGGTAAGTAGTAAGTTGAACTATTTCATCAAATTTCATCATCAAGAATACAAATTAAGGTCTATACGTACGTGTAATATTAAAATCATCCTCTAATCCCTAACTGTTGAAGAGTTTAACCTTCTATCATCAGCTCACCTAAATAACTTGAAAGTATACGACTAAAGGTCTTTAGATACGTATGAAATTGAAAGAATTATCCTCCAACTCCTAACAGTTGAGTAGTTGTACCTTCCACCTTTCATCATCAACTTACCTAAATAATTTGAAAGAATACGACTAAAGGTAACATATGTACATATGATATTTAAAGATTTATCATTCAACTCCTAACCGTTAAGGAGTTGTACCTTACATCATCAGCTTATCATCATAAAATGATGACTACCAGATGCAAATATTGGTGTAACTTCAGAAAATATTCGAAAAACATAGTATGTGCCTATAAAAAATGAGGGTTTCCCTCGATTTCCCTGGGATCCCATCATCAGATCCTGATATGCTGACAATGGGACCACCTCGGAAGCATACCCTTTCGAATACAAAAAAAAAATTTAAATCGGTCCACAACTGACGGAGTAATCGGTGAACATATATAAAAAAAAAAAAAAAAAAAAATACATACAGTGGAACATAGAACCTCCTCCTTTTTGGAACTCGGTTAAAAATAAATAAGCCATATTACTAAACAGTATTTATAAAATTCAAAAACTCTACAGAACTATCGTCATTTTAAGCGAAAATATTATAATTTCTTTTTTAGGCTGTTGATTAGATATAAATAAAAATGTGATTTAAATTTTGTAAAAAAATTACCATCAAGGGGGTTAAATAGCAATAGGGGATGAAAGTTTGTATGGCAATATGCAAAGTTTGTGAAAATCTATACACGCTTCATAAGTTTGCGACAGGAGACAAAATATTAGAGCTATTCTGATGTAACATTTACTGAGTTATCACAAAGTGCATAAGTGTGATTGCCCTTAAAAAGTTTTGTCTTATTACAATTATGCGAGTACAAACATACTGCATTGCTGAAAATTCGCAATGAGTATGGTGGCCACCACTCGTGGATTCTGCTAATGCTTTCCATCAGGCAGAGTAGTCATTTTGGCAGGCCAAACATAAAAAAAAAAAAAAAAAAAAAAAAAAAACAACTTCACAATTATTTATGAGCAGTGTCAATATGCAAATGCTCTTCTAAAAATCGGAGAAGATTGTATGCCAACTGACACTAACGACATGATTACACTGAGACGTGAGTTCTGGTATATGATGGCACAGATGATCTAAAAATAATATCTATTCTGATCCGCCGACTAATGAGACAGTTATCAAATAAACGAACGGATCATGTCAGACGTGGAGGAAGATGTTATCGAATACCTCTCAGGAAATACAAGGGACACTGAACCAGTCATATCATAGCTTATGCATAGAGTTTCTCAACTCTTTAGAATTATCAAGAGCGCCTTATCATAAGTTGAGACTGAAATTTAATGTTCCAGTCCTATTAATGAGAAATCTTGAGCGCCGAAGCTATATAATGGTACACGGCTACAAAATACACATCTGGGGTACAACATTGTAAAAGCTACAATCATGATGCATGGAATGGCAAAAGGAGAAAATATTTTAATTACACGTATTCCAATAATTCAAACTTATTTGCAATTTCAATTTAAAAGAATGTAGTTTCTACTGAAAACAAAATTTGCAATAACAATTATCAAAGCCCAAAGACAGACGCGTAAAGTTGCAGTTCATTTAGAAAAAAACATGTTTTTCCCATGGGCAGCATAATCACGTGTATCAAATCTGCTAAATCTCTATATTTTGGCAAAAGATGGCAAATCAAAAAACGTGGTTAATAAAATTGAAAAAAATGAGAATCTGCTTAGCCTGAGGGAAAACTCAAGCAGAATCCAACCGGAGTGTCAACTCCAATCCAAGTGGAGGCAACCGTACTCGCTGCGAACCCAGACAATGCAGAACCAAACCGTTAGGTTCGAGAGCGTATTTCTAAGACTGAGGCGGTGACTTCAAAGGCCAGCACGTGTTGTTCTGTAGAGAAAGGGAGAAGGTGGGATCAGTTGGAAGAACTTTTCAGGACACTCTCCATGGTAAAGCGGTAGAGGACTGCCATAGAGGCGATGTCACTCCGCAACTGCAGAGGCCCAAGGGACTCGGTGGTATCAGGACTGTTGATCATGCGGACTGCTCGCCGCTGCAACCGATCGAGAACATCAAGCAAATACTGCGTGGATCCATCACAAAGATGAGAACAGTACGCACGAGCGAACCTGGGTCTTATAAAGGAGACACAAATTCTCGGCGCGAAGAACCGTCTCTCCCTGTTCAGGCGATGTGAGATTAAGTAAACAACTTCTGAACCTTTTTTGTATTCAGGATTATAATTTCTTTTAAATATAAAATAAGATGATGTCTTTGGCTTGGTACAACGCATTACCGATTCTGTGTTAAATGACAAAAGTTGTGCAGTATTATGGTCAGATAAATATAAGTCACATGTTTCCCCTACTGCATCGCTTATGTTACTTATAATATGATCTATGCAAGATGATTGTCTAGTAGACATATTAATATGTAATGAGAGGTTATAACTTGTCAACATGTCCTTTAATGTTGTAGAATTATGACTTGTAGTCAAAGTGTTTATGTTCAGATCCCCCATCAATATTATTTTCTTTTTTGTTTTACTATTACAAAAGTTTATGTAGCAGGATATCTAATTTATTAAAAAAAAATGTGACATTTGATGTTGGTGTTCTATAGACACCTATTATGATGCAGTTATAATATGGTATTTCCACACCACAACACTCAAATATTTTATCTGTAGAGATATCTTGGCAATAATTTATTATTTTGTATTCCAGAAATTCCTTTATTAATATGCAAGCCCCACCTCTATACTCAGACTTCCTTGAGAATGATGTTGCTAATACAAACCCATTAAGATGTATATTTGTTTCATCATTTGCTTTAAGAAATGTTTCTGTGAAACATAATATGTGAATCTGTTTATTATTGCAATTAAATTCACCCAACCACAATTCAAATGAGGAAAGCTTATTCAAGATACCTGCTATATTTTGATGCATTACTCTAATAGTATGAGATTTAATTGTATTATTTTTAGGTATTTGAGGAATAAATTTATGTAAGAAAAAACTCACCCTGTGCTTCATAAGTTTTTGTAGTACTGGCATTATCGTCAAAACTTTCACTAAAATAATTAAGGTCTTTAATATAGTAGCACTTCAAATTTTGAAAAATTGTTTTCATACTGTTGGGATTATTGGCGCAGAGGATAATGAAACGTCTTCGTCTGTGCCGTTCAACGGTTCACTTTATTGTGAGCACGACAAATTTAAGTATATTATAAAGAACTCTTTGTAAGCTTCATTTCAATCAACACTCAACGGTCTAATGTAAATAATCATTTAGTTATTTATGGAGGCTTGGGTTTTTTGTTACAATCAACAGTCCCCCTCAAAAAATGCAAGTGTAAATCTTAATTTAAAATTAAGTTGAGTGTCACTGTTGGAAGCTTATTATTTATATAAAACAATTAGACAGACCCCAAAAACGACCACCCATCACCACTTCCTAGTGTTCTAGCTGGGAAGAAGAAGCGGTGGAACAAACTCCCCAGCAACACATCTGTCTGTATTTTAACTTAGTATAAACTCATACATTGTCTTATAACTAAATCATATAATTTTCATAAGATGCCGCTTTTGGCAATATGATACTCGTATAAGTTAGATATATGGAAATTTAATCTAACTTTAAAATTTTATTAGCAACTTGCTCTCATAAATTTATTTAATAATTGATTATACAAATTAGTATCATTCCAGACTGAGTTTGAAATGTTGTAACTTCTATGGCCCTATAGCTATTGCAGATATTCTTTGGATACGGCTTCATTTCTTATGGAGATATACTCTTTTTTTAATAATGATACTAAATTGTACATCAGATAATTACAAAACACCATAATACTATATGTACATTACAAAAAAGCTTTAAACTAGGTATTTAGGTACAAGTGGCTGCCTTATCGCTCGGAGGTAATCTCCTACAGGCACCACTATTTTTGTTTTTTGTTAGTGTAGTAGTGCATAACATTTTGTTAGTGATTTTCTCCCTTTTAAATTTATTTTCTAATTATTTCTTAATCACATCACACTAATATATAAAGGCGAAAGTGTTGTATCCGAGACTTTTAGTGTAATTAATTAATACACCGAAATAATGTAAAGCACGTTTATTTTGATAGACCATAACACACAGGAAAAGGAAGTCAACATGACAGCCATAGTGAGAGGAAACATAGTGTTGCCCTACTACTATTGCATCGATATAACACTCTCCCACACTTAGTAAAAAAAAATGGTAACCCATTTTTTTTTTTTTTTTTTACAATTACTACAAATACAATAATAACTATGCTTACTTCTAAAAATATGTTAAGTATATGAGGAGTTGTTAGCCCTACGACAATGTCTTGGGATGGGAAGCTAGTAAGTAGCTTCCCCTAACAAGGTCAGAACATATTTTACTCAACATTTTGGCCACATTCAAGAAGTTGGTTGGCATGACGTTTCCATTGCAGTCCATCAACCTCTACTTTATAAGTTACACCTGGTATTAAAATTTCAATTATTTTACCAACAGACCAATTCTTTTTATTTTTCCTCCAATCTTTTACCATTACTTTCTCTCCTACTGAAAAAGATTTAAATTTGTCATTACTATTTAAAGTTAATTTTACTTGTTCAAAATCAATTTTATCACTAACTGGATTTGGCCTCAATAGTGAGAAACGGCATCTCATTTCTCTTCCCAGCATTAATTTTGCTGGGCTATAGCCTGTTGTTTTGTGGACTGTACATCTATAATCAAAAAGGAATAAATTACAAGCATACTCAAGTTTTTGTCCATCCTCCACTATTTTTGTTACATGTGATTTAAATGACTCCACAAAACGTTCAGCCAAACCATTTGTAGCGGCATAATAAGGAGGAGTAAAAGACTGTTTAACTCCTACAATGTTACAAAAATTTCTAAACTCTTCGCTTGTCCATGTGGGACCATTATCAGTGACCAAGTGAAGTGGATATCCATAACGTACAAAAATGCTTTTAAATACTTCGATTGTCTTAATTGCTGTGATATTAGTCATGATAAATGCCTCGGGCCATTTAGAATGGGCATCTACTATTACTAAAAACATTTTTGAATATAAAGGACCCAAAAAATCAGCATGTAATCTATGCCAAACAGTTGGAGCATGTGGCCACATTGTTAACTTAACTTTTTCTGGATTTTTGTGGTTTTGCAAACAGTTAATACAATTTTTTGTTATTATTTCTATTTCCTTATCCATACCTGGCCACCAAAAATATGATCTGGATATTTCCTTCATTCGTGTTATACCCAAATGACTAGCATGTAGCTCATGTAAAATGTTTTCTCTGATAGTTTTAGGTATAATAACTCTAAAACCCCACAATAGACATTCTTTTTCAATACTGATTTCATTTTTTCGTCGAAAATATTGCTCATAGTCATCACCCAAATCATTTTCAAGTGGCCAGCCATCTTTACAAAATCTCAAAATATCACATAGTATTTTATCTTTTTTTACTTCACTTTGAATCTTCTGCCAATTTAAAGTATTGAAACTTGATGTATTTATATAATTAATAGTATTCAATTCAAAACATTTATCCATAATTTCAGAATTTTTTATATTGTCTTCATGAGAAGGAGGAACAACCCGAGACAAATAATCTGCTGGGTTATTTTTGGATTTAATATGCTGAACTTCATAGTTAAAACCACTTAAGAAAATCGACCAATATTGAAGTCGCCTTGCTGCCATTTTTGGAAGCCATATTTTGGTCCTAAAATCTTTGTCAATGCCTCATTGTCAGTCTGTAGAATAAACTTACGACCAAAAAGAAATTCATAAAATTTACTAACACCAAAAATTATTGCATATGCTTCTTTTTCTAAGATAGGGTATTTAATTTGGGCCTCATTCAATTTTTTGCTTGCAAATGCTACTGGTTTTATTATATTTTCACTATCTTTGATTGAGAGCACCGCAGCTACTCCACTATCAGCTGAATCACAAGTTAAAATAATAATTGAATTTTGATCAAAGTGTGAGAGAGGAGGTGTGTTTGTTAAACTTTTCTTTATCTCTTGAAATGAATCATCACATTCTTTAGTCCAATTAAACTTATCTTTTTTTAAACAATTGTATAGCGGTTTTAATGTTATTGCCATATTTTGCAAAAATCTATTATAGTAGTTGACTTTTCCCAGAAATGATTTAAGCATTTTTACACTATCGGGCCGTGGCAATGACAACAAGGGTTCTATTTTACTTTTAATAACTTTTATACCCGTTTTAGTCACTTCAAATCCAAAAATATCCAACTTTTCTTCAAAAAATTTACATTTATTTATTTTTAGTCTTAACCCAGAATCTTTCAGTCTTTGTAGTACCAGTCTTAACTTTTCATTGGTTTCTGATAAGGATTTACCATAAATATATATATTATCTATATAAACAATAACATCTATACCATTTAATTTCTGGGTCATTAACCTTTGGAATGAGCCAGGACCTGTACTCACCCCAAACGGTAGGTACAAAAACTTAAATATGCCCTCCTCAGTAACAATAGTGACTAGCTTTTGTGATTCACTGTCCAATGGAGCTTGTAAGTAGGCCTCTTGTAAGTCAAATTCACAAAAATAAGTATTTCCCTGTATTTTCATTAATATATCATTTACTGTAGGCAATGGGAAATGATCAATCTGTAAATATTTATTTATTGTAATCCTAAAATCACCACACAAGCGAACCGTTCCATCTGGCTTCAAAACAGGTACCACTGGCGTTCCCCACTCTGAATACTCAACGGGCTCTATCCTCTTATTTGCAATTAATCTTTGAATTTCATCTTTAACCTTTTGTTTTAAAGCAAATGGCACAGTCCTCACAGGCATAAAAATTGGTTTTGCTCCTGGCTCAATAGATAAATGAATTGGTGTCCCTTTGAAATCACCCATCCCTGGTTCAAAAACAATGGAATATTCACTTTTGATACATTTAATTAACTTATCTTTAGATAATTCCTCACAAACCTTTTGTTCAAACTTTGGCGGCCATAATTGCAACAAAGATAGCCAATCTTTACCTATTATTTTTGGCATACCATCCTTAACCACAAACAATCTTTGGTTATTGACTTTAACAGATGCAAAACTAATATTTAAATTTTCTATAACCCCTAAAGGTATTGATGTTGATTGATCAAAGTTAGTAAATATAACGTTACGCTGTATTAATTTTAAATCAGGAAAATATAATAATTTATCAGCTAAAGTTATAGTACTCACGTCTGCTCCAGTATCTATTTCAAACGCCAATACCTTTCCATTTACTGTAACCTCCAATGTAGCAGATGGAATTTTCTTATTATCACTAAAATAAAAAATATCAAATATTTCAGGGTCTGTTACATTATCCTTCTGGTCACTATGGGCATCACCACTTGCCGAACAGGTTGTGGGTTCCAACAGGCTGACATTTTTCACTTTAAATGTCTTATTTTTATTACACACTCTAAAGATATGCCCTTTTACACCACACTCACTACAAAACTTTTCACGCAGTGAACACTGAACCTTTAGATGCCCCTTCTTCCCACAGCAGAAGCATGTTGTATTTTGTTTATTCATCGGTGATGTATCTGAACGAAAAACACTGTTTTTATTTCTACTCTTGCCTTGTAATTGAAACATATTCTGTGACTGTTCTTTCTCCTGCTTGAATGTCAAGTTATAAGCTGTCTCCACAGTTTTTCCAACATTCATTAATACTGCCAATGATTTATCAGCTTGTTTCAATAACTCAAATCTCACAGAATCACGATAAGTACCATTCAACAACCTTTCTTTTATTTCATCATCCAAACTTGTAAATGTGCAATTTCTAGATAACTTTTTCAATTCAATTATATATTGTTCTATGGTTTCTTCTGGTTTTTGACATCTTTTGCGGAATTCTGCCTGGTGTAAAGCATAGTTTTTCACTGGATGGTAATGATTGCTGAGCCTCTCACACAAGTTTTCATAGGTCTCCCTTAGCGGTGATATAGGGGTGCATAAAGTTGTCAACAGATCATAAACATTTGTGCTAAGTTTTGTTATCAACAACGGGACCTTTTTAGCATCACTTACTTCGTTCACCAGGAAGAAACATTCCAGCTGCTGCTGATAAGCGTTCCAATTTTCACCTGAAAATACTTCTAAGCTGGTTATTGATGCCATAATAACGCCTGAATCCGGTGCGCCGTCTTTTGTTTTGATGGCGTCTACGTGTTCTCGTAAATAATTTCTCAGCACACTGATGGAATTCTCGTCCGAAAATAATGTTTCTTTAGCAAGTTTATTCGCAATAATTATCAATTCTGCTTTTTTTCTCTTGAATCCAAGATTTTTTCCCTTGTTTGATCAATTCTTCAATTGTTTCATCCATCAAAATGGACGCCGGCGATAACCTTTTATTTTCGTGGTTACTTACGGTGATTAATTTCGTTTTACCAATATTTCACACACGTAGTTCGAAACGTACTCGTCGCCAATTGTTGTATCCGAGACTTTTAGTGTAATTAATTAATACACCGAAATAATGTAAAGCACGTTTATTTTGATAGACCATAACACACAGGAAAAGGAAGTCAACATGACAGCCATAGTGAGAGGAAACATAGTGTTGCCCTACTACTATTGCATCGATATAACAGAAAGTTTGTGTGTGTGTTTGTTACTTCTTCACGTTAAAACTACTGAACGGATTTGGATGAAATTTTACAGTAACATAGCTAATACATCAGAATAACATAGGCTACTATTTGCCGCGATAACCGACATATACGCGGGCGGAGCCGCGAGCAAAAGCTAGTTTACTATAAATTCAGACGGTCTTTCGTCTAGGAACTCTTCTAGAGGTATCGCTTTTGTAAATTTATATTAGCTAATTAGTTTGAAACTTATAGTGTTATGTCAATGATATTTTATATAATATCATTGGTTATGATGTTATTAGCGATTAAATTCTTCTACATATTTATTTTCTAATAGATTAATTTGGTATACATTCAATCTGTGTTTAAAGTTTTACAAATTAGGAAATTTACCGCTTTTGTTTATCGGCTAGTTAGTTTCGTGCGGTAATTTTAACTAACTTTATAATTTTAGCAATTTGCTCCCTTACAAAATACAATGTGATATTAGGAGTAGTAATACCATTAATGTTATCAGCAAATTTTATTATTGGCTCTTTTATTTGGATTGAAATGCTATTTTAATAACAACTTCATGCAGACTGTTTCTCTTATAGCCTCATAATAGGCCATGTTACAATCGGCTTCGGTTGTGGAAACAGCGACTTTATTTGTGCAATTATCAAAATAATTCTTTGAATAAATAGAATACTGCTAAATTGTTTATAACCACACTATATAATAAACTTAAATCTATTGTACCTTATACGCTAATATAAGGTTATGTTTACGTTAAATTAATAATACTGTTGGATTTCGAACGTCATTATAATGGCAACATTTTTGATTGTCACTTTTTTTCTTGTTTGACGTTTTGACGTCTGAGGTTAATAAAAGGTACTAGAATGACGCGTGTTGAAAACGGTTGGCGATTGTTTTGAGAACCGAAAATTAATTGATATTAAGCTAATTGTATTGTCCATCGACCCGCGGACTCTTTAGTGATAAACCGTTTTGTGTTAGGTCGTGGACTCGCGAGTTTTGTAGGCGCGTTTCGCGATAGCTGAAGCGAGTGAGTTGTAATTCGAATATCCGTGATAGCTGATACGAGTTTGTTGTAATTCGAATACCTTGGAAGTTGTACAGCACTTTAGGAGTTTATGATTGTGTGAGACGCAGAGAAGAAGCTACCCAAGAGATCTCTTGGAACGCCGAGAACACTGAAGCCACACAACTCCAGTAAGTGCTTGATGATTTTAGTTTAGATTAAGAACACGGTGAATCGCCGTGGATCATTCTTCTTGCCAATGGACTAGTAGCGAGTTAATGCTTATACTCATGGGTCCTATAGGTATTACAAGTATCACAAAGTGATCGCCCCATTGGTGGATCCAATTCGTGGAAAATCTGTTTAAAATATCTTGTAAATAAATGGATTGCTATAATGAAACTGTATATTTGGTTCTTAAATTCTTATACCAAGAAATAACTTTATTTTCTTCTAATCATAATCTTAAATGCTTGCATTAAATTTCAAAATATTAATATTTACAGTCAAATAATATTATATCGTCGCAATGCGATGCTATTTAGAATTGTAACTAAATGTTTACCTGTTTATGTTTATTATACAATTTCACACTTGTTACATACGAGACCACAAAGGCCTATTGTTAGATCACGCACTCGTCCAATATGCCAACGCTGCAGTCTCCATGACACAAGGTGCCGACGCAGGAATTACGATAACACACCACAAAGACCTGTTATGAGATCAACGGTGCCACGAAGGCGATGACAGCATTACGAACATGGACAACAAAGGCCTGTTATAAGATCAACACCGCGTCACTAGCACAAGGCGCCGACACAGCATTGTTATAGTATATATATTTAAGATTTGTCATTCTACGCACACTTACTTTTAAGCCAACATCGCGTTAGCAACTTAGACTAATTAGTTATAGTTTAAATGTAATTTTTATAATCTTTTATTAAATTAACTTCAAGTTCTATTTCGTTTCTCTAAAACTCCTTCGGCTGTGGCAAATACGTAATTGGCGCAGTCGGTAGGATACTCGCGGGTCGTTTCGCGAGCTATAAAGATCTCTAATATCGAAATCCGCGTTCGCGAGCAGCCCGAGCGGCCTTCAAGCCACTGTACGAGTATCCAGAATCTACGAGAGCTGCAGCCACTGGGAAGAGTATCCGAACATTGATACGCGGCGAAACGGAATGAAAGGGTGAGTGCACAGAATCGTTCTTGTGTTGCTATTCCTTTACCTTGAAGTTTTTATTTCCCAAAATTTTCCACCCATAGTAACTCCCGTATTAGAGAGTCTGCATCGAGCCAGATTCGTCGACGAGTATAACTAGATAGTGGTAGGAATTTGGATTTAAAAGATTATAATTATAGTTTAGAATTACTTAAATTAATATTTTTTTATTCTTCAAAATTTTCCACCCTAGTAACTCCCGTATTAGAGAGTCTGCATCGAGCCAGACTCGTCGGCGAGTACAGCTAGATAGTGGTAGGAATTTGAATTTAGAAGACTATAGTTTAGAATTAAATCAATTACCTAGAGTTAAGATAATGACGGAGCGCAACCCGGACATAATTTTTAAGGCTTTACGCCCTGTACCGGAGTTCGACGGGAACCCACATATACTTACCCGATTTATTAAGTTATGTGACCAAATAGTATATACCTACCTTAGTACGGAACCCTGTGATCAGTTATCGAACCTTTGCTTGATAAATGGAATTTTAAATAAAATCACAGGCCCCGCCGCTAGTATTATAAATTCAAATGGCATATCTGATAATTGGCTAGACGTTCGGAATGCATTAATCAATAATTTTGCAGACCAAAGGGATGAAACTGCCCTTTATAATGACCTCTCTTTAGCCAACCAGGGACAAAGATCACCACAGGAATTTTATGACCACTGTCAGACACTATTTAGTACAATTATGACATATATTAGCCTTCACGAGACAATATCCACTACTATTGAAGCCAAGCGCACTTTATACAGAAAACTAACCATGCAAGCGTTTGTAAGGGGTTTACAGGAACCTCTAGGTTCACGCATTAGGTGTATGAGACCTGACACGATTGAGAAAGCTTTAGAATATGTTCAGGAGGAAATGAATATATTGTATTTGCAGCAGCGCAATGACATAGCTAGTAAATTACAGCTGACCCCTAAGGTCACCCACTCTACTCCTGTACATACCCCGAAACTTTCAAATAACTATAGCCATAGCCCAACCGCATCATATTGGCCTTCACACGTAGCAAATAGGCCGCCACCTCAGCCGATGCAACCTTTTAGGTTTGCACAAGGGTTCAGGATGAATCCTATGCAGCATCACCCCTCACCACAGGTACGTATGCCCACACACACACAACACATGTTTAGTGCTAGGCCTCTAAATTATAATCTTCGAAGTAATACGTTTAGGATGCCACCTAGAACTCAACCCAGTCAGCCACCTGGCCCCGGACCGATGAGTGGTATAGAACACTTTAATACCAGACCGATGCCACCTCCAGGAGGAATCCGCGGACATGACTGGCGTACCCAGGGCAATCCACCACCTAATAATTACTTTAAATCTCGTGAGATAAACTTTAATGAGTGTTACTATGATAGCTATTATTACGACCACAACTATAACCCTGACTATGACTACTTTTCACATACCAATGACTATACCCCCTATGATGACTATGACACGAATCAAACACAGTATCAAGGCCATGATCTTCCTTTAGAGTACTCTTATAACAATTCAAACGATAACCTTAAGAGTGCCAATTCAAATTCGGACGGATCAGAAATTAGAAAAGCTAAGATAGAAATAAACTTACAAGCACAGAGACAGTTACCATTTATTCAGATATCAAATCCTCCTTTAAAATTACTTATCGATACCGGTGCTAACCAATCATTCTTAAGCCCGGAAGCCGTTCAAAACTATTACCCTGATATTCCTTTAAATTACGATCCATTTGAAGTGACTAATGTACATGCTACTACGAGAAACAACTACTCTATAACACTACCGTGCTTTAACGAATTTAATGACCCGGATAATATACGTTTCTTTGTCTATAAGTTCCACGATTATTTCGATGGTCTTATAGGACTCGACTTAATGACCAAATGGGAAGCTAAAATAGACCTTAAAGACAAGACCTTGACTACACGACATACGGTAAACCCTATTAAAATGTACAACTCCCAAAATGTGAATTTATACGAGGATATTATCCCTGCAAAGAGTTATAAGGTAGTTACGTTACCGATAAGTGCCCCGGATGGCGATGTAATTATTCCAGAACAATTAATTTGTAACTGCACCATAGTTGAATGTGTAACTACTGTAAAAGATAACCGTGCTCTTTTAGAAATTATTAACCCTAGTGATAACGATGTCATATTTGCACTTCAAAACTCGATTAAAGCAGACGTTTTTAACTTAGAATATTCACCCAAAGTTTCTACACGCGTTCAGGACATAATCTCGCGATTACGAACAGACCATTTGAACGAAGAAGAGAAAGCTAATTTAACGTCCTTGTGCTCTCAATATTCAGATATTTTTTATATAGAAAACGAGACTCTAACCTTTACTAATAAAATAAAACACCGAATTAATACTACCGATGAAGTCCCGGTCTATACAAAGAGCTATAGATATCCTTTTATTCACCGTCAGGAAGTTAAGGATCAGATAGAGAAGATGCTTTCACAAGGCATTATAAGACCCTCAGAGTCTGCATGGAGCTCACCTATTTGGGTGGTACCCAAAAAGGCAGACGCGTCAGGTAAACAAAAATGGCGCCTAGTAGTAGACTTTCGGAAACTAAACGAAAAGACTGTAGATGACAAGTACCCTATACCAAACATATATGATGTACTAGACAAACTGGGGAAGTGTCAATACTTCACCACCCTTGATTTGGCCAGTGGATTTTACCAGGTAGAGATGGACCCCAGGGATATACAAAAGACAGCGTTCAATGTAGAACACGGGCACTTCGAATTCCTTCGAATGCCAATGGGTCTGAAGAATTCTCCCTCCACGTTCCAACGTGTGATGGATAACATGCTCCAAGGGCTTCAGAACCAGATCTGCCTAGTATACCTTGATGACATCATCGTTTATAGTACCAGCCTCCAAGAACACATACTGAACCTCCGGAAAGTATTTCAAAGACTTAGAGAGTCCAATTTTAAGGTCCAAATGGACAAATCAGAGTTCTTAAGATCAGAAACAGCATATTTAGGACACATTATAACGAGAGAAGGTGTCAAACCTAACCCTGAAAAAGTATCAGCCATCCAAAAGTACCCATTACCTAAAACCACTAAGGAAATAAAACAATTTCTAGGTCTGATAGGATACTATAGAAAATTTATTCCAGACTTCGCGAAAATCATTAAACCAATGACACAATGCCTGAAGAAGGGTAGAAAAATAACTATGGATAACGATTACCTAGACTGCTTCGAGAAATGCAAAAAACTATTGACTAATGACCCTATACTCCAATACCCCGACTTTAACAAAGACTTCATATTAACGACCGACGCCTCGAATTTTGCAATAGGAGCTATTTTATCGCAAGGACAGATAGGAGTTGATAAGCCAATATCTTATGCCTCTCGTACTCTTAACGACAGTGAGATCAACTACAGCACCATCGAGAAGGAGCTGCTAGCAATAGTATGGGCCACCAAATACTTCCGACCTTATCTATTTGGGCGTAAATTTAAAATTCTAACCGACCACAAGCCACTTCAGTGGATGATGAGTCTAAAGGAGCCCAATTCTCGTTTAACAAGATGGCGATTAAAACTCAGCGAGTATGATTTCACCGTTATATACAAAAAAGGGAAAACTAACACTAACGCAGACGCCTTATCTAGAATTGAAATTCATAACGAGGAAACCAGTTCGATCATTGCAAATCCCACCGAGAAGACTCCCACTATAGATAATTCAGCTACTAGTACAGCCCACACAAGCCAGGAAAATCCAATTTTAGAAGTACCTATTACAGACGAGCCCCTTAACAAATTTCACCGACAGTTAGTTATCACTATCGTAAAATACCTTACACGACGACCTGTAGTTACAAAACCATTTGAGACACACACTAAAGTGACAGTACAAGTGACTGAGGACAATCTTGAATCCGACTTAATTAATGCCATAAAAGAATATGTAAAACCCAAAGTTAAGACCGCCATGTTAATCGTCCCGCCTTTAGCTATGTACACTATTGTACCGATAATTCAGAATAAATTCAGGAGTTCTTCATTAGATCTCGTATTAGCTAAAATAGAACTAGAAAATGTGAAAGACTATTTAAAACAGCAAGAAATAATTAGGCATTACCACGAGGGAAAAACTAACCACAGAGGGATAAATGAATGCTATCTCTCTTTATACAGAAAATATTACTGGCCTAATATGAGGGAACATATAGCTAAACATATAAATGAATGTACCATTTGTGGCCAAGGAAAATATGACCGAAACCCGATTAAGCAGCAATTTAACATAGTTCCGCCAGCTACGAAACCCTTAGAAATTATCCACGCAGACTTATTCACCGTACAATCGGAAAAATACATTACCTTTATAGATGTTTTCTCTAAATATGGTCAAGCCTACCACCTAAAGGATGGCACCGCAATAAGCATATTACAAGCCCTCCTCCTATTCTGCACTCATCACGGGCTTCCTTTAACGATAGTTACAGATAACGGGACTGAATTCACTAACCAACTCTTTGCCGAGTTCTTAAGACTTCACAAAATAACTCACCATAAGACATTACCTCATACCCCCAATGACAACGGTAACATTGAACGTTTCCATTCGACGCTTTTAGAACACCTCCGTATTTTTAAATTGCAGAATAAAGACGAACCAATAACATATCTTGTACCCTACGCCATAATTGCTTACAACAGCTCTATTCATAGTTTTACAAAATGCAGACCCTATGACATATTAAAAGGCCATTTTGACCCCAGGGACCCTATTGACATTGACATAAACGAAAAATTACTCCAACAATATGTAGTGACTCATAGAGCACAGATGAAGACTGTATATGACATAATAAACGAGACTTCGTTAGCCAATAGAACTGCTCTTATAGAATCCCGTAATAAGTCTAGAGAACCTGAAATTGACTACCAGCCTGAACAACAAGTTTTTATAAAAAATCCTCTTGCTGAAAGACAAAAGCTTGCTCCCCGTTATACACAGGACAAAGTCTTAGCCAATCTCCCCATTCACATCTATACCTCGAAAAAACGTAGCCCCGTAGCAAAATCCCGTCTGAAACGAAAACCCAAGAGTAACCAATTGTTACAGGATACTACTACTGACCTTGATGCTGGAACCACTTCTAATACGACCTTAAGAGATAAGACTTGACAATTTAGATTTATTACCATTTAGGCTAGGATAAGCTATAGTAACGACACATTATTATACATTTTTACAATACATCGTACGTACGTACGTAAGTACTATCTAATTCTACACTTAGATTCGAAGTACAGGACTATAAGAATAGACTCACTAACGAAACCTACTTATTATACGAAATACATTTAGAACACCTAGTAAAAAAACCAATATCCTTAATCATCTATACACCTTAGAGCCTGGCAGGACAAAAAGAGGTCTACTTGATGGATTAGTCTATAATTAAAAGCATTACCGGCAATCTGGATTATCAGGATGCTTTTAAATACACTCAAGCTTTAGTTACCTTGGAAACAAAAAAAAAATACTGTAGAGTTTAATTATCGCGCTTATTTAAACAAACTTATAGCTAGTTTAACTTATCGAAAACGAAAGTAATATTAATTATATCCTTCAGTTAATCTTAAATGAAAATGCTTACAGAGCCAATAACATTATTAATTATGGAAAATATAACTTGTTAGAATCAAAAATATTCTAGCCTTTACTAAAACCTGGACAAAATAAACTTAGATCTTAGTTAGTACTTAGGAATACTATGATATTATAAGGTCAGGATCGTATTTTGTAGTTTAACATATAAATTATAGTTTTCAAACTCCCCGTAGTCTTTCCAAATATCTATGATTTCTGTAAACTATCCCTCGCACAAAATAAATTTCACCAATTCCTTATTCCTTCTCATCCTTATATAGCAACTGATAGAAATGAATTTGTGTACATAGAGGCAGAATGCCCGAAGTATAGTAAGCACATATGTCTGTGAGAAAAACGTAGCCCAGCAGATCCGGACAGAACCTGATTGCACTCAAGTACTGCAGAACTCACCATCATTAACGACAACAACGAAATAAAAAGTCAACCTTTGAAGTAAACCTTTAAGATCTTCACAGCATCTAGAATAAAGTATCCCAGGAAACACCGATAGAAAACGACAACGTCCAGTCAACAAACCTGTACCATACGACCATTCCATTCTATGTATTGGTATCAGTTACAACTGCAATTATCACCTACGCAGTAGGCCGTAACTACAAGATCTAGCACCTAAAACTAAATAGTTCAAAAGAGAACCGAACACTCCAGATACACACTATGGAAGATCCAGCCAACCCTAAACCAGAAGAATTTTCAGCAACATTTTCCATTAACATGACAAAATAGTTGCTGAACTGAGGGTGGAGGTGTTACATACGAGACCACAAAGGCCTATTGTTAGATCACGCACTCGTCCAATATGCCAACGCTGCAGTCTCCATGACACAAGGTGCCGACGCAGGAATTACGATAACACACCACAAAGACCTGTTATGAGATCAACGGTGCCACGAAGGCGATGACAGCATTACGAACATGGACAACAAAGGCCTGTTATAAGATCAACACCGCGTCACTAGCACAAGGCGCCGACACAGCATTGTTATAGTATATATATTTAAGATTTGTCATTCTACGCACACTTACTTTTAAGCCAACATCGCGTTAGCAACTTAGACTAATTAGTTATAGTTTAAATGTAATTTTTATAATCTTTTATTAAATTAACTTCAAGTTCTATTTCGTTTCTCTAAAACTCCTTCGGCTGTGGCAAATACGTAATTCACTCAAACAATTTCGGTCTGATATTTATAAACAATAATCTACTTCGGCATTTTTGAAGACCCATACTTTCAACAATAACATTGCAGTCAATGATATTATATAAATGAAGTACTCAAACCAACAATGGGATGACTGTTTGAGAACGTATTGTGTTTTATTTAGTACGTGACAAACACTTGGTTTATTTAGTTAAAATACCTTTCAGTACTTTCATATATATTTATATATAATTTATATATATATATTTGAAACACCATGAACAACTACAGTTTTAACGTTAGTATGATGTGTGTAAATCTAATTGATTTGCTAAAGTCAAAATTAATTGAAAGATGAAATCTTCCCATAAGACCTCGAGCAACTTAAACGTGCTTCGTAACGTATGATATGATTTAATTCGTTACTTTTAATGTTGAATATCTATTTACTACTAGGTATATGAAGATGGTCAATCTTTAGGTCTTTCTATAAGATGCCTTTTTGTTTTGTTTTGAAGTGATTCCATTTCGCTTTGGCTATTTGCCTTAGCGAGTTGCCACTTTTCAGTAATTTGTATTAAAACTTTTTGTTTAATAATTATAGTGATACAAGCGATTGTACATTAAGCAACTTAAAGAAAACAGGACTATTCGTTCCTTACACTTTTTCGGTGGTTAATTTCACTTTGTGTTCTCCTGATTTGTTTGAAGCAGAAGATCAACATTTATGATGATAATGTGCGTACAAAGAAGTAAAGAATCCTTAGATTGATACATTAGCTTACCGAATTATTTCCATACTACATTTTTTTATTAAGTCTTATGGTGGTAAGGTCATATTAGCTCTACCCAATGATGTTATACTATAATATCATTGGCTCTACCTTATTTTTTTAAGGCTTACTAATATTTATATTTTTATGTGTCTTAATTTGACAATTAGCTTTGCCAGAATATTTTCAGGCTTACTATTTTTTTTTTATTTGTCTTAACTTGATTTCTATTAGGTTTGCCGAATTATTTTCAGGCTTACTAATTTTTTTATTTGTCTTTATTTGACATATATTACTTACATGCTGTTAGTAAGTACAGCTATATTTATCGGATTCGTTCACAAATAATTTCAATAGAAATATGATATAAATATTTTCCTACAACCAACCAACTTAGGTTGGATTCAAAGCAATTTACATAAAATTATTTTTTTTCTTAATATATAGTGAATATGTGCAATACTTAATACTATCAAACATTTTTGTGGTGCATTTATCAGGACTACTAGGGGAACATATTGGAACAAGTGGCTGTTAACACGGCTTCGTCCCACATTTTTTTTTATTTTTTTTTTATTAACTTTCGTACTTGAAGCTAATGTTACTTCAGTTAGTGTACGATTTATGGGTTCTGAGATATTGTTATGAATGATTATGTTATCGACACAAACTTTTTGAAAAACAATTTTAAGATACACACCACTGACGAAATATATACTTAGACTTACACCGCATGAACTTAGAGTTGTACGAGGATATATAATAAGCTTAATGTTCACTAGATGTCACTAAGTGTATCAAATCGTAAATTTCAAAGATATTTTCTGAGCTTCTACTCCGATACGAATCCGAGAGTAAACTGTCAAGTTTATTTGTTTTTGTATTAGTGCAAAATGTCCCACTAGATGTCATTTTCCAAATAATTACATTAGTAATTTAGGTGATATTTTATTAAATCGTCCAAGAGCCATCTACGAGTATACACAAATAAATAAAATTGTAATGTCTGTTTATAATTTCAAATAAACAGCTTCTTAATAAATGCTTCTCAGTAAATACGGTACTTGAATATGTTTTTTAAATTTATTTTTGTATGAAACTTTTTAATTTTCACATAAACCTCTGTATGTAGGTTTTTCAATTGACTTAAGTAAGGACTTAGAAAATAAATTTAGAATTTCTATTAAGGGGACAAAATAGGGGTATGTAGCTCGTATGCAACTTTTTATTTCTTCAATGGATTTAAAAAGAAATAAAAATCTATGAAATAATAAAAAAGTTGTAAGTCTTGTAACTTTTGACCATAGAAATTTGCATACCTAATAAATAATATTTTTCTTGTATATTTCAGTTTGTAAATTTCATTAAGGTCGAGTATTGCTTGCAATTGTGTTTTATTTATTTGTATGTGTTAACCCCAACTAAGTAGGTGATGTGCATTTGTTTTTATACGATTTTCTTTTGTTTTCTCTTGTGTCATATAAATAAATATTAATAAAACAATCTTGAGGAATGTTTTCTTTAATAATATCGATAACTGACGTTATATGTACGGGGAGGGAGGTAACCAACAGGAATAGGGTGTTCCTCGTTTTTACACTGGGGTAGCTACTGGGTGAACCACGATGAACACACATCACAATGACCTATCTGTTAGGTTTCTCTATAGAGTCAAATCTCGAGATATCTTAACTAATATTATAAAGAGTACATAAAGATTTGAATTATTGTTTGTTTGCTACGATTTAACTGAAAAAATAGTAAACCAATTTGGAAAAATCATTCTCTATTAGAATTATCCCTAATAAACCTAGGCTATAATATTTTCAAAGTTGGAGATCCATATATTCTGTTGTAACTATTGACAATAGAGTAAAATAATGTAGGTACTTCAATTTTATAGAGGACAGTAATGTACACAAAAAAGTCCGCGATACCATAATTATGTCTAACTTTTAAATATACACACATCAAAAGTGTCTAGGGATCAAGCATTTTTATGCGGATTTCTTGAGATTGAGATGTGGCTTTGGCCCTGGCCTGCTCAGTCGCCAGACTTGAACCCGATTGAGCATGCATGGGATATGCTACAGAGAAGAGCTCTGCCGAATATGGAGGGTATCCAGTCGCAAGAAGACCTTTTTTTGTTGTTGCAACGAACATGGGCGGCCATTCCACAGCGTGATTTGGATGAACTCATTTTGAGTATGCCAAACCGATTCTTGTGTTGTTAGTGTTCGCGGTAGAAACACGGATTATTAATTGTTTAAGTTACCTAATAAAATTTTAAAGAAAACTGTTATTTCAGTCTTTTTTTCGAACTTTAATGTTAGTGGTTCAAATGTGAAAAATCCCTTTATTAGGAAAATGGCAAATTTCTTTATTAATGCAAAGGTGACTTGGTTTATCGTTACTGTGACAAACGAAAACACTTTATTTGATGAATCCTTAAAGAAAATTTTAATTAATATCAATCAGGAGAAAAGTTATTGCAAAAATATATGTTGATCCCTAGACACATATGTTGATCCCTAGACACTTTTGATGTGTGTATATGTCACAATAGCTACTTAATTGTGTTAAAATAATCAAAATTTGTTGAAAAAAATCCATATTATTCAGTGATGAAAGCTCAGTAGGCTTAAGCCTAGGGTGGCTTATTTTAGGGGGCGGCAAATTAAACGATTTAAAAAAACTACATTACTGTAATAGAAAATGGAGAAAATAAGTCTTGGCAGTTTAACAGGAAGAAAGCGTCCGTTTCAGCGGGTGGCGGCAAATTAGGTTCAAGTAGAAATTTTCATCCTTGGTCCTTTCCGCCACCTCTTTCTGTGCAATGTCATCTTTGCAGAAGATAAAACTCTGTTGCTATCTACTATGGAGCATAACATGGTTGGCAGGGAGAGATATTCTCCCATAACTGCATTCTATATCCAACGCTGATGCTCAAGTAATGGCACAGGGAATCGGCTCAATACACTGGACAGGCAGGATTCAACTCACTTCTAGTAACCGCGTGCAGGTATTTCCAAAGCAACTGTGCCCGAAAAGAACCTGCGTTACGCGGAACGAATCTCACATGGATATTCCTGCCAATTGCGCATTCTGCCTCCGTAGACATGATGTGATAAACGCGTATGGCTCCAACCAACAAGGGTGCCTGTGGCGCACCCTACTCTAGGCGGTCAGTGCTACCGTCTACACCGGGTACCGTAAAGTGTTATTAACCGGAGAATTCTGCGTTCCATCTTGTCGCAACGCTCAGTTTACCTGAATTCGGCAAAAGCTTTCGAGCAAGCTTTTTTTTGTGGGTACGTGTTGAAAAGTTTACACGTAGCATAGAGACGTGGCGTCGTTACGCATCTGCTATCGTATTTACAATGGGGAGTGCTCCGAGCAATTGATTGAATTGATCCCTGCCTCCTTTTTCCGCCATCATCCTACGCGACTGCAGTTTCATCCTCATCATTTAGATGTCAACTGTGCGCTTTTCGAGAAAATTTCTGCCCTGCACAACAAAACTGTGGAATGAACTGTCGACTGCGGTATTCCCGGACCAATACGACCTTCAATCAATCTTCAAGAAAAGAGCATACTCCTTCTTAAAAGCCTTGTGACACCTCTGGTGTTGCGGGTGTCCATGGGCGGCGGTAATCACTTACCACCAGGCGATATGTCTGCTCGTTTGTCCACTATTATATTAAAAATATATACAATCAGACAAATGATGAGAAACGATTGTATCGTTTAATTACTTACTCAAAAATAAATATATTATTATTTTTGATTTGAGTACGCGGCTCAAGCAATGTAGCCATTCATGAGTGCATTGTTTCTCATTGTTTACTGCGTGTTTTGGTGATATTGATGGTTTTGGAGAAAATTATTTGCTTTCTCCAATGGCTAACTGGATAAAATCACCATTTTCATCCCCACAGTTTTTGTTATGGGGACTCTTTAAGGAATTAACTAAATTACTTCTAAATATGGTCCTTAGCAACTTTGCTGTTGGATTTTTGTTTCAGCCACCCTTTTGCCGAAATTGCGCAAACAAATTTTCTATTACAACCTGATCCAATTTTTGTGTAATTTTTCAAAGATTTTTTGCCCTTCTTTATCGCATTTAATGCATGTGTTACTTTTTAAACAATGCGTGTTTCTATGGCATCCCATCAATTTTTTTATTACTGTTCAATGTGCCGATCTGTCAATTTTGTAAGTGATCGACTCAAGTTTTTAGTTTTGTCTATTTCGTATGGTTTGGTAACATCTTGAAACGACATTTGCTCATTGCCGTTATTAAAGTTATTGTTTAAAAAATGATTTTCAATACTTTTAATTAAAAGTGGAACATCAAAAAACGCAACTAATTTTACAAAACGTTACAAAAGAAAAAAGGAAAGTTACTAGATAACTCTGATTTCTTGCATGTATTTTGGTTTGTCGTACCCCGACCGCAAAACACAGCTTTTAGCAGAAGCCCATTTATTATAAAATAGTTTATTTATAGTAGCTTTTAGAAGAGTTATAACATTTCTGCTTTTACGGAATATTGCAATTTGAATTTGTTTTTTGAATTTACACATTATAGCGATTTTATCAAAAGTGATTGTGTGATCACTTTTGATAAAATCGCAAATCGCTTTATCTTTAATTAATGCATTTCGAATTTCTGTTATTCTTTTTTTAAATAGATCGGGATCAATCGGATTTTGCTAGCCACTTTCGGAGTTTCGGATTGTGGTTGGAGCGGCAAGAACTACACCTTGCCGTCTTAGGAAAAAATAAGCTTTAGATTTATAAAATAATGACAAGCTGAATTTATTTTCGTCTTCTGTCCAATTCTTAATCTTTATTTTCGTAGCTGCATCAATGCCAATGCTCTAGAAACCTCTTCTGAACTCTTTAGGTTTTAAAATGCTGTCATGAGATTTTGGTTTTTGTCGTAATTTAAGTAATAGAATAAAAAAATTGTCAGAAAACTGTTTATAGTGTATATGAAATAATATTTACTTGTTAATCTCCTGACTGATTTAATATGATTTTAATATTACCTGTTGTACAAATTAAAATATGTATAAGAAATAAAGATTATACTTTGCAGTTTAATCATTTATTTTATATTAAAATGACATAATAATGACCTAAAATTTATTGATTATGCCATATCAGATAGGAAATAAAATCGCTCAACATTATTATCTACACCATATTTACGTGATCGAATAGAATATATTTAAATTAGGGGGTTTCCATTAATTACGTAAGGTGTTCAAGGGGGGAGGGGATCGAGCTAAATCTTTTCAAATCTCACTTAGGGGGAGGGGGGTCTTGGCGGAAAATATCACATAATTATTGTGTAAAATTGCGTGAAAAATTATTTCTGAATAAAATATGGCACAATAGTGTTTGTTGAGTTCGTCCGAACTCCGCAGAGCACCGAAGTAGCACTCGATTTTGCTTTGTTAGTCTTCAATAGAAGTAATAGAACAAGTTCAATAATCCGACACATTTACCGCCAAAACATAAATTTGAAGAATCTCGCGTGAGATTTGGAGACGGGGAAGGGAGTTGAGGAAAATCTTACGATATCTCACCAAGGCGGGAGGGGAGAGAAAAATTCTCAAAAATGCCTCACGTAATTAATGGACGCCCCTTTACGATGTTTCGTTGAAATTATTTGTTTGCTTACTTACTCTTCATAAGACAACCAAGCATTTGACATTTCAAAGTCCGACGTAATTGTAGCCGCTAGGTGGCGCTATCATCGCGCATCCAGCATATATAATATTCTATATGTCATATCAATAACGTATAAATGTGACATCTAGCGTAGTAAATGGGTCATTATTTTCAAGTTTATTTAAATCGATTGCAACGACATCTCCTAAAAATAGGTGATAACTTATAGTTACGCAATTAAAAATTATTATTTTAAAACAAGCATTAGAAAGTAAGTTTTATATTCGAAAAATAATAAAATAATTACTATAATTGAAGCATATCAATAAAATAGTGATACAGTTTGTTAAACTATTTCTAGTACCTTATTTTTGGGCGCCATCTAGATTTAGTTGAATTTTTCTAGCTTTTTGCGGTGTACAGTTTGGGCCAGGGGAGGGTCGGTCTATTTAGTATATTGTGTCATTGTACACACGTTACATTATCGTAACATAACTTAGGTTATTTATAATATTACATACATTTTTACTTTTAAATAGGTATGTAATGTTGAAACATGTATATGCTACTGTTTCACAATGGCATTAAATTAATGCATTAAATAAGTGACAGTTAAGTGGATATAATCATCGTCAGACAAAAACATTATTAATAAGAATAAGTGTGACTTCTTCACCTTTAAGGTTAATACAGTTCATTATTCGTTTTTGCCATAACTCATAAAAAGTACACTTTTGAAGTCTAACTTAAGTTTAATTATAATTAGAACGGTTTATGTCAAAATATAACATCATATTATTATTATGTCAAAATATATTATCATATTATATTATATAGTGCTGGTACCAGACTTTTAACATTTGATGTTTTTATAAACTTGCAAGTTTATTGAATGTTATTCATTGATAACAAATGGATAACTTTTCAATCAAACCTTGTAATCTTAATTTGATTACGGTAACAATCATGTATCGTTGCCAAAATCGGTGCTTCTTCGCAGCTCCGACCATTTTATTGAGTTTCACAGCATATTATACGATGAGTAAACGTCATTTCTATTTACAATAGGATCGGTTGTATTATCCGAATCTAAAAGAAAATAATATGCATTAGTATTTATTTAAATAAATAAATTGTTTAACTCACATTTTAAATAAGTAAAAACGAAACTCTCCTTGTTACTGTTGAAAATCTGTACTATAAGTATGGGGAAATTCTGGTTGCTGCTTTAACATCCATTTCGTCATTTTGTTCTTGAAAGGATGTCAGTATTTTTTGAAATGATCGCGTCCACCACATTGATTGCAACTCAGCTTCGAAATCTTGTGTCCATCTCGTCTTATTTTGATTTCACATGAAACTTCCATGTACTACGCTTGCCGTTAAATATATTATGTATATTTATTTTCTTATATTTCTTCTTCACGAGTTCACTTTGAATATAATTAACAATTATATTTGGAAACTACTTTTGTTAATTTTAATCATGTTGAATACTGTAAGTACTAATTTTTAATAACGTAGCCTGGGCCCATAACCTGTTGGGATTATTGGCGCAGAGGATAATGAAACACGTCTTCGTCTGTGCCGTTCAACGGTTCAGTTTATTGTGAGCACGACAAATTTAAGTATATTATAAAGAACTCTTTGTAAGCTTCATTTCAATCAACACTCAACGGTCTAATGTAAATAATCATTTAGTTATTTATGGAGGCTTGGGTTTTTACAATCAACACATACCATAATTATTTAATACTCCGTTACGTTTATAAAACATAGTTTCGTCATATACAAGAAACCTATTAGAGTCAAGTCAAATTTTTATTTTGAACTATATTAAATGCACAATGTATTTAATTTACCTAATTGTGTAAGGATTCAATCTGTATTGCTTAAAATCACTTCGTAAATAAGCCATTATTTCTCGTAAAAAGAAAGGAATAAAAAATGGTTGTTGTGGGTTATCCCTAAGAGATAGACATATACCGTCGCGGACTTTTTTGTAGTACTTTTTAAGGTGTACAATACTGTAGTACATTATTTTGATCTATCTCGTAGGGTGCAACCAGCGTTTGCAATGTAAGCGCAAAAAAATGTGTTTATTTGCTACATCACATTAGAAATCTCGAAAATTAACAATGTTTCCATACTATATTATGCATTTATTATACATAAAAACCTTCCCCTTGAATCACTCCATCTATTCAAGAAACCCGCATCAAAATCCGTTGCGTAGTTTTAAAGATTTAAGCAAACAAAGGGACATAGGGACAGAGAAAGCGACTTTGTTTTATACTATGTAGTGATATAATAATGTAGTGATGATCAACCGTAAAAAGGTTCTCGTTAACATTTCAAAAATGCTCTCGTACTCACACCACCATTTAATCAAAATTATATTTGCAACATTATTTCAAAATACAGTTTTTATTATCGTACCAAAGATATTTTATTTCTACTAGCAATTTCTATCTACCAAACCATCATCATTTTATTTTTAATGCTGTCAACATTTATCCTTCATTAAAGCAACATATCATTCAATTCAAAATAATAATATTTTAAAATAAAAACCTTTCAGCCAGCTTCTATCCAGAAATAAAAAACCATCGATAGATTTAAAAAAATAACGTACGCTCTTATCGTAAAGACAATACAAATTTTCAATGAAAAACATCAGTAGTAAAAAAATCGAACCAGTTTTTGTCTTAACCATCGAATATAGCTATCATCAACCGTTAGAAAATAGCGAGAACTTACCAAGTCTGAATGGATCTGAAGCCTCCTCTTTCGAGGGCAGCTCCAGGGTTGGGACCGCTACCCTGAGCAAGTGGCTCGTCGACTCCTGCCAGGTGGAACGTTTAATATGCAACAAATAGTGTGTCAGCGGAATCACTAACACTCCAACATCCTAGAAATGTTAGAAAACCACAAATTAAGTTAAATATCATTAAATATCGTCGAACAATAGTTTATCATAATTATGGTAGTGGAGGTGAAAGCAAGTAAAAATACAATAAAACTATACAAATAAATAAAACTGAAGTGTCTATTAGTAATTTCAAATTGTCAGTTTTTCACTGAATACATGTATGAAATTAAACCAATAAAATGTTGTCTGTCTGTTTGTTTGTTTTGGCTAATATCTAGAATAACTGGACCGATTTTGACGAGACTTGCACTGGCAAATAGCTGATAATATGAAGAGTAACTAAGGCCACTTTTATTTTATACTGGCTGCGCCCCGCAGTTTACTAATAAACATTCAAAAATCAGTATCTATCTATATAATATATATTCATTTTTAGATTGGAGATGGAGATTGAGTTTTAATTATATGTACATAGTAAATTAAAATGAATCTGCAAATGTGTTGCTAAGCGCGAAAATTCGAGAATCGAGAACGGCTCGATCACTTCAGCAATTTTTTTAACAATTTATGGAGAGAAAGAACTTAAAAAATGCGGGAAAAAATCGTAAAAACAATTGTAAAAAAAACCGCATTTTTAAGTTGTTTCTCTCCATAAATTGTTAAGTTACATTGGTCGAGTACTCAAAACACTCATACACACCTTAAGAAGTTGCTTGAAATAATTGAAGAATTCCGGAGGACAGCCTCCCCCACAATAGATACGATCGTATTGAGGTTGCTGAACCGCCAAACACAAAGCGTTACCTAATAATGGAAATATTGTTGAAAAAATAATAATGAATAATACATAACTAAACCGTTTAAACCGGTATTTACGTTACCGGTAATTACGTTAGATTTAATAGTCCTAAATAGTTATTTAAGATGATTACATTTAAAGAACAGTCAGAGAGAGAAATTTATAATTTATCACAAATTTTAATTTATAAGCCGTTTGAGTGTTTTTTTTTTTGATTAATTTTAACCATGACCGATGGTTCAGCATTCAGGTCAGCTCGATTGGCTCATTTGTGACTGACCCTAAAGCAGGTCTTTAGTTTTTTTTTTAATTTATGTTAACCTAAGGCGACAAGCTAAGAAAAAGAAAGGCCTCTCCCAAAATTAATCAGAAAAGAAGCCGTAAAATAATTAGCTACTTATGAAAACCTTGTTTACTATGGATTAAAAATATTGACAAATATAAAAATAGCAGAGAGAAATTTCCTTGGGTTCTGAATAGGACTTACCACTGTAAAATTTAGGCACACAGAAATCAAAATCATCCAAAATTGGGGAGTTTTCAATGAACTGTTCAAGTTTCTTCTCAGAATATTCCAGCACCTTTGAATGAACTTCTATGCCATGGTTGATACCACTTGATCCGATGAGTAGCCCTACAAGGGTGCTCAGATAACCTGTGCCAGAGCCAACGTTGAGGAATGAGAGCCCCGGCCTCAACTCCAGCGCTTCGACTACCTTGCTAAGGAGAGAAAAAAAATGATGTAAAGAACATTGCAGCTACTGTTAAGTTTTTTTTTAAAGTATTATCTGCCATCAGCTAATTCTTCTGATTAACATACATTCCTGTGTTGTTGAAGTCTTTCCTTATATTTTTTGTATGAGTTTTCTATGAACTCCTTAACTATTGGAACCTGTAGAAACTTATGCACTTCAGTGTTTCTCTTAAAACAAGGTGCACTGCTCAGGATCTTTAATGTTTTATTTTTTTTAAGGGTTGCAATATTTTAATACTAGCTGACCCACGTAACCTCGTTTGCGTCAAAACTACCTTCTCCCGTTTTAACCCCAAAAGGGGGTTGATTAAAAGATTGGTAAAGATACATTATTAGTACACCTCCACACCATCTATAGAGCATATATTTTAAACTTCAAGTCTCTTACTTCAAAAACATAGGACTTTCATACAAACGTCCAACCACCGTTTTACCTCCTTAGGGGTGGAGTTTCGTAAAATCCGTTCTTAGCGGATGTCTACACCCTATAAGGAACCTACTTGCTAAATTTCAAGTTTGTAGGTGTTATAGTTTCTGAGATTTCGTGATTAATAAGTGAGTGGTATTTCGCTTTTATATATATAACGATCCTCTACTTAACTCTCCTCGTATTAGGCTCTACAGTATTGTTAGAGTTCGATGAGTTTGAGAAATAAAATAAACCTTTTGACGAGTAAAAGAGACTTTATTAAAAACAATCTTTGTTCTTAATTGTCACCGTGTATAGATTGGAATGGCTTGCTAATCCCCATAGCTCTATCCCGTACGTCCAAATAGGTTTCATTACGAATTTATAGGTTAGCAGTAGCAGTTTATTTTCCAAACTAAGTTATGACTGTCTGTCTATAAGCCAGTAAATGTCTTTTAGTTTCCTGTTCGCCTGGTCTCCTTTGGTTTTTATAAGGTCTCGCTGGCATTCGGACATGGCGGTAAGTTCTGCACCGAGAGTGTGGACAGGTGTAGTCACTGTGGGGGCCCGCACTTGCGCAAGGATTGTGCAGATTATAGTGCGGGTTCAGTACCGCGGTGCTGCAACTGTCCGCACTCTGGGTCGCGGAGCGTCGGCCACAACGCCTTCAGCGCCGAATGCCCTACACGCGCCAAGTGGGATTACTTGGCGAGGGAGACCACGGCGTATCTATGACACACAAACACACAGAAACACACTACACAAAAATATACATAAATACACATTGATATAATGAATATATTATAATAATATAGGAATATATCAAAACACGCACACAACAATAAACACTAGAATTACACTAATTTGACAGACATACACTGACTGAAACAGTTCACTATCAGGAACGAAACAACTATATATATATATTGTTAAAAGTATGACGCAACAGGAAAGCGTGAACTGCGGATGGGAACACACACGGACAAAACACTAGACACGCACACGAAAACAAGTATACAATACACAAATACGTGTCATGGACACCGAGTCTCCCCGACCGGGGGACGAGTGGGAGGCCCCTCGATAGGTAACGCACAAAGTCCCACTACAACAGATAGAGCTGAAACAAAAATAACAAGTAGGAAATAAATTTATATTAGCATAACTTATAACTGGCAACAAATGTAGACATATATAACATGATAAATAAATGGAATATATGTACTATGGATACAATAGATAAAACTGAATATAAAAATATTATGTAAATAAATGGAAATATAGGTGTAATACATACAAAAGATAGCAAAGGATATAAAAATATAGTGTAAATAAATAAAGATATATGTGTAATACATACAAAGATGGAATAGTGGTATATTGTCTGCATTTGCAGTGAGCATGGTGACCACCACTCTTGGATTCTACTTATGCTTTCCATCAGGCAGAGTAGAGTCATTTTGGCGGGCCAAACATAAAAAAAAAAAAAAAAAAAAAAAAAAAAAAAAAAAAAAAAATATGAACATAGTGTGTAAATGGGTATGATATATGTATAGTAAATGCAATAGATAGAAAAATAGAATATATAAATATAATGTA
This sequence comes from Diaphora mendica, assembly GCA_949125395.1. NCBI lineage: Eukaryota > Metazoa > Arthropoda > Insecta > Lepidoptera > Erebidae > Diaphora > Diaphora mendica. Next base: position 28,762,202 of record OX421318.1, on the reverse strand, counting down.
TAAATAAACAGAATATATGTATAGAAAGTGCAAAACGCGTATCAGAATCATCAGATCAAAAGACAATTGAAAATATCATATGTACAATAAATGTAGTAGAAGGCAAATAGATACAACGAAAACTCTCTGTCAGAAAACACTTAAAAGCGTTTTTTGACAGAGAGTTTTCGTTGAATGTTTTTGGAAGTCGGTTTTTTTTTTTATATAAAAGTTTTTATTTTACAGTTTTTAGTGCAAACAATCGTAGGTAAGTAGTAAGTTGAATTATTTCATCAAATTTCATCATCAAGAATACAAATTAAGGTACGTGTAATATTAAAATCATCATCTAATCCCTAACTGTTGAAGAGTTTAATCTTCTATCATCAGCTCACCTAAATAGCTTGAAAGTATACGACTGAAGGTCTTTAGATACGTATGAAATTGAAAGAATTATTCTCCAACTCCTAACCGTTGAGGAGTTGTACCTGCCACCTTACATCATCAGCTTACCTAAATAATTTGTAAGAATACGACTAAAGGTAACTTATATACATATGATATTTAAAGATCTATCCTCCAACTCCTAACCGTTAAGGAGTGGTACCTTACATCATCAGCTCATCATCATAAAATGATGACTACCAGACGCAAATACCGGTGTAACTTCAGAAAATATACGAAAAACATAGTATGTGCCTATAAAAAATGAGGGTTTCCCTCGATTTCCCTGGGATCCCATCATCAGATCCTGATATGCTGGCAATGGGACCACCACGGAAGCATACCCTGTCGAATACAAAAAAAAAATTCAAAATCGGTCCACAACTGACGGAGTAATCAGGTAACATACATAAAAAAAATAAAAAAATACATACAGTGGAACATAGAACCTCCTCCTTTCTGGAAGTCGGTTAAAAATATAACATGATGTAAACAAATAGAATATAAATATATAGGATACAGTGGATGAGCGAATGTATATGTACAGTAATTGTAAATGTGCTGTACATATATATTTGAGCGTTTGTGTATATTATATATACATATATATTACACAATTAGAAATATATATAATTAGATAGTTGAAAATAAATATGTACAAGAAATGTAATAGAAGGCATATGGATATAATATAAAATGATGTAAGCAAATAGAATATAAATATATAGGATACAGTGGATGAGCGAATGTACATGTACAGCAACTGTGAAAGTGCTGTACATGTATGTTTGAGCATTATACATATTATATATACATATATATTACAAATATAACGACATCACACACCACACACTTGCACTATATAAAATAAGAATAAAAAGGTCCTGTCGTAACTTTGGACGGGGAAAAGCAGAATATAAAAAAAAAAAAAGGTCTCGCCAAGTAACTCTTCTGTCGAAGTGCATTCCCAGGTACTTTATGACACTTTTTTGTGACAGAATATTATCGCCAAGTTTCACAGGTGGACAGTCTCCCCTTCTGTGACTGAAGGTAATGTGGGTCGACTTTGTATAGCTAGCTTTGATTCTCCAATTTTTCAGACATGTTCCAATCTCATCTAGATGACTTTGAAGTTTTGCAGACGCCGCAGTCCGATCCACGTCACAAGATAGAACCGCAGTGTCATCAGCGTAGCTTGCAGTAACAATTAAGTTTGAGGTGAGTATATCAGCAGTATACACTGTGTACAGAATAGGTCCCAGTACAGAACCTTGAGGCACTCCCGCCTTTATGGGATAGAACAATGATAGGCAGTTTCCAGACCTAACTTGGAACACCCGATCTTCTAAATGTAGTGTGTAAAGGTACTGTTACTACTCAACTTATGTATATGGAGGTAAAATAATAAGTCCAACTTACGGTTATAATGTAATTGTCCAGTTACACAAAGAAATATTAGAAGGTGCAGTTGAAGGAAGTTATAAGCACAATCACAACACAATAGACAGTTCGAGATAGGAAGACAGTTAGTTTAGAGAATAGCACAATAAAACATAAGCATATAAGCAGTAAATAAGAATTAGCATATGGTACATAAGCTTATTCGGAGAAGCGTGCCTTTCGCGTCAATAACGAGATCTGACTGGAGCGCGGGAGCACGCTGCTTGGTCGTGTTGCGCGGCACATATATATTCATTACTAGCTGACCCGGCGAACTTCGTACCACCATATTTACATATGTCTCAGCTTCCCACAGGCAGTGTACAGTCGCGGACAAAAAACAAGACTTTTCCCGTTATCTTTTTTTTTTTATTTCTAGCAAAAAAAGAATGAAAGAAATCGGACTATGTGTTATTGTTATTCATCCCCTCTCTCCAAGAAACCGTGATGAATTTCGGGATTAAAAGTATCCTATGTCCTACCTCGTAGTATGATCTCAAATCATGCCAAGTTTCATTTGAATCCATTCAGTACTTTCGGCGTGATGCGCGGCCAAGAGACAGACAGACAGACAGACAAAAATGAAAAAAATTACAGTTTTAGCTTCAGTATTGATTATAGAGAGCCCTCCAAAAAAAAATTTCAAAAATCTTTAATGTACAGAATTGGACCTGTTACATTTTTAATATAAGTATAGATAGATAGATATAAGATTAAATAAATTAAATAAAAATAGCCTTTATTTCCTATAACCTGTATACAATTTTTTTTTATATTTTTTTTTTTATATATAGATGAGATTATAATATAATAACATATTGAAATATTTATATGTATTTATTTGCAGTAGTTAGGTAGCCTACACCACTCCCCCCCAGAGAGCGTCAAGGGCGATAGTAATCAGGAACCTTACGCGACGACCAAAACGGGTTACATAATTGCTAGGGTTCTCCGGTAAAGAGTCCTTATCCTGAACAGACAATATAAAGACTGGTTTAAGTCGATTTATGGAAACTGTCATCTCTTTATTTTTGACTAAAATTCTTAAAGACTTTATCTCCCCTGGCGAGAACTTTATGGGGACCGGAGTAGGCAGGTTGAAGTGAACCTCGTGATGCGTCTTCTCAGAGGAAAACGTGTTCACGAGTTTCGAGCTCCTTATAAATAAATATTTTGGGCTGACCATGGCGGGAAACTGGTACGGGTCGCAGTTTTTCGACGAAGTTCCTGAATCTAGCGGAGAATTCGGATATATCTGTACTACCCCTAATAGTAGGCTCAAAGAACTCACCAGGTAGTCTTAGCGACTCCTGAGTCGCATAAACAAGCTCCGCAGAATAAGCTTGTAATTCGTCCTTATAAGCGCTTCTTATGCCCAGTAACACCCATGGTAAGGATTCTGTCCACCTGTCATTCGCATGGCATGTTATTGCGGCCTTAAGTTGACAGTGGAATCTCTCGACTAGCCCATTGCAAGCCGGGTGATATGCTGTCTTCCTTTTATGCTCGAAGCCTGCCAGCTTAGACAGACATTGGAACAAGGCTGGCTCAAATTGACGGCCTCAGTCAGTTGTGATGTCTGTGGGGCAGCCGAATCGAGCTATCCAGGTCGACAGCAGGGCTTTTGCCACGGTTTCTGCTGTTATGTTTTCCATCGGTACTGCTTCTGGCCATCGAGTAAATCGATCTACCGCTGTTAAGCAGTACCGGTAGCCATGAGACAGGGGAAGAGGTGGCCTGAGTGGCTAAGTGAGTGTGGACAGTCGAATACTTTTTTCCGATAGGATTTTGGTACATACGGCTTAAAAGGTGTGGTACTGACATCACAGTACAGGGGGATCAAACTTTCAGGGACTGTCAGGCTTCTCAAGTTTAGAGATGAACTACCACTCAAAAGCTGTTTAAGCTCTTGGACCAGGAGCCAGTGACAGATTTACATGACCAATCGCTCGAATCCCGATCGAAAATTCGTAAAATGTCACTTGCCTATCTCAGTACTTGACTTACAGCTAGCTGATTTATTTCAGTATTTAATAGAGCATATTAACAATCCTCTTATAAATTTTCATCCAAGAGGAAATCAAGTTAAATAAGTTATTCTCTTTTTTTACCAAATTGAAGCTATACGTAAGCCCTTTCTACATTGCAGCTAGATTGTGGATTAAAATTACCTTCTCCAGATGCTATGCTATAGCAGAGCATAGAACGCTAACGGTACACTTGGAGGGGGTAAGTTCTACCCATGACCGCGTACAAAGGCCTTTTATTGTTGTGTATATACGAGCATTGTACCAGGGAGGACAGCTGTAAATAAGCTAAGTACATAGGCTTCTTAATTGTTGTAATTAACTATTAAACATTTGTAACTAAAAGATGTGACTTTTAAAAGAGTGGCCATGAGTTTCTTTGCCAATATTCTTCTCATTAGGCTCTACGCATTTTGGAAACTGGAAATTATGGATCAACATATAACCTCGACAATACAGAATACCTGTGGAGTCTGTTTGTGTCGATCTATGATTTTAACTGTAGCTTCATTAATTCAATAAACTATTTGGAATTCAATATTGTCTTTGGTTGTGTAAATAAACCCTACCTACCAACGTGTAATATAATGAATTGATTGAGAGCGATTTCTATTGCTTTATATCATGAGTGATACTACTGCGATAAGCAAGTGACGTCGGCGCGGCTGACGTCACCATTTTTAAAAATCATTACTCGCACTATATCATTCCGATATATATATACACGGTACATATACCGAAATAACATTTTTACAGTTTTTCTCTGTATGTCTATCTGTCTGTTTGTTCCGGATAAGCCCTGGAACGGTGGACCGATTTTGACGGGACTTTCACTGATAGGTAGCTGATAATATAAGGAGTAACTTAGGTTACTTTTTTACACTAACTTTACCTCGCGGCTTACCCGCGAGTGGTGTGTAGTGTCGTGGGTATCGTGGTGGATTGGTGTAGTATTGGGTAACAACCGTGTGGCTCAGCTAGTTTTTTTTTCAAAAAAGACAACTCCCGTATTGGGAATAAATCGCGGGGGACTTTACAATACATGAAACGGACACAATGAACACCCAGACCAAGAAGAATAATTCGTGGATCACACAGTGTTGTCACATGTGGGATTTGAACCCACAACACCTGATACAGTAGCGGCGAAGCAACCGCTTAAACCAGTAGACCAACCATGCAGTCAAAAATAAAACTGTAATTTTAAGGTCTTTCATTAGTTCAGTAGTAGTTATTCAATTCTAACAGAAATCTACTGTGCTTATCAGGCTGATCTCGTTATCAAATTCAAACAACAATTTTAGTTATCGCTAGACAACGTTGGCTAGCGATAACTAAAATTGAGTAAGAAATAAATTTAAAAATTATTTTAACTTTTTTAAAAATAATTTCTCAAAGAATCTCAGTCTGTCAAAGTGTCTTCAAACTACTCGTCAAGACAAATCAAACGACTCCAAACTCGATAGGTTCCGTCAATAATAAGTTCCTATGACCACCTTCCAGCTTCAACATCAGATCAGCTCCATGTCATCATAATATTGCATTGTCACGCTATATACATATGCCTACAAAAATGCAACACAATCGGTTGAAGATATCTGCGAAATTGAGTTGCAAGATTCCATCTTAACAAATATAGTTAGATACATACAAATTAAAAAAAAGTCATAAAAATTAGTTCTGTGTTAATAAAAAATACTAATATTTTTCTTTGAAATTTCTTTTTTTTATTTTTTATTTATATTCTTTAAAAAAACAAAATGAAACTCAAGAATACAAATTAACAGTAGTGCAATTCGACACTCACTAGTAATAACCCACCCTAAAACTTGTAATTTACGTATTATGGAACTCGGTGCGGACTACAAACAGACGTGGTGTCACCTTGAATATTCGAAGGGCACTGAATTTTTTGAGCACGACCTGCGCGACCCACACTTATTTATTGCAATTTACGGGAGAAGATTTCTACGTACTAAAATGTATAGAACTTTTGTCGCTAAAAATGAAAACCTACAACGGTAAATCTTTTCTCCATACTTTTTTCTCGAGAATAAAAAAAAAACATTTAAAATAGAGCACGAAATAGGACAGAGCGTGCTAATTAAAAAGGTCCATGTAGGGGTAGTTTCTCTAACATTACTGATACTGTTAGTTTTGTGCCTAGCCATCTCGGTAATTGTATGTGGTTGATTTGATCAATCTCTGATATTGGGATATCCCCGTATCCCTCCAAACAATCCTCTGTAAGGCTGGATCATCTGGATGTACCAAAATTTTGCGAAAAATCTTTTCGATGTCCGCTGTATAAGCAAACTGAAATTGTCTCTATTTTAGTATTAGAAGCTGAAGATCTTGCTGTAAATTTGGACCTTTATATATAAGGTCATTCAAACTTTGGCCGCTTGATGTTTTTGATGACGCATTATTATAAATACTACTCGTAGTGACGTAGTTGTAAAGTCACGCAGTACACAATGGTGCGTCAAGAAACACTCGAGTTTCGTGTTACTTTTAGCTCGTGTCATATGACCTAACGCTAAGTACTCGTTTATAAAAGATTTATATTCAAATATTCATTTATGGCAATGGCTTTAGACTTAGGTTAACCCAACTGTTCCTCAATGCCTGTTTTAAGAGGAAGCCTTACTTCGTATCTTCCGTTCAGCAATCGACGCATTCTCTGTTATGAGAGAAGTTTGAGAACCCTGATCAATCAAAGCTCTTAAGGTAATTTTTTGAATCTTGACCAGAACTGTTGACAAAAGTATCTCTGGTACTTCTGCTTTTTGTGCAACGTGTGAAGTATCTCGCTGTACTTGCTCAGCGATACACGTGCGTTGCCATATTTTGCTACAGCACCATTTCCGAGTTACTTGAGGATTGCGTAAATGCTTCATGTAAAATTGAATTATGATACCCAGTGCATTCACGACAACATTTTGTTGAAAACCATGCCTTACCGATGTGATTGTAAAGACAGTTTTCGCACAGTTTGTGTTTTTACTTGAATAACTTTGTTTAAAGTTACGAAACTTCTGCTGATTATTAGAATGATTCTTAACCGACTTCCAAAAGGAGGAGGTTCTCTATTTCATCGGTTTACTCCGTCAATTGTGGACCGATTTTGAAAATTATTTTTGTATTCGAAAGGGTATGCTCCCCATGTGGTCCCATGGCCACCATATCAGGATCTGATGATGGGATCCCAAGGAAATTAAAGGAAACCCTCAAATTTACGTGAGCGCCTGTAATAAAGTTAAGGCAATTGTCTGCATGCTTTTGTTAGTTCCATATTAATTTAATAATAATTATTATAACTAAATACTTCATATAAATATTGATATGCAAAATATGTGTTTATAATGAGTCTATTTTAAAATTAAATCCATTCAGAAAATTATATTGTAATGACGGTAATTGTTTAAAATATATGTTGGTTGTCGCCTATAAAAACGAGTGTTCTGGCCGGATTGAGACACTTCTTGTCGAGACGTGGACCGGTGCAGAGCTCTCTAATATTTAATCGGTGACAACCAGTAGTGCCAGTGCGGATATTATATATTAGAAGATTTGCAAATTGAAAATAAGTATATACCTACTATTCAATGTTGTGTAAATAATATTGTAGCTTCAATGTAGTTATTAAGATAATGATTTAAATGATTTAAATTAGTATATAAATTAATTGTTTGTTACGTATTAAAAATACAGGTATATTATAATAAATATATATGTTATATACAATGTTTAGTTTTCACTATAATAAATATTTACCTTTCATATATTTCTTTTGTTTTTACTATAAATATAATAATTTGAGTGACAGGAATAAGTTTCATTTTTTTAAATAAACCTATGTATACAAAGTAACCTATTATCAGAAGTGGGATTCGAACTTAACTTGACGTCCGCTATTAATATTGCATTATTGTTGCTGCGATTTATAAATTTATTTTAATTTTTTAGATGGATCTACCTGTCTTACAAGAACTTTTGAAGGCCATCAAAGATGCTGTGTCCGGCTCTCACCCAAAAGACGGCGACGTTGCACTTCCAGTATTCGACCCAACAACGAGTGACCTTGGTGCTGAATCATGGTGCAACAATATTGAAACACTGGCCAAGGAGTTCGCATGGAGCAACATCGCAACCGTCGCAAAAGCTGGTAAGGCCCTTAAAGGGTCCGCTTTATTATGGTTCGAGACATGGGACCCATCTGAGGGTCGTTCGTGGGAAAATTTACGATTAGAGCTAACAGCTTTGTATCCCGAGAAAAAGAATCTGTCAGAAAAACTTCAAAAGGCTGTATTATATACGTCTGAAACTGCAGATTCCTATTGCGAATACGCACGGGAAAAAAATAGGCTGTTAAAGATTACTAGAATAGCGTTTACAGAGTTACAGTTAATTGAGTTAGTCTGTGGTAGTATATCTGATATTAATGTAAGAATGGCTTCGTTCAATAGCAATGTTAAAAGTACTTCGGAATTAATAACCTTATTTACGTCATATACAAAAACAAACAAGAGACCAATAGATTGTAGCACCAGGGACACTTCTAACTCACATCCCCCTAAACGTTTCAAGTTAGATTCAAGATTTAATGACATAAAATGTTTTAACTATGGGAAATCCGGCCATTCGAAGCTGCAATGCTTCAAAAGGAATTTCCAAATCAGCAAAACAACAAATAATTCAGAATCGCGAGAACAACCTGATGCAAGTCGTTATGATTTAGCAACAAGGAAGTTTTGTACTTACTGCAAAAAGCCCGGACATATAGATCTATTCTGTAGATTTAAACCCAAAAATGATTCTCCTAATTCTGAAAATCTAGTCAGTTTTTTAGACAAACGAAATTAGTCTTGACTCCTGTATATATAAACGATATCCTGATCAATTCCCTTGTCGATACTGGTTCAAATTGTAGCATAATCAAAGAATCGGTAGCAAAGCGTCTTGGCGTACACTTTATTCCATGCTACTTATCTCTTTGCGGAATAGGTGAAGGTAGCTTACAAATATATGCAAAAATCGTAGTTGCAGTTAAATTCGAGGAATTGTGTATCGAACTGGATATTTTTGTCGTAGCAGATAATGATTTTGACTATGATTTATTGATTGGCAGAAATGCAATTCAACATCCCGATATTGAATTTGTTACCGACTATTTAGGCTCCCGTTTAGTGCGAAAGAATGTTACGCAAATTAACTATAACGTCAATTTAATACAGAATAATTCTATGCTAGAACTTTCGGCCGCGATAAAACATTTAGATAACAAATTACAGGATAGAATAAGAACAATTTTTGAAAAATACCCATCTGTCTTGGAAAATGTCGGCCACATAAAGACTGGTGAACTTGAAATAAAATTAAAAAAGGATCAACTGGTTTACTATAGGCCATATCGATTGGCACCAATAGAGAGGGGTGAAAGAAATAGTCCAAGATTTATTAAATAAGAATATAATTAAAGAAAGTAACTCACCTTTTGCTAGTCCAATGATTCTAGTTAAGAAGAATGGAAGCGATAGGATGTGCATAGATTATAGAGCGTTAAATAAATTAATAGAAAAAGACAGATACCCTCTTCCACTCATTGAGGATCAGATCGATAAGTTGGGTAATTCGACATATTATTTATCGATTGATATGAAAAATGGGTTTTATCAGATTCCAGTCTCGAACAACTCTTCTAAATACACTGCCTTTGTAACGCCAGATGGACACTACGAGTTTATCAAGATGCCCTTTGGCATCTGTAACGGGCCGTCGGTGTTTCAAAGAGCCATCACTAAAGCAGTAGGCCATTTACCATTTTTATTAATTTATATCGATGATATTTTGATTGCTTTTAATACTATTGAAGAAGGCTTGGATTATTTGGAACAAACAGTTTCATTGCTTGGTTCTTCTGGTTTTACAGTCAATCTCAAAAAATGCAAATTTTTTGCAGATCAAATTGAATATTTAGGTAGACAAATTTCTCGTGAAGGTGTTAGGCCAGGTGAATCTAAAATAAATGCTTTAGTAAATTCGCCGGTACCAATTAATATCAAGCAAGTCCGACAATTTATGGGTTTATCTAGTTATTTTAGAAAATTTATCCCCGAGTTTGCCTCGCGCACCGCTTGTATTACAAAACTAACTAAAACTGATCATAAATGGGAATGGGGTCCCGAACAGGATAGAGCACGAAAGTATGTTATTGATCATCTTACTTCTAAACCTCTCTTAACGATATTTGACCCTCGACGTCCAACTGAGTTGCATACTGATGCTAGTGCTATAGGTTATGGTGCGATATTGTTACAAAAAGAAAATAACGTTAACAAAGTGGTTGCTTATTATAGTAAACGAACAAGTCCGGCAGAATCTAAGTATTGCTCTTATGATCTAGAAACATTAGCCATCTTTAATGCTCTAAAACATTTCCGAGTATAACTTCTTGGTATTAAATTTACTATAGTTACTGACTGTAATGCAATAAAACCAACATTGGCTAAGAAAGATTTATCACCTAGGGTAGCACGATGGTGGACCTTTATGCAAGATTTCCAGTTTGATATTCAGTATAAAAAGGGTAAATACATCAGTCATGTTGATTTCTTAAGTCGTAATCCTATTTCCTTTTCTAAAGGACGCCACCGCTGCCTACCTCAAATTAATTTCATTGAAACTAATAATGTAAGTCCCGAATCTTGGCTTAAAATTGCGCAGACAAACGATCTTGAAACTCAAAACCTAATTTCGCAACTACAAACCGGTAATTTAGATAGTAACCGATATTTAATAAAAAATAATCTATTGCATTATAAAACCGGTCCAGATAACGAGCCGAGGTTGTTTGTACCAAAAGGGTGTAGGTTAAATATTTTGAAACTATTTCACGATGAAAACTGTCATGTGGGGTTCGATAAAGTTGCACATAAAATTCGACAATATTTTTGGTTTCCTGGGACATTCTACATGTACTTACATCATGAGAGAGAGTAGCGTTATAAGTCTGAGGTGCTATAGATGTAAGTACATCTGCGTACGATTTGGTTATTGGCTTGTGTAATTTTCAGAATATGAAATGCAATTTTTTGCCATTGTTTCTTTTATGGATTTTTGTCGCGAAAATTCAGGGCATTTTCTGCTTGTCGCAAAGTGTTGCCCAGAGTAGAGACCGTAAGTAACAAAATCGTCATTTATAGAACAATTCTCTCCTAAGTGGTCTTAACAACATTTATAACACTTGGGCATTGACCTGCATTGATTTTTTATATGTCCATATCTGCAACACTTATAACACTGAATAGTACGGTATATGTAAAGGTCAACAGGAAGAGCGTTATAACATAGAAAAACTCTTTTCGGCAACACTTGGCCATCAAAAGTTAAAACCACAGTTTCTATAGGAACAAATTCACTATTGGTATTAACATTACTTTTTCTCTTCAAACGTCTGACTTTTAAGATATTACCAGCCCCTATAGGCACAGTAATATTTTCTTTTAGTTCTTCTTCAGACCAATTTATTGGTACACCCCTAATAACTCCCATGCGTGTAGTGTTAAATGAGGGAATAAAAGCTTTGTAATTGTTTTTTTTCAATGCAGAATTCGTAATAAATGCATTAGCAGTCTCAAAATTACTAAAGGCAAGAGTGGCTCTATTTCGACTAATACATTTAACACTTCCATTTACGATGTTGCTAATATTGTTGTTCTTTAAAAAATACCCAAATGATATGGGATGAATGGAAGTATTGTCATTAGGAGACACTTGCTCTCTGGAAATTGGCTTGGCATGTCTGGAAAGAGACCTTTTTCTTTTAGGAAAGGGTCGCGAAGATTCCGATCCATCTGTTTCTATTACAGAACCCTCCGTATCCATTCCCGAACCAGCATATGTTATTGTTACAGTATTGTACACCTGGGGGACAGTAGTCCCGCCAGGATCGTCTGGCCCTAGCGTTGCCAGACGTCCCGTATTTCCCGGTACGTCCCGTATTTTAGACATAGTTTAAAAAGTCCTGGCGGGACTGACTTTGTCCCGTATTTTTGTCGTATCGCTAAAATCGGTTGATCTATGTTTGAGATGTACTTAGGCCATACACGTTCAAGTATACTTACGCAAATCCAGACAGACAGACTTGCGCAGGTATATTTGAACGTGTATGTCCGGCTTTAGCCACGCAACGCGAGCGTCTATGTCGGCAGGGTCAAAATGTGTTAAATTGATCTATGGTCAGTCAGAGTGTCACTGGCCACTGGTGACTTGTCGGTTGCCGCGGCCGAGCCGAATGCCCGCTCAATGTGACCCACATTATGTGGGTTGCATTGCGCGGGCGTTTTAATTTTTTACAATATTTTTTAAGAAGCTGTGGATTTTTTTAAGTTAGAAGAAGTAAATATGGATGGTCTTCTGATTGCAAAAGTATGGGCGCGATTCAAAAGTGGAAGAAAGTTATCGAAGGGTTTTGCAACACCGAAATCAATGTTTTGTGGCAAGGGTTTTTTTACTGATAACTTAAGTGGATGCCTAAATAAATGTATCCATAATTTAATGAAAATCGCATTGATGACCGTTTTTAATTGCGATTACAGTTGTATCGTTTTTTATAAATAAGCATGTTAAAAGATAATAAAAAAAATATGTTAAAAGCAACTCGAGCATCAGAAAAATTAAAAAAAAATGGCCAAGTGCGAGTCGGACTCGTACACGAAGATTTCAGTCCACTTAAGGCGCTGTTGCAGAATGTGCAGATACTCTAGAGACCATCGTTTCCAAAAATTCTGTGAAAACTGCTGCAACATCTGATACCGAAACAACCGAAACAATTTCACACCTTCGTACGGGTGTTCGGGCAGCGCGTCAAGTGGCTGACCAATTAAGAAATGGCCTGGAGTCAACGCCTCCAGGTCATTTGGATCCGAGCTGAGTGGACACAACGGTCGCGAGTTGAGAACGGCTTCGATCTTACAAAACAACGTCGCGAGTTCCTCAAATATCAGCGCGGTCTGACCTTGACCGTAGTTAAGTCAGCTAAGACGCATTTAGGGCGTACAATACGCCCTAAATGCGTCTTAGCTGACTTAACTACGGCTCCAAAAATCCCGCCCCAGTGGGGGCAACCTGGTGGACTGAAGGTCCATTGTATACCCTGACGGGAGAGGGCTGTTCCAATATCCACTTTGTTTTCATTTAAAACTTAACTACATCTCGCAAGTATTGCTCTGCACCTACGAAGTTGGTTCTATTATCGGAACGAATCAGTGCTGGCAGTCCCCTTCGGGAAACGAATCTGTCCAAGCACGCTATAAAAGCTTCCGTTGTGAGGTCAGCAACGAGCTCGAGATGCACCGCCTTGGTGGATAAACAGACGAACACACAAAGGTACGCCTTGTACTGTTTCGCGTTCCGCAGCCGCGAGCTTTTCACTTAGAATGGGCCCGCAAAGTCTGTACCAACACCAGCCCATGGCCTAGCCTCATTCACCTGATCAGGAGGCAGATCCCCCATGTGAGGCTGCATCGTGGTAGCCTTGTTCCGATAACAAGGCATGCACCGAAACACGATGTTCCGTATGGTACGACGCCCAGACAAAATCCAAAACTTCCTCTGGAGTGTAGCCAACAAGGCGTTACAACCTGCATGAGCGTTTTTAACATGCCGATCAGTCACCAACAACTCAACCAACTACCCTCCCTTGGGGAGCAATAGGGGGTGACCGAGCCGAATACGGCAGATTCGCATTGCGCAATATTCCTCCTACCCGAAGCAACCCGGCCGAATGTATAAACGGGTTGAGACGCGCACGCTTCAATTTAGAACGCCCAGTTCGTAGACTCTCCAATTCTGCTCCAAAGTTCGAAGACTGTACCAACCGGATCAAATTCAGAAGCGACTCTATCGCTCTGCCGGTCACAGAATTGGGCTCAGCGTTCGCTGTTCGCGGGAAGTGCGACAATTCCGAACTAATTTATTTATTTTTTATTTATTTATTAATACTTCTTGCATTACATTTGCATGAGGCGGACTTAATGCCAGATGGCATTTTCTACTAGTCAACCTTTGGATGGTTTAGTAAAGGACGTGGCAGGTGCACTTGTCTTATGAAGGGAAGTTATGAACAATAAATATATAGTAACAATTAATCTTTAAAAATACATAGATAAATTATATAAATAAATATTTATACAATATACATACAGAATGAAATATATAAAGTTATATATACGAGGTAATGAGATTATGAAGATATTTCTGCTAGTTGTTTCTTGTAAAGTTCTCTGACTTTGGCTTTAAATGTGTAACGGTTACTTAATTTCCTGATCTCAAGTGGAAGCGCATTCCATAATAGAATGGACTGGACAGCAAAAGAGGAATGAACAAGAGAAGAAGTGTGTGTTGGACATAAGAGTAAATGATTATTAGTGGAGCGGAGATCTCTGTCATGGTTGGATGGAACATAGCAATTTAAGCTGTGAAGTAAGATAAGTGGGAGCTGTAGCATTATTAAAAATGGAGTGAAGGGTAGTCAGGGCCCGCAAGCTACGTCGCTGACGTATAGGTAACCATGACAGCTGAGTTCGATAGGCAGAGACATGGTCGTATTTACGCAGATAGAAGATAAACCGAATGCAATTGTTGAGAAGTCGGTCAAGTTTATTGAGTAGATCTGCATTCAGGTCTCGGTAGCATACATCACAGTAATCAATAATTGGGAAGATCAAGGCCTGTACAAACATTAACTTGGTGGTAGGCGGAAGGAAGTTCTTGAGCCGATACAGTGAACGTAAGGTTCCAGTTACTTTCCGGCTCACGTTCCCAATTTGTGGTTTCCAAGTGAGGCTTGAATCAATCCATATGCCCAGATCTTTGACAGATGAACTGAACGGTATAATAGATCCGTTATAGACAATTGGCGGCAGTTTTGACGTATCTACTCTGATTATCAGTCTAGGGCTACCCACGATAATAGACTGACACTTCGTGGGGTTGACACTTACGCCGAACCGCTCAGACCAGTTTTTGATTGCCTCCAAGTCCCTGTTAATATTATCTATAGTTTCTGCCAAATGATCAAGACTTGTCTGGGAATAAATTTGAAGGTCATCTGCATATAAATGATACGCACCCCGAAGGTCGACAGTGATGAGATTGATAAACATCGAAAATAAGAGAGGAGATAAAATGCCACCCTGTGGAACACCGGCATCAAGGTCACGCCAGCTTGATGATGATTCATCAATACGGACCGACTGCTGGCGTCCACGAAGATAAGATGAAAACCATTCCAGAGCTTCGGAAGAGACCATATAGTGAGTAAGGATAGATGAAAGGATATCACGGTCAACCATGTTAAAGGTATTGGAAAAGTCAATCAGGACCAGGACAGTAACTTTAGCGTCCTCAACACCATTCCTAATATCACTGGTCATTTTAAGCATGGCCGTGACTGTGCTATGTCCAGGTCTGAATCCTGATTGAAAGGGACTAAGGATATTGTGTTAATGGATAAACTTAAAGAGTTGTTTATGTACACACGCCTCTAGTACTTTGGATAGGAAAGGGACGATGGATATGGGTCGGTAATGGCTCGGGAGACAAGGATCAGCTATCTTTGGAAGAGGGCGAACGTATGCCCTACGCCATGCGGGTGGGAAATCACCGGAGTCACGGGAAAAGTTGATTATATGGGAAATCGCAGGCAGAATATGGTCCAATATAGTGATAATCATAAAGCGACTGATTTCGTCACAACCCACGGCTTTGGAAGTTATTTTTAGGATGGTCGTTTTAATCTCATCCGAAGCAACCGGAGAAAATGAGAAAACTTCAATATTCCGCCGTGGAAGCCCAGTAATATGATACAGAGTTTGACTTTTAGTTTGAGACGGCATTAAAGGAGTTGTAATGAAGTGACGATTCATGTCGTCTAAGTTAATAGTCATAGATGTACTGGTATGCTGAGCCTTACCCACACCCAAAGTCCTGAGGAACTTCCAGATAAAGGCAGGCGTGGAAGAACATATGTTTTGAAGAATATGGTGGCGTTTAGCGTTGCGTATCATTTGATTGCATCTATTTCTTGTAGTTTTGTAGTTTGTCCAGTTACTCTCGCACCTATCCTTTTTAAATTTACGAAAGGTTCGGTCTCTGCGGCGCATAGCCATTCGTATATCTTCGGTCAACCAGGGTGCAGGCACGTGTTTCAACTTGATTCTCTTCACAAGTGCATGCTTATCATACAAATTATGAACAATTTCGTTGAACACCTGAACCTTGCCATCAATAGTAACAGCCTGTTCCACTGACGCCCAGTTAATCGCACTAGCATCTACCCGCAATTCGGAGACATCCATTCGGGTGAAACAACGTTTAAACAGCACTTTCGCCTTGGGCTTAGGGGCTTTTAGGATATAGGTTAGTAAAATAAGGTCATGATGAGAAAGTCCTGGGGCAGGGTATTGACCGTGAGAGGATACAAAGGATGGAGATGAGGTAAGGATTAAGTCTAACCAAGTATCATGTCCGGAGTTGTTGTGGTGTATGGGTTGAAGAGGAGAAACATGAAAATTGGCAGACTCTATGAGGTTAAGGAGCTTACGAGTACGAGGGTTAAAAGTATCAAGGAGATCAGTATTGAAATCCCCCATGATTATGCGATGCGCATATTATTATATTATACCCTAAAGATTCAAAAACCGATTCTAAATCAGTGAAGTAATCAACGGTAGGGTGGCAGTAAATTACACCCAAGAGCGCTTTCGCACCCTTAAAGCAGATCTCGAGAAAGAGGTACTCAGCGGAGTCGCTGGCGCCACAAGAAACTGTGACAACTTTATAAGGAAAGTCGCTGCTCGCTGCGTAAGTAGATAGCTACTCCGCCACCTCTTCGAGCAATCCGGTCGTTTCGGACGAGAATGAAGCCAGGTAAAGAGTAAGAAGTAGATGAAAGTTGAGGTTTGAGCCAGCTCTCGGAGATCAGGATTGCATGAACATTCTCAAACTCAAACTCAAAAATATTTTATGCATATAGGCACTTATTTTACAGGCACTTATGAATAGTCAATATTTAATATTAAAAAATCGAGTGATTCTAGTCGCCAGTTCCAAGTGCAGCCTACCCTTCATGGAGAAGAATCTGGCAAGAAACTCCATTGTTGCTCCTTTTAAAAAATAATAATACGGTTTACAATATTTTTTTCACTAAGAGACTTGAATGAGAACGAAGTCGACCAAAGAAAACAAAATAAAAGGTTTGGAGTCATTGCTGCACAGCCATGAGCTAACCAATCATGCGCCGTTCTTACTGATAGCTGCAAGATTTTTACATTGTTATATTGTGACATTGTATTGTTATATTGTGAGGTCCACTTATGGAAAATAAAATACAAATAGCACTTCCACTCACAGTCAAATTTAAAAAGATGTAATATGTCCAAATATAAAATAATCAATAAATGTCACAAATGTAAAATAGAGTAAGACGCATGGATCAGCCATCGACCTATTCAACCATAGTTGAGCTGCTTACTCAGGCCGCACGGCAAATCATCAGGTCAATATCAAAGAAATTAATAATTAATAATAATCATAGTCGACAAGGTGCTCATACAATAACAAGTGCGTATTTAATATATTGGGAAACATTTTTAGATAAGTACCAAAGTACCATCATGTATTCATTTACATTATACAAGTATGTGTGTATGTTTTCATTTATAAGTTGCAACTAAAACAATCAACAATTTGTATTTAAGAAAAAAAAAGAAAGATGAAAATTAAGTAGAATTGATACAAGAAAGAGATAAAGGAAAATTTAAACAAGAACAAACTAATTAAGAGAAAAAGGAAATTATTAAAGAAAATTATACAGAAAATAGTTACAAACAAAATCTTAACTTAATTAAATGTCGGAATTAGATGTCGTTAGGTTAAAGTATACAAACAATTCATACCGGAGTACCAACATGTCAAAATTTATACATTATTCAAAAAAAAAAAAAAACTCAATTTCAAGACGAAGTTAGTGTGTATATAATAACATTAATAACACCTTAAACCCATGACTCTTTGTCGTTCAGATAATCGCCAATCGTATAGTAGGCTTTCCTAATAAGGTGATTTTTTACAGTACGCTTGAATTTATCTATAGGAAGGTCAATTACATATGTAGGAATTTTATTATAAAGACGTATACCAAGACCTTCGAACGAGTTGTGTACCTTATGTAAACGATGATAGGTACCAACGAGTTTAGACTTATTTCTTGTATTAATATTGTGTACATCACTGTTTTTCTTATAGTCATTAATGTTTGCCTAACAAACATAACATTTGCAAATATGTACTGTGATGCAACAGTTAAAATACCTATATCTTTAAACAACTCTCGAAGAGAGACTCTAGCACCTAAATTGTATATTGAGCGGATGGCTCGTTTTTGTAGAATAAAAATCGTTTCAATATCAGCCGCCTTGCCCCAGAGTAGTATACCATAGGACATGACGCTGTGAAAGTAGCTAAAATAAACTAGCCTAGCTGTGTCCGTATCAGTGAGCTGACGTATCTTCCATACTGCATAAGCTGCCGAACTAAGTCTACCTGCAAGGCTGTCTATCTGGGCTCCCCACTGTAGTTTGCTGTCTAATGTAATTCCCAAGAATACTGTTGAGTCTACAATACTTATGATTTCACTATTTAGAGTTAGATTAGTGCCTAGCTGTTTAACATTTGGCATAGTAAATCTCACACACTTTGTTTTATTTGAGTTAAGTAGGAGATTATTTGTTGTAAACCAAATCAATGCATCATTTAGTGCCCTATTCACATCGTCAAAAACTGTTTGCTTACGATCGACTTTAAAAAGAAGTGACGTATCATCAGCAAATAGAACAATATCACAGATATCTTTTAAATAATATGGTAAATCATTTATATATATGAGAAAAAGTAGAGGACCCAGTATAGAGCCCTGCGGAACGCCCATAGTAACAGGTAGTCCAGAAGACCTCGCACCATTGACACCTACGTGTTGAATTCTATCTTTCAAGTAGGAAACAATTAGTTCCAAAGCAATACCATTAACGCCATAATGCCTAAGTTTAAGAAAAAGCGTGCTATGTTCTACGCAGTCAAAAGCTTTTGAAAGATCGCAAAATACACCTATCGCATCCTGCGAATTCTCCCATGCATTAAATATATGTCTCAAAAGAGTTGCACCAGCATCAATTGTCGAACGACCCTTTGTAAAGCCATATTGTTCTTTGTGAAATAAATTATTTAGATTAAAATTGCTTTCTAGTTGTTGCAAAATGACTTTTTAAAAATTTTTACTAATAGCCGGTAAGACTGAGATTGGCCTAAAGTTACTTGGTTCAGTTGTACAACCCTTCTTGAATAAAGGTATTACTTTGCTATACTTCATCCCCTTCACCATCTTCACCAGAATCAACACATCTATTGAAAGTTATAGCTAAAAATGGTGCTATATCAATTATAATAGTTTCTATTAATTTAACAGAAATCCCCCATAAGTCCCCTGTTTTTTTAGAATTAAGAGACTTAAATGTTTTCATAATATCTGTAGGGTTTATGTATTCAAATGCAAATAAATTCTTACATTCATTTACATTGGCCTTTAACAACAGTTCAGACCCAGACGCACAAGAATTCAAGATACTAGTTGTACTAACTGGTATATTTGTGAAAAAGGTATTAAAAGATTCAGCTATGTCTAAGTTGTTTGTTAAAAACCTATTATTAATATTTAATTTTAAATCATTGTCTCGAGGTTTACTACGTCCCGTTTCATTGTTAATAATGGTCCACGTAGCTTTTATTTTATTATTTGAAGACTTAATTTTATCACCTATGCACAAAGACTTCGCCACGCGACACGTCCTCCTAAAAATCATTGAGTAATTTCTAACATTATCATGAAATTTTGGGTCAAAATTACTCTGCCTCAAGGCATACAAACCATAAAGCCTTTCTCTACTTCTGTATATTCCTGGCGTCGCCCAATCACAGAACGTCATTTTTGGCCTTTGCATTATGTTTTTGACTTAAATATACTGTTAAATTCGAATTCTATCATACCGAATAAGCAGCCGTAAAGCTTATCCGGATCCCTTTGAGTCCAATCTAAATTGAAAACCTTATCTCTAATGTTATTACTAAAATTCAATAATCGGTTACTGGTCATGGGCCTGCATATAATTTTGTTTATTATATTTTCTTTTATACAAGGAAATGTCACAAATTGCCCACAGTGATCAGATGTTAAATCACTTAAAATTGACCTATTTAAATATTCCCCATTGCAAAATATGTTATCTAAGCAAGTTGCTGAGTGGGAAGTAATTCTTGTAGGCTCAGAAAATAAATAATTCAAGTCAAATGACTCAAATAGGCTAGGACACTTTTCTAATAAATTAATATTGAAATCTCCACAAACTACCAAGACCTTACTACTGACACATAAACGTTTCAAAACTTCTTCCATAACTATCTCAAATATGCTAAAGTCACTCTGTGGTGGCCGATACACACTAACTATAATATGGTGTTCTAGTTCTACACAAGAAAGTTCCACAGTACGCTCAGTAGACAAACTAACGACATCTTTCCGTTCTTTAGACTTAATACTATTACGAACAAAAATTAAAGACCCTCCATGGATTGACTTCTTTCTTACATACACACTTCTAGCAGAATAAAGTTCATTATCAAGTATTAACTGGTGGGCCTGTAGCCAATGCTCTGTGATGCAGAGCACATCAACATTATATTTATCAAAAAATAATTCTACTTCTAAGTCTTTCCTAGATAATCCTTGAATATTTTGATGAACTATGTTTATGGTCATTGACCTTTTTACTATATTTTCATTTTTTATTTATTTTTATATTTCTATTATTGATAATACCATCATTGAGTAACTGATGTGATATGCAAGAGATAGGCTCTATTGTCTTAACAATTAATTTAAAGGATTATTGTCACAATGTGCCAAGCTATTGGCTGAATTAATATTAATAAAATCATTATTAATAAGCTCAGAAGGTGCACTATGTGAAGCCAAATGTTAGGCTACAGTATTCTTACATACTAAGGGGTGCTCTATAGGAGCTGTCTGGTTAGCCAAGTTCTTGGCTGTTATTCTAAAATAATAATATTTACGTTACAGAAAGCTTCTAATAGTTCACCGTGGCACAGATTACTGAATAGTTACTACGTAACAGATACTTCACTCAGTAGAAAAGTTCCAATACCTATTACGATAATTGCCTACTCCCTCGCGTCAACAACCACTGTATGCTAAAATGCGCCTAAATGCTCAAGCGTACCTACAGCAGTGATTGCTTCGCACCGCGCGATTCCACAGTAATCGCAGGGCTGCCTCTTCGATAAAATTAAATCAACATAAATTTTTATCTATGTTATTGAGAACTGTGAATATGTTCTGACTTTTATGTGGCAGTTAAAAATTTTATCATTTATAAAATTGCTTGATTTACACCCATCTACAGCACGTAAGGCACCACACGGCATCGTAATACGCGTACGAACGAACAGCACTATTAAAATTGAACGGCGTGCGCGCGCTTCGCTTGCGAAAACCGCAATGAATTTGATCCGCCGGCGGACCGAGACGGCTCGGCTGGGCGGTAGGCACTTATAGCGCGCAAGTACATGGAGTGACGGAGGCCTGACCGTGGTGACATGGCACACTTTGTGCGTTCAAGTGGCACACATTGAACAGCCGGGCAGATTGCAGGCTAAAGGTGTTATGAATAAAGTCCCCTAGTGTGCCTGGGACTGAACCGAAACTTTCATCGTCAGACAATATGTTGTTATCGTTAGCCGAGTGATAAGAAACATCGTCGTCGTACATTCACTTTAACTAAATATATACTGTAATAAATTAATATACGATAAATATACTACTGTTAGGTGCATCCCTATTCCACCGATAAATTATGCAATGCGAACCTATAAAAGGACGGTACTTGGCTATGCTTTCACTCTTGTTGTTAGAGCAGCGGTGTCGGTAAGACGTTCAGTATATAACAATGTACTCTGTGTTATGACGTGTTTTTATAGGATCGTAAGGCATACGTCAGCCATATCTTATTGTTTAGTGTTATATCGTTGTAAACCTATTTCTTATCATGTTAATGTCGATCTGTTATGTATTGCGTGGATTACTTGTAATTATATGTCGAATTATAAGATTCGTTAGTTGTGAACTGTTTAGTGTTTTAATTATAAATGAGAACTGAGGTTAGGCTACCTCCAATTTGGTTCTTTTATTTAATTCTCACTCCTAGTTTCTAACATCAGAAGTGAGATCTGAATCTCTTTTGCCCACAATGTTTGAGAGTGTAACGAATCGTCGGTCGCGGCGAGCGGTCGAACTACCCTCCGCTCGAAAATCGTACGAAATGTTTCGCTGCATTCGTCTGTGACTATCACTAGCTAGAAAATATCACGCCAGCTTGTACGGGCACAATGCAGTGCACCAACGCTGACACGGTAATGAATGAGATTACAGAAAAGCTTGAGTGTAATTGTATTGTGTAATGTACACGGGTAAGGTCAAAACACATTTTCATATCGAGTTTTAATGTGTTTACATGATTTTGATGTGTGGTGTACGGAAGTAAATCATGTGTGCAATTTAAAGCAATGCAACGTGAAGATAGCGAGTGTTTGGCGCGTCTATACAATTATTTTAAGAGTGACGGTCGTAGTTGGTCAAATTTTAAATTACAAACCAAACTCGTCTGTCACAGATTGATATTGAAAATACTTTGTTTGATGTGATGAAAAATAATTCTTTTATTTACCCTACCTATGCAGAATAAGTTAAACGTTTCTTAGTGTTGTTAAGCGTTATTTACGAAATGAGGAGACATTATGAAAGGTTCTAGATACCTGTAACAGTGCTGGGTTTTCTAACAACTTACAGATAGTGTAAGTTTCTCATCACAAAATATCACCTAGGCAGAAGGATCAGTTATGGTCAGGTTAGACCGAGCTTATGTAAAGTTCAAGCAGTTAGTGCTTGTATCAAGTTCAAGGAGTGAGTTATTGCAGTCATAAGGTAAAGTCACCTATAATTTGTCTATTGAGTTACCATGTTTTTCAGAAAGAATTACTTTTGAGAGTTCCATGATCCGGTAGATGAACAGAATCCTGAAGGATACGTCACCAGGGGTCCTCGACAGCAAGCGGCGCTGGGCGCGAGACGCTCCGCAGTGCGGCGCGGCGCTGCCCTGACGCGGGCGCTGCCCTGTTATTGTGGTTATTGTGACGATCCTGTTGGGTGAGCCTCACTTGAATGATCACTATCTGTATAGCGAGCCTCACTTGTATGATTTAGTCTGCATGTTGAGATGCCTCAGCACGTGGGACTATGGGCCTCGTGTTGGGAAGCCTCGGCACGTACGAATACGGTCTGCGTGTCGGGAAGCTTCACACGTTCGAATACGGTCTGCGTGTGGAATGCACTCGTACGTTTGAATACGGTCTTCGTACGAGTGGGTCTGTTTAGCAGACCATGTTACAGAATCCGCTGGTGACCTGACGCGAGTGCATGCTGCGACGCGTGCGCTGCCACGTCTTCACCGAGACGCTGCGCATGAGCGGCGTGAGCGCGTGCTGCGCTACAGTGGGGCGCGTGCTGCGCTACACGAAGGGGCGCGTGCTGCGCTACACGACGGGGCGCGTGCTGCGCTACACGACGGGGCGCGTGCTGCGCTACACGACGGGGCGCGTGCTGCGCTACACGACGGGGCGCGTGCTGCGCTACACGACGGGGTGCGTGCTGCGCTACACGACGGGGCGCGTGCTGCACTACACGACGGGGCGCGTGCTGCGCTACACGACGGGGCGCGTGCTGCGCTACACGACGGGGCGCTCGCGGTGCGGCGCGGCGCTGGGTGCTATGTGCTCTTGGCGGCTGCGACACGTGGCACTGCCACCTCTCCACCGAGACGCTGGGCCACGGAGCTCAGCCTCAAGCGCGTGCTGCGCTACGCGGAAGGCGCGTAGGCGTACGCGCCGGTGCTGGGCGCTGTGGGCGCTTGGCGGCTGCAACGGCGTAATGCCGTGTCACCTTTGTGAATGCCGAAAGCCATGTCATGGCTCTCTGTGGGTGACTCTGGCTGGTTGCGATTGTCATGCCTGTATCGTGCATGACAGCGACTGGCTAGCGTGAGCTACGTCACGAAGATAGCCCATGTACCTTCATAACTTTTGTTGGGTGCATTGTGGGTGATTGGAGTCCGGAGGCCAGTCCCCCGCCATGTTCCTCATTTTGTTTTTTATACTCATACTGCCTTTTAAATTGCAACTGAAGTTATTTAAATTATTGAAATCATTTGCTACTAGCATTTTTATTTTACGAAGCTATTGCTGGTGGAGGCTTGAGTGCACGCTTGCCTCCGCGAGTCCTAAACTGTTATGTCTATGCGACGCCTTTAAAAAATACAAAAATACATAACTTCAGGTTGCAAAGTTAGTAGACCTCTGTAAAACAACTCGAGTATCGTTACTTTACAGATGACCATGTTAATGAGGACCTGGGACTTGGTGATCCTCCTGTAGAGGACCAACCAGGCGAACATAGGACAGATGACTGGCAAGGCAGTCGGCTGGAGCTGGCTGCTCGAGGACGACCAGCTGTCAGGAGAGGCCGTGTTAGGTGCATCCCTATTCTACCGATAAATTATGCAATGCGAACCTATAAAAGGACGGTACTTGGCTATGCTTTCACTCTTGTTGTTAGAGCAGCGGTGTCGGTAAGACGTTCAGTATATAACAATGTACTCTGTGGTAAGACGTGTTTTCATAGGATCGTAAGGCATACGTCAGCCATATCTTATTGTTTAGTGTTTTATCGTTGTAAACCTATTTCTTATCGTGTTAATGTCGATCTGTTATGTATTGCGTGGATTACTTGTAATTATATGTCGAATTATAAGATTCGTTAGTTGTGAACTGTTTAGTGTTTTAATTATAAATGAGAACTGAGGTTAGGCTACCTCCAATTTGGTTCTTTTATTTAATTCTCACTCCTAGTTACTAACACTACAATAATAAAAATACAAATTTATACGATAAAAATATCAAAATTACACCACTATCGATATCTCAAAATGCTACCGTTCATTTCTGAACCATCCGCCAGCCGTCATTGGCACTAAAAAGAAAACAACAAAAAATAAATTACAAATAATTACAACCTTGTCACTTACTTTATGGAGATAAAAACAGTATATACAGTTAGACAAAGAAAATGTTCAAATAAAATAAATTAAATCTTAAAACGTCACATAACATCTCTGACATTTCTGAACGAATCCTGTGTGAATGAAATAGAAAAATAAGTTGTGTCAAGTTAAACTGTCAAGTCTGTCAACATCAACATTGAACATGACATCAAACTTTAACTAGCAAACATTGTTGATTTGTTGCATGTTAACTTGCGGGTAATTATGAAATACATATGTTGCACTTCGCACTACAATAGGTTACGTTGTAAACAATACCAAATGATGATTGTGACCATGATAAATTAATAACACATAAAACTTGAAAATGTTATTAATATTATTAATAATATAAAACTAAAAACCCGGATACAGTGGTGGATTTACCACTAGGCTGAGTAGGCTGGAGCCTAGGGCGGCGAATTTTAGGGGGCGGCAAATATTGACGATTTTTTTTTATACAGAAATAATAATTATTATATTACAAACGGAGAAAAAAAGTCTTGACAATTTAATAAAAGAGACACTGTATTACGCAGTGTACCAAATACTCTCAACTTTAATACTATTTTAAAAATTACTAAACGCTTCGTAAAAAAAATCTTTGAAATCAAGGGTTTTTAAAACATCTCCATAGCAGTTTAATTTTACAATTAAAATTACTAATTTCGACTAACTTCCTGGTCCTTAATCACTATTGAGGGCGGCATGAGGTCCTAGAATGCACCGCACCGCCAGTTTCACCGGGCGGCGTAGAATTAAGTTAGAAAAGAAAAGAAAAGGACCAGGTATGAAAATGCCTATTCAAACTTAATTCTACGCCGCCCGGTGAAACTGGCGGTGCGGTGCATTTCGACCGGAGAATTCCGCGTACAGCCTTCTCACGATGCTCGGTTTACCCAAATTGGGCAAAAGTCGCAGAGGAAACCAGCTTTTGAGCAAGCTGTCGAAAGTGCTCGTCAAAGAGCCAACTACCTTTTAGGAACGGGCCTTTCAGAGGTCCCCACTCTCTGGCAGCTTGTGGCTCTGTCAACGATTGGATTCGCCGTCAACGTCGTCTATGCTGGTGATCAGCCCTGTTCCGATCTCGTTCAGCGGTCTCTTTCTGGTGCATTCCATCTTCACAAATAGAGGCCACTGCGCCCCAGCCCTTCAATCAGCATTGGTTGCTGGTGGGGACAGGTCTCGTCCGATATGGTCGACTTTGTTGTTCAGACGCCCAGTGGAGTCTCAATCAGTAATGCAGTGGTGGTATTGCGCCACCTCCTCGCGTTCGATCTTATTCAGATACTCAACTAAGCAACCATGCCCATCTGCGTCATCTGGTAGGTAATCCGACCGGCCTCCCTGCCTTTTTTTTTTTTTTTTTTTTAACGTGTGGAAATCCCCTCGGACCGTCACCCCACCGGGGCTTGCGGCGGGGCGGTGTGTCGGACTCGAACCGACTAAAACCACACGGTGTGCCACTCTGCGCCTGTGAAGGGAGGAGTCCGGGAACTGCAGTTATTAACACATCCGGACCCCTCCCAGCGCCTGCCCGCACAGAAGCGGGCACCGTCTGCTGGTATTCTCTCAATTAGGCGACGTACGGCACACGCGTACGTCGCCCCCTCGCGGGAGGCCACTAAAGCGGATGGAGGGGAAAGCCCGTCCCGACCATCCGCGGCCACACTCAGGGCGGCATGAGGCGCTGATAGGCGCGCCTCCGCCGCCCGGTTCGCCGGCGGCGGATTGGATCCGAGTGGACATCGTCCTCCCGGGCCTTCTCCGCCACCTCCTTCTGCGAGATTACATCTTCGCAGAAGGTTGCGACCGCGGTAAAACTGCTATCGCTACCGGCCATGGAGCGTATGACGGCCGGTAGCGAGAGATCTCCTCCGATGACTGCAGTGAGGGCCCGGCGCTGCGACGCCCATGCAGGGCAGATCGCCAGCGTATGCTGGGCCGAGTCCTCACTGCAGTCGCAGTGGTGGCAGGCGGGACTCAATTCCCTCCTAGCGACCGAGTGCAGGTACTTCCCGAAGCAACCATGCCCGGAAAGGACCTGCGTCAGTCGGAAGGAAAGGGTCCCGTGCTGCCGCCCTGCCCACTCGAGGATGACCGGCTGGAGAGCCTCCACGGCGGCAAAGCCAGCGCGTGGAGTCTCCAGCCGAAACGACCAGCGAGCCATCGTGGCTCGACGGGCGGCTTCACGCCACTCGCGTACCTCTTCGGGCGGAGGGCGATAGCCATACTCCGCCCGATATTCAGCCACCCGTCGATAAACTTCGGCGAGCACTTCCGCCTCCAAATCCCACGGGGGTGTTCCGGCCAGGGCGCACGCCGCCTCGGTCGACACCGTGCGGTATCCGCGTATGGCTCTGACTGCCAATACCCTCTGAGGCCGCCAGAGGCGGGCCTTATTTAGGGCAGTCAGAGCCGCCACCCACACCGGTGCACCATACAGCGCCATCGACCGGACAACCCCCGTGTACAGGAGTCGCGTTGCGACGCTGGCTCCACCCAAATTGGGCAAAAGTCGCCCAAGGGCGGAGGCAGCGTCGACCAGCTTCGGACCAAGCTGTCGGAAGTGCTCGTCGAAGAGCCACCTACCGTCGAGTATCAGGCCCAGATACCTCATCTGGGCCCGAACCGGTACGAGGACCGAGTTGACCTCTATGGAGGCGCCGGCGGGTGGACCACGACGGGGCCCATGGAACAATAGGGCCTCCGTCTTGTCCAGGGCCACCCGTAAGCCCAGCGCCTCGATGCGCCCGGCCACCAGAGAAACTCCCCTGGTGGCCAGGCACGCCGCCTCTTGGAAGTTCGCTCCCCGGGCTGTGACTAATGTGTCATCGGCGTAACAAATTACGCCCAGCCCGGGGGGCAGACGACTTCGAAGGACCCAGTCGTACCCCACGTTCCACAGGAGTGGTCCAAGGACAGACCCCTGCGGAACGCCGCACGACATGGGTCGCCGTCTCAAGACGCCCTCTCGGTCCTCGTACACGACGGTACGCTCCTCTAGATAGTCTGCCACTAGCCGCCTCAGGTACTCTGGCACCCCGTGATAGTGGAGTGCTTCCCTGATGCAGCTAAATGGCAGACTATTGAAGGCGTTGGCGATGTCCAAGGACACCGCCAATACCACGCCGCCACAGCTCACTGCCTCTTCGGTCACGGCCCTAAGGCGCATCACGGCATCGACCGTCGAACGCCCCTCTCGGAATCCGAATTGGGCGTCCGACAGGTCGGGCCCCACCTCGCAGAACCGGCCTCCCTGCCTACCTAAGCTTCGAGGTTAGGCAGATAGGCCCCAACAATTCGTTGACGCCCATTTTGTGGCTGCTCCAGCCACGCGCGCCATTGTGCCAAGGCCTATTAGTGAGCCTTTCACGGCATTTCAAGCTCGTCCTGGTCTTCCCTGCTCTTACCCCGGCGGGTAGCACGAGTCTGGTCATAGACCTTCGCGTCCATGTCCACCAGGATATCAAAAGGTGGGAAACGAACCAGGACTGTCGCCGCCTCTGATGAGTTGGTGCGGTATTCTCGTACGATCCGAATGGCGGCTACCCGATCTCTTGATTGAGCTTGGCTCGACAGTAGGAGGAGGCCGATAGACGCTTAGCCCATATTGGCGCTCCGTAGAGGGACATAGATAGTAACACCGCACCAAAGAACGGGCCTATACTCTTTGCGCTGTAGCATGGTGCGGGTGACAGTTGCCTGTACGACGTTGACTAGAACATTCTGGTTGGTTTAATTTAATTTACTACAGTTATTAATGATTTGATATATTGCGAATGTGGTACAGCTGAAATATGTACTAAGTCATAATTTGTAAATCGCGGCAACTTTCAAGAGTGAAACGAAATGTTACTGAAACTGTCACCCGCACCATGCTACATGCCAAACAGTATAGATACATGTTTGGGATTGGACCGGTACGAGGACCGAATTGAACACGATTGAGGCGATATTTTTTGTGACGATAGCAGAAGCAGGCCAGGGTTTGATCTTTAGAACCTGGAAGGAGAGATTGTGGTCACCATATACTAGGAGACCATCTGTAAACCGTAGCTGGGTCGAAATCTGTCAGGGTACCAGAAGTTTCCTACCTAAGTTACAGCTAGTGCATGTTAATTGCCTAAAACATATTTTACCTAAAATACCTATTGTTTATTTATTTTTATTTTGTTTTGGAAATGTAGATATTTTATTTGTGTATATGTATTTATTTTATTTACTTGTATTAGTATCTATAATAATATTTATTTTGTCATTTACTTTTATCGAATTCACTTAAATTCCTTTACATTTTTTTTTTGCTAAAACTGCCCATGAATTCGACTATTTTAATTTTTTTACAATCTTTTTTTTTCCATCCCAAGGTTGCCTGGAAGAAATTGCTTTTTAGCGATAAGGCCGCCATTTGTACATGGTAATTTAATTGATTTGTTATTTTTATGTAAACTGTAATATCTTGTGTACAATAAAGTTTATTCTATTCTATTCTATTCTATTCTAGTTCCTCAGCTACTAGTACCAAAGACAGAGTTGTTTAAATCGCCGCATCCGTGACATGACGATAATTGTAAGTCCGTGCATTTAGGGCGATTACGGTGACTGAGACACAACTGAGACTTATTCCCCCTCCCCCTAAACACCGTATAGCATTAATCGGTTCGATTGCGACACACTACCCATGAAAACTCCTGTAGAATGATGGCTTGCAATGGTTTCCACATGTAAAAAAGGTTATTGAATTGCAGAAGTGAGAAGGGGCGGCAAAATTTTAATAGCCTACTGGCGGCAAATATGTAAATCCGCCACTGCCCGGATATGCTGTAATATTCGATTGGTATTAAAATTACTTTGACCGAGAAGATGCCTTGGTGCCAGCACTGATAGACTCAGCCGCTGATACGCTCTTCGGGTACTTCGTCATTAGATTATTGAGCTGGTCGGCAGCTACCACTTTATGTCTGGTTCCATCTGGTGCCAACACACAAATGACCCCATCCTGCGTCCAACACGCTCTCATACCAAAGTGCAGGCGCGCCTGAGTAAATGTTGCCTGTCTCCCCTTGGTAAGAAATTCTCTAACTGTAATAGAGGAGCCCTTTAATTTGGTCTTCACTTTCCAGACAGCTGCCTTTATATTCTCACTGGTGAAACGTACAAGAATGGGGCGGTGACGCTCGTTACTGGGACTGCCCAGTCTGTGACAGGCTGTGATTGACTGTGCAGTGATATCTACATTGCCCAGCCTGTTGTTTACAACCCCAAGAACAAGCTTCGTACAGTCTTCACTGGAAGCCTCGGAGACTCCTGAGATTAATAAAGCCTTACGGCGATGCCTAGTTTCTATGTTGTCTAGCATTGAAGAACATTCCGCTATTTGTCTCCGCAGCAATCCCAGCATTGAGAATATGAGTTCCCTAAACGTGCGGAACTCTTCAGCAACCTTTGCAACAGTGTCCTTACTGGGTGCGCTGCCCTGGATCTGTGCCTCAAGCTCGTTCATTCGCTTAGTGAAACACTCATCAAGATTCTTCTGTGCCGCAGCAATATCAGTCCATTGGGACATTTTGTTATGTATGAGTTATTGGTTTTTAGTTTAATGACAAAATAAAATAGTTTTAAACAAACAGCAAATAAAGTAGGTATGTAGTGACAAGCTGGCAGATGTTTAACCGGTTACTGGATGTCAGGATGCATCAAATGTATCACAAACACTAATGCACTTATGTTACTGTATATAACACTTAATAAACCTTAGAAAATTGTAAGTATTTAAGTTTTACTATTTTTATTCACTTTTATGAGTTGGAGCTATATGTTAACTTTTACTACACCTACCCGAAAGTACTAATCTTCTCATCCAACAATTGACATTGATCAATTTATCAAGAGAGCTATACTGCTCAATCAAGAAACTCGCGACAGTCTCCTGGACCTCCTGGGTCACATACACGGCTGCTATTATACCACAGTCTATAGACAACTTCGCGTTGTTAAGGGGCCAATCCGATGCCTTCCTTGCCAGCCAAGGGGGGCCCCACCATAACTGATGGTTAACTAACTCAGGAGCCGGCATCCCCTGGATGCACAATCCGACGGGTTCAATTCTCCTGGCACATGTCTCCAAGTCAACGAGACTTCTGATGCCTGTATTTGGGAGACACGGTTTGCTACAAAAACCTCCAGATTATGAACTGAAGCCTTCAGCCAGCACAACACTATCTGACTGTCAGTCCACGCATACACCGTGTTCTCCAACTCCATTGAACCGCGGAACTCCGATACCGCGTGGTTCAGGAGTCTGGTTAAAAGACCTGCCCCGGACAGTTCCAGCTTCGGAATCGTCAATCTTGTCCGTATGGGAGCCACCTTACTTTTAGCCAGAACCAGCCGAACGTCAACATCACCAGCGGAAGTGACCGTTCGCAAATAAACCGATGCCGCGTATCCCTGTTCAGAGGCATCACAAAACCCATGAAGGGTAGCCCTGAAATCACCAGCAGGGAACAATTTCCGTGGCAGTGAGACGTTATTAATCTCCGTGAGCGAGGAGAATATCCTTGTCCAATCCCTCAACAACTCCTCTGAGAGGTGGGTATCCCAGCCTAGCTGCGCCGTCCATAACCGCTGCATGAAACATTTTAACAAAAATGTGACTGGAGCGATCCAACCGTTCGGGTCGAACGTTCTCGCAATCGTCGATAGCACAGTTCTCTTCGTCCAGGTCTTCGGGATGTCCAAAACCAGCCAGTCCAGGATGTGTTCACCTATCGAGTGCGATAGGTGAACACATCCTGGACTGGCCGATATTGTATGCCGAGCACTGACAACATATTAGGGTTGTCAGGATTTTCAAAGACGTGCGGATCCTGTTGGAACTCATCCGGCAACCCCTCCACCAACTCAGGAGAATTGGACATCCATTTCCGCAACTCATAGCCTCCACGCTTTAAAAGCTGGATGAGCTCGTCCCGGCGAGCAAGCGCTTCCTCGACACTGGCTGCCCCTGAGCAGACATCATCGACATACAGATCCTGCTCCAGGATAGCAGCAGCCCTAGGGTAGTTTAAGCGGTCCCGTACCGCTAACTCCCGCAGTGTACGAATCGCGAGGAAGGGACTAGAACGCAAACCGTACGTGTTTGTGTTCAACTCGTAAACCTTTATCGGTTCGTGGGGCGACTCACGCCATAGTATCAGCTGATACCTCCTGTCTTCCGGATGAATCACCGTTTGTCTGAACATCATCCTTATGTCAGCAACAGTTTTTGTTGCTTGCACCAGCACCTGGTGTTTCCGAAAGCTTGTGAGGATATCCGACAACGTCCCGATTCAACTTCGGTCTCGAATACAAACATTGGTTCAGGGACATACCGTTTGAAGTTGGAGCAGACCCATCAAACACTACTCTAATTTTTCCAGTAGGGGTCTTTTAGGGTTTAGGGACAGCATGATGTGGAAGGAAGCAATGATCCTCGGATCTCCAATCCACACGCGACACAGACATGTGTCCCAAAGATTCATACTCCCTCATGAAGTCCACGTATTTGGTCTTGAATACAGCATCCCGAGCCATACGACGCTCCATCGACAACAATCGAGTCTCGGCTGTCTTCCGAGATTCACCCAACAGCCTATTTGCCCTGAAGGGGGGCCGAGTTACAAACCGACCAGAACGAAGGCGACCAGTATTATTCTGGTGAAACAACTCGCACTCTTCTTCGTCTGGGTCTACTCGACGCGCGGTGGGGAGCTCCTCGACCTCCCAAAACCTTTGCATCGTCTCGGATAATGCTGAACCTACGAGTATACCATCCGACTCAATAGGTCTAACCATGGGTAATACCGGTCCCATTATCGCATAGCCAAACTTAGTCTCCACAGCCATGAGTCGATCATGCTGCAAGACTCTCCGATCCGACAGCAAAAACTTACCCAGAACGTCTACTCCCAGTAGCACGTCAACCGTACCTGGGGTGTCGAAATCGGGATCCGCCAGTTTCAGATCTGATGTCAGGAGTCGAACAGCCGAATTCAACCTCACCTGAGGGTGTCGTCCCATCACATCAGTCATCACTAGTACCGGGGCGGATGTCCTACGCATCGTGACAAAACGTGAGGAGAACGTAATTGTCGTTTGCCCGACGATGTTCGTTACCGCGACATTCCCCACGCCTCGAATGTTCCTATTATATTTAGTAAGTTTCAAGCCCAACCAAATCGCCAATTCGTTCGACATAATACAGCCCTGGGCACCTGAATTCAACAGGGCGCGAACGTGTGTTGACTTGCCATTCCAACCCCAAACACACACGGAGGCAGTGGGCAAGATTAAACCCTCGGGTTGGGGACCAAAATTTGATTGGGCTGCAATTTCCTAGCGGGGGCCCCCGGGGCCCCTCTAGTCGCGGCGCTCTACTTGACGCCGTCCACGGATAGGGGGGGTGCGGTGTTCCAACCGAGGGCGTTCCATGATGGGCGGCGAAAATCGACGAAATGTCGTCGTCTTCGGCGAGCGTGATGACACCCGAGGCGGCGTTCTAGTGGTCGGCGGCGAGCGCGATGACACCCGAGGTGGCGTTCTGACTAACCGCTCCGTAAGCGAGGGTGCATCCGCACACCCGCCCGTGCCAGCTCCAGCTGAGTCACTGGCCTCCCAATAGGTCGGGGAACCGCCCGCGATGTTGGCCTGAACATCGGCCCCAACATCTTCCCTATGGGGGCCCTGGTCCCGTGGACCCAGGTTCCAAGTGCGGCCCTGTGTACGTGACCCCATCTGTCCCTGAGTCCTGCCCTGTCCATCTGCATGATGTTGGCCGGGCCTATTCAGGCAGAGCAGTTCATGATGGTGGCCTCCACAAAATTTACACATTGCGGACCGAGCGCAATCCCTTACTAAATGGGGACCCGGACACAAAAAACAGGAGCCACGCTGCTTGGAGATCTGGCGTCGCCCTTGCACTCTCTGGTCCCTAAATCAAAGGCAGGCGGCCACACCACGGCCATCCTGTTCACAGTATAGGCAGGCATCCCGTTCAGGTGTTGAGGCACCCATGTGCCCATACAACTTCCTTGGCCCTCTCTGCGGAAGTCCCCACTCACAGGGCTCCGAATAGCCTTCTGTGGTTCCGCAGCGGGCTTCGAGAACGAACCCATGTTCTCTGCCCTCCGACACTCTTCCTCCAAAAACTTCATGAGTTGAGAAGAGGTGGGCAAGTTGTCTGCACTGTGACCGTGATGCTGCTCAAATCTGGTCTGCACATCGACTGGCAGCCGGGACAGTACTATGTATACTAACATGTAAGATCATTCTTCAACCGGCAAGCCCAAATTTCCTAATGCCCTAGTGACACTCAATAACGGGTTCAACACTTCTGCCTGTATGGCAGAGACCCGAGTCACTGAAGGGATGCTAAACAGCCTCTTGAGCTGCGCATCAACCAGCCTTCTTTTGTTGTGGTAGCGCCTTACCAACATTTGACGGGCAATCTCATAATTGTCCTCTGTCACCGTCAAATGGGCTACCAGTTCCCTAGGCTCCCCCTTTAAAGTTGACATTAGTTGTGCCATCTTATACGATTTAGGCAAATCCTCCCTTAAGTGGACCAAACTATGAAATAAATTGATGAAGCTGACCCACTCACCGAGCTCTCCATCAAAGCTGGTTAGTTGTATCTGAGGCAGTTTTGATACAACCC
Organism: Diaphora mendica; assembly: GCA_949125395.1. Taxonomy (NCBI): domain Eukaryota; kingdom Metazoa; phylum Arthropoda; class Insecta; order Lepidoptera; family Erebidae; genus Diaphora; species Diaphora mendica. Next base: position 28,727,328 of record OX421318.1, on the reverse strand, counting down.
CGCGAGAGTGTGGGCCTTCCACAGATTCTTCATTGCGGCCCGTTCCTCGCTGGCGCTTTATTTCTGCTATGCGCTGCTGAATGTCATCAGCAATTGAGAGGCACTGGTCAACATCAGCCTGCATCGCGGACCTTGTCTGATCGCTGACCTTCTCCTCCTCAAGGGCCTCGACTTTGGTAAGTGATTCCATCATTACCTCCAGCCGGGCTGCCGCATCCAAAGCTCGAGCCAACAGTGCATCTTGTCTATCTGGTCGGCCTAGGAGGCCTTGAACCGATGTAAACCATCTCAATTACGTGTTAATCTTAGCCCGGTACAATGACAACGACATAGCAGCAGGACTTTACTTACAAGTTACAATATTTTATGTATGTAATAAACTATTAAGTGCTTTTGCACTCAATAATTGTAATCTCAGATATATATCTACCTACAAGTTTCACTAAGCAATATTATTCTAGTAATAATGTCTGTGGGCTAGCAAAATCTAATTGTATTAGATTAATATGTTGGACTACTTAAATATCCTAAATATTTAATATTAAGTTTTACAATTTAACCAATAATTAAATGTGTCACCTACCTACATTTAATCATTATGCTAATAAATTGTTTTAAATACTTATTTAAATAACTATTTCAGTGGAATCAAAGATATGTGGACACTGGAACAGTATACCTACCTAACAACGAGGTATTACCTTCTGAAGCACTACGGAGTGCTCACAGCTCAGAGGTTTCAACCACGCTACTGCTACCAAATGTTCAGTCCTCTCGCCAATGCAGCGATCACCTTGTGAAGTTTGCAATGCGTATAGGGCCCATGAATACAGGCATACAATCGCTAAGCTAGTTCACTGGCGAGAGCATTAAACTTCACGGCGTTTCACCGTGTTCTTATTCTAAGCTAATGTAATATCAAGCACTTACTGGAGATGTGTGGATTCCTTGATATCGGCGTTCCAAGAGATCCCTTGGGTAGTTTCCTCTCTGCGTCGTCACACATTCATACTCCTAAGTGGCTTTACAGGCTCCCGAAGTGTTCTAATTATAATACACCCGTTTTAACTGTCGCGGATCGCGCCTAATCGACGTGACTACTAAAACTCGCGAGTCCAAACCAGACCAATCATAACGGTAACCAACGAAACACCGAATTGGATGGACAACCAGCAAAATTTTACTTAAACGGCAATCCCGACGAACCTTGTTCGACCGTTTTTACAAAGCTTCTCCTTAGTACTATCTTGTCACTTCAAAACGTCAAACAAGAAAAAATGACAATCAAAAATGTTGCCATTACAATGACGTTCAATTTCTAACAATTATTTTATGAAAAATACTGAATGATATAAAATTACCGAAAAAAAGATATTCCTTCCAAAACCTTGGTGTTACGGTGGTTATTTACACAGTTTTTGTACGCGCACTGCAGCGTTTTGACGTCTTTATGTTGGCTATGATTGGAGCATACTAATTTGAATTAAGACCACAAAATTATTTGTGGTCTTCGATCAATAATGTACTAGATTCCCGATAAGCGCTTCAAAAACGGCCCGAAAAATAAGACCACAAATAATTTTGTGGTCTTATTTCAAATTAGTATGCTCCAATCATCGCCTTATAAAAATTCTAGAATATGTTTGATTCATTTTGACAGATTCGACATAACTGGAAATACGCAAAGGCGTAGATTACTAAAAACAGCGGTCCCCAAATTGCAGGTAACTATCATTAAGTATTAAAATAGTTGGTGTAAGATAACGTTTTGATAAAATAGTTAGTTGATTACGACTTTTTTTTGATTCACCAACCAATAAAAGTGCAATCAGCTATAACTTCAGAATTGACGAAAGATTTATCAGATCAGGTAAGTTTTAAATTTTTTTTTATCATAAACTAGATAGACTAAACGTTTGGCGACGACAGTTCGCGCGCGCGCAAAATTTTTTTTACTTGTATTTTTATACCAATCATCTTAACTTTTAAACGAAAGGTCCTATATGAATAATTTAAAGAGTAATTTACTTGTAAATAACCAACCTTAATTATTAAGCAGTTTAAATAGATAAGGATTAATATCATGACACTAAAATCACCACTACTCCATTTCACACGGGTTTTGATAGAATAATTTGACCAAAAAGCGGTCATTGTGACTCAACCATGATAGTTACATATATTATACCTTCGATAGATTCGTTAATTCGTCGTTCGGAGCAGTTCGTCTCGATCCGTGCGAGCTTCGGGTGTTAGTTTTTTTCGTTACGGAATTTCTTGGTTCGGCCGCGCTCAAAGCCCGCGATAAAAGCTATGCAATAGCTTAAAAACAAACAAACAAATCTTTCCTCTTTATCATATTAGTGTAGATGTAGATAAACTATTTCATTAAATAGGAATTCTTTAAAATGTTTTTAATAGACTGCGTATGTTTCTTTACAGGCCACATCTTCAACAACTTTAGGTTTTAAAGATACTACGGTAATACGTGACGTGCCTCGGGCTGATGCCGTTGGTTTTAAGTCTCCTGATGCATCATTATCAGATTTAATATCTGTTTGTGACACTCCAAGAAAAGGATACTTAAAAAAGAAATTGACAACATGTCGCAGAATTATAGATACCTACTAAATCTAAGAAAAAAAACCGAATTCCAAAAACATCCAACGAAAACTCTTTGTCAAAAAACACTTAAAAGCGTAAAATAAACTGGTTCTTCATAAATTGCCTATACCTAATTCTTTATTCATTTAAATAGTAGTATTATAATGGGTGCTAGGTATCTAAAATCTGTTTGAAGTCGGTGCTAAGCCAAAAAGAATACAAACGAACAATTACAAAAGTCTGAGCGATAGTCACTTGGCACCGACCGGCAACTCCTAACCGTTAAGGAGTTGTACCTTACATAATCAGCTCATCATCATAAAATGATGACTACCAGACGCAAATACCGGTGTATCTTCAGAAAATATACGAAAAACATAGTATGTGGCTATAAAAATGAGGGTTTCTCTCGATTTCCCTGGGATCCCATCATCAGATCCTGATATGGTGGCAATGGGACCACCTCGGGAGCATACCCTTTCGAATACAAATTTTTTTTTCAAAATCGGTCCACAATTGACGGAATAATCGGTGAACATACATGAAAAAAAAAATACATACAGTGAAACATAGAACCTCCTCCTTTTTGGAAGTCGGTTAAAAATACTTTGAAGTTCAAAGTATTTTTTATGCACAAATCCGATTGTGTTTCTTATTTCGATTTAGATATGAATCATTTTCCTATGCAGTATTTTCATATTTAGTGTTCAAGTATATTATACGTTAATTTCAAATATATTAGAAAATACTTGCATAAGAATTCAACCTGTATTTCATGACGAATAAGGAGCAAATTCGTTTAAATAAAAAAGTACTTTGTAGTTCAAAGTTTCTTAGCATGTGTGTGCGTTAACGCGTGTGTTTACTTGGAAGTAGCTAAGTTTTTTATGCTTCAACAAGAACAAAGGCTGTGCGTTATCTACCTTTTTTTATTTGATCTGAGACTGTATAAGACACTTACCCGTATAAACATGGTGCAGACATATGCAAATACCCGTTCCGCCACGCCAGATCCTTGTAAGCACGGTCTCTGGACTCGGGTGTCATGTATTCAGCTCTATCGAGTGCTCGGAACACGCGCTCTACCTGTCGCGTGCGGATGTACTTCCTGCCCATGAGATTGTCGATCAGCTCATCATTATCACGTCCAGAGCTCACCGCACCACCCATATTGTTTGTTTTTCTCCTCTTTACCTTTTCTACTCTCAACACACCGCCTCAGCTGATTAGAATTATGACGTCACAATTGTTTTTCAACACATTTTTCACACGAGAACTCGTAATTATCTTTTTTGATCAACAACAGCGATTTAAGCACCATAGGATTAACACAAATTGAATATAATTACTTAGAACTACTTCAAAATTAATAACTATCGAAATATTTTTCTTTACAAACAAACTTGACATTTAATGTCCATTTTTATACTAAAAAATAAAAAAGACGGCTTTTTAGCTCTATGAATTAATCGACATCAAAAGAGAACAAACCAATCAGAACAAAGCATCTATACAATTTAGACTTTGAACGCGAAATTGAGAACAAGGAAAAGTCTGTTTAAATTTAAACAAATGAAACAGTTTTTCTTGACATCTATCATAAATGTAAAACACTGTGCAGATTTTTAATTTTAAAATTATTTCATAATTTAAAAATAATGTTTCCTAATAAAATAAAATCTAGCAATTTTTCAAAGACTTTTTTCCACTTCGACGCATTTGTTCTACCTGGGTCTGGTTCTTGTAAATTTTAAATACCCTGTGATAGCCTATATGTTTTTTAGCCTAGCCTATAATTATAGTTCACTTAAATAACGTACATAAAATTATTTAAGTAACTGAAGTATATTTGTATCATAAGTTACCACACAACTTTCGATGCTATTTATGCTAAAATGATACGATTATAAAAGTTTTAAAAAAGGCGTCTCAAGTCTCAAGTATCCGTTGAACTCTGATCAGCTGAAACTAGTTTTAAGTTCAAATCAAATCTCAAGCGTCACTCATATTATAGAATGAGTTTTAAGTTCTACTCAGCTGAAATTAGTCTCAGTTAATTATAAGCACTAAGCAGTAGGCAGTTAACTTGAGTTAACTATAACTAATCTCAACTCAGTGTTCTCAATTACGTTTCTGCATTATCGAAATTATTGTTCCGTATCACGCATCAAATTAAACAAAATATATTTAACAAACATAATTCATATAATACTGGTTATTATTTTGTATATAATACACTATTGGCTAGAATATCAATGTAAACATAGTAATAAGAAGCAACTCGCCCTAAATTAAATATTAAAATAAAAATGGCTAAGTTTTATTTGGTTTGTATGCCCGCGACTTCATCCGCGTGGTCTATATGATTCCTTCAATTAAAATTATGTAGATCGCCATACCTCATAATGCTTCTTTACGACGACATTCGACGTAAACTGATTCGGAACACGGATAAATAGGTTGGTTGGCTGACTTACGCGGGAGAAAGCAACATAGAGCTGGCCATGCGAGCGAGAAACATTTGACGTATGAGGACGCTCGCAACACGCAGCATCTGCCCTTAAGTGCCCTTGAGCTTTATCGTTATTGCGTAACACAAAATAACCGGGAACTGTACACGATTAAAACGGAATGGGTAATTGTTTGCAATCATCAAATTTCGTAACAGAATAATAGGGACGCCATTTTTTAAATAGATTTTGTGTCATGGAAGTCCAGAAGCACTCGGAGAATCGAGGAATTCAATGGATAGTTGCTAGCGTCTTCTTGCTCCATTACTTGGTTGATAGAAGTATACTCCACTAATTCTCCCTCAACATTAGCAACCATATCCAAGTTGATTCTTGCGGCTCGGTCATTTCGCGGAGTCATCATGGCATTGCTCTTTCACAAAGCCGTGAAGTTCTCACGATTTGTTATTTGCCTGACAGAGGTATTTAACTAAAATATTTTAGTAGTAGTTATGCATTGTCTTGGTTTTATCATTATGTCGTTACTGAATTATGGGCCCAATATTATGCCGTACATGCCGTGCCACGCCCAACGCCATTCTGTCCCAGTGTCTTTATTGATTTTTATTTATTTATTTAAGCCTCAATTTAAGCCCTTTAATAGGTTTACATATTATTATAATAGTTTTAAACATATCTATTGACTTATTTGTGAGTTTCCTTAGTTTAAATTCTTATCAATATATGTTAGTGAGTTAGTTTTAGTTTTTTCCTTGTATAGTCCCATTTCGGGTATAGGCCTCCTCAAAATCTTTCCACGTCAGAGCTGGATGGTAGTGGTCGTAATCCCCACGGGGACCAGCCGGGTTGGGGACGTTGTAGTTTTTATTTTATTGTAGTTCTTATATTTTGTTGTGGCTCCCGTATTTAATTGTTACTTTTTGGTTTTGTTTAACAGGTCGAATGCATTTATCTTGCTGATTTTGGAGTTAGGCGTTTTGATGTTATTGTCGTTTCTCTGTTTTTCTTCTTGATCAGGTGAAGGAGAAGTTCTTTTTCGTTTTTCTGTGTTTTTGTTGCTCTTTATTATTAGCTTGTCATACCTTATAAAGGCAGTATTTCCTTTCTCTTGCTCTTCTTTTTGTTCAGCCTTAAAGTCCTTTCGGAGTTCTAAAACTTCTTTGGGGAAGTCTTCTGTAATGTGCACATTTTTTGGTAATAGTTCAGTTCAGTCTTTATTGATTATTATAAATTAAATACAATATGATCGAACTTCATCATCAATTAGGCATGACTTCAAATAAAACAAAACAATATTGTAATAAAATCAATATATTTATTATTACTAGCAACAAAAACAAAGGACATAATATTATTTACACCAATTAATATCATATTAGCATTCATCATAACTCTCCCAAACTTTGGTACACACGACACTAACCTCTATTTTGATGAGCATAAAGAAACATTTTGAAATTGAAGGAAAAGGCATTTTAGTATGTTGTGGGAGATTTTTTTCAGCGTTTTACAATATATGGGTAATGTCCTTCATTTGAGCTATAAGCGGTTGTTTAACTTGTTCATTCCATCCACTGTTTAAGATCGGTAAGACTGAAGAGAATTGTGGGAGAAACAAGACTCTGGAAGCGAGTGTATATTCTTAGGTAAAAACTTAAAGAGCTCCTATTAGCTGGAGTTATACACAAATTATCGTCACCATAAAATAATCAAAATGAAATGAAAAGTTACCTATTTCATTCTACAACCTTTTATTATGACAGGTTGTTCTAATTTCTCTGCTTAGCTTGGGACTAGATGGCGTTGTGTGTTAGATGTCCAAAATATTTATTATTATTTATTTATTAATTGTTTTAGCAGGTCAGATCAGTGGAAAGATCGTTTTAGAAAAACAATATATAAATGAAAAAAAATACAATTCAAAACCGAGTATCATGTGTACCCAGCTTTATAATCAATAGGAACTCAACTTTGGTGAATTTTAAAATGATTTCAAAGCCGTGACTGAGTTAACAATGTGGCTGCCATATTACTGCATTTCTGTTTTTGAAGTGAAACTTCTAATGCGACTTCCAACAAGGTGGCGTTAAACGTTTAACGGTTGCGTTAAACATTTAACGCCGCCTTGGAGGGGGTATGAAAGCTCTGTTGCACATTACGAAGTTTCACTTCTTCCGCGCGGAGGGACTCCACGCATTTTTTTCCATTAAGTTTTACACTATTAGTAGTTTTAATTTTCCTAATCCATTAGCATTTACCATAGATCTTAATCCATAAAATCCAGATTTAATAAAAAACTCACTAGAAATTAAATCAAACAGATATGCGTCTTTCTACAGAAGTTTGTCTTTCCAAACGATTCTTGTTAAAAACTTCCCTATATAATGATGTTTCCTTGACGAAAAACTTTGTGTAAGTTTAAGTATGACTCAATTCAAATTATATCATTGTCATAACAATATACGCCCATAGGAGGCCCAATGATGCAGAAGCATCACTAGGCCGCCATAGTGTGGGTCACCATGCTGCATTGTTGCATTGTCTGCACGAGCAATGAGTATGGTGACCATCCCTCTTGGATCCTGCTTATGCTTTCCATCCGGCAAAGTAGAGTCATTTTGGCAGGCCCATACATAAATAAACCAGCATTTAATGTATGTAATGCATGTATTCAATTCCAATTTAAAAATACCAATTTTACCATTCCATATTTCTATTACTATTCCAATTCCTGTTTTTAAAACCTTTTTCGTTATGACAATAGATATATCAGTTGCTTTGTCAAAATTAAATACATACTAGGTTTTAACTATTTTTAATATCATATACAAAAGTAGAAAAAAAAGAAAGATACATCATTCCACCAAAGTTGTGTATATATTGACTCATTTAGGCCACGTTCAGATGATGAGCGCTCAACGCGCGTTTTGCTGACGCGTTGAGAGCTCAACATCTGAACGTAGCCTTAGATATGTTCAGTCGGAACGTTCTGACATGTGATATATCTACTAAGACTACAGCCGATGATTGACGCTCATAGACAGTATTGCGCCTGGTGGATTCTTCATATCTTCAAGTTAAAAAATCATTTATACATGAGCCCTTGTGTATCTAATCACTTCAAATAAGTTTTTTTTTTTTTTACTTACAACGCGACAATGCTTCTGAAACGTCAGGCGGCTTGGAAGATAAATATATATTAAAAGACGATAATATAGGTGTGTACGGCTATATGGAGCACATGACCGGATATTATCCGGTTATTTGAAAGACCAACCACACTCATGCACAAAACGTTTGAACTGAACAATGCGATTACATACTTATTAGTAAAAGACAATTCTACAATAACTGCAGTACTCACTAGCGAATGGTATAAAATATATTTGGGATGTGTAGTGTTGCACGACCGCACTTTGATCGGATTCGCTTGCCAGGTTAAAAAACTCGTAAAAAATTGTATCCTATAATCTATTCGAGTCTTAAGAACTACAATCTTTCAAGTGTGGAGTGTATTGAACAATATATGCGTGTACGATCAAGTCTAGACAAAAGGCACTTATCTCGGTCTTGCAACATAACGATCCCTCAGACTAAAAGTTTACACTTTTTTAATAACATAAGGAATAAAACATTCATGTCAAAATATCGTAATCCCAAATCACAGGAACTCTAAAATAATCGAATCACAAAACGATCAGTGTTAAAATTAGTACTAACGTCGGCTCGAAGGACCAAAAGATTTGTCAATAGCTAATTAACACAATTTAGTGTATTTATACATAAAAATCTAAAGTGAAGTACTTCATACTGTTAGATATGACTATTTGTCTAATCTGTTTCGTCTGTTCAGAAACACGAATTTATTGGTGAAAATTTGGATGTGTTACGTTTTGGGATTGTGATATTTAGAAAATAAATCCTTGGTCAAAACCCCGTAATCCTTATCATTGAAAGCGTCCATAGCGCTCTATAAAGCTAAGTTGAACTTCGATACAATATATAAAAAAAATGTTCTGCTATAATTTCTAAGGAGTGTAAAACATTTTATTTAAAATTTCGTATTTCTTTACAATGGTAACATTAAGATTACAGTTAATATGCCATTAGAGGGTAATTAGAGCAATGAATGAAGAGTCTGTTCAGTAAAATAATGATTCTTTTTTTTAACCCAAATAAATAAAAATATATTTCAGCTGCGTCCTCACAAATGATGTGAGAAAATGTGGAAAAAATACTTCTTTCATAAAATTTTAATACGCGACGTTTATAATTTTTAAATATGGCACAATCGATAAATAAACTTTTTTTACATTTCATTTTGTGTCATTATATAGCAAATGTGTTTGAATACACACTTAGATGTGTTCATTTCATATATATATATCTTTGAGTGGATTATAAATAAGTATAATATACCAATTTTAAATAAGTGTTTTATTTTTAACCTGTATCTGAACGTTACTCGCTAGGTATTCACTCTTAATAAATGGGTAATTGTTTAATATTTTGGGTACATTTTTGTTGCATAATAGTATAAGGGATTTCAAACAGTTTTATGACATTCGTGTTGCAATGCATCCTATTATTTTTACAATAATCGTGTATGAATATTAGAAGGCATCACTCGGGTGGTACACCGTATACTTTCGGTTCACAGAGAGTATGCCTATTATAAAAAATATAAATTGATACGAAAACGTCGATCGATGCGAGTATGTACGATCACATCGCTCGCCAGAGAGGAATAAGACGACGACTACGCACCGACCGGAGCGGGAGGGGAAGGGGTTGGTTGAGGGGTTAGAACTCAAAGCAACGGCCCAGGTTGACGTACTTCTTGAGCGCGTAGGGCAGCGGCAGCTCCTTGACGCCGCGCTTCATGAGCACTGAGAGGCGGACGCGTCGTGCGTCCTGGTTGCGGCGCGATGGTTCACCACGACACTCGAGGACCGCCGAGGAGCCCGCACGCCGCTTGCGCCGGGGCCCTGCGCCGGGGGCCCGCGGGGCTCCCGCTCGGGGCCCCGCCCGGGGGCCCGACGCGCCGCGACTGCGCCTCGGCCGTCGTCGACGTACTACTGCACACGCAATACGACACTTGTTATTTCGATCGGTCGCCAGTGCCGACGATGCGTTAGTCTCGTACCTACTTCACATCGACAGTGCTAGACATAGGCCTATCCTTAGACAGAAGGTTTTGGACTACTAAATTTAATTATTTATATGATTTTGGTTAGTAGAAGTTGAATAATTCGATAGTAAAAGTATTCGATTCTAAAGAGCCGACTAAGGAAGTGAACTACGCAGGTCAACATCACTGCAAAGAGAAGATAAACGTTAAAACAAACCCTATACCGACCATTCTGATATAGTAATACGACTTCCTTTCTAAGGAGCGGCCAATGTATAAATAATTAATTCCTCAACAGCCTTTTAAAAAAGACTGTTGATGAATTAATTATTTTATCTACACCCATGCTATAAATCCTCTATAAAAGTTTCTGAAACAGCTAGCTTATTGCCAACATTAAACATCCTGTGTCATAATAACCATTATATCAACCAAAGTTATTGGTTATATTATTATATATATTATCAAACCGAGTGTTATAATGTTGTACTAAATTTTATAATGCAACTTTCAAAAAAAGAACAGCTTTTAACTACCACAGCACCATATTTAAAAAAAGAACTGTTATTCGAATTCACGTCGTATACCGCCATTTTTGTTTGTCATTTAGCTAGCTGTTTCAGAACTTTTTATAGAGGATTCATATCATGTGGGTAGTCTTGTATGCAACTGTACATAATTAGGTATGAAAACACTAATGTGATACTATTATCACACTCGACATCGCCTCGTGTGACAAATCCACATTCGTGTTTAAATACCCCTTATTATACAAAAGTTGCATAAATAACTATACAAAAGTTCATTGGTACCTAAATAAATATTGAAGGTCAGAATAATTTTACTCACATTTAACAGTCTCAGTCTCAGGAACGCTATCCGACCGTCCCGTTTCCACGTCCGATTCGTCTCCTTCGTTCGACTCGGTCTTGATGGGCGACGAGCCGCTCGACGTGGTCGTCCCCTCCCCGATGCCGCTGTCCAACTTCTTTCTCTTTCCTTTCGAAATCTCAGTCTTGTCCTCATCGCTCGAAGTCTCTCTTTTCGTTTCGGAGTTACTCTCCCAGTTCATGTCAGAGCGAGAAGTGCTGGGCCTTTCCTTACCTAAATAAATTTCGACTTCGGTCGGTACACCTCTCATACTCGTCCTACTACTAGTTTCTCCACTATTATCGGGTGTTTCGGTGTCGTTGGAGCAGCTTGCGTCGGGGCAGCGACTGGACCCGGCGTTCCTTGTCGAGTTGTCTTGGATCTCAAAGGTGATGAGGCTGTGTGCGCGGATAACATTACCGCGTACTTCGTACCGGGCCTGATTAGGCTCTTCATCGTTTATCGGTGGCTCCGAGGATGATCTTCTGTCGTCGTGTTGTTCCTCCAAACTGTCCGATCTATCGATAGGATCTGATCTCTCTGTTCTGTCTTCGCAGTCGGGTCTGTGGGGTCGTTCGGGTCTATGGGGACGTTCAGGTCTGTGCGGACGTTCAGTTCTGTGTGAACGTTCAGGTCTGTGGGGTCGTTCAGGTCTATGGGGTCTTTCTGATCCATCGGGTGGAGACGGCCTGCTGGGTCTGTTTGAATCATCGTCATCGTCGTCGTTGTCACCACCACCTCCGTCGTCTTGTTCGTCGGACGAAGATGAAGTCGGTGAGTCAAGAGAATCGAAGCGGAGCGCTCCGGCCACGCGGTTCTGTCCCATACTGAGCACGAGGCTAAGTAGTGCATTCATTTCATTTGCACCATTCATATCGTCGAGATCATGAAGCGCATTGAGACCCTCTGAAAATAATAGTTGAAAACCCAGTTTTATTATATAAAAAATACACAACAGCTTTATAGGTAGTACACACTTAGAAGACATAGAAATCCAAATTAGGAGGAAAAATTCAAAATCAGCTCCAGGGCCTGATGGTATACCATATATATAAAAAATGACCATCAGTGCGTAAACCCATTCTAAGTATATTCGGCAAGATCTGGTCGGACAAGGAAATACTAGCAACCTTTGGTAAAGCTAATTTTGTCCTCATTCCTAAGAAAAGTGAAGTAGTAGATCCCAGGGACACTAGACCCTGAGCCCTAACCAATACAATTACTAAAATATTTTTCTTCTGTCTTTAATTAAAAATAATACAGTTTATGTCCAACAATAATTACTGCAGACCAAATTACCAGAAAGGGTTCATGCCCGGAATCTCTGGATGTCTGGAACATAACTCATTACTTGCGGAAAGTCTCAAAGATGCTAGGAAAAATAAAAGGCAAATTACTGTCTGTTGGATAGATTTAGAAAATGCCAGTAGTACAGCACGATCTTATGTTATTTGCCTTGAAATGGTATAACTTCCCGCCAACAGTTTGTGAAATAACTGCATCATACTACAGTAAATTAAAATTTGTAATCACAACAAAAGAGGGACATACGAAACCCCTCGAATACAGAGTAGGGTTGTTCCAAGGTTGCTGCTTATCGCCAGTAGTATTTAATACAGTTATAAATATATTAATAGATAATATCGCCACATGCGAAAAGAGGTGGGGCTATCGGTTTAAGGTCAATGGAAAATATACGGAATCCATCTTATAGGTGGTCCACACTACAACGATATATCGTAGCGATTTAACTGTGCAGTACGTTTGTGCAGTTTTATCGTACGTGTGGACGGAAATTGGCTCAGATTTTTTGGTTGGTGCAAACGATCGGAGGCATGAGCAAAAGTCATTCGATAAATCGTTGTCGATTTAACTGCACAGTTCGTCTGTGCAGTTATCGGTAGCGTGTGGACGGAAGTCGGTGCAATCGCTCAGTTCGTTCACAAATCTTGCTGTAAGCGGACGCGTTCGCGCACGTCAGTCAACTTATTTCATTCAGACTTCCTCGGTGGCGCAGCGGTAGCGTATGCGACTGCTGTGCTTGGGGTCTCGGGTTCGATTCCCGGGTCGGACCAAATGTTTGTATGAGCTGCAAACATTTGTTTCGGAGTTTGGGTGTTTTCTATGTATAATATGTATGTATTTACAAAAAAAAAGTATATAATATTTATTTGTATAAGTTGTCTAGTAACCCATAATATAAGCTCTACTTAGTTTGGGACTAGATGGCGTTGTGTGTTAAATGTCCGAAATATGTATTTATTTATTATTTATTTAATAAATTTACGTGAGACTAGCTGAACCCCGCGGTATTACCCGCGGTCATTGTCGTACCGCTGTTAACGCCGCGGGGCGAAGTTAGTTTAAGAAAAGTAAGTTAGCCTAAGTTATCCCTTATATTATCAGCTACCTATCAGTGAAAGTCCTATCAAAATCAGTCCAGCCGTTCCAGAGATTAGCTGGAACTAACAGACAGACAGACAAAAATTGTAAATGTTATTTTGGTATAATATATGTACCCTATATACATACATCATATGCATTTAGCAAAAAGCGGTTATTTTAATATTACAAACAGACACTCCAATTTATTTGTATGTTATAGAAGTATGACTTTCTTTTAAGAAGCCACTCCTTACACCACACACTATGTGATTTTCTTCTCTTTTTAACCGACTTCAAAAAAGGAGGAGGTTCTCAATTCGACCGTATTTTTTTTATGTATGTTCGCGTATAACTTCGTCGTTTATGAACCGATTTTGATGATTCTTTTTTTAATGGAAAGGAGACATCCCAACGGTAGTACCATGATAAGGACATTAAGATTTGATTATGGCATCCAAGAGAAATCGAGTCGAACTTTGAAGTCGGTTTTTGTTTTTGTTAAAATTTTACTTGTTGTACAAATAAATGAGCATTTCAGAAATCTAACACACAACGCCATCTAGTCTCAAACTAAGCAGCGCTTGTATTATGGGTACTAGACAACTGATACAAATACATGTGTATACTATTTTCTGTAAATAGATACATATTACACATAGAAAACACCCAAACTCCGAAACAAATATTTGCAGATCATACAAACATTTGGTCCGACCCGAGAATCGAACCCGAGACCTTAAGCACAGCAGTCGTATACGCTACCACTGCGCCACCGAGGCATGTTATCGCAAGCGCGTCACCGTCTTCCATCGCGGACGACATGTTTATAGTCTGAGCTTCTGCAGAGAACTGACGATCGATGCAGATATCGTTGACGTGTGGACGCTCTATGGACGTACGATAACTGTACAGTCGAACTGTGCAGTCACATCGCAACGATAAATCGTAGTAGTGTATACCGACCATTAGCGTTCGCAGACGACCTTGCGATCATTACACGTAATCCAAAGCAGTGCCAAGAACTACAGTGAAATTAGTCTCGAGAATTTTTTGCATATGTAGTGGTGTGTATATTACTCAGATCTTAGAGCGCGTTTCCACTATATCGTTCTGGCCTATACAAAAATGTTTCGATATCCTAACATTACTATTTAATTTTATACTTATCCCTAGCAACACTCTGATTTTTGTTTTCAATAAAAACAAGTTTTTATTTTAAAGAAAAAGGTTTTGACTTTATAAAAAAAAAGGTGTGTGTGCGATTCACACACGATAGAAGTGAAACTTCAAAGAGGAGAGACCGATATATATTTTTTTTTTTTCCTTTCATCTAGGTTTTTAAAACTCCGGGGCTCTACGGGGGGGTCAAAATTTTTGTTATTTTTGGCCTAGGACGCACCGTTTCCGAGATATTTCAATCTAAAGCAAAAAATCGTCACTTGATAGTGGAAAGTGGAAACACGCACAAAACCAGAATAAACCAGTTTACGCTGTCCGCAGGTGCCACGTGCAGTCCAGCGTCAGTCGCTTGGTACTGTTAGAACATAAAGCACACATTTCATTCAAAAATTATAATTATTACGTTAATTGTTAAATTTTGTATTTGTTGATTGTTGTTATTGTTTGTTATTATTGTTATAATATTTGTTGAAGTGTTTAATTTGTGTGTAAGTGTTGTAACTTTATATTGTTAATTCAAAATGGCGCCAGTGTTAAAACATGGTCGAGGCAAGCCTTTGACTTCTCAAACTAAAGAAGTTTTGTACTGTTTGTACAAATATTTCGAAAATGAGTGTAATAACAACCCGAGCAGTATTATGACCCCCACTCAATTAGTTGCTAAATCAACAGGAATTTCAATAGCATCCGTCAGAAAGTTAGTATCAGAAAGCAAATGTCGTCCTTCAGATCAGGAAGTAACATTTAAATCTCCTAAAAAGAAACCGAATCGTAAACCTACAATAGTAATCGATAACTTTGATCAGCAAGTTATCAGAAGAACAATTCATGACTTCCACATCACAAATAAAGAAGTTCCTGTTGTGATTTTATTATTCATAGGTCCGATGAAATAAATGATTGCTATAATATTCCTTGCTTTATTGTTAAACAGTTTAGACCACCTCTTACAGTAGAATTCGACATTGGCGGTTGTTGACAGATAAGAAAAAGGCTGTCTCACCACAGACAAAAGGCATAGATAATATTTAGTTAATATTACAACAGTTCCCACTTTGAAAACTTTGCACGCAAAATTGAAAGAAGATATCGATTATAAAGGTTGTGTCAGCACGTTACGAAAACACGTCATGTCATTAGGTTTTAATTGGTAGCAAACAGAAGATAACCGGAAACTTCTTATGGAAAAACACGAAATTAGATACTTGCGAATTAATTATTTGATGAAAATTGCTGAATATCGTGAACAACGCCGACCAATTGTTTACCCCGACGAAACATATATACATACATCACATACCCTCTCGAAATCTTGGTCAGATGGAAGCACTTCAGGTTTGAAGCAACATATATATCGAAAGGCAACCGCTTAATCATTGTTCATGCCGGTGGTATGGATGGCTTTATACCAAATGCATTGCTTATGTTTAAAGCCAACCAAAAAGTGGAGATTACCACGACAATATGAACT
Organism: Diaphora mendica; assembly: GCA_949125395.1. NCBI lineage: Eukaryota > Metazoa > Arthropoda > Insecta > Lepidoptera > Erebidae > Diaphora > Diaphora mendica. Next base: position 28,711,217 of record OX421318.1, on the reverse strand, counting down.
ATGACAATTATTCAAGGTGGATTCAAACTCAATTAATACCCAACTTACAACCAAATAGTGTTGTTGTTGTTGACAACGCACCATATCATAACTCAATACAAAAACCTGCACCGAATAGTAATTCTAGAAAACAGCAAATGATTGACTGGCTGACATTGCGAAACATTGAGCATTCATCCACGTTGCTTAAGCCTCAATTATATGAACTGATTCTGCAAAACAAGGCGAGATTTGTAGAGTACAAGATAGACGAAATATTACGACAGCACGGTCATACTGTGCTGCGTTTACCACTATACCATCCGGAGTTTAATCCTATAGAAAATATATGGGGGATAGTGAAAACATATGTCGCAAAAAAGAATGTCGCAATGAATATGAAGGTTATAATGTCATTAGCTGAAGAAAAAATGAACGCCATAACTGTAGAGGAATGGAGAAAAGTTTGTCTGCATGCTATTGAGGAGGAAAACAAATATCAGGGTAGAGACGCAGCTTTAGACACAATATCAGAACGAATCATAATTAATTTAAATAATTCATCTGATGAAAGCGAGGATGGGGATGATTGTGATATGCCTGGGGTTGATGAATTATTAGAATAAAACATTTATGGCCGGAGAACACCTAATTCATACACGTCTTCACTGAAGTGAAAACCGGCATTCACTGCTTGTAATGTTTGGAACTGGCTTGTCTGCCTCATACAGTTCCATAGATTACAATGCAGTGGATACACATTTTCACGTCCGTATTAGTACGTAGTGCGTATGCGTAGACGTGTACGCATTTGGTGTGCTCCAGCCACAAACGTATATTACCTTTAAAAAAATAAAAACTAAAAATAAAATGTTGTTTTTTTTTTATTTGCTGACCATACACTACTACAAACGCAAAAATTTATACAAGCTAATTTACCTGTACTGCGTAAGGTAGATGACTTCTGTACCTGGACGGAGGGAATGAGGACAAAACCTAGCAAATGCTATTGCCTTTGTCTGGGCCGGCGAGGCACCAGGTATACCTCTTATGACCCCGGGATTACTATTGGTGGGGAAAGTGTTTCAATAATATCAGAAACCATGCCCTTTAAATTCCTTGGAAGAAAGATAGACTACAAAGGTCGTACTCCATCTATAAACGTAATAGTCGATGACTTTGTAAAAGACATTGACAAGGTAGACCAACAGCCAATTAGTAACGTAAAAAAGCTTGGATTTACGACAACTACTTAACATCACGTCTCAACTATCCGTTTCTAGTATATGATATATCATATACTAGAACCAGAACCACATAAGAACACTGGACGCGAAAGCCACTAAGACATTGAAGTCGTGGCTCGGGCTAGCACCATCTGCAGACCCGTCAACGCTGTACAGGAGCTCGAATAATTTTGGAATGTAATTAAAAAAACCTTCGGAACTCTACAAACACCTAAGAGGTACCAAAATGCATGTCTTGTCAAAATCCCAAGACAAAATCGTTAGATCCCTTCCAAAAGACAAAAGTTCATCAGAGCTAGAGTCACGGCTCCAATTCCACAAAAAAATCATGGTGGGTACGCAGTCCTGTAGAGTTGGATTGGGAAATGCTAGAAGACAGACCGACAAAGAGATAACAAAATCTTTCATACAACAAGATGAAAACGAGACCTACAAGGTGCACGCAATGAATCTAGAAATGCAGAATGAATGGTTAACTCTAGGAGAATTTTGTATCCCACCAGCTTTGAAATGGCGTACACTTTTATATGATTGGTCACCCGCCCTGTTAAAATTCTACCTCAACGCCTTTCAATTAACTCTCCCCGATCAAAGCAACCTAGTAAGGTGGGGAAAAGCTACAGAAAAGGCTTGTACGATGTGCAATGCGGCAATAGGTACAGCCAGGCACTTACTGACAGGTTGTAAGGCGCTATTAGACCGGGGTCATTATTCACGTCGCCATGATAGGGTATTACTCATCATACGCGAAGCTATGAGTTTATCACTGGCGAGAGCGAAAAAAGGAATAACAACAAACATAAAAACTAACATCGCGTTTGTAAAGGAAGGCTCAACAAAAAAGACTTCACTCACACAAAAGCCGTACTCAATTATAAATACCGCCAGTGACTGGACATTATTAGTGGACACGTATGAAAATCACTACAGAATACCGGAGGATATCTGTGCTTCGGCGTCCAGACCGGACATATTTCTTTATGCAATGTCAATTAAGCGTGTAGTACTAGTAGAACTCACAGTGCCGTGGGAAACGAACATCCCTAAAGACCACGCTTTAAAAAGAAACAAGTACTTTGACTTAACCAACGAAATAACTAAAAATGGTTATGTTGTTGCGCTGTATGCCGTGGAAGTGGGTGCGAGGGGTATACCAGCTAAATCCCTCTATAACCTGCTTAAAGACCTTGGATTGCCAAGAGCTTCAGTAAGCTCTTTTCTTGAACGAATATCCAAAGCGGCATTGCTAGGCTCACTTCAAATATGGTTAGGTAGAGGGGGTAACACGGCGGACAGTGGAGGTGAGCGTTGACGCGTCGTAAGGAGTGCTCCTTAAACCTAAACCTGGGTCGCAATTCCCAGGCACTGTCGAAGTCCCATGTGTTGCCCCCATCTATCACGCGATGGACCCGGCACCCGCACGGTGAATCCATGGAACGCTAAGAAATAGGTCTAACCGCGATGGGCATAAAATACTGTGAGACCGTGTAGATTGAAGTTTAATTAAGCACTTAACTACTTCTCATTTGTGTTCAAACGATTAACTCACCGACATCGCTGTCGTCCTCGAGGGGAATGCATATTCGTGTGGGGCAGGAGTTACCAGCCTTCGGTGATGTGCGGGGAGGTTCGCGCAGCTGCGGGTTGCGGGACAGGTGCGCCTCACGCATGCTCTTGCGGACCACCGCACGACACAGGACCTGGAGACTGGAAGGACACTGGTCCTCTGTTGGAACACCATCATTTTGCATTAGTATTCAGATTTTAAATGGTAAATTAAATATAAATGAATCGTGAAGCAAATCGATTTTATTAAATGTTCTTAACTTACGCATACGCAAGCACGCACGCTCACAAGCGCGCACGTAGGTACGTACACGTACGTACGTACGTCATTGGACAAAACAGTTTTCTAACAACAAATGCGATAACTTATTGCAAAAATAAAACAAATCAATTTTGCAGCATATCACATAATTTTTTCTTACGAATAAAACATTTCAACATTTTAACTTTCACACCCAATATACACACATCAAAAGTGTCTAGGGATCAACATATGTGTCTAGGGATCAACATATGTGTCTATGGATCAACATATATCTTTGCAATAACTTTTCTCCTGATTGATATTAATTAAAATTTTCTTTAAGGATTCATCAAATAAAGTGTTTTCGTTTGTCACAGTAACGATAAACCAAGTCACCTTTGCATTAATAAAGAAATTTGCCATTTTCCTAATAAAAGGATTTTTGACATTTGAACCACTAACATTAAAGTTCGAAAAAAAGACTGAAATAACAGTTTTCTTTAAAATTTTATTAGGTAACTTAAACAATTAATAATCCGTGTTTCTACCGCGAACACTAACACAAGAACATCGGTTTGGCATACTCAAAATGAGTTCATCCAAATCACGCTGTGGAATGGCCGCCCATGTTCGTTGCAACAACAAAAAAAGGTCTTCTTGCGACTGGATACCCTCCATATTCGGCAGAGCTCTTCTCTGTAGCATATCCCATGCATGCTCAATCGGGTTCAAGTCTGGCAACTGAGCAGGCCAGGGCCAAAGCCACATCTAAATCTCAAGAAATCCGCATAAAAATGCTTGATCCCTAGACACTTTTGATGTGTGTATATTTATTATAGCTTATAATTATATGAATTATATCAATTATGTATTCGTAAAGAAATTACCACGCTCACGTAAGGTACCTCTGGCCTTGGTCACAAGCTGATCAGCTCCGGACGATCTATGATCATGCTCAGCACGAGCCGGTCGAAAGATTAAAAAATTCAAATGATAAATAATATCTATATGATCGCATAAATTTCTGTATGTAAACATAATTATAAATGTCCTATCGTTTTTCCACTACACCGAACGATAACATAAGCAAAAAACGAAAACAAATATCGTTTCTGGAGTTACAAGACAGTACGATTGCCTACCTGTCGGTTCGCTTACCGAACCGCATTATCATGTACTGATGAAGAATCTGTCGCTGCATGAAAATGGCTCCACCCGGAGGGCAGCGACCTTCCCCGACACCGTCCCTAAAGCTGACACACTCAAAGCCCGAATGCTGTGAGCTGTACCAATACTGAAATAAACTATTTCACCTAACCTGGAAATCAGTCTTTATTTATTTCGAAATAAGACGCTTTTTATAATTTCTTAAAACTTTAACTAATATTAAATTTGACTTTCAATCTGATGTGTAGTGTATGCGTCTACCAAACCTCATTTTATTTTTAATGCTGTCAACTGTAATCTTTCAGCCAACTGTTATCCAGAAATAAAAACCATCGATGGATTTAAAAAAATCAGTTTACTATTTTCTGTTCGTTGCAGACCGTAAGTGGCACATCTCCATTTTTTGTCACAATTTGTACTGAAAACTTTGTTTAGATGAGAGTTAGGTTTATGAAAAATTTGTTTTTATACCAGTCCGCTCATTACATTTCTTTTTTTTTTTTTAAAGTAAATAAATAAATAATAAATATTTTCGGACATCTAACACACAACGCCATCTAGTCGCAAGCTAAGCAGAGCTTGTGTTATGGGTACTAGACAACTGATACAAATACATATATACTTTTTTTTTGTAAATACATACTTATTATACATAGAACACACCCAAACTCCGAAACAAATATTTGTAGATCATACAAACATTTGGTCCGACCCGGGAATCGAACCCGAGACCTCATGATCACCAGTCGCACACGCCAACCGCGAGACCAACGAGGCAGTAACATAAAGACAACACTAAAATTTTCAATGAGAAACATGACTAGTTAAAAAAATATTGCTATCAACCGTTAGAAAATAGCGAGAACTTACCAAGTCTGATTGGATTTGAAGCCTCCTGTTCATAGGGCAGCTTTAGGGTTGAGAACGATACGTTGAGCAAGTCGCGCGTCGACCACTCCCGCCAGGTGAAGCGTTTAATTTGCACCAACTTGTTATCCAGTGGCATCACTAACACTCCACCATCCTAGAAACGTTAGAAAACATCCCATTAAATTAAAATTCGCTTTACTAGAACAATAGTTTATAATAATATATTGTTTTAAACTTTCATGATCAGTAACATTAAGCTGTTGCAGTTACTCCGTGATCATGGCGCTTGCAACAGCGCCGAAATATCGGATACTCACTAACAAAAAGGTACTAGTTTATAATAGTTATGGGTAGTGGAGGTGAAAGCAAGTAACCTACACAAATAAATAAAATTGAAATGTCGGTTTGTAATTTCAAATTATATTTTTTTCACTAAATGCATATAATATGGTACTCACACCAAAAATATTTTTACTAGCTGAGCCCCGCGGTACAACAACAAAGCGGGTAACGCCGCAGGGCAAAGGAATTTTAAAAAAGTAGCCTTAAAAAAATTACTCCTTATATCGTTAGCTATCTGCCAGTGAAAGTCCCGTCAAAATCGGTCCAGCCGTTCCAGAGATTAGACAGAACAAAGGGACCAAAAATCGCAAAAAAAATGGTATAAATACCGTGTGTGGTTATTTAATATTACAAACAGACACCCCAATTTTATTTGTTAGTATAGATAGAGTTTAGTTTTTTGTCTGTCTGTTTGTTCCGGCTAATATCTCTAACGACTGGACCGTTTCTGAAGGGACTTTCACTAGCAGATACTTCATGTTATAAGGAGAAACTTAAGCTATTTTTAATTTATACTAGCTCGTATAGATTAAAAGTAGCTTAGTAGTAGTAGTAGGTATTATTCGCCGCTCGCGGTTGTTGATATAAAGGTAAAACAATAACCGCGGGTAACACCACTAGACGCAGCTAGTTTATGAATAAACATAAAAAAACGGGATCTATCTACATATATACATTTTTAGATTGGAGATGGAGATTCAAAATCAAAATCTTTATTGCTAAGTGTAGGTACATTTTGTGATCTTATATTAGGTCTTTACCTATGAAATTGCCGTTCTTCAGTACTGGTCATTTCAAATAAAAAAAAGTTTGTAATGGCTCTGTATTCTAAATTCAAATTAATTTTGTTTTAAAACCATGACATTCTATTTACAAACTCAGTCTTTTGTTTTTTGATTAGCGTTGTATTTTCATTACATTTGAACATTTTTCGTCGTGGATACTTTAAAAATTCGTGTAATTATGGAATATAAGTTCCGTCGTGGCACCAACGCGACACAAACGGCACGTAACATCAAAAACGTTTAAGGAGAGAACTGTACAAACGAACGCACAACCCGTTATTGGTTTTCCCGGTTCCGTTCGAAATTTTGACTTGAAAAATGAAGCTCGTGGTCGTCCGGAGACTTGTGATTGTTAACCAATAACAATAATGAATTAAAGGCGATTGTGGAAGCTGACGAAACTCAATCTACAACTGAGCTAGCAGCAGCTTTTAATGTAAGCATCAAAACAATATTGATCCATTTGCGACAAATTGGCAAGGTAAAAAAGCTTGATAGATAGGTGCCCCACGACCTTAATGATCGCCAGCGCAACGTACGCGTCGAGACCTGACTTGCGCTGCTCAACAGGCAAAGAAATGAAGGAATTTTGAAACGAATTGTTACGTGCGACGAAAAATGGATTCTGTTCGACAATCGAAAGCGCTCAGCAAGTTGGTTAGACCCTGGTTCAGCACCAAAGCAATGCCCTAAACCAAAAATGACCCCTAAAAAGGTGATGGTCACTGTTTGGTGGTCTAGTGCGGGTGTGATTCACCACAGCTTTTTACATAACGACATGAGCATTAATGCAGATGTGTACTGTGAAGAACTGGAGAGAATGATGGAGAAGCTTGCACATCTGCAACCAGCTTTGGTCAATCGGTCGTCCCCACTGCTCCTTCACGACAACGCGCGACCCCATACTGCGCAACAGACAGTCTTCAAGCTGCAAGAGCTGGGGTTGGAAGCTCTTCCTCATCCGCCATACTCACCAGACCTTGCACCTACCGACTATTACTTTTTCCAAAATTTAGACAACTTTTTAGTGGGTAAAAAACTCAATTCCCGAGAGGCAGTACAAAATGCCTTTGAAGAGTTTGTTGCCTCCCGTCCAGCTGATTTTTACAAGAAGTGCATCAATAAACTGCCAATGCGTTGGCAAAGATGCGTCGATTGCATGGGTGATTACTTCGAATAACAGAAATAAAAAAGTTTGAAAAAATAAGTACTTTCACTTATCGCATACAAAACGGCAATTTCATAGGTACAGACCTACTATTTGTGATCTGTTCTCTAAATATGATTTCAGTTTTAGTTGTATGTGTATTTAATAAATTAAAATGAATCTTGAAATGTATTGCTAAGCGCAAAAAATCCGAGAACGGCTCGATCACTTCTGCTAATTTTTTAACAATTTATGGAGAGCAAAAACGTAAAAATGCGGGAAAAATATTTTTTTTTATGGTATATGGGGCAAACGAGCAGACGTATCACCTGATAGTAAGCGATTACCGCCGTACATGGTCACCCGCAACACCAGAGGCGTCGCGGCGGAGGAATGATGGGAGGGGTTGGGGTATGGGCCTCCGGTATCCTCACTCACTCGGTGAGCGCTATTTCACACCGGTTTTCTGTGAGGCCGTGGTATCACTCCGGTCTAGTTCATGCCGAAGCGTGGCTGTCCCACAGTGGTAAGTTACACAAAACACATAATTCTCATACACACCTTAAGAAGTTGTTTGAAATAATCGAGGAACTCCGCCGGACACCCTGCTCCACAGTAGACACGGTCGTATTGAGGTTGCTGAGCCGCAAAACAAAAAGCGTTACCTAATAATAGAAATGTTGTTGTAAAAATTATAATAAACATTACGTAATTACATTTAATCGGTAATCCTACTAAGATTATCACACTTCACATCACACTAATATATAAAGGCGAAAGTTTGTGTGTATGTTTGTTACTTCTTCACGCAAAAACTACTAAACGGATTTGGATGAAACTTTTCAGTAATATAGCTTACTAGCCGACCCACGCAACCTCGTTTGCGTCTCCTATTGCCCGTAGCGTGATGATTTTCCCCCGTTTTTGAAACATTTTTTATTGGTGCTCCGCTCCTATCGGTCGTAGCGCTTTATATAATAGTATAGATACATCAGAATAACACATAGGCTACTTTTTGCCGCGATAACCGACATACACGCGGGCGGAGCCGCGGGTAACAGATAGTAATATTATAAACGCGAAAGTTTGTAAGTACGGATGGATGGATGGATGGATGTTTGTTATTCTTTCACGCAAAAACTACTGAACAGATTTGGATGAAACTTTGCAGTAATATAGCTTATACATCAGAATAACATATAGGCTACTACATATTTGCCGCAATAACCGACATATACGCGGGCGGAGCCGCGGGCAACCACTAGTTAATTATAAATAGTTATTTAAGAAGTTTAAATTTAAAGAATAGTCTTTCCACGTAAAAAAAGTTTTATTTATCACAAAGGCCCTTTCAGAGTGTTTTTTTAAATTTCGGGGTTTATTTTAAACGATGAAAGACGTTTTAACATAAAGGCCGGCTCGATCGGCCCATTAGTGACGCCCCTAAAGGAGGTCTTTAGGAAACATAACCGTGGGAGAGCCACGCTTCGGCATGAATGGGCCGGCTCGACCGGAGTGATACCACGGCCTCACAGAAAACCGGTGTGAAATAGTGCTTGCGCTGTGTTTCACCGAGTGAGTGAGGATACCGGAGGCCCATACCCCAACCCCTTCCCCTATCTCCCCCCCCCCATCCCCCAAAGGCCGGTAACGCACTTGTGACGCCTCTGGTGTTGCGGGTGTCCATGGGCGGCGGTAATCGCTTACCATCAGGCGATTCGTCTGCTCGTTTGCCGGTCTATTCCATAAAAAAAAAAAAAAAAAAAAAAACATGACTCAAAGGATGACAATGCACTTATGATTAGGCGGCAAAAACTTAACTGTCATCGTCTCGTTCCGAGTAACCTTTTTAATCTAAATTAGTAGCCAAATGAAAACTCCCTCCAAATGATGCAAAAAATCAGCCAAGTGCGAGTCGGACTCGCGCAGGAAGGGTTCCGTATCATTATCTATACTTTTCAAGCGCGTATCTGTTGCCATTATCAATATCGAGCAAAAACGAGCAAAAGAATCACGTTTGTTGTATGGGAGCCCTCCTAAATATTTATTTTATTCTGTTTTTTTAGTATTTTTTGTTATAGCAGCAACAGAAATACATCATCTCTGAAAATTTCAACTGTCTAACTATCACGGTTCATGAGATACAGCCTGGTGATTGACGGACTGACGGACGGACAGACAGACAGACATACAGACAGCAAAGTCTTAGTAATTGGCTCCCATTTTACCCTTTGGGTACGGAACCCTAAAAAAGAATCTGTAAACTGAAGACCTTGTTTATATACATAATGTATTAGAATTATTGTCAAAGATTATAAAAAAAAACTCAAAACTAAAACCCAACTTTAAACCTTTTACTTTTTTTTTATTTAAAACAAAATATATATGTGGTGCCGTCATTAATATATAATATATATATATATATATTTGAAATCTACAAGCAACGCCCTTTCCAATGATACCAAACACGGCATATTTATCTCAAATTTATTTTTTAATACAGTACTTTATGTCGGCTAGAGGGCGCCACATAGATTCAGTCACACGTCATATAGCCTATAACCAGCGGACGATCAAGACGCTTCTAACGATACCTCATTTGTCTAGTTCTAATAAGTTAAGGAGCTATGAGGGAACAAATGAATGAACATACATAAATAACCTGTCAAAATCATAACCCTCCTTTGGCTTTGCCGTAGTCGGGTAAAAATGGCAAAGAGAGAAAAATGTTCTTAGGTTACTTACTTACCACTGTAAAATTTAGGCACACAGAAATCAAAATCATCCAAAATTGGTGAGTTTTCAATGAACTGTCCAAGTTTCTTCTCAGAATATGTCAGCACCTCTGGATGAACTTCTAAGCCATGGTTGATGCCACTTGATCCGATGAGTAGCCCTATAAGGGTGCTCAGATAACCTGTGCCAGATCCCACATTGAGAAATGAGAGCCCCGGCCTTAACTCAAGTGCTTCGACCACCTCACTAAGGGAGAGAAAAAAATTGATACAATATGAACATTGCAGCTAATTTTAAGTTATATTAACAAACATTCAAAAAGTTTTTTTTTAACGCTGTCTAGTCCAAAGCTAAGCAGAGCTCTTATTATGGGTACTAATATAAATACATATATACTTTTTTTATAAATACATACATATTATACCTACATAGAAAATACCCAAACTCCGAAACAAATATTTGCAGATCATACAAACATTTGGTCCGACTCGTGAATTATTGTATGAGCACCTTGTCGATTATGATTATTTTCTTTGATAGTGACCTGATGATTTGCTGTGCAGCCTGAGTACGCAGCTCAACTATGGTTGAATAGGTAGATGGCCGATCCATGCGTCTTACTTTATTTTACATTTGTGACATTTATTGATTATTTTATATTTGGACATATTACATCTTTTTTAATTTGACTGTGAGTAAAAGTGCTATTTGGATTTTATTTTCCATAAGTGGACCTCACAATATAACAATCCAACGTCACAATATAACAATGTAAAAATCTTGCAGCTATCAGTAAGAACGGCGCATGATTGGTTAGCTCATGGCTGTGCAGCAATGACTCCAAACCTTTTATTTTGTTTTCTTTGGTCGACTTCGTTCTCATTCAAGTCTCTTAGTGAAAAAAATATTGTAAACCGTATTATTATTTTTTAAAAAGGAGCAACAATGGAGTTTCTTGCCAGATTCTTCTCCATGAAGGGTAGGCTGCACTTGGAACTGGCGACTAGAATCACTCGATTTTTTAATATTAAATATTGACTATTCATAAGTGCCTGTAAAATAAGTGCCTATATGAATAAAATCTTTTTGAGTTTGAGTTTGAATCGAACCCGAGACCTCAAGCACAGCAGTCGCATACGCAATCACTGCGCCAACGAGGCAGTCAAGGCAAGTAAAATGCATTTACTCTATTACTAATACTTTATTTTCTTCTGAGAATTCTGAGATTAGCACGCACAAACGCACAGACACAAATTCTAAAAATCATTGTTTTGGGTTCTATATAGATCCCCTATAATAGTTTTCCTGATATATCCTTATTCTATGATTATTGCATTTTAAAAATGTTTGTTCAGAAGAAAATAATTTGTGAAGTTTATTAGGTATTACATATAAATAGCAAACACTCCTAACAAAAACTTAATTTAAAACAATAACAACTAGTTGAGTGGAAGTCAGTGCTTGCAGGTACTGTGTAATTGAAGTGTTGTCGACTGACTCACCAATCGCTTGCTTGAATGGTGCTGCCACAATCCCCGCATCCCGCTAACAACCAAAGAGACCTGAAAAACTACTACTGCGCATCTAACAAATCTGGCCAAGTTACATGCCGGTCTCTATAATATTTGGATAATGCTCTTTGATATGTTTTTGTGAGGGGATGCAATTTCCTTTGGCTATAAGGTCACCCCTAACACAAAACCATTTGCTACTCTCCTTGAAATTAACACTTTTATTCACTGCAGTACACTTGTTTCTATAACACCTAATCATACAAATAATACATACTGTATTAAATGGTAATCAAGAAAATGGGGTCCGAAACTACTACATACAGTGTGTTATTTTTTTCATAAAATCGCCCAGAGAAAGGAGCTGTCGAATCTAGCTGTCAATGTTGATGTGCTTATGTGTAACATAGTGACCCTATGAACCAGCTATAGTAATTCATACACTGTATAAGACACTCACCTGTATATACATGGTGCAGACATATGCAAATACCCGTTCCGCCACGCCAGATCCTTGTAAGCACGGTCTCTGGACTCGGGTGTCATGTATTCAGCTCTGTCGAGAGCTCGGAACACGCGCTCTACCTGTCGCGTGCGGATGTAGTTCCCGCCCATGAGATTGTCGATCAGCTCATCATTATCACGTCCAGAGCTCACCGCACCACCCATATTGTTTGTTTTTCTCCACTTATCCTTTTCTACTCTCCTAAACACACCGCCTCAGCTGATTGAAATTGTGACGTCACAATTGTTTTTCAACACATTTTTCACACGACAACTCGTAATTATCTATTTTGTTCAACAACAAGCGATTTTAGCACCATTGGATCAACAAAAGTGAATATAATTACTTATAACTATTTCAAAATTACTAAATAAAACGAAATATTTTTCTCTTTACAAGCAAACTTGACATTTGATGTCCATTTGAAAACTTTGACTGCGTAAAATATCAATCGACATCAAAGGAGGACAAGCCAATCAGAACAAAGCATCGATACAATTTAGACTTTGAACGCGAAATTGAGAACAATGAAAAGGTTGTTTTTAACAAATTATAATAAAAAGATTATCTTGACACAAATACGTTTTTTGTAAAACACTGTGCATATTTTTATTTTTAATATTTTATAATTTAAAATAATGTTTCATAACAAAATAAAATCTAGCAATTTTTCATAAACTTTTTTCCACGTCGACACAATTCGCATTTACTCACAGAACACATATACTATTTACTTCAACTGGGTTGCTCTACGTACCTACAACGTATTTATAATTTTCAAAACCTTGTGAAAATTATACAAGCCCTGTGACAGCCTATTTTTTTTTAACAAAGTTCACAATAACGTAATAAATTATCTAACTGAAATATATTTTTAATAAAATATGTAAAACATACATCTCTTCCCAAATAATTCTCACTGCACTTTGCTTCCCTTTATCTGCATCGGATACGTAGTTAAATTTATTGTTTTATTTAAAACTAACTGAACTCCGCCGTGTTACTCGCGACTAACGTCATACCGCGGGTAACGCCGCGGGGCGAAGCTAGTCTAAAAAAGTAGCCTAAGTTACTCCTTATATCATCAGCTATCAGCTACCCATCACTGTAAGTCCCGTCAAAATAGGTCCAGCCGTTCCGGAGATTAGCCAGAACAAACAGACAGACACAAAAATTGTAAAAATGTTATTTTGGTATATGTAGCATATATACACATATAAATTTATTAAAAAGCGGTTATTTAAATATTTTTTAGTTATTTAAACAGACACTCCAATTTTATTTATTTGTATGTATGTATCAATAGAATAAGTAGCATAAAAATATTATTTTGCTGTGTACTGTACCTATGTTTTTCTATGCGTCCAGTAGACAGTGAAAGGCATTGTGGAAGAACGGGTGTCCCGTGTCATGTTCATTCAACACCAAGATATTATGGTCGAACTAGCCGACGACGTGTTCATGGCTGGTGGGATGCAAGCCACCAATCGTCAATTATGAAGTTGTTAATTGGCGTGAGACCTTTTGATGTCCATTTGAGACCTTTTCATACCGCAGGATTAGCTATCATTAAATAAATGAATATTTCTGTTCTGCTTAGTTTGGGACTAGATGGAGTTGTGTGTTAGATAGATGTACCTACGAAATATAATTAAAATTGTTTTTTAGCATTTCTTTTTTAACATTCCTTGCCACCAAACACTTATTAGACCCACCCGGCACTACTTCTTCACTCGGTGTCCATTCGTCAATGGGTGGTCCACCGTCTACGATCGGAAGTCGACCTGAAAACGTTAAACCCCGACTCGATACGTTTCAAAGGGAGCGGTGTGCTATCATGGTGCTACCAATGCTGCAATGCTCGCTGACAGTCCCACGTGCATAACCCGTGGGCGAGGCGCTCTAGTGTAGTGAGTGTATAGCTTGAGGCGAGGCGTTCCTGGACATTCCTGGTTAGGTTTCGGGTGGCTCCAATGACCTTTTTTGAGTTTTCGCAATGTTATTTGTCCATTTCACGATTTTACTTGTAAAAATTTAGAACGAACGGCATCTAACAACACAGATTTTTGCAAATTTTCTAAGGGCAACTAAAAAAAAATACCGATGAAATTGAGAACCTCCTCCTTTTGGAAGTCGGTTAAAAAAAAGGCTCAGAGTATGATATAAATCTTTATTCTCTTATTTTTTACGCATTTGTGCCTCTTCATCAACTAGTAAACATTTTGTACGCCTTTTATTTTACTGCAGTTTTAAGTTTCAGACGAGGTTATCTGGCAGACTACATAGTTTACAGACATAAGTCGATCTATTCAAATTGTAAATGTTGTACTAAAGTAAAATATTCCACTCTTGTACCTATCTTAATCAGCAATGGTTGAAAACCTTAGAGCATATTTACATGGAGGGGCTGCTGAACGGGCAGAAAGCGTGATCAGAGTAGAGAAGAGACTGAGCTTGGTTAGAGTCTGTCTTTTTCACGCAAGCTTCTATTACATATATGCTCTAAGGTTGTACTAAAGTGAAATATTCCACTCTTGTACCTATCTTAATCAGCAATGGTTGAAAGCAGACCGCAGAAACTATTAGAGTGCACGAATATTTAAAAATATTAAAATGTATCACAGACAATTAAAAAATATAGTAATCATTAAAAAAATATTTAGAACCCATCAGATCTGTAGTTTGTGATCCAGATCAATAGTCATGCAACATTGTGTAGACACTCCAAATACGTTGAAATGTCTAATTAGTCCTTTATTTATTCATATACATTGCGAGAAAAAATTGAATCAGCAGACAGTATTTGTCAACATATTATAAGAAATTCACAACTGTCATTTAATTACAGTTAAAAGTTGAGTGACGCTAGTGAAATGAAAACTATTTAGAAATAACTTTTTATAAACTAACTTGAACATAAAAATGATAATAAATCAATCAAATGTATAAACACACGCCGGGTGCGTCCATAACTACTTACATCACTTTGGCCGATTGTGGATTACTTTATAAAAATATATATATCATTGCCAGATCCTATAATTATTTACTACATATTCCGTGGTCGATCTTCGCTATGTTACATTGATAAAATTATAAGTTTTCATAGCCACTTTTTTAACTTATATCATTTTTCGCTTTTTTAACAATACAATTATATATTTTTCAACAGAATATTTCTTGATTGGTCGTGTATTAAGCTGTTCATATTGACGAACGTAATTTGAAGACCACATCGCGAAGAGATCAATTCTATCTTTGGCAATGATATATAAAATCCATTGACATGCAACAACTAAATATTAAACGTGTCTAAAAATAACACTTACACTACTAGATTACATAACAGATTGCTGGGGCAAGGTTTCAGGATTCCATTATAAGACATATCATTGTCCTACAAAAACTTTACTCCGGTGAACCAAAGGTGGGACGTTCATGTAATGGTGGGAACTATAAAAGGCGATTTCATTATTTTCTTTTAAAGACATACATACATTCACCCCTGTATTTCCGCTAATTTTATATACACACTAAAATTATAAACATATAAAACCTAGTCTCAGTAGTGACTCTGTAACATTATACTTATTTGTAGGCGAGAATTCCTAATATTTTATGTTAAGAATGATAAATGCTACACAAAATCGCAAACATGACCCGTCGCGGAGTGATTTGTCCACTCATGTACGTCTGAGGCGGTATGGTCGCCCCCTGCTCGTCAACGGGACAGTGGAAGGCAAACGCTGCTCCGAGTTTAATCGAGTAATCGTCCACAGGAACGCTGGTGAGCCACTTCGTTGGGGCGTCCACTTTATAATCGATCGTTTGTACAAGCTGAGCTAGGGAACCCATACCGTGAGAAAGATCGAAATCCACGTTATGAGCTTTTTTCTCATCCAAACTCAAGACTATATTTTTAAATGTACGACTATCGTCGGCGTCCCATTTTATAACAGAACCGCCTTTACTGGTTGTGACCCAGAACTTAAAAGATTCCCAGGTGATTCTCATCCGCGAAGATCCATGTTCGGCTACGAAAGTCATATTTGGTACATCCTCCCAATGGAGCATGGGCAAGCCTAGCTCACGAGCGCGCCGATAGAGCGGTCCATTTACAGGCACTCCCAATCGCAATTGTTTAAAAACAGACAGCATAAGACTGGGAGCGCCAGAGAGTAGAACATTTTGCGGATGTTCGACAATAACAGGAGTGATCAGTTGATCACTAATGTTAGTGTTGCCGATGCACTCCAGATATGTCGCCAGAGGCAGTGGAAGTTTTGAAGCCATTTCTTTGAAATTCGATAGCTCTTCGTCAGTAAAGGTTTCTCGGCAGCGCAACTCTTCTTTCGGTGTATGAGAGGTTGTTCGTTGGGCGTATGCAACTTTGGCCTCGGCTAATAGCAACGCTCCCTTCTGGAAAATGGCTTTATTGTGCTCGTGGTCGAATTTGTCATATGTCATCATCATGCTATCCCAAATCCAGGCAGAGTAGAAGTTCAGGGTTTTGAGTGAGATTCGAACTACGACTGGTGGAACTACTTTCGTCAATGGCATTGGCGCCAGTGCTGCTTTCAGACGTTGAAAAATATCAGACTTATATATATCCTGGCTTTGTGCTAGCTGTACATCACTCGATTTACTTACATTGGGTGAGGACGATTTATCATCTGAACCAATCACAGTTTTATCATCCATATTGGTGAAGGTGATGTTGGTTGACCTGAAATGGTAAATCAGTTAGTTTTGTTAAATATGGCACCATTGACTGTAGTGACGAGCTGTTGGTATATATTATCATATTCGTAACTAGCTGAGCCCCGCGGTGTTACTCGGGATTGTGGTTGTACCTTTTGTTGTAACCGAGTTCGAGAAACGACAACCGCGAGTAAGGCCACCGACCGAAGTTAGTCTAGAAAGTACCCTTACTCCTTATAACATTAGACAACAGCTTGCATACTGTTTGACTGCCTCGTTGGTCTCGCGGTTGGCGTGTGCGACTGCTGATCCTGAGGTTTCGGGTTCGATTCCCGGGTCGTATGTCGTATGGGTACGGACCAAATGTATGATCTACAAATATTTGTTTCGGAGTTTGGGTGTTTTCTATGTATAATATGTATGTATTTACAAAATAAAGTATATATGTATTTGTATCAGTTGTCTAGTACCCATAACACAAGCTCTGTTTAGCTTGGGACTAGATGGCGTTGTGTGTTAGAAGTCCGAAATATTTATTTATTTATTATTTGTTTACCTTTTATGTAAAGGCCGACACACACGTTCAAGTATACTTGCGCAAGTCCAGACTGTTTTGTCTGTCTGTGTCTGTCACGCACGACTTGCGCAACGTGTATTTCGGCCTTAATACTAACACTATTATACCGGAATATCTGACTATTAATAAAAAGATTGGCCATGAGCTTCTTTCATATTCATAAGGCTCTATTCAATTTAACGGTCATAAATGTCACTTAGTCTCTTATTTGAATAAATAAATTTGAATTTGACAGACAAAAATGTTGTCATTTGATTTTTTGAAGTACCTTAGATACTTTCATATGAATTTTGTGAAAAACTGTTAATAAAAATGACATACAGACACTTCAATGTGATTTATTTGTATAGATACCTCTCCCTAATGGTGGGAGGAGTGTAGGAAAATTCGTTGAGTAGTTTGACAGATCTAAGAGAACATACAGTGGAAACGACTTCATTTTTAACCGACTTCAAAATAGGAGGAGCTTATCAATTCTACAGCTTTTTTGTTTTTATGTTTGTTTGTTACCTCATAACTTTCGACTGGGTGAACCGATTTTGATGATTATTTTTTATTTGATCGTGTGTTCTCATTTAAATTTGGTCCAGTTCTTGAAGTCGGTTTTTTTGTTAAAATTTGTTGTGTGTTTATATACTATGTACTATGTGTTTATATAATTATATACTATGTTAATATGTCTAATCCTCATAGTATGTACTTGGCTTAGTTTGGGCTTAAATGGCGTTGTGTTATAAAGGTTTGCGAGTGAGTCTGAAATCGATCTGCACTGACGCCTATTATTATTTTTACACGACTTCAAAAAAGGAGGTGGTTATCAATTCGACTGTTTTTTAAATATATTTGTTTCCTCATAACTTTAGATTTCGACTGGGTGAACGGATTTTGATGATTCTTTTTTTATTTGAAAGCTGATGCTTCACGTTCATTCTCTCCATTTCAATTTGGTCCAGATTGAAGTCGGTCTTTATTTTGTTAAAATTTGTGATTATTATTAGACTCAAAAGTAGAGAGCTTATTTTAACAGTTGTTATCAATTAGAGCATTAAATAAAATAATACCAGACTTACTCTTTTTGTTCGTATGGGAGTTGTACATCCACAACGCCATTCTTCACGACTATAGACAGCCGGATATCTTTTAAATCCTCACTTGCAGAATTCACCGCAGAAACAGGCTCAGTAACTGGGTTTGATAATGCGCTGGTCGATTTCTCAACACCTTCTGAAATAAAAGATCCATTACGATGTTATTGATTGTTATTTATTTAAGATGTATGTCAATTACGTGTCTCGAAAGAACATTTCACACACAACGCCATCTAGTTTCAAACTAAGCAGAATTTGTACTACGAAAGTTTAATTGGCTGATAGAATAGTTATTTATTGGAGTATGAAAGGTACAGTTGAAGTTTATATGAACGAGGATTGAACAAAACTGAAATAAAATTAAATGAATTATGGTCTAATTTCTATCATTAGTATAGAGAAACACCTAAACTCCATAACAAAATATTTGCCCCAACCTGGGAAACGAACCCAAGACCTCAACATCGAAGCAACTAAAATTAAACCATAGAAACTTACCCTCAATAGTCTCCTTCAGCGACTTATTGGGACACTCTTCTGTAGCTCTGTTCTGTGTACCTGTCTTTAACGGAGATGGACTACTAGATGCAGAAGGATCTTTTTTACCATTACTGAATATAAACACTTTTGAAGTGTCAATTGTAGATATGGAAGACTGTTCTTTACCATCTGAATCATCAGTAGCGTCTTTGTTGCTTTTCGGCAACTTAGGAGTGGTAATACCACTTAGAGAGAACTTTATAGAAGGTTGACTTGAATTTTGCGTAGGTGCAGAAAAATTAAATCCTTGTTTTTCCTTCTTATCTGGTTTCTTCTTGAGCTCTTCTACAAATGAGAAGGGTTTAGAAGTACTTGCCTGGTCCTCATTCGTCTTGTTTAAATCCTTCTTACTGTCAACTATATCGATAGCTTTTTCTTTATCACCAAATGCAACACTATCATTATTTGCGGCTAAATCGGATATTTTACTTTCTTTCAAAAAATCACTTTTTGTTTTTTTTAAGTTTTGGAAAATTGACGAACCATTTTCCTGGACTCCATTAATCTTGTTCAAATCCTTATTAGTGTCTGTTATGTTCACAGATTTATCATCCGAGGCATCTAACACTCTGAAATATTTCCTTGGCGGCTCGAGGTAAAGTTTGGGCTGTTCTGGGGCCGCAATGGTTGTATTTGATAGTGCTGTATTCAACTGGTCTAGTTCTTTGTTAGAGTCAAATGTGAAGTCAAATTTCATGTTTTCTTTTACACAGTCGTTAAAAAGCTTCTGTTCATTTGGAAATAGTGATAGAAAGTCGCTGTTTGATTTGTCTACACCGTCGTTGGCTTGCGTTGTATTGGTCGGTTTGGTTTTGTTAGGAGAAGCATCGACATCGTTATTTACAGTGAGTTTTGATTTATTTTCTCCCTGCAGAGGTTTGCTTACAAAGTCTAGAGACTCAATTTCATTACTGTGTTCTTCGCTAACATTTTCCTGATTCTCATTTAAGAATCTTGATAATAATAGTGTACAATCTCGTTTTTTATCCATGCTGAGAATAAGGCGCAGGAGTTCATTCACATCTAGCAACAATAAAGAGAGTTGTTAGCGGTTACCAGATATGGTATGAGACGATAAGTTTTGTAAGTATATAAATGTTTAAACTGTTATACTAGTGTAATTTTGTTCTAGTTCCATGCACTAACGATACTGACGGTTAAGAGTTATTTGTTTTACTTTTTAACCGCGTGCTCAATTTTGATGACCGAGCAAGCAAAGGATTTTAAAATTGAACCACGATCGCAGCAAGTGATTAAAAAAATAGAATTCTGAGCGATAACGAGAGAAACAAAAGAGCACGAGGTGAAAAAATTCTCTATAATTTGTTTTTTTATTTCAACGCGTCATTTTAAGAACAAAGCAAATAAAAAAAGTACACCAAAAAGGTTCAGAGTCTGAGTTTTTAACGAATTAAAAAAGATTGTATGATAAATTCGGCACCATGGAGGTAAAATTAAATAGGTTTAATCATGTTTTGAATTCACAAACTTTTAGTGCACACGATGTTCTAAATTTAATTTACTTTATCCTCTAGCGGAAAAAACGGCTTTTGTGCTCAGATATCGAAGGGCAAAAATACTCTTTCCGAGATGGGGGGATGAAAATAACTTAGTTGTATTAAATTATGATGGCCCAAAGATGCACAAACATATTATTTAGACCGCCATACTGCATTGTCTGCATTCGTAATGAGTATGGTGACCACCACTCTTGGATTTTTCTCATGCTTTCTATCAGACAGAGTAGAGTCACTTTGGCAGGCTCATACTGTCTTTTTTTATGGTATAGGCGGCAAACGAGCAGACTTATCGCCTGATGGTAAGCGATTACCGCCCGCGCCGCCCATGGACACGTGCGTTGCCGGCCTTTGGGGGATGGAGAGAGGCCCCAACCCCTCGCCTCCGGTATCCTCATTCACTCGGTGAAACACAGCGCAAGCGCTATTTCACACCAGTTTTCTGTGAGGCCGTGGTATCACTCCGGTCGAGCCGGCCCATTCATGCCGAAGCGTGGCTCTCCCACGGTAGCAAAAATACTGTCTGTGTAAGGTAAAAAATAATGAAGAGTAAATACATACCAATATCAGTGATGCCCGAGCAACGTAGTAAAGGCTCATAGACGGGCGGAGTTCGAGACAGCTGTGCGGCTCTCATGCATTTACGAACCACTGCGTATGATAGTATCTGCAGACGTTGTGGGCAGGTCCACTCTATTGGATAACATACATAAAATTTAATAAATATTTTGACGATTTGCCTGACGTTTCGACCAGGTTGCACTGGCCGCGGTCACAGGCTGACTGGCTCAGCTATATCGTATCCCCAGCTATATAATACCCAGGGTCGTGTAATAAAGTTTATTTTTTCTTATGTAATAGGGGCAAACGAGCAGACGTATCGCCTGATGGTAAGCGATTACCGCCGCCGATGGACACCTATAACACCGGAGGTGTCACAAGTGCGTTGTCGGCCTTTGGGGGATGGGGGGAGGGGTTGGGATATGGATGCATGCCGAAGCGTGGCCTCCCACGGTATGAATATTAGAGCGATCACTTGACAATAATGTTTGTTAAATATTGCAATTACATATCAATAAATAGACGCCGGTATAGGAAGTATAAATCTATTCTCTTATATCTTGAGGACAATTATTATATACTTAGTTATTGTATCGTATATAATACATGATTACAGTTTTTAAGTTCAGTGATAACAGCATGATAACGCATTAACAACCCGACAACAGTGATACATAATTATAAGCTCAGTGATTTCGACTAAATTATTCATTAGTACTTGTAGTTTTTCTATTGTATTCTTCTTATCTTTAATAGTCCACTGCTGGACATAATGCTCTCCTCAGAAAGCAGGTTTTGAGTTAAGTTACTATACCACGCTGGTCGAACTCATTTTGCCTGCCTCGGTGGCGCAGTGGTAGCGTATGCGACTGCTGTGTTTGAGGTCTCGGGTTCGATTCCTGGGTCTGACGAAATGTTTGTATGATCTGCAAATATTTGTTTCCGAGTTTGGGTGTTTTCTATGTATAATATGTATGTATTTACAAAAATAGTATATATGTATTTATATCAGTTGTTTAGTACCCATAACACAAGCTCTGCTTAGCTTGGGATTAGATGGCGTAGTGTTAAAAAAAAATACCCCTAGTTCCCTAGTAGTCTACCCTGCGGGAATAAAAGACGTGTGTATATCAAATCAATCAACCTATCGCCGTCCAGTACTGAAAGGTCTACTCCATGGAGAACCAACTAGCTCGGTCTAGTTGTATAGTAACTGCCTCGTTGGTCTCGCGGTTGGCGTGTACGACTGCTGATCATGAGGTCTCGGGTTCGATTCCCGGGTCGAACCAAATGTTTGTATGATCTACAAATATTTGTTTCGGAGTTTGGGTGTTTTCTATGTATGATATGTATGTATTTACAAAAAAAAAAAGTATATATGTATTTGTATTAGTTGTCTAGTACCCATAACACAAGCCCTGCTTAGCTTGGGACTAGATGGCGTTGTGTGTTAGATGTCCGAAAAAAAAAAAGAAAAAAAAAGTTTGTATAAATCCGAGGCCAGTATATTTACAACAAATGAGAAAAAAACCGACTTCCAAAAAACATCCAACGAAAAATCTCTGCCAAAAAAACACTTAAAAGCGTAAAATAAACTGGTTCTTTATAAATTACCTATACCTTATTCTTTATTCATTTAAATAGTAGTATTATAATGTGTGCTAGGTACCTAGAATCTGTTTGAAGTCGGTGCCAAGTGACTATCGCCTAGACTTTTGTAACTGTTCGTTTGTATTCTTTTTGGCTTAGCACCGACTTCAAACAGATTTTAGGTACCTAGCACACATTATAATACTACTATTTAAATGAATAAAGAATTAGGTATAGGTAATTTATAAAGAACCAGTTTATTTTACGCTTTTAAGTGTTTTTTTGGCAGAGAGTTTTCGTTGGATGTTTTTTGGAAGTCGGTTTTTTTTTTATAAAAAGTTTTTATTTTTCAGTTTTTAGTGCAAACAATCGTAAGTAAGTAGTAAGTTGAACTATTTCATCATCAAGAATACAAATTAAGGTCTATACGAACGTGTAATATTAAAATCATCTACTAATTCCTAACTGTTGAAGAGTTTAACCTTCTATCATCAGTTCACCTAAATTACTTGAAAGTATACGACTGAAGGTCTTTAGATACGTATGAAATTGAAAGAATTATCCTCCAACTCCTAACCGTTGAGGAGTTGTACCTTCCACCTTCCATCATCAGCTTACCTAAATAATTTGAAAGAATACGACTAAAGGTAACATATATACATATGATATTTAAAGATTTATCCTCCAACTCCTAACCGTTAAGGAGTTGTACCTTACATCATCAGCTCATCATCATAAAATGATGACTACCAGACGCAAATACCGGTGTAACTTCAGATAATATACGAAAAACATAGTATGTGCCTATAAAAAATGAGGGTTTCCCTCGATTTCCCTGGGATCCCATCATCAGATCCTGGTATGCTGGCAATGAGACCACCTCGGAAGCATACCCTTTCGAATACAATTTTTTTTTTTAAATTGGTCCACAACTGACTGAGTAATCGGGTAACATACATAAAAAAAAAAAAATACATACAGTGGAAGTTCTATACCTCCTCCTTTTTGGAAGTCGGTTAAAAAGGTAGGTAAACGCTCGTTTTATCTATACTAATCAGGGTTGATCAAAATAATGTTTTTTTTTTTAATCATAAAAATTGGATTAATTTTCTGTTTTTTTTTTTATTCAGATTTTTTTGTTTTTTTTACTTACGTTTTCTTTTTAATACTTCAATGGTCAGTTATTTATTAAATGAAAACAACGTATTTTTAAATTGAATTAATAAATCAATTAAAAGGTAATTTAACAAGTTCTACTAAAATCAACAATTTAAAAAACAGTAGTGTTAACAAGGAAAGTAAAAACTTAACGCTCGTTTTATCTATACTAATCAGGGTTGATCAAAATAATGTTTTTTTTTTTAATCATAAAAATTGGATTAATTTTCTGTTTTTTTTTTTTATTCAGATTTTTTTGTTTTTTTTACTTACGTTTTCTTTTTAATACTTCAATGGTCAGTTATTTATTAAATGAAAACAACGTATTTTTAAATTGAATTAATAAATCAATTAAAAGGTAATTTAACAAGTTCTACTAAAATCAACAATTTAAAAAACAGTAGTGTTAACAAGGAAAGTAAAAACTTAGCAACTCATTAAAGTACATATTCTAATTATTTCCAGATGAGTTCAATGTCTGAAATAGGATACTTGTCGCTTTGCATTGAATTTGAATAATATACGCGAAATGATTTCTGAAATATTTGATAATAACTTTTAGAACATGTCCTGTATAGCATTTGGAATCCCGGAACTGGTCGGTAATCGCTCGCTCGCACGGCATTGTGCACGTGTGCGCGCCGTAGTTTATGTAGGGGAAGTCCGTAGACAATTTTAGCCGAATAGGTTGCAGTAAAAATGTAATGATTTAAATCATTGTTTTTTATAAAAAAATAATTTGATTAAAATCACGGATTTAAATCACTGATTTAAATCAAGTGATTTAAATCATATCAACCCTGATACTAATATTATAAAGCTGAAGAGTTTGTTTGTTTGAACGCGCTAATCTCAGGAACCGCTGGTCCGATTTGAAAAATTATTTTAGTGTTGGATAGTACATTTATCGAGGAAGGCTATATATCATCACGCTAAGACCAATAGGAGCGAAGCATCAATGGAGAATGTTACAAAAACGGGGGAAATTTTTTACGCTACGGGCAATAGAAGACGTAAAAAACGACAAAAAGCAAAAGGAGGCGTGGGTCAGATAGTTAAGGATAAATACTTTCTACATATTTTTAACTTTCTATAAAATCTTATCAACATAATATTACATATAAAGTAATTTTAGTTGTGTTAAATGTATTAAGTAAACAATTAAAATCAAATGCATAATTAAATAAAAATACATTAATAAATAAATGTATAATACGAATAAATACAATAAAATAAATATAATACATACTGTATTAAATATATCGGCGACTTTATAACAGTAGAACCCCGTGATGCCACATTTGACCCCTGCAGAAAAAAAATAAGAAAAAATATACATGTTATGTAACAAAGTAATAAAAGTATAAAAAATATGCTGTTTTTAATAAAATTTAAAAAACCCCCTAATCAAGCACTTAATCGAGTAATCATACGCCAATGATATTTTTGCAGACATTCGGTTATTCTTCCCCACTTTCACCTTCATAACTTTTAAACGACTCAACCGATTTTTAACCGACTTCCAAAAAGGAGGAGGTTCTATGTTCCACTGTATGTATGTATTTTTTATTTTTTTTTATGTATGTTACCCGATTACTCCGTCAGTTGTGGACTGATTTAAAAATTCCGACCGACTTCAAACAGATTCTAGGTACCTAGCACACATTATAATACTACTATTTAAATGAATAAAGAATTAGGTATAGGCAATTTATAAAGAACCAGTTTATTTTACGCTTTTAAGTGAGAGAGAGAGAGAGTTTTCGTTGGATGTTTTTTGGAAGTCGTTTTTTATTTTTATAAAAAGTTTTTATTTTTCATCATGAAACATGTCTAAGAACATTTGCACGTAACTCACCTTTCATACAAAAAAAAACTAAATTAAAATCGCTTCATCCGTTCGCGAGCTACGGTGC
Organism: Diaphora mendica; assembly: GCA_949125395.1. Lineage (NCBI taxonomy): Eukaryota > Metazoa > Arthropoda > Insecta > Lepidoptera > Erebidae > Diaphora > Diaphora mendica. Next base: position 28,685,470 of record OX421318.1, on the reverse strand, counting down.
CACAGACAGACACGTCAAACTTATAATACCCCTCTCTTTCGTCGGGGGTTAATTAAAATAAACCATATACCTACTATTTATACATACATAATTAAGGACGATAATTAAATACTGGGTTTCAATCTAGCTTTTTTAAATTGGCCTGTCAAAGTGACTCTACTCTGCCTGATGGAAAGCATAAGCAAAACCCAATACATAGTAGTGATCACCATACTCATTGGGAATGCAGACAGGACAACAATGCTGTATGGTGACTCACACCTAGTCGGCCTATTGAGGTGCTCCTTGCACAATTATTGCCGCGATTAGTGCCAAATATACATATTGCTAGCTTTTGCCCGCGACTCCGCCCGCCTTTATGTCGGTATTAAAATTTTAAAAATGTCTATAAATTTTAACTTATTATTGTTATTATGTTATTCCGATGTCTAAGCTATATTACTGCAAAGTCTCGTGAATATCCGTTCAGTAGTTATTGCGTGAAAGAAGAACAAACACACATGCTAACAAACTTTCGCATTTAAAATATTAGTAGGAAGTAGGATATACTTACAAATAAACATTAAAAGTTAAATAAAAGCTTGTAAATGCGTGATATTTCCCTGGAAAATATTAACTACATGCTCTCTGAATGGATATGTTGTGTTGATGAACGGTATTTATGTTATAATAAAAATAAACTGCTTCGTTGCTGTTAGCGTATGCGATTGCTAATTAAGAGGCGCCGGGTTCAATTCCCGGGTTGACCTGAAAGTGTTGTTTGGTGTTTCTCACTAGAAATTATTAATCGGAGAAAGGAAGTTTGGCGTGGCGTGTTTTACTCCCGTGCCTCGGAGAGCACGTTAAGCCGCGTCGGTCCCGGTTGTCAAGAACATCTATGGCAATCGTCATTGGCAAGTCAGTGCCCTCAAATATACTGACAACCTTCGAATTCAGTTTGCTTTCAGGGTATCGAAGATTCGATGCCAGTCGTTCGGTCGATAATCTGTTCATATAAATGGGATGAACCGACCCCCAATAATCTACGGACACATATCTGTTTATAATATTCCAGACTTACTACTTGATTAATATACCATTTTATGGAATAGGGGGAAAACGAGCAGACGTATCGCCTCACCAAAGGCGTCACAAATGCGTTGCCGGCCTTCGGGGGATGGGGACGGGGATGGGGGGGGGGGAGTTGGGTATGGGCCTCCGGTATCCCCACTCACTCGGTGAAACACACCGGTTTTCTGTGAGGCCGTGGTATCACTCCGGTCGAGCCGGCCTATGCATGCCGAAGCGTGGCTCTCCTACGATTTTTAGCACATGTGTTTATTCCGGCTAATCTCCGGAACGACTTGCCCGATTTTGACGGTACGAGACAGCTGATGATACAAGGAGTAACTTAAGTTACTTTTTTAGACTAGCTTGCCCACGCGGCCTTACCTGCGGTTTCGGTACAACAATAACCGCGGGTAACACCGCAGGGCTCAGCTAGTACCTAATACAATTAGACAAGGCATGGATACTCACCAATAGTAAATCGATTTGAAGTTTCTTCAGTTGTGGGCAACTTAAGGGTAGTGAAGGCAACATTCATGAAGGATGTGGTGATCCAAGTATTTTCAGTTGTGCGCTTGATCCGTAACAGCTTGTTGCAGCTGGGCAACACCAAAACGCCGCCAATCTGTTCCAAGATTCATTATAACTTAAACATGAAATAACATTTAGATAGTCATTCCGTTAATAACGTGAGATCCTATAAAGTTCACAACGAGGGCATGATTGAAAAGGTTTGATTTTCATTAAAATAAGTCAAGAACTAACTAACTATTGAGTAACGTGAGAAAACGTATCAAATTTCATTTATTATAGAAGTTCAATAAAAATGTAATGTAAATAAAATGTAAATACCCATATAACATCTGACTGCAAATATTTGTTTCGGAGTTAGGGTGTTTAAACTAAGTAGAGCTTGTACTATGGTTACTAGACAAGTGATTCATGTACTTATTTGTGTAAATACATAGAAAACGCCCAACATCCGAAACAAATATTTGCAGATCATACAAACATTTGGTCCGATCTGGGAATCGAACCTGAGACCTCAAGCACAGCAGTCGCATAAGCTACCACTATGTCACCAAGGGTCCATTATCTATATATATAAAATCTATATACATATATAAAAGAGTAACGTGACTGGCTGACTGACTGACATACCCAGAGATCAACGCACAGCCCAAACCGCTGAAGCTAGAATCCTGAAATTTTGCATGTAGGTTCTTTATATAACGTAAGTGAGCACTAAGAAAGGAATTTTAGAAATTCCACCCCTATGGCAGTAAATCAGGGGATGAAAGTCTGCGTGAGCGAAGCCGCGTGTAAAAGCTAGTTTATATATATTTTTAGTGTGACTATAGAATGTCCAGGACATTATAAGTTTCGATCTGGCAAACCTACCTTTGGTCATGTAACAATGGCTCACTGGCCTGTGCTTATTTACCAGTTATTATTAGTAAGTTTCAAAGTAGTAGAGCCACGCTGATTTCAGTACGAAGCCTCGCACAGAAAATCAACGTAAAATGACAGCATTCGTGCTGTCGTGTTTCATTGCAGAAGCATCACTAGGCCGCCATAGTGTGGGTCACCATGCTGCATTGTTGCATTGTCTGCATTCGCAATAAGTATGGTCACCATCACTCTTGGATTCTGCTTATGCTTTCCATCAGGCAGAGTAGTCATTTTGGCAGAGCCACAAATAAAAAAATAAAATAAACAAATCTTTAGTCTTTCCCCTGTAAAATATTATACTGTATTCAAGGCGTAACTGTACGTACCTTTATGAGCAGCCTAACATTACTAAGAAATTCTGCTGGACAGTCGGCTCCACAATACACGCGGTCATAGGGCATTTGGGCAGTTGACAGACATAGTCCATTACCTTATCAATAACAATACTTATGTTAGATAACGCCTTTGCAGCTTGATATTTTTTATATAATTATTATAACAACAAAAAATCCGACTGCATGAATAAAGTGATATGATATAAGTATTTTTGAAATGATCTTTTCACGATCTTTCATTTGATACCCAAACTCACTTCCCCCTTTTTTCCGATTTGTGGGCGTCATTTTGAAAATTTATATAGCTTATGTCACTACCACTGATGAATTCAACAACACCTCATATGTCAAAAAAGGTCCAGTCATTTGGTCTGTAGGTGTGCCAAAGAAATGGACAAACATACCCAAATATGTACCTACATACAAGCGCTCGAAAATCATTACCCTCCTCACGCATTCCGAAAAAAGCAAATTTCACGTGATTTACCTTGGTTAACTACAGAAAACATAATTACCCATGGCCCACCCAGGTGAGCTAGATAGTCAGACCACAGGCAATAAGGGGTTATGTAGATAGTTACATATTAATACGTGCAGCAAAAACTTTGTACCCCTCTTTTAATGAAAGTTATGCAAACGGAGAGGTATGAAATTTGGCACAGTTAACCTTTATATGGAAATGAGTGCAAAAAGCTAAAACGAAATTTCAAAAAAAAACCTATGGTCGAATTTCGACAACTGGCCGACCACTAGTTCTCTTCATTATGATATGTTACGCGGATAAAGTCTTTATTTTGATGACCCCATGAACTTTGTATCACATACATCTATTATATAGATAAATAAGTACAATATGAATATTTGACAATCAAACAAATAGAAACCAAAAATAAAAAAAAATAAAAAAAGAGGGTAAGCCAGCAAAACCCACATTTAAAAAAACTTTAATATCGGCTAGACAGATTCGAAGCTAAACAGTTTGTTTCTTTGTTTTGGTGAGCTAATATTAGGAACTACTGGTTCCAATTCAAAAATCCTTTTAGTATTGGATACCCAATTTATAGAGAGAGGCTATATAACATCACGCTTTAACCAATAGGAGCCGAGCATTGAAAAATGTTGGAAAAACGGGGTTTTATATGAGCCTAACATTGAAAAATGTTGAAACAAGTAAAATTTTAACAAAATAAAAACCGACTTCAAGGTTCGACTCGATTTCTCTTGGATGCCATCGTCAGATCTTAGTGTCCTTATCTTGGTACCACCGTTGGGATATCTCCTTTCTATTAAATAAAATTATTAAAATCGGTTCATAAACGACGAAGTTATCCGCGAACACACATAAAAAAAAACAAAAAAAATATACGGTGGAATTGAGAACCTCCTTTTTTAAAGTCGGTTAAAAACGGGGTAAATTTATATGTACCTTTTGAAAGAGGCAGACGAATTTGCCTACGAAGTAGATCATACGTACCTATACGTATTTTGTTTCTTTAAAATTCAAGCGTATCCATAATTCAAGCATTTTGAGAGCAATCTCAATACAAACAAACCGTTATCTAAGTTCGTATGTACATATTATGAATATTTTATACCAATGTTATATTTTTCCCTGTCCCTCATTGGTAGCCAAAAAGGGAGCAAAAGAGATGTGTATAGCTTCCTGCCGATTGCGTCATCGCCTGTATTTTATTCCATTTAGGTACTTAAAATATCGGAGAACCCGAAGGTCAAGTGGCGTCACATAATAACAGAGCATCGACATTATTTAGTTCGACAAGTTGATTTGGACTTTTTATGATTACAATATTGGAAATAAACTCTTTATGAGAGAAAGAAATCTTGAAACAAATCCTTTACCAAACCGTCGCGTCGTGCCAGCGCAGCGTGTTATACGAGTAGTACGCCAAAATCTCCTTTCTCAGGAGAGGCCTATGTCCAGCAGTGGACTGTCAAAGGCTTTTCATGATTTGCAGATCATACAAACATTTGGTCCGACCCGGGAATCAAACCCGAGACCTCAAGCACAGAAGTAGCATACGTTACCACTACGCCACCGAGGCAGTCCGGTTTCGAGTCGAGTTCATTAAACACCGGGAAAAACATTATTGAGTTACACCTAACATAGAAAATAGTTTTACCGTAAATAATTATGTATTTGGAGCGGCGGTGAACAAATAGTATATAGGAAACATATAGAACTAAAATATGCTAATATATTACACTCTAGCTGTGGCCGCAATTTTGGAATAAAAGAAGCCATGTTCTATTCTAGACTATGATTTATCCATCAACCCATAACGTCCCACTGCTGGGCTCAGCTGCTGCTGCTGCGTCCCTCTCAGGAGAGGGTTAAGGTCATACGTCCCCACGCTGGCCGAGTCCGAGTTGGGGACTGGCAAGACAACGTTGTGGCTACGTTATCTTGCCGTTGGATGTTTTTAAGCCGCCCAAAGGCCTCCAACTAAGCTTCACGACTGTTATCCTACGATAACAGCCGGGACCGACCGCTTAACGCGACCTCCGAATCACGGAGACGCTCATGGTATCATGCCACCAGCGGTCACCCATCCAGGTCCTGACCACGCCGTCGTTGCTTACCCTCGGTGATTGTTTCTAATCACCGAGTGCAACTGAGCTATGAGCGCCTCGATTTATCTATGTTACAAATTTCATCTAGTTCTGCTTAGTCTTTCCGGCGCGACTGAATAATAAACATCCATACATTGAAACTACTAAATCTATAATAATATTTTTAGTGAAAGACCAAGTTACATTAATATAGACAGAGATTTCATTTCCAAAAGGAGTCGTTTATATTAAAATTGTCGAAGTGGTACAGTATGGAAATAGAAAAAAAATTAGCCATTAACTCAAGAGAATAGAGACGTTAGCAATGGTAGCAAAAAAATCCGACGTGAAATACTTGCATATCGGCTAAAGGGAAAGGTGGAATCTTTTTTTTTTATGGAATAAGGTGCAAACGAGCAGACGTAACACCAGAGGCGTCACAAGTGCGTTGCCGGCCTTGGGGGATGGGGAGGGGGACGGGTTGGGGTATGGGCCTCCAATATCCGCACTCACTCGGTGAAACACAGCGCAAGCGCTATTTCACACCGGTTTTCTGTGAGGCCGTGGTATCACTCCGGTCGAGCCGGGCCATGCCTGCCGAAGCGTGGCTCTCCCACTCTAATGGGGTCAGGGGGCGGCTTTATCGATGAGTCGATATTCTTAGCGTGGGTAGACTATACTATAATGACTTACCACAATGGAACTTAGGTGCACAGAAATCAAACTTGTCCAAAGCCGGTGAGTTTTTGATAAATTCCTCGAGTCTTTGATTGGCATACTCCACTACGTCAGCATGAACTTCCACGCCATGGTTGATTCCACTACAGCCGAGGATTAGACCCACCAAAGTGTTGAGGTATCCTGTTCCGGAGCCGATGTTGAGAAACGACTGCCCCGGTCTTAAATTCAGTGCCTCGAGTACCTCGCTATTAGGACATGAAGAAACAATATATATTATTGTATGAAATACAAAACAAGAAAACTTCACAGTCTATAATATGTCTAAGCTTAGAACTAAAGTATCTATATTATTTTTAATTATTTTTATTATTTCTTTATTATTATGTTAGAATTTACTTTTTATCAAGGCTTTGCGGATATTTGATACTTGTATCAAGTATGTAGTTGCATAGTGCTAGTCTCTTTGTAAGACTGAGAGGAAACGTCCTAAAAGATAATGATTTAGTATGTGAAATAAACTCGGCACAATTTCTGCACTCTTACATCCTTTGGATTTATGAACATAATCCTTTTTTAATGTTACAACCTTAGATAACAAAAAATATGATTTAGTCTTTTAGATAATTCATGAACCTGCTTTGGATATAATAATCGTAGACAAAGTTACAAAATTATTAGCAACTAGCTGAACCCCTACGGGTAACGCCGTGGGACACGCTAGTCCAAAAAAAATACGTATACAAAAACGGTTTTTCGTAATACATTCCGTCTCACACTCTTCATCTATATCCTAATTTCGAATTAAAACCCAAGAACAAAAATGTTTATGGCGCAGATTACAAAACTTATGTCACGCTATCGGAAAAGAGTTACGTATGGAAGTTTAAGGGTACAACCACGAAGCAAATACAAAGGGTACAACACAAGACGAAAAGATCAACATAAAAATAGATTAAACTTAGGTCTAAATTGAAAATGCATGCAACAAGCCCATATGTTATGTCCATTAAAATGTACAATAAATTACCGAATGACATTAAAAACGAAGAAAAATTTATTACATTTAACAAGAAATTAAAAGACCTCTTATTACAGAAATGCTACTATCATATTAACGAATATTTAAATGATAGTCTTTTAATTCAAAATCTTTTTTGACATACTAATACAAAAAATTGACATACTACATAACATCCTGTAAAATAAAACTCAATTTTTTTTTTTTTTTTCAGCACGAACGCTGTCATTTTACGTTGATCTTCTGTGCGCGGGTAGTACCGCCCCGGTCGAGCCGGCCCATCCGTGCTGAAATCAGCGTGTCTCTACTACCTACAGCCTAATAATAATAACATTCAATTACACAAAACAAAAATAAATAAATATTTTTTTAATATAAGCATAATATAATAATAAGCCTTTATTACTGATATAGCATGTGTTATATCAGTAATAAAGGCTATTTGATTTAATTGATTGAAACACGAACAACAAACATACATTGTGTAGTTGTAACGTATCGAGATAGATTATACTATTTCCATTTCTTTATTTTCTCGATGACAGTTCTTTGTGGAAACTTGAACGGGCGTCTTTTTTACATTTTGTATACATTATTTAATAAAAATATGACGCTTACGCACGTACAAGGTCATAGCAGATGGATGGAAACTCATAGGGATGGAGCTATCGATAAACGTAATACGATAACAGACCCGATATTTTTTTTACAAAGTGTAAGAAACTAAACATTGCCCGATAATTTTGTACAAATTTATTAACTAATATTACATGTCATTACAAGATGTAATTATATTATGTTGATTCTTTATTTATTTATTTTAATCAAAATCTGATGAATCGTCACTGTCACTCGATGAGCTCTCCCTAACATATATTATAAGTTTCTGTACTTCTATATTATCGAATGCCACATGAATTTCCCAATCCGACGCTACAATATTTACTTCCGCACATGCATTTTTTAATAAATCTAACATCTTGTTTGCCGTAAAAGGGAGATGGGTATTGTTTCGAGCGGCGTGTCGTTTGATTTGTGCCCATATTAGTTCTATAGCATTGTACTGGCAATGATACGGCGGAAGTCAAAGAACTCAATGACCACATTCGGCAGCTATTTCGTCGGTAATATATGTTTTAGGGAGGCTTTTTTTAGATTTTAAAATATTCACTAATTGTACTTTTAATAAAGTACTGTCCACATTTTCGCCATGACGTTAGAGCCAGTCAATTATCTCTTGTTTTTTGTTGGCCTGCGTCGGCATTTTATAAATTTGTCTGGAGTGATATGTAACATTGTCCATAATAATTATCGACGGTTCTTCCAGAGATTGCACCATTTCTTAGATTGTATCATTTTTTTAAACCATCTTTCGTAAATCTTTGCGTTCATTTCTTCGTGGTAGTCCACTGTTTTCTTGGATTTAAAGGCCAGTAAAGCAAAGATTCGTGTCAGACACGAATCCTTTCGTAGACCCTGCATGGCATATGATAAGGCGTTCACCTTTTCCCATTGGCACTGAACTAGTGGAAGCGGCGGTGTCGTCCGTCTAGTTCTTAAATACTGTGTGGTTTGCATTTAACCAAGTCTCGCCAGTGAAAATAACATTTGACCAATCTGATATCTTTTTGGCTTCGCTCAAAAATTCGCACCGAGCCATAGCAACGTCGTGACGCTTATCAATATTTTACGTTTGTTCGATTTTTTATAAGAAAATCCAATTTCTTTCAAAACCAAGCAAAATGACGATTTTCGGCAATGGAACAAACCACATTCACGTAAAGAAACAACAAGTTATTTAAGTGTTGGAATTTCTTTGCGCAAGTAATAGTCATATATATGACGGCGAATAGCGACAGCGTCGAAGTTGTCAATCGATGTCACATGACGTGGTTGGCGTTTGTTTCTTCGGCGTACGAAGCTTATTTTCCTGTGTGCCGCTTGTACCGGTAGTAATTTTTGAAATTGTAGGTCCACTTATTCCTAATGCGGCCTAAACACGCTCTCTCACTTGCGACAGTGGTAATAGCGGGCCACCATTTTGATACTCTGCTTCAAAGTAATTACGAACCTTGATCACCAGTTCTCTCGCCTGCCTTTTCAGAACAGATCCTTTAGGCATTTTGACATTTGACAGCTGGGCAGCAATCAACACGGAGGAACACAAAATACACAATATAACCTATGTATGGATAATGTGAAAAAACTCAGCGAACAGAAATGTAGTGAATTTAAAGCACGACCGTCTTGTTGCGAGTGACAGATTAAAACAAACACAAAATGGTGGTGGGTCATTGAGTGTTTCCAGCTTGCAAAAATATATTTGAATGTTTTTGTTGTATTTGTCTTTGTTCAAAACATAATAAATATATGCGATCGATATCATTACTTATTTGGTCACAACACTACCACTATCAAATTAGAACTGTCATCGAGAAAATAAAGAAATGGAAAGAGTATTACAACAATTATATTATGTGCTTCTTTGATAATAAATGGTTCACCTTCTCTTCCAGACTTTGCCATGCCCAACAGGGTCCATAATTGTTTCCTCTTACAAGCTTGTTAACACCTTTATATACATAATGGAGTGCAATAAATGATTTGAATTTGAAAAGCAAAGAAACATTGGATGCACTAAGTATGTGAGAGAATATATGGTAAGGTGGAAGTAAATGTTGGAATAGCGAGTGAAGCCAGCGAATATCTGACTTTTAAACAGAGTGGGAATGAGTTTCTTTGCCAGTACTCTTCTCATAAGGCTCTACGCATTTTGGAAACTGGAAGTTGTGGATCGACACAAGCAGGCAGTATTTTATTTTAACAGCTTCAATTTAACGTTCTTAAATGTCACTTAGTGTCTTAACTGAATAGATGATTTTGAATTTGATGACGAAGTACAGTAGAATGATATCATCAAACATAGAGTTGATGCACACTGCATATAAAATGGGGATAAGCCTTGGTAAATGCTCATAATGAGTACATACCTATATATACAGGGCGCAGACAAATGCAGGTTCCCTCTGCGCCAAGGTTGTTGAATGTATGCCAAGTATCTGTCATCAGGAGTCACATAATCGCCTCTGTCTACTGCATGGAAGACTTTTTCTACCGTATTAGTGCGTATGCGGTCTAGATTTTTTAAAGTCTGCACCATAGCATTGTTTCCGCGCTGATGTAGCGATCTGCTACCCATCTTGTTCCTACGCGGTTTCAAGTACACCAACCCAATTTAAAACAATCATAACAGCATAATTGCTGTTAACATTTTATTCGAAAAAATATTATTCTCCACTTAACTATCTATGTATCTGCTCATTAGTTCAAATTAAAATATGATAAGTAATATTTTAGCTAGCACAATGGTGTATTTTTTATTAGATTCCTAATAAACAATGGAAAAATTCATGTCTTGACAACAGATAGATAATCTTGAATAATTACTGTCTTAGATATTCCAGTTTTCCAGTGAAAATTATTGTACAAATACGCAAATAGTAAGAAATACGAAACCTTCAAGCTAAGGGCTCTTTGATTGTATGCGCAAGATACACCGGAGCACAAAATTCGAACTGATTTCCGATGCAATTTAATTTTAATCCGGATGAAAAAAGAAATCCCCGCCGCCGAACACGACCACAACACGGAAAAATAACAAAGTAGGTAAAAAACAAAAATAAAAATTTGGCAATGACAACAACTTTCAATAAATTAATCAATGTCAAATTGTCAAACACATGTTCTTCTCAATGAGGAAATATTTTATGGAGAGGCCCTATTCTACTATACGAACAATACATTATATAAATATATGTATATAGGATCGACACATATATACAAAAAAGCATTTTATCTCTTTTTACCCGACTGCGAAAGGAGGGTTATGTTTTTCGAGTGTATGTATGTAAATTTCTTTGGCACGCCCTAGAGCCTAAACGGCTTGTCGTATTTTTATGTAAGTGGTGTCAATAGATTCGTCTCAGTCGTGAGAGTGACACTGGGTACATCAAAATTAAAAAAAAACTAAAAATGAGGATTTTTGGCGCCAAAAAATAATATAAAAAAAATTAATGTTTTCAAATTACATCGAGTGTGGTATCAAAATAAAGATTTTTTTACCGTGATTACGAATATATATATAAAACTTATATGTTTATATTGTCAAATATTGACGCAGTTTTTTAGTTTGAATAATTTGTACTTGTTAACTTATGTTTACCTTAGAGTGAAAAGAGGGATAAACATAGTTTAGTGAGCACTAATATTGGCAACACTTTTGATTGACGTCAACTACTTGTCAATTCGTGACCAGTGACGCCATGCCAAGTTCTGAGGTAGATCTGCTGTCATACGGTTAGGGATGCAACATCGCTCATAAAAACATCGATGTTTTCAAAAGTGAAACATTGATGTCAAAAACATCGATGTTTATGAACGATGTTTTTAACGCCATTTATATCTATACAAATAAATAAAATTGGAGTGTCCGTTTGTATTATTAAAATAACCGCTTTTACTAAATGCATAAAAATACTATGTATGTATACAATACATGGTACATATATCAGATATGTATTTTTTATAATTTTGGCTGTCTGTCGGTTTGTTCCGGCTAATCTCTGGAACGGCTGGACCGATTTTGACGGGATTTTGACTGATAATTAGCCAAGCGGCGGAGCGCCGCGATAACAATTTTTTGTTTTGATTTGTATTTGTTTTGTTAATTGTATTTAATAAAAATGAATATAAATGTAGTAAGCAGTCATTTTATTTTATAATTATAATATTATAATATTAATAATAATATTATAATATTTTATAATATTAAAAACAATTTCGATGTTTCACATCTGCCAGGCGTCCCGTGATGGCTCTCTTTTTTTGGATTTTATTCTTAAGTCCATCACCATTCCTCTCCCCCTCTGGATACCGTGGAGTACGGTCGTGTCAGTGTTATCCGCTATAATATTCATTTTTATAAATTATAATTAAAATAAGTTCGTGAAAAATAAAGCAAATTACCAGGAGCGCAGCAATAGTAAGGAGGTGAAACAATTAAAACGAGACAACTGCGAGGAGAAAGTGATAACTGTACGTCACGAGGAGCCTGTTTGCCACGCCCACCACCGGGTAGAAATCAGCCCGCCCCTAACAGCGTGCAGTGCGGTACGCGGAAGCGAGATAAATATATTCCTCATTAGATATACGACCCCCGCCTTTCCGCATATGGGAGCTTTGGCCCTACCCTCTCAACCCTACCCACGCGGCGCATACGCAGCTCATTACTAGAAGATAAACAAGGTATTGTGAGTGCTTTAACTGTTATTGTCACTGTTGTTAATGAACAATGTCGCTAAAACGTACTCCTCCAATAGCGATTAATCATCCTAATTCGTCAATGACGCCTGTAACTACCTATGCATCGGATACTCAACTTTACTTATCATCGCAAAACCCCGTATTATCTGAACATTCAGAGCATAATATTACGCATAGATCTAAGCGTAGGCTTCTAAATGATGAGGATTCCCCCCCTTATAATATGTCTGTGGCCGATCAAATGAGGGAAATGTTTGCTGCCTTTGAGATTGAACAGAACTCTAAATTAGAGAAGATTATTGAGGCTGTGCAGGTCATTCAGGGACAGAATACCGAGATACAAAAAAGCGTTGAGTTTCTATCTGCAAAGTATGATGAGGTCTTGGAAAAAGTTGCTCAGTTGGAACACAAAAACAAGGCCTACGAAGTCAAAATTGTTTCGCTTGAAAGTAAACTGGAGGTATTGGAAAGAAACTCACGCTCTTCGTTTATTGAACTTAGGAACATACCCAAACAAAACCCGGAGAACAAATCAATCTTAGGATCACTGGTTAAGACAGTAGGGGAGGTGATACAGCACCCAGTTTCAGACAGCGATATTCGCGATGTTTATCGTTTAAAAACTAGAAACGAGCTTAACAACCATATAATTGTGAGTTTCTCGACAACAGCATGTAAGGATGGCTTTCTAAAGAAAAGTAGAAATTTTAACAAAACTAACAAGATAAATAAGCTTAACACATCTCATCTTAAGCTGCCAGGCACTCCTAAGCCTGTGTATGTCGACGAATCTTTAACGAGCTTCGGGAGAAGACTTGCCTATCTGGCCAGATCCTTCGTTAAGGAAAATGATTACCACAGCTCCTGGACTTCGTACGGGAAAATTTACATTAGAAAGACACAAGACTCAATGGCTATGCGCATAGATCGCGAGGAGGATTTGAAAATATTACTGTCGAAATGACTACTACTGTTCAGACTTAACTTAAATTTGATATTTTGTTACCTTTTATTGTTCTTTTTCGTGTATTCTTATATTTTTCCTATTGTAAAAACAAAAATACTACAAACCATACACTTTTACACTACATCCAAAAACACATCACAAGCGTTTATTTTCCAAAACCGATTATTTATTTTTAAAAATGCAACTTTGACGGTATTACATAAACATACACTGTTACATTACACAAACACACACTTCTATGACAAAAATCCTTATGTATCGCCTAATGTCATACACCAAATATTTACTAACAATATACATGAATCCTCCGTTTGTCCGGGACGCCCGCAGTTATATTTCAAACTTAATATTCACTGCAGCCATGTACTTTTTTTGATTATGCCACGAGTTAATTACGCCATATGTTTTTACGCAGTTTATTTCAACACCATCGTTGGACACATTGTGGTGAGCAGCTATTTGGTAGTATCTCACTACGCTGGTATTCACGTACTTGGGTATATATACTTTATAAACATTCGATAATGTTAACGTAATAAATGGCCTTCTTGACAAATTTCAGGTTGCACAATCTGCACTCTGCAAGATTGATGATTGCCCTACTTTAATTGTCTCCCCAGAAATGTGCTTAAAAGTTATCCACCAAAATATACGCAGTATAAACAAGAATCTTCCAGGACTGTTAACGCTCCTTCAAAGATCGAACACAGATTGGGATGTTATTGTGGTTACTGAGTGTTGGCTACGACACACTGATTGTATACCGTCTATTGATGGTTATAATCATCTTCAGAGTACAAATAATTTAACTCAAAACGAGGGCGTAGTTGTTTATTTTAAAGAGTCTATGAGGGTGACTGTAATGCAGCCAACTTTACAAGATGCAAACTGCGTAATAATAAAAGTTGACAATAACACGACGATTATTGCCATATATCGCCCCCCAGGATATAAAAACTTATTGCCATTTCTAGAATCATTTCACGGGTTGCTCGCCAACATAAAGTCACCGAATATTATTGTTGTGGGAGATATTAACGTTGACATAATGCCTGATAACTCTGATCCTAATTCCTCTACCTATTTGAATCTGCTTGCCTCTCACAGCATTTTGCCAGCGCACCAACTGCCGACACACAGCAGAACTTGTTTGGACCACATTATGCTCAAAACAACTTTGTCAGCTTCTTGTTATGTTGCCGAAACTTCAGTGACTGATCATGATTGTGTGTTTATTATAATAAAGCGCTCGATCACACAAAAGAGGCATTTTTCAGTAAAAAAAGTCGACTACGAAAGATTAGATTTGGATATTAACAGTATGTGTTTTGAATCTATATACGCAAACACTAATGCTTCCGTGGCCACTTCTGCACTTATCTCCAATTTAAACTCTTTGATAGACTCAAACACACAAATAATCAACGTTCCAAATCGCAGACGAATTCAAAAGCCTTGGATAACCAAAGGACTTTTAAAATGCATGAAAAATCGAGACAAACTGCATAGCAAAGTAAAGAAGAATCCTACCAATCAGATCATTAAAGTCACTTACACACGATACCGTAATTTCTGTAATTTGTTACTGAAAAAGGTGAAAAGAGATTACGAAAGTAACTTGTTAAATACTGCAGCTAAGTCTAACAACAAGAAATTATGGGAGACCATAAACAAAGTTGCTCACCGTGACAAAAAATCGAATCCAGCCACAGACCTATTGTCAGCCTCGAACCCTATGTCTTCGGTAAATGATATAAACCATTTTTTTCACTTCAATAAGTAGAAATTTGACTGAGAGTAGCCTGACCAATAACTTACCTCCTGCTTCGAACCTTGGCTCCCAACCATTCTCATTTGTTCTGTCACCAACCTCCGAACTAGAAGTTCGCAGCCTCATACTGAATTTAAAGAAGGTTACTACAACTGGACGGGACAATATCTCAGGTGTTCTCCTTAAACGATACCACCATATCCTAGTGCCCCCCTTAACATACATTTTTAATCTGATGTTCAGCACGGGTGTCTTTCCTAAAGAACTTAAACTTGCCGAAGTGATCCCTATATACAAGAGTGGTGACAGAGCCCTCGTCAATAATTATAGACCTATTTCCATTCTTCCCACTTTATCCAAAATAGCAGAAAAACTAATTAACAAACGACTAATTGAATATCTCGAAGCCAAAAACTTGTTATCACAATCACAGTATGGGTTCCGATCTGGCACTTCCACAGCTGATGCTGTACATGACTTAATAGATCACATAGTGGACAAGCTCGACAGAAAGAAAAAAGCTATTGCAATATTCCTGGATCTAGCTAAAGCCTTTGACACGGTCTCTGTGCCACTCTTACTCGACAAACTGGAAAGGTTGGGTATTCGGGATACACAGCATAAGTTGCTTGCCGACTATCTAAACGATAGACACCAAAGGGTGAGAGTCGGTGAGGTTATTAGCGATGATCTTCCTGTGACGGTTGGTGTACCGCAGGGTAGCGTACTGGGGCCTACACTTTTCCTTTCCTATATTAATGATCTCTGTAATCTACAACTTAAAAATTGCAAAATTGTAACATTCGCAGATGACACCGCTCTGATATTTGATGGAGACACTTGGGAAGAGACTTATGCACGTGCTCAAGCGGGATTTAATGCGTTGTGCTCCTGGCTTAGAAACAATGGCTTAACACTTAATATTTCTAAAACTAAGTATATGCCTTTCGCAATGAAAAAGATTCCACATAATCTGCTTGAACCTTTAGCTATCACAGCCCACACCTGTCAATTATTTCACTCCTGCTCCTGTGTTGATCTGGACAGTACTGTTACTATCAAGTATCTTGGTGTGGTGGTGGATAGTGTATTGAGCTTCAAGCAACATTTAGATCTTCTTACATCCAGAACTCGTAAACTGATAAGTATTTTCAAAAGATTGCGTAGCGTGGCTGATAGAAAAGTTATTAAAATGGTTTATGTGGCCTTATGTCAACCAATACTATCGTATTGTATCTCGGTATGGGGTGGCGCCTGTAAATCTAACTTAATAAAACTAGAAAGAGCTCAAAGGGCAGTACTTAAGGTGAGCCATTCCTTGCCCTTTCTATACCCTACTAAGGAATTGTACCAGCTTGCGGATGTTTTAACGGTACGCCAACTGTACATCCTAAACACCATAGTAAGGCAGCATTCTCATCTCGTTTACGATCCTATACGCCCTAGGAAACGCCTGAATCACAAGGTTTGTGTCACTAATGAGAATTTGAGGTCTACTGCATTTTCGGGCAGATTCTTTGTGTTCATGGGCAGGTTTTTGTATAATAAGGTGAACAAGAAATTAGATATCTATGCTCAGACAAAATATAACTGCAAAAGAAATCTCGACGAATGGCTCAAGTCACTCAGCTATGAGGAAACGGAACGCTTCCTATTCATACCCTCATAAATCTTTCACTCCATGTCTTCAATTAGTTTTTCACAAACCGTGTCAACATTCACTCACTCACATATACACACACACACACACACACACACACACAAACACACACACACACACACACACAAACACACACACAATCACCCCACGATCTACATTTTCATTGCTCATCTCTCAGTCTCATAAGTTTGTATTTATCTAGAGCTGGAGAGGCTGGTAAATCTGTCATACAGGTCTTCCTAGTACAGATACCAGTCTCTCGCACAGTTTTCCTTAATTAAACATGTGATAATTTAAGACGGAAACATTGTAAATATTCTGTGTGAGAGAGAAAATAAAGATTTATTATTATTATTTATTATTATTATTATTCAAAATTTAATCCATCATGGATTCACATTTTAAAATTCCTACCATAAATACTAAACTAAACACAAACAACTAAAATTATTTAATGTTATTGATATTTTTTAATTTATTAAATATTTCATTTAAATATAGATATTGAAATTTCGAGTCGCTCTACATAGCTATGCAGCTATGTAGAGCGACTCGAAATTTCCTAATCGAATACCTATGCAGGTACAACCCTAAAGCCAGCCATTTTATGTGCCAACTTCTTGTGTATATAAGCACGAAAATTTTGTGGGTGTGCCTAGTCCATGTACTATAGGTCAATGGTTCTTCTCTTTGAATCATAGACTTGATAACACATGGACCAGCTGTACCTACAAAATTATCGTGTCTTCAAATATTGTCGGAGATCGTTTTTTGTTTTTTCGGAAGACGGTCCCCATTGCATCTCATCACGACGAAGACCTAAAGACTTGAAGACTTATGCTGACTTTTGATATGAAGACTAAAACACTTGACATTGGCAGAAATAGCTGATCCGAGAGATCCGGCTGGTTGCCATTTCATCAAAGAAGAAGCAAATATTATGTCTTCAAGTCTTCAAGTCACACAAACTTTTACTCAGAGAGCCTCAAGTCTTCGTCTTGATGAAATAATGATAAAAACTGAAAAAAATGTGGATGAGATGGGAACCGTCTTTCGTAAAAACAAAAAACAATCTTCCGTCAAACTTATGAAGAAGCAGATGGTTGGGGCGGACACCGAACCAAGCGGAACCGTAAAGCAGGGCAGGGGTATTGTATATTATACCCAATAGATAGGAGGACCAGTACTCAGTAAAATAAAATTCCTGCTGTTTAACTCAGTAACTCCTAAGATTTTATGGCTTCTTTCCTACATATTTCTGGTTCTAAGTTTAAAGATCTACAAAAAAATATACTGTAGATCGAAACTCTTATCTGTTGTAATTGTAATTTCATAACGAAAGCATTGGAAAAACTCCTAGTTGCTCAATTTTTGCACTCGAGGTTGGTCAGCGAAAGAGGTCTACACCTTTTTTGCAAAACTTTAAAGCTTCGGCCAAACCTAAGCGACCAAAGCGACTGCAAAGCAGGAGCGTCTGCCGTGCGGCGGACGCTGCCCATACTTTCTTGTGGCGCCGTGCACACCTACGCGACCACAAAGCGGGATTGCAGCGTCCGCTAAGCGGGACGCCGTCGGACGCACGCCTCAAGTGGTCAGACGTGTGTACGTGCAGGAAAGTTACCTTCCTTATTATTACGAGCATTATTTCGTTTTCGTTCCACGATGACTACAACAGATGATAATATTATAGAGATGTTCATTGAAAAAGTGAGAGGATATCCCATCACATGTAATTTGAAGAATAAAGATTATAAGAATTTACGCAAAATAGACAAAATATGGGATTCAATCGGTCCGGAATTTCAATTGATGGTAAGTAAATAATAGTTATTTAAGTGACTGTTGCATAGTGAGAGGCAATTAAAACACGAGTTTGTATATACACGATACATATACAAAAACTAGCTGAGCCACGCGGTGTTACCCGTGGTTACTGTCGTACCGCGGGTGATGCCGTGGGGCGAAGCTAGTCTAAAAAAGTGCCTAAGTTACTCCTTACATCATCAGCTACCTAGCAATAAAAATCCCACCAGTCCCAGTCCCGTCAACATCGGTCTAGCTGTTCCAGAGCTTAGCCGGAACAAACAGACAGTCCAATTTTATTTATTTGTATGGTATATGTACCGTATATATATACATATGCATTTATGTGTATGGATAATATTTTTTACAATTTTGCTCTGTCTGTCCGTTTGTTCCGGCTGGTCCGACTTTAACGGGACTTTCACTGATAGGTAGCTGATGATATAAGGAGTAACTTAGGCTACTTTTTTTAAACTAGCTTTGACCCGCGGCGTTATCCGCGGTACGACAACAACCACAGGCCCCAGCTGGTACCAGATAAAGATGCGCAGCTTTAGTGACTGTTCACTAGCAAATGAAGTTCACGGTTCGCGTCGCAGTCGCACAAGTGTACATTAGAGAGATAAGTTTCGCGTTGTAGACGCTCTCGCTTCGCGTCCCGCGTCCTGCGTCACTGACGCTTAGGTTTGAGCGAAGCTTTATATGGGGTTTGTTTCCCTTGTGAGTGCCAAAAACTGCTATATGAATGGGGCATAAAAGGACCCACCTTTTGATTGCGTCAACTTAGAAGTTTAATTTTATCACTGCTGCGACGGATTGCTTGCAGGCCTGAGCATTTGATGTTAGTTTCAAGTTGATCCTTTTTGGTCTATTTTAAGCTAACTAGCGGAAAACGTAGATCAACCATCTTGGTCAACAACTCCGATACAGAGACATCTTCTAGCGTAGCCTTCTCACCTGGTCTCAGATGGTCAGCTCTACTGTGTGCAATGTAATTGGACTTTCAAAATTAAGTTCGCTTTTGCTATCCTTTTGGTATTTGCTGTCATAACAGAGCCCATCAAAGGGGGAACCGACATCTCGTCGATGCATGGAGGAAGCCCTAGGTATTGCGAGGTCCTACGCGTATATATATATATTATCCCCTTGCCTTTATGGAATTCGTTATATGTATGTTACTTATAAAAACATTCTGCATTGTCTGCATTCGCAATGAGTATGGTGACCACCACTCTTGGATCCTGCTTATGCTTTCCATCAGGCAGAGTAGAGTCATTTTCACAGGACCGTACATAAAAAGAAAACTAACGGACACTCGTAATAGGATAAGTGAAACTCGGAAAATCCCCGCTGTAGTATAGTGCGCAAAGCCCCTACATGAGCGGGGTCCTTGTTTGTTGGTTGCTCTATTCACCATCCCCAAAAGCCGTTTCTGCTAAAGATCAGTGTAAAATGTGAAAAAAATTGTTATAATCTTGATATTTTTTTAATATGGAATTAATGTTCAGAAACACAATTTTGTCAAGAACATAATTAAGTATCAAAACATTAATTTGTTTTTTAAACTCGAACAATTAAAAAACATTAGCCACTAGAGTCTGGCCAACGAAAGCTGTCCACGTATTATTTTCAGAAGTTTTGATATGGCAATAATTTAAGACTGTCAAAATTGACACTTTGACGTTTCGTACTTGAGTCATCTTCAGAAGATGACTCAAGTACGAAACGTCAAAGTGATAATATGATGCACATAAACCAACGTAAACAGAATCTGTTTACGTTGGTTTATGTGCATCATATTTTCATTGATTTTGTTTAAAATAATGCCGAGAACAATTAAAAGTTCGACGAGGAAGCTTCTATTTACTATGATTGACAAATATAAAGACATAAAAAGTGATTTAAATCAGAAATCTGCAGAGAAAATACTACGACTGGATTCAATCCTTTCACTTTCAGGTTAGTTTATTGAATTTCTAATGAAACATTTTGATACTTTTAGACTATTTAAGACAAATCGCAATATTTTTCATGGTGTATCTACTTTTCAGGAAGTATTAACAACGAGGAGACAAAACTTAAAATTGTGGAAGCAATAAAGAAATTGAAAACTCTCGAAAAAAATGAAATGGCGACTTCTGAAACACATTATTTAGAAAAGATATCTTCAATGACAGGTATTACTTTAGAAATTATAGATTTTAACAGTTACTTCGAAGAGTTGTATAAATTTATGACAATGTATGGATGGCTAAATTAAATAATATAATATCATTGTTTTGTAATAATGTCTTTGTATATTATTATGGTTTTTGACTTTAATGACTGATAATTAATAATATACTGTTACATACATAATTTATTGTATTTGTTATCTTCAGATGTCAGTGTGAAGACTCTAAGAAGAATTAAAATTGAAGGGTCTAAAAATCAAGGACAGTGGAATACTCCGGGGAAAAATCGTCCACATTCAGCAACAGTTTCCAATTTGGATAATTTTGATATTTCAGCTATAAGAAACAAAATAAACGAATTTTATGGAGTTAGAAAACAAGTCCCAACACTGAGAAGCCTGCACAATGAGCTGAGGGAAGCAATTGAATTTAAGGGATGCCGTGAAACCCTTAGAAAAATTTTACACAAGAACGGGTTTGAGTTTCAAAACAATAAAAATGAACGGGCTTTACTTACAGAAAAATATGAAATTGCGGCATGGAGACATAGATTCTTGAGGACAATACATAAAAAGAGGCTAGAAGGTAAACAGATTATTTACCTTGATGAGACATATGTACATCAGAACTATAAAGTTAAAAAAACATGGCAAGGACCTTCTACAAGCGGTGTCACTACTAATATATCATCAGGAAAAAGACATATTATTGTGCATGCCGGATCGGAGGAAGGGTTCGTGCCAGGTGCATTATTGGTATTCAGCACAAAATCCAAATCAGCTGACTACCATGATGATATGAATGCTACCAACTTTATGAAATGGTTTGAGGAAATGTTGATACCTAATCTCACTAAACCTAGTGTAATCGTGATGGACAATGCAAGTTACCATGTGAAACAAGTAAACAAACCCCCTACTATGTCTGATTCTAAAGCTAATCTCCGAATATGGCTTCAAGAAAATAATATTCATTTTGAAGAATATCAAATCAAAGCTGAATTAATGTGTTTGGTGAAAGATAATAAACCTGCCGTTGTTTACGAAGCAGAAGTGCTTCTAAAAAACACAGTCATATCCACAATCACGAAATTTTGTTGCTGCCACCGTATCATTGCGACCTCAATGCTATTGAGCTTGTATGGAGTCAAGCGAAGAGAAAAGTAGCAAGCAAAAATATAGGAATACCAGGGTCTGAAATGCAAAATTTAATAAAAGAATGTTTTCTATCCATAACTGCTGATGACTGGAAGAAGTACACTGATCATGTACTAAATGTGGAAAATCATTACAAATTAAGGGACCGTATTACTGAAAACGAACTTGAACCATTCATAATACATGTTGGGGACAGTAGCAGTAGCAGCGAAGAAAGCAATGAAGCTGATTCAATATCAGGTGTAGAGTTTTTGGAATCCGATTTTAACTATGACTCATAGCTCCTATATTTGTACGGCTCCTCGGGGTCCTCGACTGTACATAAATAATGGATTATTTGAAAATAATAAAAAGACAGAATTAAAAGTAATCTTTTATTTGATATTCTTCATAATACATTCGAAAATTTCAACAACAGTTGCTAACAAAACAAAATTTTTACAACTCGAAAAAAATGTACTTGCTGAAAAATAAATAGTATCAACTCCGTTTATGCAGTGTATAGCCAGGGTTAACAGCTCTTGATTTTTTAAAATTCCCGCCTTTTTTCTTGGACAGCTTTCGTTGGCCAGACTCTAGTTCAAGTTCCTTGGCCACGTCGAATTAGTAAAAAGCTACAGAATTGTGACAGATCTCCATCTTCATGTTTTAGTCTCTGGCCCAAAAAAATGACAGATCATCAAACCACGGGATTGGGGATGTGAATTAATATTTTTTAACTTTCTGTGTGAATAAACTGGGAAGCAATTCAAATTTAACAGTGTCAGGTGATTTTTTTATTTGTTATTACGAAGAATGTTGGACTGTTCCGTTTTACTACGAGTTTTACAAAGTTCTGTCGTGTCACACTAGGAACGTCATTTTCGTAGTGATAAGGCTCAGGGTTTATTATTTATCATTATCGTGATTAGTGGATGGATATTTGTTTTGAACAGAGCGATGGCCGAGACGACTGAAGCGCGGGCAAGTGCGTCGGCGCCTGGTGGCGACGCTGGCGGTGAAGAAGACAAACACGATGAACGAATGCTGGAGTGCAACATCTGCCTTGACACGGCCCGCGACGCCGTCGTCAGCATGTGTGGACACTTGTTCTGGTATGATACCTCAATGATAACCATAACCTATTAAGAAGAACATAACAAACAAGTATAAAATATAACTTTATTGTATGCTAATTAAGCGCAAAATGCAAATGCTGAAGATTTTGTGTCGCAAGTAACGAATCGCGTTAAATACACCTATTTGGGTGTTTAAAAAGTGCAGATAACAGTCTAGTCTAAATATCAATTAGTTATTATAAAACGTAAACAAGATAATATTATATATTACTAAACAAACTGCTAAGGCATGAACTATGGTAAATATTAAGATTTTGGATTTAAACCTAACATTTCATATTTCTATTATGGTTAGACTAACCTAATCAATCTAATTACTAACGAAATATTAAAAAGCATAGAATGTAAGGAATATTGAAAGAATGAGCAAAAACTGCATAAATGTGTTCATAATACTTCTTAAAATGTAGAGAGGCATGAGCTTTTTTAAAGTCGTAACAAATGGCTTTCTCCATTTCTATTTGTCTATCAATTATTGTTACCACATTTAGATTGTAAGCTGTACCATATATTTGAGTAAAATAAATATTATTATTATTCTATCATATCTGCTTACCCTAGATATTAATGAAGTGCGAGTTCAATACATATTTACCAGAATTTTTACACACAAGAATTTATAGGTTACTTTGGAGGCTATCAACCATATCTGACTATAAACAATTATTCTATAATTATAATTAACCCACTACCTACATTGTCATTTATTGCATCAAATATTGTATATTCAGAATTAATGTGTTTTTTTTTAATGATATAGGCAAACAAGCAGACGTATCTGCGGATGGTAAGCAATATTAATATCTACCAGTAATCTTAATATGCCGAGTTGACAGTCTATTTGAACCGTATGCAGAATCCAGAAGTGCATTCAGGAATTATTAATGTCAATACATTGTTCCATGTTATCTGTATTCATCTATACAAATAAATAAAATTGAAGGGTCTGTTTGTAATTTAAAATTAACAGTTTTTGACTAAATGCAAATGAAAGTATATTCGATACTTACCTACATCTAAAAATCTTTTTTCATTTTTTTGTCTGTCGGTCTGTCTGTTTGTTCCGGCTAATTTCTGGAACGGCTGGACGATTTTGATGGGACTTTCACTGATATGTAGGAGCTACTTAGGTTACTTTTTTCAACTAACTTCGGCCCGCGTCGTTGCCCGCGATTGATGTCGTGCCGCGGGAATCAGCTAGTATTACTTATTGATATAACTGTGGTAAAAACAACGATTTGACTGCATAATATGATGTGGTTGTTGCCACAATAGGTGCTACTGCGATAGTTTGTAGGTACTAATCATTAGAAACTACAAAATTGTTAAAGTGTTGTACCATGTTTGATTAGATTCTAAACAAATATGTTACAACACTTCAACAATTTTCCGTCGCGCTCTGTAGGGACTTGTATGGTTACATCCGTCAGTCTTACTCGTTCTTTTGTGCTGTCGCGAAGAGCCAGCGGACGGAGCAAGGCGCCGTCCCCGACCCGCAATGTCGACCTGAAAGTGCTCTGTTTCTTAAAATCTCTCAGGAGAGGGTTAAAGCCATACGTTCCCACACTGGGCCAGTGCGGGTTGGGGACTGGCAAGACAACGTCGTGGCTACGTAATCTTGCCGTTGGATGTTTTTTAAGCCGCCTAAAGGCCTCTAAGCTGCACGACTGTTATACTATGATAACAACCGGAACCGACTGCTTAACGTGACCTCCGAAACACGAAGACCCTTATGATATCATGCCACCAGCGGTCGCCCATCCAGGTACTAACCGCGCCGTGGTTGCTTATCCTCGGTGATTGTTTCTAATCACCGAGTGCAACTGGGCTATATTACATGGCCTTGCTCAATTACTTCTGTTTCAATATATATTATGATACACATAATTTTAATGGGACAGTTCTAGCATGTTTCAAATTCTGTGTGGTGATGAATGAAGAATATGAAGGGAACTGCCTCGTTGGTCTTGCGGTTGGGGTATGCGACTTCTGATCATGAGGTTTCGGGTTCGAATCCCAGGTCGGGCCAAAAGGTGTTATTGAGTTTTTCTGATTATAGAAATGTTTAATAACAGCTCGGAGTTTGGAAATTGGAGTCTTAGCCCCCGTGCCTCGGAGAGCACGTAAAGCCGTCGGTCCTGCGCCTGATCTTTCCCCGGTCGTCGGGATAATCGTCCCATCGGATCATGAGAGTGAGAGAACAGAGAGTGCACCTGTTTACGCACACACTTATGCACTATAATAACTCCTGCGTAGTTGGTTGGTCTCCCTTGAGACTGGCCACATGGCCATGGCCACTGGAACATTATGAAGGGGGGCCTTAGGTGTCGTAAGAGCCTAGTAAGGGAGAAAACTGTAGAGACAACAGAATTGCAAAGAGAATAAAAATTTGAAACAAATTCTAAACAAACTCCTCTGGCCAGTGTGGTAATAATAATAATACATTATCTTTTATATTATCAATTAGTATTATCTTTTATATTATTATACTAGCTGAGACCCGCGGTGTTACCCGCGGCTATTGTAGAAACTTTACAACCGCGGGTAACACCGCGGGGCGAAGCAAGTTTAAAAAAAAAGTAGCCTAAGTTACTCCTTCCTTACATCAGCTATCTGCCAGTGAAAGTCCCGTCAAAATCGGTCCAGCCGTTCCGGCGATTAGGCGGAACGGACACACAAACAAACAAAATTTGCATTTAGTTGAAAAGAAAAAGCGGTTATTTTAATATTACAAACAGACACTCCAAACAGAAAGACATTTAGAATTTATTATATATGTAAGTGGGTATTTAATTATCTTAATTATTTACAGCTGGCCGTGCCTACACCAATGGTTAGAGACGCGACCGTCGCGACAAGTGTGCCCCGTCTGCAAGGCGGCTATTAGCAGAGACAAAGTGATCCCACTCTATGGCCGAGGGAACACCAAACAAGAAGACCCTAGGAATAAGGTATTAAATAAGGACAATATATTTTTATAAAGTGAATGTTCTTTTCATATATTATAGGTTTTTTTTTATGGAATAGGGGTCAAACGAGCTGACGTATCGCCTGATGGTAAGCGATTACCACCGCCCATGGACACCCGCAACATCAGAGGCGTCACAAGTGCGTTGCCGGCCTTTGGGGGGGGAGGGTTTGCGGTATGGGCCTCCGGTATCCTCACACACTCGGTGAAACACAGCGCGAGCGCTGTTTCACACCAGTTTTCTGTGAGGCCGTGGTATCACTCCGGTCGAGCCGGCCCATTCATGCCGAAGCGTGGCTCTCCCACGGTATATAGATGAAGTGGTTAGTAACCCTGTTTTCTAAGTAAGAGATCCTAGGTTTGAGTATGATGATTTATACTGTGTCTATGCATTATTTGTAAGTAACTAGTGGTTGCCCGCGGCTCCGCCCGTGTATGTGTCGGTTATCGACATTTAAGACGTCACTATCTGTCTCGCTCGCTCATGGCAAACATGTCCACTATCCATCTCTCTCATCATTTTGCCGTAAAATTAAGAACCTACCAAGAGCTTATGCGAATAAAAACATTTCAAATGAGTAAAATGGGTTAGCAAAAATCTGATTACTTGAGGTTTTTATTTTTTTAATCGGTTTTTTTTTTACTATGAAACTAACAAGTATTGTACCATTTTAAAATCCTGATTAAATGCGCCAACTTTTAATGGCACGTGCCAAGACACTCTAGTACATTTTTTTTAAAGTCATTGTCGACAAATTTTGAAAATTTTAAACTCATATTTTAACAAATAGTCCTAATTCTAGGAAACCCATTTTGACAGGACTTTCACTGGCAGGAAACTGATGATTTAAGGAGTATCTTAGGCTACTTTTTTAGACCAGCTTTGCCCCGCGGCGTTACCCGTGGTTGTTTTTGTACCGCGGGGCTCAGCTGTTCTATAATATGTATGTATTTATAAATATGTTAGTGACTAACATATAGTACAAGATGTACATGGTTTAAAATGAGACTGCCTCGAGTAAAATGAAATTATTATAAACTAGCTGAGTCCCGCGGTGTTACCCGCGGTTATTGTCGTACTGCGGGTAACGCGGCTGGGCGAAGCTTGTCTAAAAAAGTAGCCTAAGTTGCTCCTTATATCATCAGCTACCTATCAGTGAAAGTCCCGTCAAAATCGGTGCAGCCGTTCCAGAGATTAGCCGGAACAAATAGACAAAAATGATTAAAAATGTTATTTTGGTATATGTACCGAGTGTACATACATATGCATTTAGTAAAAAGCGGTTATTTTAATATTACAGACACTGAAATTTTATTTATTTGTATAGATGGAGGCCCAAATAGTCTAGTCAACAAGTTCCATACTTGTTGACTAGACTAAAAGATGCAGCAGCATCACTAGGCCGCCATGGTGTGGGTCGCCATACTGCATTGTCTGCATTCGCGGTGAGTATGGTGACCACCACTCTTGGATTCTGCTTATGCTTTCCATCAGGCAGAGTAGAGTCATTATGGCGGGCCATACATAAAAAAAAAAAAAAAAAAGATTCACACTGTTAACAAAGAAGCGGTATCGAGGTTTGAGTCACGTGTTTCATTCGAAGTCAATGTCGTAAACACTTGTATTCAATCTCTGATCATTATAGTTCAAGGCACGTATGTTTATTACCTGTTGTGTGCAACTAAGCCAGATCAATCAATCAGTCACCAGAGCCACGCTGATTTCAGTACAAACGGGCCTTTCACAGAAAACCAACCTTAAATGACAGCATTCGTGCTGTCGTGTTTCGTTGGTAAGTGCGAGACCGGAGCCCCAATGATGCAGAAGCATCTCAATAGGACGCCATAGTGTGGGTCTCCATGCATTGCTGCATTCGCAATGAGTATGGTAACCATCACTCTTGGATTCTGCTCATGCTTTCCATCAGGCAGGGTAGAGTCACTTTGGCACCTCATACAAAAGAAATACGCTAAAACCTAGCGCGACAAATATTTAAATAATTTAGATAGGTTATAACCTATTGTATATAATCATTTAAAAGGCACAATGTGTGTTAGAATAGTATCATGTAATCTATACTAATACTATCTATACTACTATATTAAGCTGAAAAGTTTGTTTGTTTGAAGCGCTAATCTCAGGAACCGCAGGTCCGATTTGAAAAATTCTTTCAGTGTTGGATAGTACATTTATCGGGGAAGACTATTTATATCATCACGCTACGACCAATAGGAGCGGAGCACCAATGAAATATGTTTCAAAAAACGGGGGGAAATTATCACGCTACGGCAATAGGAGATGCAAACGAGGTTGCGTGGGTCAGCTCGTAAAATATAACGCTCATACAAATAATGAAGAATGACCTTAAGAGAATCGTCGTCACCAATTTATTACGAATGCTAACTAAATATTTGAATAGACACAAAAGTAATGACGCGATTTGACATTTACATAACATATGTAACTAAATTTGCGGATTTACACAAAATTTCAACACTAACAACGCGATATATCGCCCGAACTTATTTTTTAATTAGACTTCGATAGGATACCTGTATGCTGATATGCTTACATATCTCAAAATTCACGCACCTCCCATCCCCACATTGACAAAGTTTGCAGGAGTCCATTGGCAGTAGCCACTTAAAAATTCATAAAAATAATTGTAATAAAAAAAGTTTGATAAAATGTATGTAGCCAGGTCAATATTACGAATGTATTGACAGCTCATTAATTTAAATCGGATCAATAGTTAAGGCGCTACGGTAAACATCAGGGTCCGAGGATATATATCAATGGATAAATATCAAGATATATATCCGATATATATCTGATATATATCAAACTGGTTTCGTTGATATAATATATCAATGCTAGCTGAAATTAGATTGGATATCGGATCCTTCTCATTATGATAGCGGATGATATGATTCAAAATGTCGTTTATGTCCTATAATCCAGTCCAGATTCAGAATCGATAGATGACCTATCTTAATCTTCCATGCAGTCAAACTAAGCACTACGAGTATTATTAATACTGCATTTTTTGATGATTTTATTAATTATTTGATAATATTTAACAGTTCATTACGAATGACTGACGACTGATTTGGTAACTAAAAGACTTATGATATTATAAAGTTATTACCTATTATTATTTGTAATATTTTAAAACATTAACATCATATTCGTTTTTTTTTTGATAATTTCAGTATGTTTATGTAACACATATGTAAATAGTATTCATAAATAATACAATAAAATGATAATATGGATTACAAAATTGATATATATCAAACTTGATATATATCGGATGTACGGGTGCGGATATATATATCATAAATATCCGATATTTTGATATTTATTATAAATATCGGATATTTTCGAACCCTGGTAAACATACATAGATTGCCAAAACTATAACCCTTCCATTTGCTTTAAAATGCCTCCTATATCACACACCATAAGGCTTATAAGCGTTGTTTTAATACATGTGGAAAAATTCATATGAATAACCTATAACTGCTTCCTGAAGTTCAAAAAAGTTACCTAAGTCGACTGCATGGAAGGCATGGTAGTGGTTATAACGGTCACGCTTTCTACTGCGCCGTGTTGTGAGTTCAAACCCCACAACTTGTGTGATCCACATATTGTTGTTGTTCTGAGGCTGAGTGTTCTTTGCGTCTGTCAAATGTATGTTTGTAAAGTCAAGGACAGAAGAATTTTCCTAGTGCGGTAGATGCCTTTAAAAAAAAGGTGTATACAGCAAACGATTTTTCCTCATAAAATAATTGTAACTTACCATTTTTAACCGACTTAAAAAATGGAGGAGGTTATCAATTCGACGGTTTTTTTTTAATATTTGTTACCTTAGAACTTTCGAGTAGCGAACCGGTTTCGATGACTCTTTTTTAATTTGAAAGCTGGTGCTTCCCGTCTGGTCTCATTTCAATTTGGTCCAGTTCTTGAAATCGGTTTTATTGTTAAAATTTTATACTTGTGGTATCCTTTTCAGAGTGAAGCGACGTTCCAAATTCCGAAATTGTCTTTACATAATAGAGACTAAATGGTTATGTAATCATAAAAAAATAATTATAAAAGTTTATTTAATCCTACACAAGCAGGTACCCCCTCGGCCGGTGGGCCAGCGCACGGAGCCGGAGAACAACACCGGATTCCCTGGCTTCGGGTTCGGCGAGGGCTTTCACATGTCCTTCGGCATTGGTGCCTTCCCATTCGGCGTGTTCACGTCTACTTTCAACTTCGGGGATCCCAGACCCACTGCTGGTATGTACTTAGATATAACAGTTTGTACGTGATTTGACAGCCACAACTTTCTTGTACCACGACAATAAAGAGATCTTGTGAAAGATGGTTTCATCTTCCACTACCACCAACCTTTTTTCAATTTGCGTGTTTTTCGACCGGAATCTCCGAAATATACACAAAGTATTTCGGGGATTCCCGCCTAGCTTCGGACGTTTATCAGTGTTCCATGATTCCGATAAATCTTTTTTTTTTTGTTTGTGCCTGCCAAAATGACTACTCTGCCTGATGGAAAGCATAAGCAGAATCCAAGAGTGGTGGCCACCATACTCATTGTGAATGCAGACAATGCAACAATGCAGCATGGCGACCCACACTATGGCGGCCTAATGATGCTTCTGCATCATCATTTTGCTGATGACCAAGCAGTACACGCTCATAATCTGACCACACCCTCCGTTACATAAATAGAATATTAAATGAGATAAAATTGTAGTATAAATACACCCAACACCGTGATATGTATATCTAATATAATTGTTCCAGCGCCCCGTGGCACGGCCCAGTTTGAGGAAGAGCAGTTCCTATCCAAAATCTTCTTATGGGTGGCCATCCTGTTCGTTCTGTGGCTGATCTTCGCATGACCGCGTCCCTCGACCCCCACCTGACTTGCCTGCAGTGCGCTTAGATATGTTTACATATCCTGCCCATTTACAAATGTCTCCCCTTGTATAAGATGATACTAATTATAATTATTTATATAACTTAATAAAAACGGTAAAGGATAAGGAAACTGAACAAGCCGAAATGGAGAAAACAAGAGGAGTAGCCAAGAGTTCCGATTGTGTTTTGAGCAGAAGTAATGAAGCTTGCATGTTTTCTCTTAACGCTTTATTTAAAGGCATGTATTCACTTTGCTTAGTGCGAGTGCAAGTGCGGGTGATTAGTGGAAAATACGAGTGGGCAGCGAATTCGCGGTCCACACGTATTTTCTACCAATCGTTGATCGCCTGCGCTTCACACCTGCACTCGCACTAATCAAAGTGAATACGGGCCTTAAGCGATGCTCTTGTCGGACAAAACACATTGTTCATTAGGTATATATGTAGAGTTGGAATTTATGTGTGTGTGTGATTGGTCCGGGTGTCTAGAATGTTAGAAAATGACGTAAGAACTGAAAATGGCGCCAAGCCGGCTGTGACGATAGTGCCGGATAATTATGTTCCACATTAGTATAATTCATACTAAGAAATCCATATTGTTTTTAAACTATTGTAAACAGATATATTTTTAATTTAGTCACAGGTTTTTTTATATTATCTGTGCCATCTTGTATTTATTGTTTTTTATTCATGTATTGTTATATAATTTAATCTGTTTTACCGCAAACAAAAATCAGTATGTCAATACATAAATATCGTTAAAATAAGAGTAGAAAACGGAAAAAAAAACGAAATATAATAAAGTAAAAAATTGTTGAAAAAAACATATTCACTTATATACATAAAAAATGCAATTATTGAAAACCAAAAACAATTTCATTACTTTAAATAGCTGTAACCATATCGAAGCACATGTACCTCAGAGACACTGCCTTAACCAGCCCTGTCGTTAGTCGATGTATCGATGACGAAAGGCGAAAATAATCGATGTTCTTCGGTACAACACTGGCTTGCAAATTGGCCAGAGTAATGTCCTACGACTATAGATTCAACTATTTATTGAATATCGATAGAAAATATTGGAATTTATCGAAGCGCGCTAGATGATGATCCAGATGAATTCCATAACCTACTCGTTAATGTCAAATATAAAATGAATCGCTAAAGTATAGTACAATTACTTAATTTGACCGCATTTTAAAATTGAATTAACTAGACCGTGAAATACCTTTATCGGAAATGTTTAGAATAATTAGAAATATCATACCTTAATACACAATGTTTGATAGGTACAATGGACGTATAGAGGTATTGCACTGATACAATGTGGACTTCTCTATAATTATTTATGGTTCAGATTATCGATATATAATAATATAAATTCGATACAAGCGTTTTTTATCGATATAACTAAATAGTCAAGTTTGTTGTGTACCTATAAGTTCAAATATATCGACTATTTATTAATGACGATAAATAACTGACAATACTTCCTTAATTCGATCAACTTTCTATAAGCACATTACATTTATGTCTGCGAACATTTTTTTTAGACACGCATAATATAGTCAATATTGTACTACAGGTACCGGTGGAAGATTTAAAGCTAATACCTGACTTCTAAAAAGACTTTAATTTGGCTGTATTTGTGCATATGATTGTATTTATGCTACCCGGCATTCTACGGCCGAAGTCTTAATTACTTAAAAATAAAGTTCTAGTTCAAAGTCCATATAAATAATTATGGAAAAGAACATAATAGTTCCTAATAGAGGTAATTAAAATTAATGAATTTTAAAAGTTGTAGTGAAAATTGACCGAGAGACTTCCAATCTAAAGCTCTACAGATTTCAACAATGTAAATAATAATATTAAATAAAAATAAATCGTTTTTATTTTTTAACACTGGAAGTTACAAAGCAATTTTCTTAAGAATACGGACTAACCGTCTAATTCTTTAATGTGCTCCGTAGAAAGTCTACGTTTTCCTGTACTTCCAACTTACGTCACTATATAGTTATCTTCTAGGAACGATGGAAAGAACTTCTTTTCGATCATTTCAAATCCTCGACAGCTATTCCTTAATAAGCTTCTATGGAGAAATTATTCACAAACATACATATACTAGCTGACCGGGCGAACTTCGTACCGCCATATTTACATATCTGTCTCAGCTCCCGTCGCGGACAAAAAAAATCTTTTCCCATTATCTTTTAATTTTTCTTATACACAAACCTTATCCTAACAATAATGAACACATAAAAAAAAGAATTAAAAATTAAATAAATTAATTAAATTTGGTGCAGCCGATCGGAAGTTATGCGCGTACATACATTTCGACGATTCATTTTTATATATATAGATAAATGTAATGTGCAAATACATAAAATAACACAAGATTTAGAGGAATTGTAAGTTTCGCATTTTAGCAACTAGTCTCTCCGTACCATTTGTTGGTCGGGCCGTTGGTTTGCTATCACCAATGTATTCAGTAGTGGGTCGTTATAAAGAGTGCTCTATAAAGTTATTTGTATATAAAATTTAATTGTTCCAGGGGCCTTCTTGTTATAAGTTCGCTTGTATGCTATACTAGTATTAACAACGAAGTTTTGATGTACAAAATATGTAAATAGAGTACATATACAAATCTGAAACTAATCTACAGACTAAGTTAGCGAACGTGCTCGTTCAACGTACACGTATGTGCACGTTTATTGTGATAAATTACACCAACTTTTCTTGAATATAATTGTTATTGTATATACCATACATACTTACTATATTTTATACAATACTTAAATAGAATATTCTACTGATTTATTTATTTTGTACACAAAAAGTTGGTTGAATTATTACAGGCAATATGCTGACGCGAACATATGACTGTCTCGAAAGAAAGTAAATTGTTTAGACTGGAGTCGTGGTATCTATGATAACGGTTTGCAATGCGTTGCTAACATTCGGAAAGATATCACGAATTGGTAGATTTATGTTAATATTCCTGTAATAATAAGTGTATATATAATTGTATATCAAATATGTTGTGATGGGAGGGTTTGTTTTAATTGTAAATTTGAAAATAAAGATTATGTAATGCTAATTTCATTGTTTTTGTAAAGTGCAACCCCCAATTTCTTGGGTACTGGACGATAGCGGAAAGGCGTGAATTCTGAAGACACTTTTACTCCAATCTCTTCTTTCTTGTTCATAAATAAATAAATAATAAATATTCCGGACATCTAACACGCAACGCCATCTAGTCCCAAGCTAAGCAGAGCTCGTGTTATAGGTACTAGACAACCGATACAAATACATATATACTTTTTTTTGTAAATACATACATATTATACATAGAAAACACCCAAACTCCAAAACAAATATTTGTAGATCATACAAACATTTGGTCCGACCCGGGAATCGAACCCAAGACCTCATGATCAGCAGTCGCACACGCCAACCGTAAGACCAACGAGGCATTCAGAGCAGATAATGGAATAAGGTTGGAACAATGACAAAAATAACATAATTTTATATTTATTTATTACTATTCAATAATTAATCAAAATACAAACAGTTGGAAATGTCATCCTTTGTTAGAACAATTTGTATCAATACCTTAATTATTATAAAGTTCAAAAGTAGCAGTTTGTATAAGTTTTAGTATAAAATCACTATGACTTGGTACTACTTGGTAATAGTGTTATCTCTTTTATAATGGCACTTAAAGTAGTGTTTTTGTTTAGTAGGTAGTATTATTAGATTTTCCATCAATTTTTTTTCTTGATATAAACAGACTTAAGCTATTACAGTCTATATCTATCTCTGTACTAAATTTCATCCAGATCCATTCAGTCGTTCCGGCATGATTGAATTACAAACATCCTAAACATACATCCTTCACGATTTTTCGCTTTTGTCTTTTTTAATATTATTATTAACGGTATAAGATTCAAGGTCGCCTTTCAGAAAATTATTTATGAATTATTAGTTCAGTTCTCTTAAAGTTAGCAATTAATAACAGAATAAAGTAAAGATATAATATTTACATACATCATCTCGTATCTCTTTTACAACAGGTGTTTAAGTTTCTTTAAAGAATCAGAAATTTAGAATACCGAACTAAATTTCAATCACATAATGACATCTTGATATTTCCTTGTTTCTTGTTCTTTACTTGTATAGTTGTTTAATAATAGTAATAGTTTTCAAACAACTATAAATACAACTCTCATTCAAAAACATTTCATTTAAAATTCTTTAACGTCTAGAATTCTAGATTTTTACTAAAAAAATGACATCCAAACTGCTACTTTTGAACTCCATTGGAAAGTCAACTTAAATCACCTACAGATATAAAAGAATATCGACTAGCACTGCCCTATTCTATCCCGTACAACTTGAGCGTCCGGTCCATGCTGGTGGAGGCGATGTACTGCGCGTTCTTGCCGAAGCGCACGCCCGTGGCCGACGCCGTGTGGTCGTTGAACACCTTGAGCTCCTGCCACTGCCGGCACAGGAACACGCGCACGTCCGTACCCGCGATGGCCAGGTACGTCCCGCTCTGGTCGAAGCACAACTCCTTGATAGCGTAACCTTCGTCCAGTTGGATCGTTTTGAAGTTCTTCAGCTTACGCAAGTCCCATAGCTTCACGCACGAGTCCTCAGCTGCCGTCGCTAAGTAGTAACCGTTCTCCGAGAAGGAGATAGATGTCACCGGTCCTACGTGGCCAGGGAAGTTGGCCACGTTGCTCTGTTCCTTCAAATCCCAGATTTTCACTTGCGAGTTCTCCGTTCCGGTACCGAAGATAAGACCGTCGGGATGGAACTGTGCCGTGGTTAGACTGACGCCTGAGAAGTCGCTCACTTTGGTTAGTAGTGTGCCGGTGCGTATATCTGAGAAAGCCCAGTGTTGGTCCGTGGATGTGGAGAGCACGTAGTCGCCAGTTGGGTGAAGGGACAATCCTGTCACAGGACCCTCGTGAGAACGGAGAATAACTGTTGTTTGAGACCTGATGGATAAAAATATATATATTGCAGCAAAGTGATAACAGTATTCATATGTATAAAGGCCCGTATTCACTTTGTATAGTGCGAGTGCAGATGCATAGTGCGGGTGATCGCTGATTGGTGGAAAGTACGTGTGGACCGCGAATTCGCCATCCACGCGTATTTTCTACCAATCATTGATCACCTCACTTCACACCTGCACTCGCACTATACAAAGTGAATACGGGCCTTAATACTAACTAAATCTACCTAAAAACACATTGCGCACACATTGACATTGTCATTTTTAACATTTATTAATGAAAATGTAAATGCAATCTATACTATTATATAAAGCTGAAGAGTTGTTTGTTTGAAGGCGCTAATGTCAGGAACCGCTGGTCCGATTTGAAAAATTATTTCAGTGTTGGATAGTACATTTATCGAGGAAGGCTATAGGCTATATATCATCACGCTACGACCAATAGGAGCGGAGCACAAATGAAAAATGTTTCAAAAACGGGGGAAAATTATAACGCTACGGGCAATAGGAGACGCAAATAAAGTTGCGTGGGTCAGCTGGTTTTAAATAAATTGCTAATTTAAAAATAATAGACTTCCTTTTATACAATCAACATTAACAGTGAGCAGATATGCGTACGAAAGCTAGTAAATGATCAACTACTTACGTGGGCACATTCCATACA
This sequence comes from Diaphora mendica, assembly GCA_949125395.1. Classification (NCBI taxonomy): domain Eukaryota; kingdom Metazoa; phylum Arthropoda; class Insecta; order Lepidoptera; family Erebidae; genus Diaphora; species Diaphora mendica. The sequence continues at coordinate 28,648,804 of OX421318.1, read as the reverse complement.
CGAATAGTATGATCAGGTGAAGCTGTAATAACTGTGTCCTCATCAGGATGGTATATGACCCTGGTGACCTTCTTGGTGTGGCCCTTCAGAATAGCCACCACTTGCTCCGTGTCCTTGTTGAAAACAGTAGCGTTGCGGTCATTACCACCAGTCAATAACTTGCTGTGGTCCGATGGGTTGATGTCCAATGCCAATATACCTGGTACACTGGCAGAGTGTAAACCCTAGAAATGGGGAAGATTTATATAAAGTATACAAGAGTATGATATAAAAATAAGATTGAAAAAAAAACATGTATGAAGTTAAACTCGACACTGAATGCAGATTACTTTTGATGTTAAGAACACATGTCAGAAAGACGTTAAGAACCTCGATCGAATGGTCTAGTCCATTCGATACTAAAAGGATCCAGCTCATGGTTTTATTAGTTTCTTAGGCGTCTGGATGTCTTAATTCTTAATTTTTCACATCCAGAAGTGCATAATAATATTTATGTAGTTTTTGTAGGATAAGATTCTTCAGAAACTTTGTACTCTTTTTTCGAAAATGATGCGAGTGGAGGAGCATGAAATTTGGCACAGTTTAAGTTTATATGGAGTGCAGAAAAAAAAAAAAGTTATGATCGAATTTTGATTGAGCGACTATTATTGTTGATTAGGCATATTTAAATGTAATTTTTGTTTGTCTACCAACATTTAATTAATAACAGCGTCATTTCATACTTTGTTTTATCGTGTTCAATCTCTCATAAAATGTAGTGTAAACAGGATTCTTCATACTCTACCGAAGTATTTACTTACAACCCGATCGCGCTAAGTTTGCCGGTCTGTGGAATGTGCGTCGCCTCTCTTAACCGCCTACCGCACCGATGAATCGACCTTTCAGTATCGTTGACCACGTCACGAGCTTCGAGTGACTTCAAATCGCCAGCGGTAAACTTAGCGTGAACGGGTTGTAGAAGTAAAAAACAAGAACTAAGAAAACAAGGTCTCGCATTGTGACGTCACTATCCAGTTACCACTTGTTAGCAACATAACACGAAATGAACCAACCAGAATGATATTATATAATATGATTGACCGACCACAACCAGCGAGCTGTCTGTATCTCGGAGTAGCTGGCGTAGTATGTATATATGGTAATGGTAGGGAGGACAGCGAGGAGTGAACTCACAGGATGCGAGGCGCGCGTGAGGAAGGCGCGCAGCTGGTCGGGCGCCAGCAGCCCCTCGGGCACGGTGCGGCCGCGGCGCTTGCGCTCCTGCGTCAGCGCCGTGGCGCGCTCCTGCAGCCGCGCCACCACCTCCGCCGACATGCCCACCGCCGCCGCGCCGCCCCCACCACCAGCACCACCACCACCACCCGCCGCCGCGCCCTCCGCCTGCAACACCACACACCGCTCTACATTACACCATACGGTACTCGACACCTTACTCCAATTTGTTCCTTTTTATCATAGTCTGTCAAAACGATCACTTTGTATGTATATGTTCCTTTAAATGGAACCACACGGGAAGCACCAGCTTTCAAATAAAAAGACAACAAAAGACAACAAAAAAAAATGAAGTCGAATTGAGAACCTCCTCCATTTATTGAAGTTGGTACAAACTTGTGACGTCACTGTTTTACACTACTCAATTGAGCAATATATTTCAATATTTTTTCGAATAAAAATTGTTATACAAATGAAAAGCTGTAATAATTATATTTTCCGAGATATTTTGTAATGTTCGTTTTATTGAAGTAGACATCGGTATTTATTTACAATACAGTCAACTATCCTATTAGATGAAATAGTTAATTTCATTAATTATGGTTAAAAAAAAATACAGCAACTGAATCATGTTTTATGTACATGATCAATATGCTAATGGAGAAGCGAACGTCCAGCAGTAGACTACTATAGGTTGTTGATGATCCTAAAAGACTTTTTGAAGTGAAACTTCTTATGCAACTTACAACAAGGTTGCGTTAAACGTTTAACGCTACCATGCAAGGGGTATGAAAAAGCACGGTTACACATTACGAAGTTTCACTTCTTTCGCGCGGAGGGACTCCACGCATTTTTTTTTGCACCCTGAGATTTGTCCGTGTGTTGACAAATTAAGAAAAAGGAGTGCCCAATTAATCCAATGGGTGTCATAAGAGAGTTAACTAAGGGAGTTGAGAGAAAACTTGACACAAACCTTACAATGTCTGGCGTGATACATCCAGTAGACATATCACGCCAGACAGAGCATATTGGCAAACAAATACAGAAGCAAAAGGTCCAAGACCGTTTCTGTGGATGAAGAAAATACTACCAGTACAAATATTCTGTATGATATGCATACCTGGTGTGTAGGCTGTGGTGCAACAATACCAGCTTGAGGCTTGAGCGTGGCCAGCGCTTCACGGGCCGCCGTCACCTCTTTGGTGAGACGAGCAATCACACGACACGCCGCATCATGTTGATACAAAGCGTGACTTAATTCCTATAAAATAAAAACTTCAGTATGTTACAATACATCAATGAAATCATATATTATGTAAATAATCAATTTAATATTGATTGAATTAATAGTTCCAAGATGTCTTGCCTATCGTTTTATCCTAACACTAGCTGCGCCCGCGACTTCGTCCGCGTGGAACAGTGACTTTGGGTAGCAGTTTTAATTATTAAGGCTAATATTATTTTAAAAATAAGACACACTTTTCACTGTTAAAAACATATTTAAGTATTTATATAAGTACATAAAATAAAAAGTATTTTGTATGAGCTTATTTCGACATTCGACATGGCCAAGGCTTTCAACCTGTTCTTGCACCGTTCGCTTCTCTCCGACCTCTAAGCATTCGGTCTGCCTCCTAGAGTCGTCTCTAGATTGACTATTTTCTTCATCAGCGCCTTCGCATTCGGGTTCTTTGCGACGGACGGCGCGGCCTCTGTTTTTCTGGAGGTAAACGCTAGCGTACCTCAGAATTCGGTCCTGTCGCCCAAGATGTTTCTTCTGCATGTCAATGACATATTAGCCCTTGGCAATATACATTGCTATGCAGACGATAGCACAGTGCATGGGCGATATTATGGATACCCTGCAGCCAAGATAGTAGACGTTGCGGAAAATGGATGGGAGCTTGTCGCTGAGCTTGACCGGGTTTTGAACCGCATTTAACAATGGGGTGATGAGAATCTGGTCCAGTTCAACGATACTTTTCCTTCGGATTTTTTCACGAAGAAAATTATTTGAATAAACAAAAAATCATGTAAACAAATCGAATCCTAGTGAATAATAACGAATTTGTAGTAGCAAAATTCAACATCCGCATGCGGCACAGTCGTCTGCCCTCACATGTCTGCCCGTTCGGGTAAGCACACTTATGCATATTGTGATAACTCAGTAAATGTTACATCTAATATTTTGTCTCCTGTCCCAAACTCATGAAACATTTTCGCAAACCTTGCATCATCATCATCAGCCTATCGCAGTCCACTGCTGGACATAGGCCTTGCCTTGCCTTTCCTTCACAAACCTTGCATATTTCCATACAAACTTTCATCCCCTATTGCTATTTTACCTTGATCTTAAAATTTTATTTATTTTTTATAAATTTAATTATTATCTTATTATTTTATGGAAGCCTTTATGGCTAGCCTTCCTCGATAAATGGACTATCCAACACTGAAAGAATTTTTCAAATCAGACCAGTAGTTCCTGAGATTAGCGCGTTCAAACAAACAAACAAACAAACAAACTCTGCAGCTTTATAATATTAGTATAGATAAGCAAGATACAGGTATGTTGCATGTCAGTCTCTCAAAATTAGTACCTGTTCAGACACGGCGGAATCCGCTCGGATGCGAACCGCGCGGTTCTAATCCGCGAGGATCGAAAAGTGTTCAGACACGCACGGTAAGTGTGAGGAGTGGGGTAGGGTGACAACCGCTTCATTTCAACTTTGCCTTTGCCTTTTAAGGGTTCCCTGCCAAAGGCAAAAACGGAACCCTTATAGATTCGTCATGTCTGTCTGTCTGTCCGTCCGTATGTCACAGCCACTTTTTTCCGAAACTATTAGACCCATAATGTTGAAACTTGGTAAGTAGATGTATTCTGTGTACCGCTTTAAGATTTTTACACAAAAATATAAAAAAAACAGTAAATTTTGGGGGTTACCATACTTAGAACTGAAACTCAAAACATTTTTTTTCATTAAACCCATACGTGTGGGGTATCTATGGATAGGTCTTCAAAAATGATATTGAGGTTTCTAATATCATTTTTTTATAAACTGAATAGCTTGCGCGAGAGACACTTCCAAAGTGGTAAAATGAGTGTAACCCCCCCCCCCCCCTTTAACTTCTAAAATAAGAGAATGATAAATCTAAAAAAATATATGATGTACATTACCATGTAAACTTCCAACGAAAATTGGTTTGAACGAAATCTAGTAAGTAGTTTTTTTTTAATATGTCATAAATCGTAAACTGCAATTTACCTTTCATTCAATCAACACAAATATAAAAATAAAACAAAATTATATTATGTTACTTGCTGCTGCGGAACCCTTCATGGGCGAGTCCGACTCGCACTTGGCCACTTTTTTTTCTAACGAATCCTCGCTTTCGCCAAAAATGTCCACTAACTCCTGCCAAGCACTGTTTTTGAAATTTTATTAATACTCTGCGCACTGCATGTCCCACAAAGCTGGTCGTTTCTCAACTTCGTCGATAGTTATCTCGGTGTTGAAGCGATTCATTGTCACCGTCCAATACGCACGGCTTCCGCGTAGTAACTGAACGCCTCTAGGTTACATCGGGTAAATAGAACCGCGCGGTGGCCGCGCGTATTCATTTTCTAGCGGTCTGAACGAATGATAGGCGCTAATGTAAATAAGATCCGCGTGGTCGAACCGCGCGGTTTAAATCCGAGCGGATTCCACCGTGTCTGAACAGGCACTTAGAGAAACAACCACAGCACAAGGTTAAATAACTTGCAGCTAGGTAATGTAGGTAGGTAGGTAAGGCTCAGCAACCATTGTGTACTTCTGAATTCATATGATTTCTCTGTGAGTGGAATAAGTTAATCATAAACTTTCCAGTACGTTATTTATGCGTTACTTATGTGTACTTAGTAACAATAATTCATACCTGTCTTGCAGTTTGTAGCTGTTGGCGCTGTGTGAATGCATGTAACATAAGCGCATCCCACTCATCCTGCATACTCTTTAATGTGGCTGGAATGGATGTGGCACTGGGCGGCTTTGGCTTTACTATTGGTGGTGCTGAAATATTTGTTTAGAGAAAAATATTTCATACAAACATTCCACCCGGGAATCACACTCAAGACCTTAGGGACAGCAGTCACACGTGCTAGTCCATTCATTTGTTTTCTTTTTGACAGCTCATGCCTATAAATTACCGTTTTTTTTTTCGGAATAATGTACTACAGTAATATCGTACTTTATTGACGGTGACGGTAATTTAGTGAAGTGGCCTGAGCATAACAAACAACCACAGACTATAAAACAGTACTTGAAATGCGATAAATCGATCATATGATAAAAATAATTTGACTTCATGTAAGTATTTTTCTGTAAATTTAATAAAAAAAGAAAATAAAAATAGTATCTATGACTCCAAGATTGATTACTTGCAAGGAATTAAGTCGAAATCTTAGAATTTAGGATCTAACCAAGAGTAAAGAACAAATACCTCTGTTCATTCATCTAATTTACTGATCTATTACATTTTTGTTTATTTCTTTCATAATATAAAAAACTAATAAAGAAATAATTAATATTTAAACTAAAAGTATTTAATTGAATCAATTGAAAGTTCTTCATAAATAAAATCTCTTTTCATTTCAAATCGAATCGGTAATGTATGAGGGCGTTACTAATTTCGAAATTTCTTGAACTGTCAAAAAGAAAATAAACGAATGGACAGAGTATAGTGATGTGCCAGATCGTTAAAAATGTATATATGCGGATACGGATCCGAATACGGATATTTGGTGTCAAGATCCACGGACACGGATCTTTAGTTTCTTGCTCAATATTAAGTAAATTAATACTGCTTGCCACACTTTCGTGGCAAGCAGTCTTAATTTACTTTATTAGAATAATCATTAAATTAGAATTTATTTTTGGTTTTCAAATTTTTTACAGGCAGTCAAATCTAACTGGAGACTATTTATTGCATTGCTACTATTAATTGTGATTATGTATTCTCTGGTGATTATTATCACAATTAGTGTGCAATACTCTTTCCCCACAATTCACTCTGACATCATCTTCCTGGCATTTATTAATCCCCTGATTATTTAGGGTTGGCTATAAGTCTAACCACGTTTACCAGAATGTCAGGTATTCCACAGAGCAATCTCCAACACCTAACCAACGTTTATCAAAATGAAATAGGACTTTCTAAGAAATTTATGTTCCACAATATTTTATAACTATTAGAAGTAAAGCATACATTGTTCATTTTATCAAATTCAATAACTACAGGAAGCAATAATATACCTAATTTAAGGGTCTCGGCCAATCACTTTAAGTGGCAACCATTTATCTTTATTAAATACTATATAATGCGTTCCGGGCTTTAATAAGGAGTACACTCTTTAAAGGAAGGATAGAAGGTAATATTGGTCCAGGAATACCGCAGGCGACAGTTCATTTAACAGCTTTGTTGTGCGAGGCAGAAAGTTTCTAAACAAGCCCACAATTGTACACTGCCAACCATCTAACTAAATGATGGGGATGAACTTAGGTATTCACTGTGACATTTGTCACTATTGAATTTTTTTACCATAAGTTTTATAATTAAATCAGCGTTAATATTATTTAATTTATTGATAACTTTGGACATTTCATTGATATCATTAATTTTATCAGTTTTGGGACTGAATCGCATATGCTCAACTAAGATTATTTTTTGTCATATTATTTTCATATTATTTTACTCACTTTTAATCTCAATAAGATCCTCAACTCGCAAATCCTTGCCATTAATAGGGTCCACTCCATTTTCTATTATGTATTTCTCAATTATTCGTTTTTCAAATACAGATCCCGATGCAGGAGACACCACGGGGATTTCGGGCACTTCATTCGATACTACAAGTACAAAGTTAGGTTATAAATACAATTTGATCAATTGAAACAAAGTATAGCTAAAATCGTGAACAATAAGAATTTAAATCTAATGTTTAGTAGGATTTTCAGCGTATAAACTTCACGAACAAATGGAAAATCAGGGAAAACAAAAGATTAATTTCCGACACAACCGGCAGTATCCCGCGCTTGATTAATGTTTGTACATGTAAAAGGTTCTTGACACAAAATTAAAATACTATTGCTTACTTGCACAATATAACGCCATTATGTCAAATTATATTGCTTATTTATCTAGAAATAACTTATAACTATAAAAATCGTCACTATCGTCAGCCAAACAAAATTTTTGCGAAGCACAGATTATCTGACACTATTAATGTCATACAACATAGAACACTTACAACCATTGACCTACAGTACATGGACTACGCATACCTACAAAATTATCGTGCCTACCTACACAAGAAGTTGGCGCATAAAGTGGCTGCCTTTAGGGTTGTACTTATGTAGAGTGACTCGAAATGTCAATATCGATATTTAACTGAAATATTTAATAAATTGCAAAAATAACGATAACATTAAATAATTATAGTTAATTCCGATTGTTTTTTTATTATTTATAATGGATATAATGGATGGATTAAATTTTGAATGATGGACTTAAGACTAAAATCCAAAAATGAAAGCTGGCCATCACGGGACACCCAGCTAGATATGATATGAGCGAAATATTACTTAAACAATTCTTGGGCTTCTACCCAAGAAACCGTAGGCCATTAGGAGTGCTACAGCGTTTGGTGAGTCCATTCTGGGATAGGAGTGCTAGTCCTCTCCCTTTTCCCACCTTTTAGGCGTACATCACCTCCTCTCAAAATGAGGCCGTAGATTCCTCTTGGAGTCCCTAAAATCCTGGTCTTTCTGTAGTCTGGGAATAGATGATCGTAGGTGAGGTTTCTCAAATTATTATTTTAAAACCATTTGTTATCGGTTTTGAAAACAGCCCTATCCGTTCTATCAGCAACAAGACTAAAAAAAGAACAGAATACCTCCGCATTCAAACCAACGAGAATGTATATCGTTGTTTACCTATTTTTTCGTAGCTCCGATGGTTCTGGGATACCGATATCAACATAAAAAGTACTTATATTATGTTGACATTGAGCGAAATAACAAAATGAGTAAATAAAACACGTTTTAAATAGTTGTAATATTTATTCATTTATTCACACATTCAGGTTAGGGCACTGCGCAGTCACGTAATCACGTCACGTCGAGAGTTCTGTTGTAGGATGTTTCATGGAAGTGCATCGAGCAGACATAGCACATTTTATGTTGAGGGTTTATATTTTCCAAACCAATGATTTCGATCCATTTCTTTTTTAAAATTTCATTTACAGGAAATCTGATGAAGAAAACACCATGTTAACATATTTTTTTATATAATAATATAAGTATCGACACTTTAACTCTACCATCACTATCCTTAATCGTATGTAAACAAATCAAAGTGAAACAAAGCAAATAATACCATTGAGAACCTCAAAAAACTAACAAACGTCTTCGGAAATTATAAAAAGAATATGTTTAATACAATAGAATAAACAAAATCGTAAAATATTGAACAATTTCAATGCATTTTTGTACTAACCTGTAAAGAGTCAATGTACAATGATTCTTATTTATTTCTTGCACCAGATTGTTTAATGGAGCACGAAGGCATGATTTTCATGTCTAGGGCAAAGCTTTGGATACAATAAAAACCAATTTAAAGCCGTAATTGGCACGAAAACTAAAACAAAATTTCCAACAACAACCGCTTGACATCAGATCTACCTCAGAACTTGGTGCTTAAAATGGCGTCGACAAGTGCATGACGTGTTGCCAATATTAGTGCTCACTAAACTATGTTTATCTCTCTTTTCACACCAAGGTAAACATAAGTTAAAAAGAGACAAAATGCTTTTTTGTATATATGTGTCGATCTTATATATATTTGTATAGTGAATTGTTCGTATAGTAGAATAGGGCATCTCCTTATATTTTCTTTACTCATTGCTTAAAACAGTTAACCACAGAGTCCACAGACATTGCCTTGCCAACAAAACAGCCTCCATCCAAACTCAAACTCTTTAGACGACATTCAATTTTACTCAATTTACAACATTTACAAATTAATATTATGAAGCTGAAGCTGCTGAAGAGTTTGACTGATTTTGTTTGTTTGAATGCGCTAATCCCAGGTATAAGTTGTACAGGACCAGTAAAAAAAGCCTTTCAGTGTTAGATAGCTCAGTTATCAATTAAAAGAACGGAGGTTTCAATGAAGTGGGGAAAGGAGAAAAATTAATCCCTTTTCATTGTGTGCCCTAAAACTGCACGGTTGGCGAAGTGGTTTAGGCGGTCGCCACGCCGCTTGCCAATTCGCCAAGTGATGTGGGTTCAAATCCTACACGGAACAACACTTTGTGTGATCCTTAAATTGTTGTTCTGAGTTTGGGTGTTAATTGTGTCCGTTTCATGTATGTCTGTGAATTCCCCCGCGACACAAGATGTTTATTCCTAATGCGGGAGTTGTCTTTTTAAAAAAAAAACGTTTGGTAAGTTCACAGACGTATAAAGAGAAGCAGACTAAACATAATTATACGCTCACATTAACCATGTAAAAAAATATCGTTGTCACTTTCACTCTAACCTAATATTGTATATCTTTATTCCTTTTTTTCCTTTACGGCTACAATAACTCACACATAGACACATAGGAGGTCGTGTCGCGTGCGGCACGTAGCTTGTCAAAATAAGCTACACAACGGCGTGCTGACGTTTGTGCTCTGGTGATTTTTATTTTATTTTGTTACTACAAGCTGCATAGAGAACTAAAATATAATGGTGAAGTGTTGTGCCCGAAGTGTGACAACGCATCTTACAAAAAATCTCCAGAAATAACCTATCACCGGTACGAAAATATCATTTTATTATTGTTTGCCTATTTTTTGTATTTAACGTAGTAAGCCATGCCTTTTTTTCCCTTGACATTAGAAGATACGTTAGGTTCTTTAGAAAAAAAGCTGTTGTGACTAGATTACTAAGTGAAATACATAAAATTTTATTGAAAATGTTTCTTGAAGACGTAGTTTGACATTTTAAGTACTAGGGCATTTAACAGGGTTGGACTCAGAACTTATTTTTAGCTGTATTAATATTTTGATATTACCTACTTAGTTAAGCTTGTGTAGCGTCGTCGCTGAAGCAGAAAAAAACATATGTTAATACTCAATAAACCTCTTTTTACAGATTCCCCAACAATGAAGTCTTAAAAAACCTTTGGATTTAAAATCTTTCTAAAAAGGACTGGCTGCTTAAATCGAGCAATGTGATATGTTCAGCACATTTTGAATCGCATTTATTATCCAGAAGAGACCATCGCACAATTTTGAAAACTGTTTGGGGGATTTTAAAATACTTGTTGATAAAAATGGCAACCATATAAATTTTGAATAAATAATAAATTAATTATTTATTGTTATTTTTTTTTATAAATTTTTCAAATTTGAAATTTTTTAATGGAAGAAATATAGTAAATTTTGCCCGTATAACAGGTTTTGTTGGTTTTACTATATGTTTAAATAATGTAATGAGCGTATCTAAAGATTTGTATAATAGTGGAGGTTTAAAATTCTTATGTACATATAAAATTAGTAGAGATGTGCCGACTAGTCGACGACTAGTCGGTAAAGCCGACTATCCGGCAACAATCGTAGTCGACGATTAGTCGGCGAATAGTCGGCAAAAAGCGCCGACTATTCGGCTCATTACTTTGTGTGTATTTCTCAACAATATATTTGTCAATTTTTATTTTATAATCAGTTTTAGACATTTCGAAATATAAAACAAAGCAATCATTCTTTTGGTAACCAGATTCTAAAATTACTTGCTGATAAAAAACATATCTGACATTTATTAAAAAAAATGTTAATGTAGTGTTTGCACTTTTTTCCTTTCCACAACGAGAAATATTCATTGACATTGATTACACATCATCATTACACGACGGCGTGGCCTCTGATTTTCTAGAGGTAAACGCTGGCGTACCTCAGGGCTCCGTCCTGTCGCCCACACTGTTTCTTCTTTAGCCGTTTAGTTAAGCAGACAACAGCACAGTCCATGGGCGATATTTTGGACAACTTGCAGTCAAGCTAGCAGAAGTTGAGGAAAAACGACAGGAGCTTATCTCTGAGCTCGACCATATTCTGGGCGGCATTTCTCAATGGAGCTATCAGAATCTGGTCGATTTCAATGCCAAGATTAACAGGTGTTGGCGTTATCTGCCAAAAAGTCTCCATTCCTTCTACTTCCACTTTTCAGAACACTCAAATGCAATTACAAGGTAAGCTCGATATCTTTGGCATGGATTTCTGCAGAGATCTTAACCCGCACGAATACGTTGAGAGTGTCACCAAAGCAGCCTCGCGGAAGCTAGGTGTTTTAACCAAAGTGACAAAGTTCTTCTCGCCCTAGCATCCGTGTCTTCTTTACAAGACCCAGGTTCACTCGTGTGTGTCGAAGCCGTTCAGCCGAGCTTCGAAGTTTAGATGGGAGGACCGACTGTGTCACCTACCGATTCACTCAGATACTCACCGGGCACGGTTGCTTCGGAGAGTATCTGAACAGAATCGCGAGTGAGGCTACGGCACAATGCCATCACTGCGGGTCCGACCGGAACTCTGCCCAGCAGACGCTGGAGGACTGCCCTGCGTGGGAGTCCGAGTGTCGACTCCTGGTCGGACAGATCGGACGAAACCTGTCACCACTAGCATTGATCGCGGCAATGCTTGCGAGTAGTGAGGGATAGGAGACCGTGGTCTCTGTTCCGTGGCCGTGGTTCTGTGCAGACGTAATGCTTCAGAAGTAGTCCGCAGAGCGGGATCGGGAAAGGGTTGTCCCCGCTCGCAGGAGGCGACGAAGGGACTGCAGTAGAGGCCGCTACCTCCCCAATGGACGCTAAAGGGTCGTTGTGGCCACATCTATGCCACATATAGCACCCATGGCAGTCCTCTATCGCCATTATCATGGAGAGTGTTCTGAAGAGCTCTTCCAACTGGTCCTCTCCTCTACAGGACAACACGGGCCGGCCTCGGAAGTCACCGCTTCAGAGTGGTAGACATACGTTCTTGCACTCATCGCTTCGGTTCTTCCTTCCTGTGCCGAGCGGTCAAAACCTGGAACTCAGTACTAGCGCACGTGTTTCCTTCCCACTATGATACCGGGTCCTTTCAGCGGTTCGTGAAAGAGCATCTCACCAGACCGCCATAGTGTGGGTCACCATGCTGCATTGTCCTTATTACCTACCTACTACCTACATTGAGGATGGTGACCACCACTCTTGGATTCTGCACATGATTTCCATCAGGCAGGGCAGAGTCATTTTGGCAGCAAATACATAAAAGAAATTGAGAGCATCACTAAGGCAGCCTCGCGGAAACTTAGCGTACTGAATAGGGTGAGACGGTTCTTTGCGCCCAAGCATCTGTGACTTCTTTATAAGACCCAGGTTCGCTCGTTCGTGGAGGACTGTTCTCATCTTTGTAATGGATCCACGCAGAATTTGCTTGATGCTCTTGATCGGTTGCAGCGGCCAGCAGTCCGCATTATCAGCAGTCCCGATGCCACCGAGTTCCTTGAGTCTTTGCACTTGCAGGGAGATATCGCCTCTGTGATAGTCCTATAGCGTGTTTACCATGGACAGTGTTCTGAAGAGCTCTTCCAACTAATCCCACTTTCTCCCATCTTCTACAGGACAGCACGTACTGACATTGGAAGTCATAGGAAAAGAAATATATATGTATATTTATTTATATATATATGTGTATAGGAGTCCTGAGACAGTGAACGAAATATGGTAAAATGTGAAAGGCCGTCGATATTTTTTTTTATAAGTGGGCAAACGAGCAGATGTATCGCTTGATGGTAAGCGATTACCGCCGCCCAGTATGGACACATGCAACACCAGAGGCGTCACAAGTGCGTTTTCGGCCTTTTTATTTATTTATATCAACTGCTCGGTACACTTACAATTACCCAATACGTGTACGACGTGACGAACGAGTTTGGGGTATGGGCCTCCGGTATCTTCACTCACTCGGTGAAACACAGCGCAAGCTTTGTATCACACCGGTTTTCTGAGGCCGTGGTAGTACTCCGGTCAAGCCGGCCCATTCATGCCGAAGCGTGGCTCTCCGTTAGACGATATACAGAATGTTGAGCCGAAAATAGCAAAACAAATGAGCTTGGGGCCCAACTACTAAATAAAAGAAAACATATGTTTTATAATTTTTATTAAATTATTAGAGTAACAGTAAAATATTTGGTGCCAACGAAATGGCACTAGAACTAACTAGTCGTCATGTAAAAACTTACATAGTACATTGCGTTATGTACATACACGGCCACTATAAAAATACTTCAGTAGCCTATGAATAGTCAATATTTACAGAATTCACTACAATTAATTGCTCATTTACCGACCACAGTTGAAAACTTACTATTATTTTGAAGACATTATTGGACGAAAAAAACATGCAATACAATCTCATAAGAATTACCATAGATATTCATGACAACCGTGCAACTGTGTCCGACGGCTTAACGTGCTCTCCGAGGCACAGGTGTGAAATTTTCTGGCAAACTTCCATACTTGGACTGACCCGGGAATCGAACCCAAGACCTCTTGATTGGCTGTCGCATACGGTAACCGCTAGTCCAACTAGGCAGTCCGTACATACTTGAACAAAATTACTTCTTGATATAAATTATAACAGAAAGTGTGACTTTTCACAAAAGAATATTTCATCCCATCTTCTTAGAGATTATTTCTAACAAAAACAGCTGTGCGTATAGTAATATACACTTTAAATACGCTGTACATGATTTAATACCTATATAGATCGTAAAATTTCTGATCCAATGCATACAAGTATGTTAGTAGAAATCATTCTCTGGCTTTAAAAATTCTAAATATAGATAAATGCAAATGACACTATAAAATATAGAAAATATCATTCAACTATTGAAATAATTTGACAAATTTATATTTTCTAAACCTAAAATGTACAAAATTAATGTATAGGTAGGTACAGTGTATTATTTACAAAGTTGCACTTATCTGTCGGTGTTTTCACGATTTTAAACTCAAAACAATTATTTTTATTTGACTGAGTACAGTACATGATATAATGGAGAAGGTGAACAAATCACACAAAATATATCTTTAATAGTGGAATTGATACCCACAGATAACATTAGATTACAGACAAAAATTATGTTCACTATTTCATAAATTTAGGAATTTATCTTTAAGATATATACAAAACAAAAATCTAATAACAACACTGTCTCTTATCGATTTTAAGGATTATTTGTACTACAAATGTTTTGTCCAAATTGTAAACAATATTTGATTAAAATATAATTTTGCAATACATAAATTGAGATTTCAGTGCTATCCTAACTACCTAGGAGCTCTAGAATCAAGATTGCATAATCACAACCGCCGTAATTAAAGCATGATTGTTACCTTAGTGCGTTTGTGCTTCTTCAGTATTGCTCAATCCAAACAACATTTACTATAAGACATTGTCAGATTTCATTTCTGACGATAAGTGTATTCATTAAAATTTAAAATAGCAGAAGTCGATGGAAAAATATTTTCACATTAAATATTAAAATAAAGTATATTCTAATTTGGCAAATATTGTTCTGATCACGATTCTGTAAAATAAAAACATGTCTTCACAGTTCACTTTTAAATAGTTAGTAAATCCATCATTACGATGTTAAACACACTGTTGTCCGATTACAATACAGTTATCAAATCAAAAAATGTCTAAATTATCAAGTATTCTAAAGAAGTGTCAAACTTCTCGCTACTCAGTTCATTGAGAAATTGCATTATTTTTTCAAAATATTGTTCCAAACTTGCCATTTCAACACAACACTTGGCTAATCGCACTAGATTATTAATTTATTTTTCAGGTTATGAGAGTCAGTCCACACACTTTGAAGGGAACTTTCCCTTCAAAGTGTGTGGTCAACTCGTCAACTAATTCCGAATCGTAAAATTAGTTTCGCACACACATATTTAACACAGACACGTATAATGTTTATGGAATATTCGTAAGCGCTGTCACCGGAGGCCGTAAGTGAGCAACTGAATGTCTAAATCGTTTTGTTTAACCGATCGGTCTCTCTTCGGTGGCGAGGCTGATATATGCTACTGTATGTCAACGTCACTCGGAGTCAGGGCCTGCCTGCAGGTGTGGTGGGGCGCTATGTACAGGGGACAGCCGCAAGCAGGGCTATGCGGCGCGCATCACGTGCAGGCGCGGCGCAGGTGTCGCACGGCGCTGTACAGCTTCACGGCGGGCCCCAGGCGCAGGCGCAGGCAGTGCACGAGCTCGTCGCGCGACGCCATCACCAGCTCGGGGCCCGACATCCGGGCTCCCGCCACCGCACTACCAGCGCTGGAGCCCGCTATTCTCGTCACCAGCGCGGATACGTCACTCTGCAAATAATAAGTTAACATTATGCATTGTGACTTCTGCGTATAACCATCTAATAGGGTAGTTTTTTATCATCTGTCAAAACGATCACTTTGTATGAAAAATGTAATAAATATGAACTTGTGACGTCCCTGTTTTAGACTAATCAATTGAGCAATTTTTCAATTTTTATTTCATTAAAATTTCTAATAGCAATGAAAAGCTGTAATAATTATATTTTCAGAGATGTAGTGTACTATTAGTTTTAATGAAGGCGACATCGGCATTTATTTACGATACAGTCCACTACCCTGTTTGTCAAAGATAGTGACATTACTCACTTGAGTCCAAAGGCTCGCGTCCTGCGGTAGGGCTAGGGCCGCCAGGTGCTTGTAGAGCTTATCGCCTCGCGCGGCGGGCGGGCTGGGAGGCCTGGCGGCGGCGGGCGCGGGGTGCGCGGAGGGGGGGGAGGCCCGGCGCGAGTAGGTGCGGAGGCCGCGCGAGCACTCGGAGCGCGGCAGGGAGGCGCGCTTTCCTCCAGAGCTTGACACTGATTCGTCGTCAGAGGCCTAAATGGACAACGAAAGATTGTATTAGTCATCTTTGAAAAACCTATACCGCTTATGTCATATAAAAAAAAAGTGGTAAACATACCGGTTCAGTCCTCACGACTTCCTCTATTCTCTTATGTTTTGGAGGTCTTCCTCGTTGCGGTCTAAAAGAATAAGAAATAGTCATGTTATTCGTGATACTAAAAACGACGACCTGTGAGTTGCAGCTGTTCATAGGCAGCACAGCTAGTTTAATAATGAACATTGAACAATCATTTTATTTATTTTACCTTTCTTTGACAACATCACTAGTCGGTGTACTCGTATGTAGGGAGTTTGACTTAGGTTGTTTACTGAGGACTCTGTAACAAGATTTTTTTTTTGAATATTAACAATAATAAAATAAGTGTATGAAGTGAGGCCCAATTATGCAGAAGCATCACTAACTAGGTCGCCGTGGTGTGGGGCACCATGCTGCATTGTTGTATTGTCTGCAGTCAAAACAACTCTACTGCCCCGTTGGTCTCGCGGTTGGCGTGTGCGACTGCTGATCATGAGGTCTCGGGTTCGATTCCCGGGTCGTACCAAATGTTTGTATGATCTAAAAATATTTGTTACGGAGTTTGGGTGTTTTCTATGTATAATATGTATGTTTAAAAAAAAAAAAGTATATATGTATTTGTATCAGTTGTCTGGTACCCATAACACAAGCTCTGCTTAGCTTGGGACTAGATGGCGTTAAAAAAAAAAAAAAAAAAATTAGTTTAGTGACCACCACTCTTAGATTCTGCTTATGCTTTTCATCAGGCAGAGTAGTCATTTTGGCAGGGCCCTATTTCAAAATAAATAAATGAGTACTGATGTATGTGAAGAGTACATACCTTCGTTCTCTTGGGAGTGCATGATGTGGCGGCGAGTCCTGCGGCGCCAGGCGGTCTGGCAGTCGCGCGGAGGTGCGGTAAGGGCACAGGGAGGCCGCCGAGTGGTGCTTGTGGAACCCTCCGTGAACTGAGCCCAGGCCTCGGCAGCCCGGCACGCCGCAACGACCGGGAGTACGGGACTCTTCCGATGCTACAATATTAACATCCTCGGTTATAAGCATATTCCTTTAAATCTACATCTTTTATACATCGTCCTACGCGACAGCAGCTTCATCCCCATCATTTAGATGGCTGGCAGTGGCTTTTTGCCTCGCACAACAAAACTGTGGAATGAACTGTCGCCTGCGGTATTCTCGAACTAATATGACCTTCAAACCTTCAAGAAAAGAGCGTACTCCTTCTTAAAAGGCCGGCAGCGCACTTGTGAGACCTCTGGCGTTGCTGTCCATGGGCGGCGGTAATTGCTTACCATCAGGCGAAACGTCTGCTCGCTAGCCCTGTATTCCATGAAAAAAACTGATGAAATCACAAGAGCGTAATACTTACTAAGGGGAGGTTCCAAAGGATGGCCGACTTGTAAGCACCAGCCCACGGGGTATATGTCGGGCGAGTCGTCGTCCAGCCAGTACGACATGTCGTCTGGCCAGCCGTCAAACAACACTCGTACCTGGTAGCCCTTCACCGCGGTGACGGTCGCCACACGGATGAGGAATGGCACCTGATGGTGGAAAGATCATTAGAACCCTCAAACTTCGAATTCAGTTCGCCCTCAGAGTTGAGGAGGTCCGATGCCAGGTAAAACCAGTTTGTTGAACTAGTAGCCAACTTCATTTAATTGTGTGATTAATGAAGCCTAGAAATTCTTTACAATGATAAAAATTAGAAACACTCACCCACTTATCGACGACCTCTATCTTCATGCCGGGCTTGTATCCGAGAGGGGCGCGCGGCCTGAAAGCACGCGGGGGCGCCACTGAAGCGCCCGTCTCGGCCAGGTAACTCTCCCACGAGAACGCGTCCGGGTCTTTGTAAACTGTTGAAGACATCATGACTTAAATAACTACGCTTTTTTACAAGACGTTTGAGGAGAAGGAGAGGCGCTTATACTCCAGTCGCCCTTGGTGATTAGAAACAATAGAGGGCAAGCAACTACGGCGCGGTCAGTACTTGGATGGGTGATCGATAGTGGCACGATACCATGAGCATCTCCGACATCATGAGCTCGGTCAGCGTAGGGAGGTATGTCCTAAACCCTCTCCTGAAAGGTGACCCGAGCCTGCAGTGGGACATTATGGGTCGTTGAAGAAGAAGATTGAGAAGACGCTCAAATTTGCTACTATCTTGAAACTGCTACTGAACCCTTCGTGCGCGAGTCCGACTCGCAATTGGCGGGTTTTTATTAGTTGTTTTCTTTCAATCATTTTCGTTTAACTGGTTATATTTTATTAATTTTCATCTAAGCCAAAGACGTCCAAAGCCTCCCCAAGGCTTGCAAAAATAGCTCTGTCTATTTCACTTTCAAGGCTAAAGCGCTGAGCCGATCTCAATGAACTTCAGCATAGAGATACTTCATTTTTAAGGAAAGTACATAGATTTTACCGCGATAACACGCGGGTTGAGCTGCGGGCAAAAGCTTATTTAAATATTGAACTAAATTAACTAAAATGTATAATTGCCAATTAAAGGGTAGGTTGCAATACAGAGATTGCCTTGCTTAAGATTCTATAAGAGTATAATAGGCTACTTTATAATGCATAATATATGTAATATATATATAGTGAAACCTGGTTAAGTGAGACATCACGGGACCTGCAAATTTGTCTCACTTATAGAGGTATCCTACTTACCCAGTGTCTCAGATATCCAGGTATAAATAAATATCTGTCTCATTAACAGAGGATTACATTAATAGAGGTCAGAATACAGGTTATTTCAGTTATAGAGGTGCGATTATTGAATAAATTAACGTATTATGTAAACATTATAAGTGAGTTTTAATTGACACAAAAATGTGAACAGAATGTATCAATTATAAAAATCAGTCATTTTTAGTTTGTATTTTGGAAGTATCAGTTTTTAGTTTTTCGATGTTATAAATTTTATCAAAAATGCTTTGGTCCCTATTTCCTGTCATTTTAAAATAACTGCTTCATCTTCTTCGTTTTTAAGCAAAAAAAAACGATGTTATCTCAGTTACAGAGGTTAATGTATATAAAATCCTCTCGCTGTCTTAGTTATAGAGGTAACTATGACGATAAAATTGAAAGAACGTATCCCAGATATAGAGGTTTGCTTCGTCCCACTAGCAGAGGTAATTCAGTGCCTAAGTGCTGGGACGTCAGCATGAGTTCCAGTTATGGAGGTTTCTCACTTATCCAGGTCCCACTTAACCAAGTTTCACTGTAATACCAGTAAATTGAGTCATACATCACTAGTATTTTCGTCAACTTCTCTAAATTATAAATTTTAAAGATTGGTGTTATAATATTAGAGTAGTTTCAGGAACCATTAGGTACATGTTACATTTTAAAGTGCAGCCTGAAATTACTTTTATCAATTTAACCTTTTCTTTATTTTCTCGAACCGAAAGATAACTAATATTATAAATGTGAATGCGAGTTTTTTTCTTACGCTTTTGCGAATGCGCCTAAATAACTCAACGGATTCTAATAATTCTTTCGTGAATGGAAAGCTGCATTATAACATTGGCTACATATTGCCGCGATAACAGACATATACGTGAGCAGAGCCGCCGGCAAAACTAGTTACCAGTAATACGGGAAGCAATAACAACAAGACACAGTTAAAGTTTATATACGTGAGAGAGCCACGCTTTGGCATGAATGGGCCGGCTCGACCGGAGTGATATCACAGCCTCACAGAATACCGGTGTGAAATAGTGCTTGCGCTGTGTTTCACCGAGTGAGTGAGGATACCGCAGACCTATACCCCAACAACTCCCCCCCCCCATCCCCCAAAGGCCGGTAACGCACTTGTGACGCCTCTGTTGTTGCGGGTGTCCATGGGCGGCAGTAATCGCTTACCATCAGGCGATACGTCTGCTCGTTTGCCGGTCTATTCCATAAAAAAAAAGTTTTTTTTTGGAGAGGGACTGACAGAGTGGCAACTTATTTGTGACTTTTGAGTGGCAAGGATCCACGGCCACCAGAAGCTGCTCGTTGACCCACCCCCCGCTTCTTACACCATAACAATAGTTTCATGATGATTTTTAATTGTGTTTGGTAACAGACGTCCAACCTTGCTATCATAAACCATATTTTTTTATATTTTCCTTATTTATTAAATTTCTTTACAGTTACAATTCCGGATTATAATTCCATTCACTAAGCATTATTGTATTTTAAATAATATATGCGTTAGTGTTTACTAATATCAAAAAACCTTGGGAAAATCAACAAGGTTATTTTTAATAGGCAACCGAAGTTTCCTTTGCGACCATCCTTGGAGGTAGGGAATTATAAGAATCCTGAGTGAAGAAGCGAACTTACATGTATTGGTTACTGTTTCTTTACACTTTTTTGGTGAACTATTCGTGAATATAAAATATGTTTCCTAAACGATGATTAGTTAAGTAACTAATTAGTGGGCTGATAACAACTTAAGGCACGTAACAGTAATTCACCTTTAGTAATATTTTCACTCACGAATTTAAACTTAAAATTGTATTAATAATATGTGACATGTTCAACATTGTAATAGGTTATTTTCACTTATCAAATCGAGGACAACTCGAAAACATAAACACTTGAACATCGTTTTAAAAGAATTAATTATACCGAACTAAACTTGACACAATGGTACAGCTATACGTGTAATTGTATTATAACAATGATTATATTACTCATAAATGTTGATGATGGAAGTGATAAATATTATTTTATATATGGAAAATAATATATGAATATTGTTGAACAGACAATTGGTGTTTCGCTCGCGATACGAACAACATGACTAATTGTGATGTACGAGACGGCGAGCGTGAGATAACGTCACTCGGCCGGTTATCCTTGCTACCAAACATTTATGTGTAGAATATTTAAATTATTAATTACTGTAAACTTAACAAATAACCTTTAAAATACGTTACGTAATGTAGTATATTCAATTTTGAAGGTAACATTACATTGCAATGTTGCTAAGAAATGCGGCCACTTATACTAAGATACCATTTTTTGATTATTTTATTTACTACTAGCTGACCCGGCGAACTTCGTACCGCCATATTTACGTATCTGTCTCAGCTTCCTACAGGCAGTGTACAGTCGCGGACAAAAAAATACACTTTTCCCGTTATCTTTTTTCTTTCTAGCAGAAAAAGAATTAATGAAATCAGACACAGAATATGTGTTATTGAATTACAACTAAGTACTGTAACGGTCGATTAGCACCAAGTAGAACGTTCGGGATATGAATGCGTGAAATTACTCGAACGAAGGTATTTTTATAGTATTTGACAGGCTTGACCCAATTCAATACTAAATTCACATATTTAGTAGATAATATCAAATATTGTTTACCATAAATATTCTAATGATTATTAGCATACAAATATTATTTGATAATACAGGATCGTGTAACATTAAAGATTTGATATGAAATATAAGTCGCGCCGGAAGCTGACAAGACATATGAATCAACTATTTACTTGTTTATAAAATCACCAATTGAATTATAAGTTTATAATATATTTTATTGTATGCCTAGTAATTATTAAGATTTAAACAAATGAGGCATTTATACGAGGTTGGAATCGTTACTTATAACATTCGGCCATCCTGTGCATGCCGTGTCCCACGGCGATCAGAGCTGCCACTAATTTAATTAAATCTGGTACTGACCAATTTATTTATTTTTCCTAGATCAAATAGCTTTATTTGCTATACGTCACACAGTTTCGCATTTGCTATACGTCACACAGTTTCGTATTTACTATACGTCACGCAGTTTCGTATTTGCTATACGTCACACAGTTTCGTATTTGCTATACGTCACACAGTTTCGTATTTGCTATACGTCACACAGTTTCGTATTTGTTTGTAATACGTCACACAGCTTTTGTTTTAACCTGCATCACACAGCTTTTATTTTTAATACGTCACACAGCTTTTGTTTTTACTACATCACACAGCTTTTGTTTTTACTACATCACACAGCTTTTGTTTTTACTACATCACACAGCTTTTGTTTTTACTACATCACACAGATTTTATTTTGTACTACATCTATAGTTGTTACACGGACTTGATCACATAGCCGCCCGTATTCACATGTAGTACTTACTTGAATTTGGAAACATAGCTTAATTTAAGTAAATAGACTTGATCACACAGCCGTCTTTACAGGTAAGATTTAACACACAGCGGTAAATAACTGTTTACTTAGTATTATCACACAGTGTAGGTACTATATAATTGCAGACAAGTATAGGTAAATGGAAATCGTGAACTTTTGTTTACACTTAAATTTCATTATAAATAAACTGGAACATACTCACCAAATGTACCGATAGATATACTTTACTGCACCTTCACCAATTACTCGAACGGAAACAAGAAAATTTCGTAGGGTATCCAAATAAAGATTGCGTTAACTTTTAAATATTTTCAAAACAGGACGCGCGAGAATGCTAAATCCCACTTCTGAAATGTAACGGTCGATTAGCACCAAGTAGAACGTTCGGGATATGAATGCGTGAAATTACTCGAACGAAGGTATTTTTATAGTATTTGACAGGCTTGACCCAATTCAATACTAAATTCACATATTTAGTAGATAATATCAAATATTGTTTACCATAAATATTCTAATGATTATTAGCATACAAATATTATTTGATAATACAGGATCGTGTAACATTAAAGATTTGATATGAAATATAAGTCGCGCCGGAAGCTGACAAGACATATGAATCAACTATTTACTTGTTTATAAAATCACCAATTGAATTATAAGTTTATAATATATTTTATTGTATGCCTAGTAATTATTAAGATTTAAACAAATGAGGCATTTATACGAGGTTGGAATCGTTACTTATAACAGTACATATATTGACTTTCATACCTTCTCTTCAGGAAACAGTGCTGAATTTCGGGATAAAATGTATCCTATGTACCTCCTCCATCCTACCTCGTAGTATGAACTCAAATCATGCCAAGCAAGTTTCATTTGAATCCATTCAGTAGTTTCGGCGTGATGCGCGGCCAAGATACAGGCAGACAAAACTTTTAAAAAATAGTTTTGGCTTCAGTATCGATTATAGAGAGTCCTCCAAAATTTTTTTTCAAAATATCTTTAATGTACAGAATTGGACCTGTTACATTTTTATTTAAGTATAGATGTACTTTTTAACCGACGTCAAAAAAAGGAGGAGGTTTCTGACCGTATATTTTTTTTATGTGTGTTCGGGGATAACTTCGTCGTTTATGAACCGATTTTGACGATTCTTTTTTTAATTGAAAGGAGATATCCCAACGGTGGTACCATGATAAGGACACTAATATCTGATGATGGCATCCAAGAGTCAAACCTTGAAGTCGGTTTTTATTTTGTTAAAATTTTACTTGTTGATGTAAGTACCGTTTGTACTTCCTGCGTTTAGTGCATTCCTTACTTGCATTTAGTGAGAGGCTGTTAATTTGAAATTACAGACACTTCAATTTTATTTATTTGTATGTACATAAATATATATATTACTAAGCTGGAGTCGTACGAATCTTTTGTTATATTTTTAAGGCAATATAGATTTCATAGTTTTTCTTGTATAGCGGGACTTTTCGCGATAAAGTTATTTGAAAGGTTACGATACTACAACAAAATATATGTGTAAAAGTTGCGAAAGTCTAAACATGGTGTTCGTTGCATTATATACGGATACGGACCTTAGTATAGGCAGGATTTCTTTTTCAAATTACAATATGAAACAGGCCATCTCTACAGAGTTTCAGGTTATGACATGGGGACACGCCCTAAGGAATGCTTGTTAAGGAGCTGAGGCAAATAATGCGTGTTTTTCTTTTTTTTTTATCTTTCATGTGTTACGCGACATAGCCAGGGTGGCACAGTATTCCAAAACCCCCTTGTTATTTCCTATGTCCAGCAGTGGACTGTTAATGATCCGATATAATTAATTTTTCCGCCCACTGCGTTAGTAGGGTTATGATGTTTTTAAACGACTTCAAAAAGGAGGAGGTTCTATGTTCCACTGTGTTTTTTAGTGTATGTATAAATGTAGGGGTATTCTTTGGCACGATCTGTAGAATTAAGGATTTAATAGATTTTTGCGTATGAGATGTCGTTAAAATTTTCCCTAATTGCGAAAATTACACGCACTAAAAAAATATTTAAAGAAATGGCGGATTTTTGGGCAAATTTTTTAATTGTTTATTTAAAAAGCGTTTTATAAATGTGTCATAAAAATATATACCATTTATATTTAAATGTAATTAGTAAACGAGAAATGCTAAATACGATGTAAAATTAAATTATGATTGAAGTTTGAGTACTTTTAAGCTTCAGGGCTTTTTGTTCCTTGTAATAAATTGATTTGTTAGTTGAACATTGTCTTCTCGAATATTTTATTTCAGTTCTAAGAGTAATAAATGAAAACGATAGCTGAAAGAACATATCTTTTTAATATGCGATCTATCATGAGTTAAGAGCATTAAAATCGCGGTTATTTTTTTAAATTTCTTAGCTTTGTAAATAAGTATAGTAGGTACATATGTTTATCAGTAAGATCCAGTTATAGAGTGTCGGGACTCCGATAAGGTGTTTTTATCGGACACCAAGATCAAGATATTAAGGTGCTTGTTGAATGCCTATGTGGTTACCTGAACTCTGAAGGTCAATTCGCGTATTAGAAATTTGTTCAAATTACTTACAAATGTCATTAAATCCTAGTCAAAGTATTGAACATCTGACGTTGACTGTGTGTTGTTATATCGTATTAGCTTTTGACTCCCAAACAAATATTTGTAGATCATACAAACATTTGATCCGACCCGGGAATCGAATCGTAAATGTAAAGAGATGTGAACGAGTAAAATTTTATTTTTTGCATCAATATCTGTCATCTCTATTAAATTCAGTTTTTTTAAAATAATTTTGATGTACATACCCAGTGGAACTCTCACGACTTAAACGAATCTATTGACACCACTCACATAAAAATTCAACAAG
This sequence comes from Diaphora mendica, assembly GCA_949125395.1. NCBI lineage: Eukaryota > Metazoa > Arthropoda > Insecta > Lepidoptera > Erebidae > Diaphora > Diaphora mendica. The sequence continues at coordinate 28,623,539 of OX421318.1, read as the reverse complement.
CCGTTTAGGCTCTAGGGCGTGCCAAAGAAATATAAATACATACACTCGAAAAACATAACCCTCCTTCTTTCGCAGTCGCGTAAAAAGCTCTTCTTCTTCAGCCTATTGCCATCCACTGTTCAACGAAGGCCTCGCCAAAGAGCGCCAACCATCTCGGTCTCGGGTCATCCATTAAAAATACTTAATAATTAAAAGCTCATTAGATAACAAATATTTTTAACGTTTCCGACCTAATCATGAAACAAGATTTTTTTTCTTAGAGCCTCCGCAAACTGCACACTTTCGATCGATTGAAAGTTTGGTTGGTTTTTTAATCAGTATGAAGATGTATGGGAGTGTGCACATCATAGCGATTCGGTATCTGCCGACGACTGCCTTCAAACTATCGGCAGATATAAAAGTATGTAGTCTGCGGGGGCTCTTATTATTAACAGAAATATTAATATTATTGCTTGGCTAGTTCAAATTTGGGTTTTATTCATTATAATAAACATTTTAAATATAAAGTGAAGATAATATGGATTTATTCTAAACAAATTATAACTGATTCATTGATAGACAGGATTTATGTGTTATAGGCGGTCCACACTACAACGATATATCGTAGCGATTTAACTGTGTAGTTCGTTTGTGCAGTTTTATCGTACGTGTGGACGGAAATTGGCTCAGATATTTCTCAAAAAATAATAATAATATATATTCTCAAAGAATAATAATATTTTTTCTGAATATAGCTTGCCATAAAACATTAACCACTCTTTCATAAATGTAAAAAATTTAATTATTTCAACAAATTTCGAAAACACCTACAAGTCACCGTTTCATTAATGTAACCTAATAGTAACCTACAGAGTTGAACAATCACCTAAAAGGTTACAGAAGTAACCTTCTGGCAAGACTGCAGCGAAATGAACACGTGGTGTTTGCGATGTTGCCGTCCTGTTGTCGAACGTTCACGGTACCGATGCCGCAACGCGCGCTTTGTATGAAATTAAACGACCGTCCGTCCGCTGTACGATGAAAGTACCTCTTCGGCACCGCAGCAGGCCGTCTAGAAACGCCTAAATTGAAAGCACCTTTAGGCCAACTACCCGTAATGGTAGACAAAGATGTTTGTATGGCAATAGGGTATTACTCCCATTTTCAAAAAGTGTCTTATTTAGATTCTATAGTGCTATTAAACCACTGAAAAAAAACCAAAAATTTATTCAATCGCCATAAAAATGTATTTAAATTTTACATTTTCAAATTTCGCGCGTAATTTGTCAAAAACGCTGGACGCAGTGGATGCCATATTGCTCTGTGGTATTGACGTCAATTCGCTTTGTAAACAAAAACAAATGCGCTGACATATTTATAAAGCATACGGTGATCGGTTTCATGGTGTTAAAGAACAGATAAAAAACAGAAAACTTTGAAATAAATTTAAAAAATATATTTTATTATTTTATGAACTAAAACTAACATTTTCCGACTGCTTTTTGCCCAAGGTATCTTATTAATAATATATTTTTAGTTTTTTTCTCGTATACAGTAAAATACACAATTGCGATAGACTGGTTTTCGAATTATTGAAGTGAAAACTTCTTTAGCCGCGTTGAGCACTTTTTGGTAGGGGAAAATCTTAAGAGTTCGCGTCACCGCGTCACCGACATGATGATTTAAGACTGTAGTCCTTGAGCGTGGGAATTTGTGATTGAACACCCACATTCAAATTTTACATGCACACAAACGCATCGGGCACTGTTGCATACTAACCCTGGCAACTAATAAATTTACTTTCGGTTTTTTCTTCTAGTTACATATTCATTAACTGTTCGCCTTTGAAGAATGTTTAGAATGTCCTACAAAGCACGCAATGTAACCTAGTCATATCGGAAAGCCCGCGGGCTTTAAGTTACTCGTCAACGGCCGAGAATGGGGTTCAAGTGTATTCATTTTTAATTCATTTCATGAACAAATAATATATTTTTACACAGTATAAAATTAAGTCGATCACGCTATCTGTCAGCTTAGATCTTTTATACTAATCAACGGATTTTAATGCTATGTTATGAAATAAAATTTGTATGATATATGTTATATTAATGGAACATAATGTTAATGTTTCTTAAAAATATAATTTTTGATCGCTTTTATTGCTCATATTGACTAAATTTTACTACATAGATGTACGCCCTTTTTTTACTTTTTGCCAAAAAACGACGCTGAAAAAGTATGAAACAAGTTTTGAAAAGTCGTAGTCACGCGTTTTTAAGAGTTATGGTACGTTTCTATTTTAATTTAAGTTTTAACTTTTTTTTATTTAAAATGTTTTGGTGTAGTGATAATAATATATAAAATGCAAACTATATTTTAAATACCTAACATAGAAATATAAAAAAAAATTGAATAAATACGAACAAAGTCACCAGCAATTGCTAATAATACCTATATATATATATTTGAAATGTACAAGTAACACCCTTTCCAATGATACCAAACACGGCATATTTATCTCAAATTATTTTTTTAATACAGTACTTTATGTCGGCTAGAGGGCGCCACATTAAATTGAATGACGCGTCATATAGCCTATAAGCAGCGGACGATCAAGACGCTTCTAACGATACCTCATTTATCCAGTTCTAATAAGTAGTTAAGGAGCTATGAGGGAACAGATGAACATACATACATAGCCTGTCAAAATCATAACCCTCCTTCTTCTTTGCCGTGGTCGGGTAAAAAAAAACAGTTTATTTATAAACTCCTTCTTTTTTTAAGACGGTTAAAAAACAAACTATTTGTCTTAAAATTAATATTAAGAGTGTAAAACTTTGAAATGGAAACTTCCTTAAATATATAATACTAGCTTTTACACGCGGCTTCGCCTACGCAGACTTTCATCCCCTGATTTACCCCCTTAGGGGTGGAATTTCAAAAATTCCATTCTTAGTGCTCACTTACGTTATATAAAGAACCTACATGCAAAATTTTAGGATTCTAGCTTCTGCGGTTTGGGCTGTGCGTTGTTCTCTGGGTATGTCAGTCAGTCAGTCACCTTCCTCTTTTATTTATATAGATTACAGATATCAGATAATGTAAGGGATAGGGCATCATCTACATTCCACCAATTGATTAAATTCGAACTTAAGCGATGAATAATAATGGAAATGACGTAAAGTGTAGATGGGACCCTTTTCTACAATTTTTGTCTGTCTGTCTGTTTGTTTGTTTGTGCCGGCTAATCTCTGGAACGGCTGGAGCGATTTTGACGGGATTTTTACTGATAGGTAGCTGATGATATAAGGAGTAACCGCGGTTGGTGTAGTATCGCGGGTAAGACCGTGAGGCTCAGCTAGTTTTTTTTTTCATATAAGACAACTCCCGTATATATCCAATAAATTCTGTGTCGCGGGGGACTTTACAAACATACATGAAACGGACACAATGGACTCCCGGACTTAGAACAACAATTCGTGGATCACACAGTATTGTCTCATGTGGGATTTGAACCCACAACACCTGATACAGTAGGAAGCGGCGAGGCAACCGCTTAAACCACTAGACCAACCATGCAGTCAAAACTAAAACTGTAATTTTAAGGGCTTTCATTATTTCATTAGTAGTTATTCAATTGTAACAGAAATCACAAAAAAAATTTTTTTTTACTTTTTTAAAAACAATTTCTCAAAGTGTCTCGGTCTGTCAAAGTGTCTTCAAAGTACTCGTCAAGACAAATCAAACGACTCCAATCTCGATAGGTTCCGTCGTTACAAAGTTCCTATGACCACCTTCCAGCTCCAACATCAGATCAGCTCCATGTCATCATAATATAGCATTTTCACGCTATATACATATGCCTACAAAAATTCAACACAATCGGTTGAAGATATCTGCAAAATTGAGTTGCAAGATTCCGTCTAAACAAATATAGTTAGATATATACATACATAACAATTAAAAAAAACTTATAAAAATAAGTTCTGTGTTAATAAAAAATACTAATATTTTTCTTTGAAATAATTCTTTAAAAAAAATGAAATTAAATTCAACAATACAAATTAACAGTTACAATTCGACACTCACTAGGAACCCACCCTAGAACTTGTCATTTACGTATTATGGAGCTCAGTGCGAACTACAAACGGACGTGGTGTCACCTTGAATATTCGGAGGGCACTGAATTTTTTGAGCGCGATAAAACTTATTTATTGCAATTTACGGGAGACGATATCTACGTACTAAAATGTATGGAACTTTTGTCGCTAAAAATGAATGATGTTTAGCCTTAAATTATGGCTTTTTGGTGAGAATTTATAAAAAACTAAAACGGTAAATCTTTTCTCCATACTTTTTTCTCGCGAAATAAGAAAAAAAACATTTAAAATAGAGCACGAAATAGGACAGAGTGTGCTAATTAAAAAGGTCGATTTCGATGATTTTGATCTTTGATAAGGCTTTTTTTCACAAAAATAAAGAATTATTTTATAAATGTCACTCGGTAGATTGGTAGACTGATTTATTAAACTACTGAGATTTTTTTTTTTGTGTCAAATAATGAATTGAGTTGTTTGTGTTTTGAAAACTGCAAGTGCCTTTTCGCGCATTTTTAGGGACGCGCCCCTTAAGTTAAACTATTTTCGTGAATTAAACCAACTTTATTTAAAAGTAGCATTCTATCGTCTTCTATCTATCTATCTCTATCATTCTGTTAATTTGTGGACTACTAAAAAAATGTTTCCTCTGAACAGGTCATATGTATCTAGACACGCGGCAGCGTGTCAAGCCAAGTTCAAGCAAAGGAACTGGCTAGCCAGCGCCGAGTGTAATCCTCAATCTAAAAAGTTTGCATACTTATTAAAAAATCATTTCAAAGTAATCCTGAAGTTTGATGCAATTTATGAGTCCGTCAGTGTATATCTTAATATATATATTTCTTGTGTGCGTGTGTATGTGACTGGACTCCTCCTAAACGACTGGACCAATTTTGATGAAATTTTTTGTGTGTGTTCAAAGGGATCTGGGAATGGTTTAGATTCACAAAAACGACTGGACCGATTTTGATGAAATTTTTTGTGTCTAAAAAAAAAGCAAAACAATGTTTGCCGGATCAGCTAGTATGTATATATATTTCAATTCTGATAAAAACTGGCCAAGTCAAATCTAACCTACTTTAAGATTTCACATTTTTAAATAACAGCAATTGTTATAGGTATCCAATAAAGCAAAGAAATAGAGTTTAATACTTGTTCATAATTTTATTTTGTTCCTATAAATACATATTTGGATTTTGCATAGAACTTGGCACTCATTTAGATCTCCATTCTTTTTGCGGCGAAGATCACAGCCAAGCATAATTTTTGTATTGAACTTGGCTCTCCTTTTTTACATTTATGTTTTTGGTGGGATTTATTTATACTACGTTTGTACAAAGGCGGACTTAATGGCCATGGCATTCTCTTTTAGCCAACCTTCGGTTATTGTAGTTTCATAAGGTAGGCACAATATTAATAGTGTTTAATGAAGTTAAGTAAGTTCACTATTGTACAAATTCGTGGATGAGGTTTAAATAAATATAATAAGTTATTCATAAAATATACTAGTTTGTGTATAAAGTTCTAGACTAGCACAACCCACAGATTCCTACAATTTAAATAATACTTAGGCTATGGAAGCTAAAAAGATAGACGAAAGAGAAAATACAAAAACAAGATTAGGAATAGAAGAAAACTCACAGTTAGGTGGTGTCAACGGCACTCCATTCTCCTCCGCCCACCCCACGGGGTGTATGTACGGCGAGGTAGGATCGACCCAAAAGTCGTACATCTCGTCCCAGCTATCAAAGTTAATCAGCATCCTGTTGTCCAGTACATCGGCTATAGAAGCTACGCACACGAGATCGTTCTTGCGGTCTTCGGCTTCGAGCTTCATACCCTTACGGAAGCAGCTTGGTTTGAACACCTATTTAAAAAAACACATCTATAAAATTGAAGTGTATGTTTGTAATTTCAAATTATCAGCTTTTGACTAAATGGTCTAAATGCATATGAAGGTACCTGTATAACCCCATCAAAAAATCATTTTTTTTAATTTTACTCTCTGTTCCAGCCAATGTCAGGAATGGCTGGACCAATTTTGACACCTGACCTTCAAAGAAAAGCGTTGTAAAACATTTTATTTTGTTGCTTCTGACAATTTCACCAAAGTGCCTGTCATTCTTATATGTATTAAGTTTTTGTTCTAACTGAATATAATTATATTCCCAAGGAGGGTTGACATTTTCTTCTTGATTTATCCTGAATAGGTTTGTGCAATATGAGCAATGTATTGCACCAATCTACTCACGAGAAAAAAAGAAAAATTATGAATGTACGCAACAAGTACAGAGGTAGGTTTTTCTCATAAATACATACTTGTGTTTTTGTGATGTAGATTTTCTATAAACCCTTTTCTAACGATGTTCTAATGAATCTCATCTTCAGTTACTGTTTTAGAAAAACACATCATATTTTCAAACTTACCATGTTCGTTACATGTTGGAACAGACTCCTCGGGGCAGCGACAGCCTTGATTTGCTTCAAGTACAGAGGCCAGGAAAAATTTGTAACACTCATATTTGCTGGCGACCGCAAAGTACGGCCATGCTTCTCACACCAACCGCAAGGGAATATGTCTCTACAGTTAGCATTTACCCAGTAGTCATAAAGGTCATTATACTCATCAAAATGAAGTCTCATTCTGTAACCTTGCACTTCTGCTACAGACACGACACAAAACAAAGAAGGGTGCTGGGGATCTATCGCTTCCATACGCATCCCCACTTTGAACTCGTTACTTTTATTAGGGTATGCGAGCTCCCCCCCAAAGATCTTGAGTGGAGCTGGTTTAGCTTTAATAACATCCAGATATGTATGCCAAGAAAATCCACTTTCCCCATGCATCCAAGGATATTTCACATTCTGCATCATGTCCTCGCTCATTTTTAACAAGGCCGCTTCTGATATCTGGTTATCGGCCGGCATTGAATCATAGTGTTTCAGCAACACTTTATCTTCTTTTGCCCCAGATGAAATGAGATCCGAATCAGACAACTGTTTCTTCATTAACAATTTCTTCATTTTGTTCTTTTTTTTAACTAGTTCGACACGTTCCTTATCTTTTTTCTTTTGTAGTGCTTTCGTAACTTCGCTTTGACATGAAGCGCTGCAGAAATTCGGTGTTATAAATTCAGCCGCCATACCATGACAGCCGCAACACTCGCACCTAAACAAATCTTCGGGTGAATTAGATTTCTTTTCTCTATAATTTCTATCTTCTTTCAGTTTCGTGGGAAACTGGTACTTCGCGTCCTCCTGGTCACTGCTGTCAATGATATCTATAAGACCAAATTCATTGGTACGAAACTGAAGATTGCTACCATGTAATCTAGCAATGCCATTATTCCATATTAATCCTGGAGGATCTTCTTCCAACAAGCCTTCAATTTTGACATTATCATTTTTGTTAAAATCATCTATTTTAGAGTAGTACATCTCATGGGTGGTGTTTTCAGAACTTGGTTTGGTTTTATTATCTCTATAGTCTTCAACGTCTGAATCTAAATGTTTCGCTTCTAATTCTTTGTCTAGTTTTTCATCACAAAACAGTGACGGTACACGGTGATCGTCATTCGTGTCAGCCTCTGATGGTTCATCCAATTTATCAATTTTCGTATTCATTGAAAGTTTTATGCTTTTGTTTGAAAAGCTTTCCGTACATAATGATATGCGTCTCTTCATATTAGCATTTGCAGTTTTTCTGTCACTGTTATCAGAGTTCGAACGCCTGAGTATAGCCGGAGCAGCGATTGTCGGTGGTCCGATATCGTTTCTGTCTAAAATATTTCTAAACCCAAATTCAGTTCTGTCTATTGAATTTCTATTCAATAGGCTTTTGCCTTTTTCAGGTATCGCTAATGTAAAGGACTTTTCTCTACTATCATCTTCATCAGCTATCGACACTGTATAAATATCGTCGTTCATTGACGCATTAGTTTCTGGTATTGAAAGAGTATATTCTCCTTGGGCACCAGTGGGTTCTGCACGGGAGCCTGGAATAGATATAGTAAAAGCTTTTTCGCTTTTTGGACTTTGTGGCACATCCTTGCCATTTAACAATTTAAGTGGCTGCAGGGGTGGTAAATCTTGCGCCTCCATTGGTGCTGTGTCACGCATGACTGTTATATTGCCCTGAGGATCATTTTGTATCTGACCATTTGCTATTTGAAGGTTAATTATGGGACCTTTAGAAGCCATTGTCGCAGGTAAGGTCACGGGTAGAATAAACTTTGTGTTTTGAATCTTCGGCATGTTCACTGGCGTGATAAATAACTTCTGATTGTTTGTGTTCATATTAGGTTGATTATTTGATATGAGAATAGATTGGTTTTCTGTAATAGCCTTTTGATTGGGTTTCTTCATGGAGCCTAGGTATGCAATAGCAGACTTGCCTTGGTTGTTTGGTGCAATGCTGACCGGCACCATCATTTTGTCATTAGCCTTTGGTTTCTGTATGACTATCGGCTGACTAGTATTGACAGGAGCGAGTATGGAAGACTTGTTTGGAGCTGGTGCAATGTTCTTCGGAGCGATATTAGGTTTACTGTTCACATTAACATTTGATATAAGGTGAATGTTTGAATTGCTGGTAACCTGAAAAATACAAAATTAAATCAGTATGCAATGTACAAGACATTGGTATAGCCCACTAAGGACTATTTTGTTAGTATACTATGAACCAATTTAACACCTTAACCCTTTATTGTGACAATAAGATATACTCACAAAATATTAGGAATCTAATTCCTAGGAAAATGATTTTTCTAGATAGATTAGAAATTATTACTAAATCAATTTTACTAGTAACTAGATGGATAATACATTATTAGACAACAATTGTAGAAAATATAAAAAAAACGAACTGGGAACCAGTAAGTATATTTTCTTTTTTGTACCACTAAAATAATGAAACACAGATTTCTTAAATTAATTAAATATAGATATTTACATAATATATATAAAGAATACAGAAATCCTAGAAGTCCAACTTCAAAAATAAACAGCCCTTGTGGAATTGATTATTATGAAAGGATTATTATTTTAAAAAAGAAATTTAAAAAAAAAATTAAGAATGAGCCATGGCAGGACGTGTAAAAGATATGGAATATAAAAATTATAGTGAAGAAATAATGAGTATTAAAGAATCTATACTAATATTATAAAGCTGAAGAGTTTGTTTGTTTGAACGAGCTAATCTCAGGAACCGCTGGTCCGATTTGAAAAAATATTTCAGTGTTAGATAGCCCATTTATCGAGGGAGGCTATATATCATCACGCTAAGACCAATAGGAGTGAAGCACCAATGAAGAATGTTTAAAAACATTCTTTATGAAGAACGGGAGAACATTTACAGTGCGGGCATAGACCTTTTTAAGGTGTACAATACTGTAGTATATTATTTTCATCCATCTCGTAGGTTTCAACCAGCGTTTGCAATGTAAGCGCAAAAAAATGTATTTATTTACGACATCACATTAGAAATCTCTAAAATTATAATCAGTGTTTCTCTACTATATATTATACATATATTATAGATATAAACCTTCCTCTTGAATCACTATCTATTAAATAAAATTGCATTAAAATCTGTTACGTAGTTTCAAAGATCTAAGCATTTATAGGGACAGACAGACAGTGGAAGCGACTTTGTTTTATACTATGTAGTGATACTGTAAAATGTATTTAATAAAAAAATATTATTACATGGTATACAAATATATTTGTTACTGTTAATGATCCCATCACCATGAATATTACTAAACTAGTGCAAGCATCCATTTTATTGGCATTGGGACAATGTATTTTAATTCTTTGAAATATCAAATAGTAAAATAGTATGCTATTTATGTTTTATCAACTAGATAATCTCGAATAAAAAGTAGCACAAACAGTATTATGTTGCAATTTTTCTTATAGCCATAGCAAAAATTATATTGACTTTTAATTTCATTAATTTGTATTGAAAGTTGCACAAAGTTGTTGGAACTAAACAAGATTGCTTCAGAAATTAATATTAAGAACTGTTCTTTCAGTACATTATATTTAAAAGTGGACCAAAAATTTTAATTTAGAAATGCCTTAAAGATGCATGTTTTTGTTAATGGTGATGATTCACTTACTGGTCTCCTTACTATAATTTGTGGTGGGTTTCCGCTTGTACTTGCTTGTGTGATAACTTCAGTACTGGTAACCGGTTTCAGTCCTGTAGGAGTTTGTATGTACACCACATGAGGCACTGGACGAGGTGCTCCTCGCAACTGAATGGAATTAGGATTGGCAGCATTCTGCATTTGGATTAAGGTATTATTGTGTCCAACTTGAACTTGAGGAAGAGGATTGTTCACTTTAACTTGAGAACCAGAATTATCAGTTAGTTGAATTTGTGAAGATGTGGATACAGTCATGTCTGATGACCCATCCATATTAGGAATCCTTGGATTTGAACCCATGTGGACATGAATAATAGAACTATGTAAGGATTGGTTAGCGTTTTGTAGAACTGGCATAGAGGGCAAGGCTTGCCCTGATAGCTGAATATTCTGAGTGCCAGAAGGTATTTGAAGAGGTACATTTATGGTCTCACCAGCAGGTAATTGTACAGGCACATTTGTAGTACCCGAAACTTGGAGAGGTAAACTAACTGGTGTTATTTGTAACGGAACCGTGTTTGTAGGTCCCGATAATTGTACAGGCACATTAATATTTGATGTAGAACCAGGTATCTGTACTGGGACATGAACAGTTGATAACTGTAAAGGATAAGGTGAGTTATTTGCATGAATTTTAACAGGTGCTATTGAATGGGTGACTAAATTATGGGTGATAGGCAAGGAGCTTTGCGAAGCCTGCATCGAGGACACAATCATACTGCTCGGTATTGGCGCCTGAAATTAACAAAAAAAAATTATGATGTATAGTATAACACAACATATAATACGAAAAAAATAAGACGATAATAACTCACTCGTAATGTGTTCAATAGTACATTTTGCTGCACACTATTTTGTGTAAGATTAGCATTTACTGACGTGTTTGCTGCTTTCAATAATCTTTTTTTCAAAATTTCTGTTTTGGGCTCATCAAAGTTTTGAACTGAATTATAATGCTGTCTCTCCATTTCTCGGTTATGAAAACGTGAGCAAGCTCATTACAGATACTCGGTTATCTTTTACAATACATTATTGATGACCTGCAATGCATTTAAAAATAAAATATCGAGAAATGAAATATCATTAAAACGTAGCAGTCGCATAAAACGATGCCTACGCAGCGATAAAAGTTTTTTTTATTGGAATATTAAAAACAACATGAAAAATATCAATTACACCACTTATTAATTAATTAATACAAAATACGTTACGCACATTTTTCTTTAGCGAGTATCGCACTCTATCAATTGTGCAGCTACTTTTACAGAACCACAACCTTCTTCTACTAAAAAGTTCAAGAAACAGTGAAACCGAAACTTAATACTTACATTTTAGTCTTACAATAGGGAGATAAGTTCTTCATGTATCTTTCCAAGTATTACAACATCGTTATCGTGGTGAAAACCATTAAAGAAAAATAAAATATCCTCAATAACGCGACGATATTTACCTGCCTAGCACAACTGGTAACAAATCTGACAACATTGCCAAAATATTGTAGGCGTTTGTTAAGTTGGTACTGACAAAATTTGTAACCAATCACAGTTAAGTATTTTCATGACGAAGCTTTCGCGCCCGATTATTCAGCTAAAAAAAGTCAACAGATAATAAGTTTATATTTATACAGTTTGGTATGCAAGGATGAACGATAGATATTATAGGAAATTTAAGTGTAAATATAGTTTATTAAAGATATTGAGATTGCCAATAGATATTATGATTTTTTAATTCTTCTGTTGGATTTTATAATAATATATAGTTTATCTTTGACATTGTTGCTACGCAAATAGGTACTCGAAGTAGGTACTCGAGGATGTCCTAGAGTATGCGGTTAGTGTCGATCTTATTTTCTTGGCCATAGAGTACATTTTATGTTATTATGAACTTAGAAAATTTCTATTGATAGTTTAAAGTCATTTTAAATTAGATGAGGAAATAAAAAGTCTAACGAATTTTTTTCATAATAATTGTCTTTTATTGTTCTGACTAGGATTTCAATAATTTGATCGTAATAAAATAACAAGTGATGACCGGAACCGGAAGTTGAAATTCTTTGTCTTGTCTCGTATTACTTTACTTCATGATCTTTACCTAGTTCGAAATAAAATGAAGTCGCTTCCGCTGTCTGTTCACTTCGATCTTTCAAACTACTGAACGGATTTTATTGCAGTTTACAGCAATAGATAGGGTGATTCAAGAGGAAGGTTTATATGTATAACACGTACATATTATAGAAGAGGAAATCCGAGAAATTCTAAGACTTCCGTGCGAAGCCAGGGCGGGTCGTGAGTTTGTGATAAATCGCATATAATGTATTTATTTAAAGTTGACAAAGAAAACAATTTATATTTCTTTCTTGGTATCACTGTCCATCGATAACTTAACAATCGTAGTAAAAATAATTAGAATTAGCATTTCAGTTCATTAAGTAATTTTTATTATCACAAAATGTTAAGTTACAACTAGCTAAAAGTAGGCGATAGAAGTTAAATGCTACAACAAGTATGCTTAGCATAATGTCGATGTTTTGTCTCTTTCTTAATGAATATTACGTTTGACTGAAATTATTTTTTACTAGATATCCTTTAACATAGTATTTATATTTTTAGTATCTTTACCTTAAAAATTAACAGTGTGCAAATATACTGTGAACTTATGAAATATTAGTTGTTGGAACCCGCAGTAAGATATGAAATCTTACTTTTTCGACATTAAAGATGAAATGATTTCTTAATTTTTGAGCGGGCCTAAATTAAGCTTACTTTGAATTAACTCAATTAGTAATAAGTGCTTGAAGTCAGTCTGCAAATGAATATAATGCTTAACATGTTCATAATTTCTTTTTCGAATCTGTAGAAAATAAGAGATTTATTTGCCTTAAAATCCTTCTCTTCTTGAAAGTTGGTAGCAAAGACTTGATATTGATCAGGTAGGTACTTACTACTTTAGGTACTTTAAATCTCTACTGACTAATCGAGCATCAATCAATAAAGTTGAAGAGCGCAATAGCCAATATCCAGAAGTGGATTGCGATAGGCTGACGATGATAAAATCTGTACTATAAACACATACCAATCAAATTGAGAACCTCCTCCTTTTGGAAGTTGGTTAAAAATAGTAGAGATTTCATTATATTGGACGATGTGATAGGTTTCTACGTTATGTGCTGTATCAGTCAGATATGAGGATCAGCTCGTACCTCGTATATATCAGAAATGTAAATTCAAACATGTAAAATTTATATACGTGTAGGTACTTAAAATTTTGGACAAAATACTGTATGTAGTATTTTGTCATATCTATTTTGATGGAAAAAAGTATGTAAGAAAAACTGAGCTATTCTGGAACGTATGACCGACCACACATGAAACATTGATTTTATTTTGTAGAATAAATGCGTATTACATATTTTATGAGGATCGCTTGTTACAGAATAGGGTACTACACCCATTTTTGAAAAGTGTCTTAATTAGATTGTATAGTGCTATTATGCCACAAAAAAAAACACATTTTTTTTATTAAATCGATAAGTGCCATAATAATGCATTAAAATTTTACATTTTAAAATTTCGCGCGTAATTTGTCAAAAACGCCGGACGCAGTGGACGCCATTATTACTCTGTGGTAATGACGTCAGTGCACTTTGCAAAATGTGGATGACATGATTTAACAAATTTAACAAACAAAAAACGTAGAGTTTTTTGTAGCAGCTTATGCTGATCAGTTGACACTTTTGTGTGCTTACAAAGCGTAGACAGAGAATTTACAAAGCGGTGTGACGTAATAACATGGCGGCTACTATTTATGGTGTTAAAGAACAGATTAAAAAAACTGAAAACTTTGAAATAAATTGTAAAAAATATTTTATTATTTTATGAACTTAAACTTACATTTTCTGACTGGTTTTTGCCAAAGGTATCTCAATAATGATTTTTTAAATTAAATTAAAATACCCTATTCTGCAGCGACGCGCTTGACCACAGAACACTTATACTCCAGATGTTTCACATCACGTCAAAAGAGAGAGTTAACTTTGTACTGCAACACTGACGAAATATAACTATAGACTTACATCGCATGAACTTAGAGTTGTACGCGGATATATAATAAGCTTAATGTTCACTAGATGTCACTAAGTGTATCAAATTGTAAATTTCAAAGATATTTTCTGAGCTTCTACTCCGGTATGAATCCGAGAGTAAACTGTCAAGTTTATTTGTTTTTGTATTAGTGCAAATGTCCCACTAGATGTCGTTTTCCACATAATTACATTAGTAATTTATGTGATATTTTATTAAATCGTCCAAGAGCACACAAATAAATAAAATTGAAATGTCTGTTTATAATTTCAAATAAACAGCTTCTTAATAAATGCTTCTCAGTAAATACGGTACATGAATATAATTTTTTTTATTAATTTTTGTATGAAACTTTTTAAATTTTCACATAAAACTCTGTATGTAGGTCTAGCTACTTAATTGTGTTATAATAATCAAAATTTGTTGAAAAAATCCATATATTATAATTGTTATATTAGGTTATATTATTCAGTGATGAAAGCTCAGTAGGCTGAAGCCTAGGGCGGCTTCTTTTAGGGGGCGCCAAATTAAATGATTTAAAAAAACTACATTACTGTAATAGAAATGGAGAAATTAAGTCTTGGCAGTTTAACAAGAAGAAATAATGTATTAATAGTACTGTTTGAGGAATTCTATATGCTTGTTAAAATACATCTTTGTAAATATCTGTTTATAAGACATCTCAATAGCAGTTAAATTTTACAATTTAAATTAGTAATTTTAACTAAATATTTTCTTAATTACCACTGAAGGTGGCATGAGTTGCTAGAATGCACTGCTGCGTCCGTTTCAGCGGCTGGCGGCAAATTAGGTCCAAGTAGAAATTTTCATCCTTGGTCCTTTCCGCCACCTCTTTCTGTGCAATGTCATCTTCGCAGAAGATAAAACTCTGTTGCTATCCACTATGGAGCATAACATGGTTGGCAGCGAGAGATATTCTCCCATAACTGCATTCTATATCCAACGCTGCGATGCTCAAGTAATGGCACAGGGAATCGGCTCAATACACTGGACAGGCAGGATTCAACTCACTTCTAGTAACCGCGTGCAGGCATTTCCGAAGCAACTGTGACCGGAAAGAACCTGCGTTACGCGGAACAAATCTCACATGGATATTCCTGACAACGCGCATTCTGCCTCCGTAGACATTATGTGATAAACGCGTGTGGCTCAAACCAACAACACTCTCTACTGTCTACTCTCTACTCTCCTGTGGCGCACCCTACTCTAGGCGGTCAGTGCTACCGTCTACACCGGGTACCGTAAAGTGTTATTAACCGGAGAATTCTGCGTTCCATCTTGTCGCAACACTCAGTTTACATAAATTCGGCAAAAGCTTTCGAGCAAACTATTGAAAGTGTGTGTGTTAAACTGTCGTCAACCTACTGTTAAGGAACAGGCCTAGATACATTATTTGGGATTAATACAGTACGAGAACTAAATTGAACACGATTGAGGCGCCTTAAAGTGGCCTCAGATATTCATCTTGGAACGACACGTATATTTTATTATGTCACAATAATGATATCTATGTCGATTACTGAAAGAAAAATAATGTAACAGCTCATAATCTTCACTTTTTAAATATTTAAGTAAAACTTAATCTTTATTAAGTTAATTTTTTTTTTCGTGGGTAGGTGTTGAAAAGTTCACACGCATTTGTAAAAGCTCCTTGAATATTTTAATAATTTACTTAGTATTTGCAAGGCCTTCATTGTTTACATGTGTTCACTGAAGTTTCTAAGCCACCTGCCAGCTTTTTTTTTGCATAAATATAAACATCTGCAAACCAACTCTTACAAGTTCATCAAGTTCCTCAAGTAATTTTATTGTTCTGAGTATACAAAATGTACCTATTTCTTATTTCACGCAAAATTCAATTCACTATGATTGAAATACTAATATACAATCGAATCGAATCGTCAATTGTCAAGAAGTTTCAATTCGGCTGGAATCTCTGGCGCTGCACGCGCTGTTTGGAGACGTGGCTCCGTTACGCATCTGCTATCGTATTTACAATGGGGAGTACTCCGAGCAATTGATTGAATTGATCCCTGCCTCCCTTTTTCGCCATCATCCTACGCGACTGCAGTTTCATCCTCATCATTTAGGTGTCAACTGTGCGCTTTTCGAGAAAATTTCTGCCCTACACAACAAAACTGTGGAATGAACTGTTGACTGCAGTATTCCAGGACCAATACGACCTTCAATCAATCTTCAAGAAAAGAGCATACTTCTCCTTAAAAGCCTTGTGACACCTCTGGTGTTACGGGTATTCATGGGCAGCGGTAAATAATAAATAAATAAGTTGCCGTTCATGAGTGCATTGTTTCTCGTTGTTTACTGCGTGTTTTGGTGATAATGATGGTTTTGTAGAAAATTATTTGCTTTCTCCAACGGCTAACTGAATAAAATCATCATCTTCATCCTCACAGTTTTTTGTTATGGGGACTCTTTAAGAAATTAACTAAATTACTCCTAAATATGGTGCTTAGCAACTTTGCTGTTGGATTTTTGTTACTTTTGCCGAAATTGCGCAAACAAATTTTCTATTACATACTGATTCAATTTTTAACCGACTTCAAAAAAAGGAGGAGGTTTCTCAATTCGACCGTATATATGTTTTTTTATGTGTGTTCGCGGATAACTTCGTCGTTTATGAACCGATTTTGATGATTCTTTTTTTAATGGAAAGGAGATGTCCAAACGGTGATACCATGATAAGGACATTACGATCTGATGATGGCATCCAAGAGAAATCAAGTCGAACATTGAAGTTGGTTTTTGTTTTAGTTAATTGTGTAATTTTTCAAATAATTTTTGCCCGTCTTTATCGCATTTAATGCATGTGTTACTTTTTTTAAACAATGCGTGTTTCTATGGCATCTCATATTTGAGAGTTGACTATGACGTCAATTCAATGTTAAAAGTGTCGTTACAACTTTTGGCACGAAAAGTGTCGTTACATTTTTTCCGTCTAGCCCCCTTTCGCGACGCGCGATAAGGAACGTCGTTCCAAAATAAAGATTATACTTTGCAGTTCAATCATTTATTTTAGATTAAAATGACATATAATGACCTAAAATTTATTGATTATGCCATATCAGACAGGAAATAAAATCGCTCAACATTATTATCTACACCACAGATTTACATGATTGAATAGAATATATTTAAATTAGGGGGCTTCCATTAATTACGTAAGGTGTTTTAGGGGGTAGGGGATTGAGCTAAATCTTTTCAAATCTCACTTAGGGGGGTCTTGGCAAATATCACGTAATTATTGTGTAAAATTGCGTGAAAAATTATTTCCGAATAAAATATGGCCAAATCTGACACAATAGTGTTTGTCGTATTCGTCCGAACTCCGCAGAGCAGCAAAGTAGCATTCGATTTTGCTTTGCTAGTCTTCTATAGAAGTAATAGAACAAGTTCAATAATCCAACACGTTTACAGCCAAAACATAAATTTGAAGAATCTCGCGTGAGATTTGGGGACGCGGGAGGGAGTTGATGAAAATCTTACGATATCTCACCAAGGCGGGAGGGGAGGTCGAAAAATTCTCAAAAATGCCTCACGTAATTAATGGACGCCCCTTTACGATATTTCGTTGAAATAATTTGTTTGTTTACTTACTCTTCGTAAGACAACTAACCATTTGACAAATCAAAGTCCGACGTAATTGTAGCCACTTGGTGGCGCTATCATAGCGCATCCAGCATATAATATTCTATAAGTCATATCAATAACTTATAAATGTGACATCTAGCGTAGTAAATAGGTCATTATATTCAAGTTTATTTAAATCGATTGCAACGACATCTCCTAAAAATAGGTGATAACTTATAGTTACGCAATTGAAAATTATTTTTTTTAAACAAGCATTAGAAAGTAAGATTTATATTCGAAAAATAATAAAAAAAATACTATAATTGAAGCATATCAATAAAATAGTGATAGAGTTTTTTAAACTATTTCTAGTACCTTATTTTTGCGCGCCATCTAGATTTAGGTGAATTTTTCTAGCTTTTATCAGTGTACAGTTTGGGCCAGGGGAGGGTCGGTCTATTTAGTATATTGTGTCATTGTACTGCAACAAATGGATTTTTTTTTATGAAATATCATTGACTGCAACTACTTGCTTGAGAAATACTATGTTATAAATATCAGATTTAATTATATGTAAGGAGAATTATTACCTTAAATAAATACATACAATATTATGATTTATTACTTACTTTAGATGAAATAAAGTTTAAAAAGAAAAGAACATTGGCTTAAAAACCTTGGTCTCTAAAAACTGGAGTAAGTAACAACGAAACAAAAGAAATAAAAGATGTCAAAACATTAAATTGTCAAAATAAAATTTTCTTCTGCGATTTTGCAATAATAAATTACCTACAAATCAAAATACAGTGTATTTGGTTCGTTTTTATTCAATATTGGAGGTGGTTTCAAGGCTTGAGTTGTCATTAATGAGTAAGTTCTCAAATAATACTGTGTTTAAATGTACAACTATGCTAAGTAGAACACTTTCTGTAAATCGACAGTAATATTTAATTCTGTTAACATGTTGTAACTATCGTAATCAGTCTATTTATTGTATTGTATTGTACTTCGTTAATTTTCATATTAACTATCCACTACAATGGTTTAAAATGATTATGATGAAGTTATTTCAACGCGAAATCTCATGGCAAAAGTCATATAAATTTCGTTAAAGAAAAAGCAATTCAAACTCCTTGCATTTACCAGTTATATTTAGAAATCACTTCTTAAGTGAATATTATACGTAAGTTGAATTTAAATTTGCTAAAGTCCTAAACAAAAGATTGAAAAAAAGTTTTGATAGAGATGCCTTTACTTTGTTATTGTTAACGTCATAGATCAACAAACTCAATAGCAACCTTTTTTCTCAAATATATAAACAAAATGAATGCTTGAATCCAAATAATTACATGCCTGTTCTGAACTTCAAGTGCCCTTCCAAATAATATTTGTCCTTTTCTAAGTTATTCTTATGGTACTACTTATGTACAATTATTAAGAATATTTTAAATATTTATATACATATTTATAGGGAAATAGCTTTAACAAAATGGGATTAGATGCATTTTCTAATGTATCCTTGTGTTAAATTATTTATAAGACTCATTATAATTTTTGAATGAGTGTTATAACATTTCAGGAAGTGAATAAATACCTCTTTCCTAGTTAATTTTTCTTTTTCTTTTTAAAAATAATATTTTTATACAACATTATTAAATAAATTTTTGAATAACAATATGGTCACTCTAAAGTGTTTTTTATTCACAAATTAAGTAACAATTTAATTATATAACTCTTTGCAGTGCAACTTCAATATGACTTGTAAGAATTGAATTTTTGAACAACTGTATGTATTTCCAATTAGGTAAAATATCTATATATTACTTAATTAATGTGTAAACCAAAATCTTTGTACCCCTTTTTCTGAAAATTATGTGAATGGAGGACTATGAAATTTGCCACAGTCCAAGTTTATATGGAGGAGAAGTGCAGTCAAAGTCATGTGGTGCCGTGGGACACCAGATAGGAACAAAGTTCCTTATCATAAAATATAATAATATATGCAACTTACAGATGGCGCTATACAAAATTTTAAAAGCTTACGATTTTTTTATTTAACACTACGGACTCTTTTTGCCAGCTAGGTTACCTCTCTGCAATGCCCCATAAGGAACTTTGTTCTAAAATAAAATTAAATGAGTCATCATTGAATTTCGACAACGACCACTAGTATGTAATATAATCTCAAATTTTAACAAAAAAAAACAACTTCTAGACCTGGACCAAGTTGATATAAAAAATCGGTTCACACAGTTGAAAGTTATGAGGTAACAAAACAAAAAAATAAATACAGTGAAATTGATAACCTCCTCCTTTTTTGTCTTGTCTGTGACTCTTGTATCAAATCTAATCCAGTTGAATTTAGTCATTAAATTTTTAAGTATTTTTTGCTTATATGTATTTAGATTTATTTTTGTTGTCTTTCTCTTTGGTCTAGTAATTTAGCCCTGGGCTTCGATACCCCATTGGGGCCAAAAATTATTGTTAAATTATTCTTACAATAAATTTTTAATAACAGCCAAGAGTATGGAAGTTGGTTGTTTTTCACACCTGTTCACTACACACTTCAAAGATTAAGTCCTGGTTAATATTTATAATATTTGTAATATTCCCATTGCTCCATTGAAAAACTGACATTCAGATAATAATAAATAAATAAATAATAATAAATATTTTCGGACATCTAACACACAACGCCATCTAGTCCCAAGCTAAGCAGAGCTTGTGTTATGGGTACTAGACAACTAATACAAATACATATATAGTTTTTTTTTGTAAATACATACATATTATACATAGAAAACACCCAAACTCCGTAACAAATATTTGTAGATCATACAAACATTTGGTCCGACCCGGGAATCGAACCCGAGACCGAGAAGGCGATCTTGTTACAATACGGCGACACAGACTGACTTGTAACGTATGTTTGTAATGTATCATTGGCTCAGGTGTGCTCCATCCATTTTGGATCATAATGTCAGACGTAGAGGTGTGTGTGCTTCATTAATTTATTTGAAAAAGAACACAACGATATAAATAAAAGTGCTTTTTCGTTGTCTCACTGCATTTTAATCATCGAAAATCATGAGTGAAAAACGAGATGGATTCAGCTTGCGACTTGCTCTCGCGACGACGCGACGTGCGCCGTGTACTGACTTGTAATGTAACACTCAAAGGGATTCGCAAAAAATCCGACAGTTGACGTTACATTACAAACTAACGTTACAAGTTAGTCTTTGGTTTCTGTTACACGAACGCGTTACATTACACCAAAATGTAACAAGTCAATCTTCACCTCAAGGATAGTTAAAACATTTTTTCTATGGTTTTGTTTCAGAACATTAATGTAAGCTGTTGACAATGAGTAGCCAGCATCAGTACATGAGCGTTAACAACGCGACAAGTACACGAGTTGGCGACATTGAACACATCAGTAAGACATTTACGTAAAATATTTTTGCTTTATTGTAACACTAGCTGTTGCCCGCGGCTCCGCCCGCGTTAATGTCGGTTATCGCTGCAAATAGTAGCCATGTGTTATTCTGATGTATAATCTATATTACTGTAAAGTTTCATCCAAATCCGTTCAGTAGTTTTTGCGTGAAAGAGTAACAAACATCCATCTATACAAACTTTCGTAGGACTAAACCTCAATACACCTTCTCATTCATTTCTGCAACAACCTACTGTAGACTGGTAGAGAATGTCTGTATATTGTAGATTTTGTGCATAAAGTTATTTTTTTAACCGACTTCAAAAAGGAGGAGGTTCTATGTTCCACTGTATGTATTTTTGTTTCTTTTCTTTTATAAAAAGACAACTCCCGCATTAGGAATATACATCCTTTACAAGCCTCTACAAACATTCATGAAACATACACAAAGAATACTCAGACTCAGAAAGTGAAAGCAGGACAGACAGACAGAGTTATTTTCGCATTTCTATACTAATATTATAAAGCTGAAGAGTTTGTTTGTTTGTTTGTTTGAACGCGCTAATCTCAGGAACCGCTGGTCCGATTTGAAAAATTCTTTTAAGTGTTGGATAGTACATTTATCGAGGAAGGCTATAGGCTATATATCATCACGCTAAGACCAATAGGACCAATGAAGAATGTTACAAAAACGGGGGAAAGTTATAACGCTACGGGCAATAGGAGACGTAAACGAGGTTGCGTGGGTCAGCCAGTATAATATAAAGTATAGTTAAACATATTACGCTTCGCCAAGTGCATCAACTATCTTTAAAAATTGAGTATGCTTTTGCCCGTGGCTCCGCGTGTATGTCGGTTATCATTCAACGATAAGCGGGCGCCAAAAGGTAGACCTGCTCATGAGTACATAAGGAAAAAAAAAAAAAAATACCTAGTTTTTGTTTTAGTTACAAGAAAAATTTAGAATTTCTTTGAAAATTTACACCCTTCATGATATTTTGGACGACCACGATGACAATTTTTGTGTAACGTTTTTTGTGTAAAAACTGGTGACTGAAAAACTCAATTTGGTGTTTTTAAGAGTTGTGGTGAATAGTAGCACTATTTAGGTACAATATAAAAAAAAAATCTTAAGCATATTTGAGAAATTGTCATCGTGGTCGTTCAAAATATCATGAAAGGTATAAATTTTCAAAGAAATTCTAAATTTTTCTTGTAACTAAAAAAAAAAATACAAAAAAGAAAATGCCGATGAAATTGAGAACCTCCACCTTTTGGAAGTCGGTTAAAAACTAGGTATATTTTTTTTATTATTTTTCCTTATGTACTCATTTGCACCACTGCACGGATTTGGATGAAATTTTACAGTAATATAGCTTAAACATCAGAATAACACATTGGTTACTATTTGCAGCGATAACCGACATACACGCGGGCGGAGCCGCGGGCAACAGCTAGTTTATAATATTAGTAAGGATTAACGATTAGCTTTGTGTTTGTTGCACAGGCCACCTGTCTGAACACATTGGATCGCTATGCCTGTCTTCGGAGTATTCTGACGTGACGCTGATAGTGGAGGGTCAGCGGATACCTGCTCACAAGGTTATTTTGGCTGCAAGCAGCGACTACTTCAGGGCGTTGCTGTACGGTGGTATGAGGGAAGCCAACCAGGTATACATTTATGTATTGTTAGAACAAATTTCAAATTTTAGGTCAAAAAGTTAGGTCAAATGAGTTTCAATTGACAAATTTATATTTTATCAAACATGCTATGGAAAATATCAACCAGTGATATGTGAAATTAATCACTCACTTCAAAATTATAGTGTTTGTAAAAATAATTATTTTATGTAGATATGTTAAAGGTAGGTATCTGAATGAGTTACGGATATACGGTATCCGGCTAACCTCGAGGTCGGATATCTGGCTGAATAGTGGCCGTCTTATCAAATATTTAAAACTTACTAGCAAAAATAGAAAGTCACTTCTACTCAGAAATAAGGTTCGATAAACTAAGGTAGCCTTTTGAATCAGAAAGACCTTTGACAGACTCTTACTAGCCCTTTCAGACCCTATTTTGCTACATATATAATATTTTTACGTGTTAGGGTTCGATGGAATGTATTTGAGAAATAAACCTTCTGACGTGTAAAAGAGACTTTATTAAATAACACTTACAATCACAATATCACTCCGAATAACAATCCTTAAAGGTCGCTAGGTTGATTGATTACTGATATCACTTCGATGTTTATCGCACTGTAGCTCAAACTGAACTGTGGCCCACGAGAGTTCGTATTTATATCCATTATTACTATTACTAGCGCTTTCGACCAACGTCTTGTACATACGGGGTCATTCACCGTACCAAGGACGCGCCTAATAAACGTTTCATCTCTATTGAAAATCCGTTGGAAGGAACTGCTTCGTTGGTATAGCGGTTGACGAATGCGACTGCCGATCACAAGGTCTCGGATTATCCCGGATCGGGCTAAAAGTGTCATTGAGTTATTAGGTTATATAGGAATGCTTTATAACAGCTCGGAGTTTAGAAGTTGGGATCTTAACACCCGTGCCTTGGAGATCACGTTAAGCTGTCGGTCCCGCACCTGATTTTTATCATCTATCAAAACGATAACTTTGTATGAAAAATGTAATTAATACAAACTTGTTACGTCACTATTTGAGATTACTTAATTGAGCAATATATTTCAATGTTTATTTGATTAAAATTTGTAATAGAAATGAAACGTTGTAATAATTATACGTTCCGAGATTCTTTGTAATAATTTTTAATATTCGATTCAATTAAGGAGACATCAGTACATAATTATTTACGATTAGCTGAACCAGCGAACTTCGTACCGCCATATTTACATATCTGTCTCAGCTTCCCACTGGCAGTGTACAGTCGCGGACATAAAAAAGACTTTTCCAGTTATCTTTTACTTTTTTTCTTTCTAGCAAAAAAAGAATGAAAGAAATCGGACTATGTGTTATTGAATTACAACTTAGTACATATTTTGACTTTCACCCCGTCTCTCCAGGAAACCGTGCTGAATATCGGAATAAAAAGTATCCTATGTCCTACCTCGTAATATGAACCCAAATCATGCCAAGTTTTATTTGAATCCGTTCAGTAGTTTCAGCGTGATGCGCGGCCAAGATACAGACAAACAGACAGACAGACAAACGGACAGACAGACAAAAATTAAAAAAAAATAGTTTTGGCTTCAGTATCGATTATAGAGAGCCCTAAAAAAAAAATTTTAAATATCTTTAATGTACAGAATTGGACCTGTTACATTTTTATTATAAGTATAGATGAATCGTCGAAATATATGTACGCGCATAACTTGCAATCGGCTGCATCGAATTAGATAATTCATTTTTTAGATATGTACAGTCATCCACCCTATTGAGCCTGAGTGTTACGGTTCAATGTACATTAAATACCAATATACTGGTTAGCATGTCAGAAGACAATGGCTGCAGTAATTTGATGACACGGCCGATAAACACGATTTCTGTTCAATATTGTTTAATTATTTACTTACGTATATGACTAACTAGCCCGTAGCGTAAAAAAATCTCCCGTTTTTGTAACATTCTTCATTGGTGCTCTGCTATTGATCTTAGCGTGATGATATATAGCCTATAGCGTTCCTCAATAAATGTACTATCCAACACTGAAAGAATTTTTCAAATCGGACCAGCGGTTCCTGAGATTAGCGCGTTCAAACAAACAAAGTCTTCCGCTTTATAATATTAGAATAGATTATACGGCAGATAGATGACCTATATAAAAGAATATACCGCAAAAGTCTAAGGTGTATTTTAATAAGATTATAAATGTTGGAATACTGGTTCCATTAGTCTACTGACAAAAGCTCATTGTTTGCATACAACAGATTGCTTTCCAGGTTCCATGCACTTGAAAAATAAAATTTTACCTAGGTGTAATGATTTTGAGTTTCAAAAAAATGATTTATTTTGCAGGCTGAAGTGGAATTACAAGCACCTATAAATGCATTCAAGGCGCTCCTACGATATGTATACTCAGGTAAATATTTAGATGCGGGTCAGGTAAATATATAAATATTCCTGCCTGAGGGGTGACGACTGAGGTCCGTCTCGCTTATTGCATACTCAGCGGTTTCGTCCCCGTCGTGCACATGTATCACTACACTAGTTTATATATGTACCTACAGCTGAATATGATCTGACGTGTCCTAAAACAGTTGCCGTTGCGCCCTATGCATAGATACACTTGCTTTATATAGTGTTTTAACCGACTTCCAACAAGGAGGAGGTTCTATGTTCCACTGTATGTAATTTTTTTTCTAAATGCAATGGCTATGGCTAACATCGCACTATCGAGTCACGCAAGCGGTTGATCTTCTCGTCAAAGTGTGTATTTTCATTATGTGTTTAACTAGCTGAATCCGACGATGATACCCGCGGTTGTTGTTGCACCTTTATAAAAACAGCCTAATATCACGTCATCTATCGGCCACTGAAAGCCCCGTCAAAATCGGTCTAGCTGTTCCAGAGATTAGCCGAAACAAATGGACAGACAGACAGATAAACATTTATATATAGATACATATATTTAGTAGAAGCTTTTAATTTAAAATTACAAACAGACACTTGTATAGATTAAATATAATCAATATTTTAAAGGATAAAATGCAAAAAGGAAATCGAATTAGATACGGTACGAGTAACGTCAAAGTTTCGAAGAAAAATATTTAATACCAAAATAAATACGTGTCGTTACGGTTTCAAATGTTCCTTTAGAACTTCATTAGTGATTTCCGAGAAACTAGACGGAGACTATCCGTATTTTTTCCGGATACACGTTTTTTTTTTGAGCCTTTATTCCTTTATTCCTTATTAAAAAATTACATAATTAAATATTTAATACATTTCGGGAAATTAAAATAAATTTGAATTTAAATTAACAATATTAAATAAACCAATACGAATTTTAAAAAATAAGTTAAAAATTTATTATTACATGCAAAATAAAAATCACTATTATTAAGGACCTCTCTACAGAGTAAAGGCCTCCTCCATTTTTCCCCATTTCTCTCTATCTATCGCTATTTCCATCCAGTCATTTCCCGCTGTTTCTAGTATTTCGTCGAGCCATCTCTCAATTGGTCTACCTCTTTTTCTCTTTCCTGATGGCCCTTTCCAAGTGGTAACCTTTTTGTCCATCTATCATTATTCATACGTGCAACATGGCCAGCCCATTTCCATTTTAGTTTCTTACAGTGTTGAAGAGCATCTATAACTTTAGTTGTATTTCTCACATATATGTTAGTCCTTTTATGTTTCAATTTTATATTTAGAGTGCTCTGCTCCATGACTCTTTGGGTGGTTTGTATCTTATTACTAGTGTAGCTGTTGAATATCCATGTTTGTGATGAATAAGAAAGACAAGGTAATATGCACGAGTCCAGGACTTTTTTCTTGAGACTTACAGGAATACTGGACTTTAGAACTTCCTTAAGACTCCAAAATTTGTTTCAGGCCATGTTCACACGTCTAGTCAGTTCATCTCGGTGTCTAGATTTTTTGAAAGATATTTGCTTGCCCAGGATACACGATTGAACTTTATTAAAATACTACTAAACGGTTTAGAACGTAGGACATGCCAGTAAATTAGACGTACATGGGCCAGACCTTAATAAGTTTGAAAATAGTCGTTTCAGGTGCACGAAAGAATAATAATACATTTCTATTTATCTCCACAAATCACACAAGTCTAAGGCCTTGTTTCACAGGTTACAGATAACTTCAGTATAGCTTATCTGATAGATGGTTTGACACAATTTATATGTAAGATACGTCAAATTATCTGTCAGATAATTTGACGAAACTTATCTGTAACCGGTGAAACAGGCCCTTTAAAGTTGTCAAAAAGTGTTGCTTAATTAGTCATTTGTGCTAGATCTGGTGTCCGAACCAAACTTTGTCCAGTATTTCGGAGTTCCAGGCCTCTAATATTCCCTTCCTCCAACTATTCATATCGTTTCCAGGTCACATGGGCTTGTCCCTACTGCGCGAAGACACAGTGCTGGACATGCTAGGCCTGGCGCACCAGTTCAACTTCCAGGAGTTGGAAGCGGCAATATCAGATTACCTGCGACAAGTGCTCGCTCTCAGGAACGTGTGCTCCGTACTGGATGCTGCCAGGTATATTCTAATATCATCTAGGCGCAGTTAATACTAACTGCGCCCTGCGGTACTCCGCGGGTACGGGTAACGCCACGGGGCGAAGCTAGTCTAATAAAGCAGCCTAAGTTACTCCGTATATTATTATCATCTGCTACTTATCAGTGAACAAACAGACAAAAAAAAAAAAGAATTTTTTGATGTAAGGACCGTGTATAAAGTACTTTTATATACATTTAGTGAAATCTGTTAATTTTAAATTACTAACAAACACTTCCATTTTAATTATTTGTAAGATATACATTGTATAAGAGTGTTTAAGGTTGGGCACTTATGACCCAGTTTTTCAACTGATGTACAGTTGAAAAACCTCTAACAAAGCAAAAATAAATTACCGAGTTTTATGAATAAATAATATTATCTATCAAGTTAATAGCAACAATATGTGTGTTTGTACAACAAACATAATAATCTTCAATTAACAATTCTTACTCTTATTCATTTGTGCTATTTCGCATTTATTTATTCACTATATCACAAAATTAAGATATGACCTAACATTATACAAGCGGTTGTATATAATAATAATACTTTTTGAACATCTGACATATAACGCCATCTAGTCCCAAACTAAGCAGAGCTTGTGTTATGGGCACCTTTTTGTAAATATATGTATGATACCATACATAGAAAACACCCAAACTCCGAAACAAATATTTGCAGATCATACAAACATTTGGTCTGACCCGAGAATCGAACCCGAAACCTCAAGCACAGCAGTCGCATACGCTACCACTGCGCCTCAGAGGAAGTCAACAAACATGGCTACCTTCGTTACATACAGGCCAGAATAGACCGAAAATATATTACGGCCTCATAGAAAACCAATATTAAGTAGTTATTTGGTTGCTTTCACCAAGTGAGTGAAGTTATTAGAGCCCAAATCCCTCTTTCCGTGATTCTGGGGGGAGGGACTGATAAGACGGCAATGAACTTGTGACTCTTGAGTTACATGTACGCATCGGCGGCGATAATCACTTACCATCGGGGGTCTGATGCCCGTCTACCTGCTTATCCTCGCCCCTATTACATAAAAATAAAGTAGCAATTTCGTTAACTTAATCTAATAATCTCAAGACCTTGAGACTCGACCTCGACCAAAATCTTCAAAAATATCGAAGGATATTTTAGAATGTTTGAACTTTTCTAGAGCATTCTATTAATTGTATATATGTATTAACAAATACAGATATTCATACTAATGTTTTAAATTCGAAAGCAACTCTGTCCGTCTGTCTTACTGTTACGCTTTCGCGGATAAACCGCTGCACCGATTTTAATGAAATTTAGCATGTAGCTATTTTGATTCTTGACGAAGAACATAGGCTACTGTTTTCCCACGATGCCCGATGTACACGCGTACGGAGCCGAGGGCAAAAGCTAGTTTATTTATAAGAAACTAGTGGTCCTGCCCTTGAATTCTCGGATTTCCTTTTCTATACTATGCATGTATTACACATACAAACATATATATCTACGAGTTCATTAAAATCCGTTGCGTAGTTTAAAATATCTTTTTTTTTATGACAATTCCTGCATCAGGAATTTGTGGATCACACAAAGGGTTGTTCCATGTGGGATTTGAACTCACAACACTTGCGCAGTAGAAAGCGGCGTGGCGACCGCTTATACCATTAGTATGGAGTGTAGAGATAAGGAGTACAATCTAGAAGTTAAAAAAGTGTCCGCCAAAATGCACTAATTAGGTGACGCCACTGTGCAAAGAGTGTAAATTGAAAGATTTAGAAAAGATAATCAAATGAACCATTATTTGTTTATGTTTGTCGGACAGGATACTACGAATATATTATATATGTGGTTAAGATTTTTCTTACTCGAGATTACTCTCGGTTTTTCATCCTAATTCCCGCTCTGAAACCTTCAGAGAAGAGGAGGTTCGGATTCCCTTGAATTTACGAATACTGTGTCCCCTAAAACTTTCGAGAGTATTGTGCATGTATGTATTGCTGCCTGTTTTTGTATTATATGTATGTTTATGTTTGTATCTAATTTATTTATGTATCTATGTATACTTTTTGCTACCACGCCTGTTGTTCCTATTACTATTGGGATTGTTTCTGTTTGTGTGTTCCATAATCGTGATATTTCTGTTTTTAATGAGTGATATTTGCTGAGTTTTTCTATTTCTTTCGGTCCTATGTTATAGTCTGATGGTACTGTTACGTCTATCAAGTAAGTTTTGTTTTCTGCTTTATTTGTGTATATTATGTCTGGTCTATTATGTGTTATAGTGACGTCTGTTTGTACCGGTATCTCCCACATTATCTTTGCAAATTCGTTCTCTTTAACTTGTGGTTGTGTGAGATGTTCTAGCCACCACAGTTTAGCGACTGGGATTTTGTGTTTTTTGCAAAGGCTCCAAAATATATATTGTACAATGTTGTTGTGTCGTTTGGTATAATAAGTGCCAGCTAGTTTTTCACATCCCGAGACAATGTGTTGTGCGGTCTCGTCTTTTACTAAACATAGCCGACACTTACCATCTACTGCTCGTTTTAGTATGTCCCTTTCATGTTGCCTGGTTACTATTGCCTGATCCTGTATTGCAAATATTGATGACTCTAATGATGGTGATATTGGTTGTTTCTTAATCCAACGGAATGATTGAACCCTGTCTATATTTTCCTTCTCTAACACTGATCTATAAAACTGGCCATGTAAAGGTTTTGATTTTATTTTATTTATTCTGGTTTTTACCACTGCTTGTTTGAGTTCTTTGTCTGTGTATTTTGTGTTCTGTCGTAGCCCTATTTCTGTTAAATTTAATTCAGTTTCATTAAATATGGAGTATTTCTCTTTATGCCTATCATGTTCTACTATTGCTTGTAGTATGTAGTCTTTTTGTGTTTCTAAATATGCTTTGTATTTAATTATTTGTGTTTTGTATAGTGTCTCTAGGTTACTTAATCCTCTTCCTCCTTCCTCTATTGGTAAGTATAATCTTTCTATATCTGCTTTTTGTTGTTGTGCTTTATTCATAGCTAAAATTTTCCTAGTTTTAATGTCAATCTGCTTTAAATCTATAGTTATGTAGTTAATAATACCAAATGTATACAATAATACTGGAACCGCATAAATATTAATTGCTTTAAGTAAATTTCGTGAGTTAAGGTGTGAGGTTGCAATGTTTTTTACGCGTCGAAAATATTCTTTTTGTATTTGTTGCCTGACTTCGCTGTGATCAATCTTTCCTGCTTCATTTATACCTAGATACTTATATTTTTCGTCTACCTGTAAATGCCTAAATTCTTCTCCACTAAGTAGTACGTGGCCTTCCCCCTGATGTTCACTTCTCCTCCCGCGTGCCAGATGTAGAACGTTACATTTATTAAGTCCAAATTCCATTGCTATGTCTCGTGTGAATATTTCGGTGCTATCTATTAAGACTTTAAGGTTGGTTCTATTATTGGCATAAATTTTAAGGTCGTCCATGTATAGTAAATGATTTAGTGTGGTATCGTCTTTTAATCGGTATCCTTTGAAACGGTATTTGTTAAGTATGTGTGAGACGGGATTGATGCCTAAACAGAACAAAAGAGGAGATAGTGAGTCGCCTTGGAAGATTCCTCGGCGGATATATATTGGGTCAGTGGTTACCGTCGCATTAGTGCCGCGAGCCGTCATGATCACATTCCAAGTGGGCATGACTATCTCTAGAAAGCTTCTGATAATTGGTGGACATTTGTAGAGGTCAAGTATTTTGAGTAGCCACTCATGAGACATGCTATCAAAGGCTTTCCGATAGTCAACCCACCCCATACTAAGATTCTTTTGGCACTTGTGTGCATCCTCTAGTATGGCTTTGTTGATCATAAGATGATCTTTACAGCCACGCACTTCGCGTCTGCATCCTCTTTGTTCCGGTGCTAATATGTCATTTCTGTCACAATGCTTGTAGAGTTCGTTAGCTATTATGGAAGTTAATATTTTATACATAGTCGGCAAACAGGCTATTGGACGCCAATTTTTTGGGTCTTGAGTGTCGCCATTTTTGGGTATTAGTATGACCTGACCTGTAGTGAACCAATTCTCAATGGGTGATAATCCTTTTATAATCCTATCGAATAGTTTGGCTATGTATGTGTGTGTACTGGTTAAATATTTTAAATAGTAGTTTTGTATTTTATCTATTCCTGGAGACTTCCAATTTTGTGTTTTTCTGATAGCATTTTCAACTTTACTTATGTCTATTTCATCAAACGGATGTTGTTCAATATTTAGCGACTCTTCTTCTATTTCCGGTATCCATGTTGCTTCTTTATTGTACGTAACGGGATTGGATAGGATCGTTGTCCAAAAATTCTGTACATCATCTTTACTTGGTATCTGAGTGGGTGTGTGTTGTGTATTGTTGAGTGACCTATAAAATGTATGTTGATTTTCGTTAAAAAGCTTGTTCTGTATTTTTCTGTTATTCATATCATCATATCTACGAAGTCTACCCGCTAAAGCCTTTACCCTTTGTTTAACTATTTCAATGATGTTGTTTAACTGTGTCGCATCGGCAATGTTATACTTAGTAAAAAGTTTTTATTTAGAAAAGATAATCAAATGAACCATTATTTGTTTATGTTTGTCGGACAGGATACTACGCAAAGTTGTTAATATTTAAACCACAATTCAATTATTTGATTATGTTTGTCGGACACTTACTACACAAAGTTTAATTAGGTGACGCCACTGTGCAAAGAGTGTAAATTGAAAGATTTAGAAAAGATAATCAAATGAACCATTATTTGTTTATGTTTACCGGACAGGATACTACGCAAAGTTTTTAATATTTAAACCTCAATTAAATTATTTGATTATGTTTGTCGGACACTTACTACACAAAGTTTAATTAGGTGACGCCACTGTGCAAAGAGTGTAAATTGAAAGATTTAAAAAAGATAATCAAATGAACCATTATTTGTTTATGTTTGTCGGACAGGATACTACGCAAAGTTTTTAATATTTAAACCACAATTAAATTATTTGATTATGTTTGTCGGACACTTACTACACAAAGTTTTTAATTTTTAAACGAAAATTTAATAAAAAGAATTAAAACGATATTATACTCTCTTCTTACTCCAGCGCCTCTGTGGTCGGTTCTCGAACTATTATTTAGTCATGTTTGACGTACAATTTTCCCCTAATGAGCCCATCAAAGATTGTACTCCTTACCTCTATACTACATGACCACTTTTTTTTTTTTTTTTTTAACGTGTGGAAATCCCGTCGGACCGTCACCCCACCGGGGTTTACGGCGGGGCGGTGTGTCGGACTCGAACCGACTAAAACCACACGGTGTGCCACTCTGCGCCTGTGAAGGGAGGAATCCGGGAACTGCAGTTATTAACACATCCGGACCCCTCCCAGCGCTTGCCCGCACTGAAGCGGGCACCGTCTGCTGTTAAAGTCTCAATTTAGGCGACGTACGGCACACGCGTACGTCGCCCCCTCGCGGGTGGCCACTAGAGCGGATGGAGGGGAAAACCCGTCCCGACCATCCGCGGCCACACTCAAGGCGGCATGAGGCGCTGATAGGCGCGCCTCCGCCGCCCGGTTCGCCGGCGGCGGATTGGGTCCGAGTGGATGTCATCCTCCCGGGCCTTCTCCGCCACCTCCTTCTGCGAGATGACTTCTTCGCAGAAGGTTGCGACCGCGGTAAAACTGCTATCGCTACCGGCCATGGAGCGTAAGACGGCCGGTAGCGAGAGATCTCCTCCGATGACTGCAGTGAGGGCCCGACGCTGCGGCGCCTAAGCGGGGCAAACCGCCAGCGTATGCTGAGCCGAGTCCTCACTGCAGTCGCAGTGGTGGCAGGCGGGACTCAATTCCCTCCTGGCGACCGAGTGCAGGTACTTCCCGAAGCAACCGTGCCCGGAAAGGACCTGCGTCAGTCGGAAGGAAAGGGTCCCGTGCTGCCGCCCTGCCCACTCGAATACTCCATGACCACTTTTTTTTTTTTTTTTTTTAACGTGTGGAAATCCCCTCGGACCGTCACCCCACCGGGGCTTGCGGCGGGGCGGTGTGTCGGACTCGAACCGACTAAAACCACACGGTGTGCCACTCTGCGCCTGTGAAGGGAGGAGTCTGGGAACTGTAGTTATTAACACATCCGGACCCCTCCCAGCGCCTGCCCGCACAGAAGCGGGCACCGTCTGCTGGTATCCTCTCAATTAGGCGACGTACGGCACACGCGTACGTCGCCCCCTCGCGGGAGGCCACTAGAGCGGATGGAGGGGAAAGCCCGTCCCGACCATCCGCGGCCACACTCAGGGCGGCATGAGGCGCTGATAGGCGCGCCTCCGCCGCCCGGTTCGCCGGCGGCGGATTGGGTCCGAGTGGACATCGTCCTCCCGGGCCTTCTCCGCCACCTTCGAGATTACATCTTCGCAGAAGGTTGCGACCGCGGTAAAACTGCTATCGTTACCGGCCATGGAGCGTATGACGGCCGGTAGCGAGAGATCCCCTCCGATGACTGCAGTGAGGGCCCGGCGCTGCGACGCCCAAGCGGGGCAAATCGCCAGAGTATGCTGGGCCGAGTCCTCACTGCAGTCGCAGTGGTGGCAGGCGGGACTCAATTCCCTCCTAGCGACCGAGTGCAGGTACTTCCCGAAGCAACCATGCCCGGAAAGGACCTGCGTCAGTCGGAAGGAAAGGGTCCCGTGCTGCCGCCCTGCCCACTCGAGGATGACCGGCTGGAGAGCCTCCACGGCGGCAAAGCCAGCGCGTGGAGTCTCCAGCCGGAACGACCATCTAGCCATCGTGGCTCGACGGGCGGCTTCACGCCAGTCGCGTACCTCTTCGGGCGGAGGGCGATAGCCATACTCCGCCCGATATTCAGCCACCCGTCGATAAACTTCGGCGAGCACTTCCGCCTCCAAATCCCACGGGGGTGTTCCGGCCAAGGCGCACGCCGCCTCGGTCGACACCGTGCGGTATCGGCGTATGGCTCTGACTGCCAATACCCTCTGAGGCCGCCAGAGGCGGGCCTTATTTAGGGCAGTCAGAGCCGCCACCCACACCGGTGCCCCATACAGCGCCATCGACCGGACAACCCCCGTGTACAGGAGTCGCGTTGCGACGCTGGCTCCACCCAAATTGGGCAAAAGTCGCCCAAGGGCGGAGGCAGCGTCGACCAGCTTCGGACCAAGCTGTCGGAAGTGCTCGTCGAAGAGCCACCTACCGTCGAGGATCAGGCCCAGATACCTCATCTGGGCCCGAACCGGTACGAGGACCGAGTTGACCTCTATGGAGGCGCCGGCGGGTGGACCACGACGGGGCCCATGGAACAATAGGGCCTCCGTCTTATCCAGGGCCACCCGTAAGCCCAGCGCCTCGATGCGCCCGACCACCAGAGAAACACCCCAGGTGGTCAGGCGCGCCGCCTCTTGGAAGTTCGCCCCCCGGGCTGTGACAAGAGTGTCATCGGCGTAACAAATTACGCCCAACCCGGGAGGCAGACGACTTCGAAGGACCCAGTCGTACCCCACGTTCCACAGGAGTGGTCCAAGGACAGACCCCTGCGGAACGCCGCACGACATGGGTCGCCGTCTCAAGACGCCCTCTCGGTCCTCGTACACGACGGTACGCTCCTCTAAATAGTCTGCCACTAGCCGCCTCAGGTACTCTGGCACCCCATGGTAGTGGAGTGCTTCCCTGATGCAGCTAAATGGCAGACTATTGAAGGCGTTGGCGATGTCCAGGGACACCGCCAACACCACGCCGCCACAGCTTACCGCCTCTTCGGTCACGGCCCTAAGGCGCATCACGGCATCGACCGTCGAACGCCCCTCTCGGAACCCGAATTGGGCGTCCGACAGGTCGGGGCCCACCTCGTTGAGGTGCCGGACGATGCGGGCAGAGAGTATCCTCTCAAAAAGTTTACCCGCCTCGTCCAGCAACACGATGGGCCTATAGGCCGCGACCGAATCTGCAGGCCGTCCCGGCTTTCTCAACAGGACCAGCTTCCCGCATTTCCAGCACTCAGGGAAGCGTCCGGACGCCAGGCTAGCGTCCAACACCTCCCTGAGGCGGTCCGACATATGGTCGAGGGCTCGGGCCATCACTCGGGCTGGAACCCCGTCCGGCCCGGGGGCGGTGTTCTTGGAACGGATCCAGACGAAGAACAGCCGCCCCAACCTCCGATTCCCTAACGGGTGGCACATCGTCCTCTCTACCCCCGTCGTCTCCGACCGCATAGGCCATCGACGGGGGTGTGTGCTCCGCCCGCTCAGGGAAAAGGCCCTCGACCACTTCCTGCAGGAAGCTGGGCTGGAGAGTCTCGGTAAGGGGGGGGGCCCGACGTGCGGAGCTTCTGACGCACCGCACGGTATGGGCGACCCCAGGGGTCACGGTCGAGACCCTCCAGCATCTCCTTTCTCTTCTCCTCCTTGGCGCGGCAAATGGCCAGCTTCAGAGTCCTCCGCGCCTCGCGGTACTCCTCATGAAGCTGGTCCCCGCCACCGTCTCCACGGTGGCGTCGCCTGCTACGGGTGTAGGACCTCCGGGCACGAGTACAGGCCGCACGGAGGTCCGCCAACTCCTGGGACCACCAGTAGACCTCCTTCCGAGGAGGCCGAATACTCCATGACCACTAGGCCAACCGTGCAGTTCTCTAAGCGAACAGAAAACTGAAGCGGAAGCGACTATATTTTATACTATGTAAAGTTTTGATTATTATATTATAGGTTGTACGGTCTGAAGGCGTTGATGGACTATTGCTACAACTTCCTGGATAAGAATGCGATTGAAGTGTTGCAGCACGACTCCTTCCTGCAGCTCTCTGTCGTAAGTACTAACACGTTTTATATTATACACTAGCTGCGTCCCGTGGTAAAACATTAACCGCAGGCAACGCCGCGGGGCGAAGCTGGTCTAAAAAACCATCAGCTACCTACCAGTGAAAATCCCGTCAAAATCGGTCCAGTCGTTCCAGAGATTAGCCGGAACAAACTGACAGACATACAGGTTAAAATGGTAAAAAAAATTATTTTGGTATATGTACCGTGTATATACATACATATGCATTTTGTAAAAAGCGGTTATTTTAATATTACAAACAGACACTTCAATTTTATTTATTTGTATACAAATGTAACTTTTTTAAAAGTTAACACAAAAGATTTAACATTAATAATTGGAAGGTCTTGTGCCAATCGCACGCGATGTTTGCCGTTAATGATAGTAAAATACAATTTCTTGACATATAATTTGAAACAATATGTAGTTGAGTCATTCCACTTGTAGCAAGAGTGCTTAGCTCTAACTTCCTACGCAGTTCATAAGTTAGGCGTTTGTCGTTATAAAAATTATTGTACATTGTTTAGCAATAATCTGTAAACAAATATACAAATAAATAAAATTGAAGTGTCTGTTTGTAATATTAAAATAACCGCATAAATGCATATGTATGTATACATGGTACATATACCAAAATATCATTTTTTGAAATTTTCGGTCTGTCTGTTTGTTCTGGCTAATCTCTGGAACGACTGGACCGATTTTAAAGGGACTTTCACTGATAGGTAGCTGATGATGTACTTCTTTAGACTAGCTTCGCCCCGTGGCGTTGCCCGCGGTTATTGTTGTACCGCGGGGTTCAGCTAGTATATAATATACTTGGTCTAAAATAATCCATTTTAAAATATAATGTTATAGATTTATTTAAATAATCAATACCTAATATAATTAAATTGGAATTAATTGCAATTATTATTAATTTGTATACAGGAAGCGTTGCAAGGGCTTTTGGAACGCGATTCGTTTTTTGCGCCTGAAGCGGACATCTTCAAGGCGGTCTGCAGCTGGTTCAACGCCAACCAGATATGGGTCAAGTCTGAGGGGGGACAGGCTCAAGTTGTGAGTATTGACTGGACATTCATTCGAATCGTACCGCATTAATATCTGCTAATACCAATACTCGTCTGAGTGTTGGTAGTAATAGTGGATTAAAATATTTAATTTACTAATTCAAGTTTTTTTTTTCAAAGTGTAAAATAGACTGCCTCGGAGGCGCAGTGGTAGCGTATGCGACTGCTGTGCTTTAGGTCTCGGGTTCGATTCCCGGATCGGACCAAATGTTTGTATGATCTACAAATATTTGTTTCGGAGTTTGGGTGTTTTCTATGTATAATATGTATGTATTGACAAAAAAAAAGTATATAAGTATTTAAATCAGTTGCTGCAGTTGCCATAACACTTGCTCTGCTTAGCTTGGGACTAGATGGCGTTGTTAAAAAAAAAACTTTATTGTACACCAACTACAATTATTACATTTTAATATTTCAAGAAGATGTGTACAATGGGCGGTTTTATTGCTAAAAGCAATCTCTTCCAGGCAACGTTTGGATGGACATATCGAGCGGAGAAAGAAAATAATGAAATAGAGGGTAGTGTAGGTGTTTTGAAGCTATGGTGGTGTTAAAGAAAACAGTGTACTTACATAA
This sequence comes from Diaphora mendica, assembly GCA_949125395.1. NCBI lineage: Eukaryota > Metazoa > Arthropoda > Insecta > Lepidoptera > Erebidae > Diaphora > Diaphora mendica. The sequence continues at coordinate 28,585,487 of OX421318.1, read as the reverse complement.
TTTAAAAAAGTGTCTTATTTGCTGGAGAAAAGAAAAGTTACCGATACGGATCTGTACTGACAAGTATTGAAAATACTCTTTAAATTTACAGGAGAAAATCCTAAAATGCGTGCGTTTGACCCTGATGAGCCTGGACGAACTGCTGACGGTGGTCCGACCCTTCACCCTGGTGACCCCGGACATGTTGCTGGACGCCATACAGGAGAAGACACAGACCAAGAGCACTGGGCTAAGGCACCGAGGATTACTGCGTAAGTCTTTTCCACTCACCTAAATGGACTAACCATTCTTCCTTAAGTGACGTCACGGATGTCAAGCCAACTTACTGACGTCACGTGCAGTGTCTTCGTGAAAAATAAAATTCTGTTTCAAAATAAAAAGTTTATCGTAAACGTGCATTAAAATATACGCTGATTAACATAAACTGTTCCTGTATCTGTGGAGTGAAATAATTAAAACAGTACCTGGATGACCGAGCGTCGCTCGGTATTTTTTTTTTTAAATGGGATTTTTGGCAACATTAGGACTATCCAAACGCCACCTTTTTGTTATTTTTCTTCCAATAGTTTAGTGGGGCCCTCTCTTGGTACGCCCTGATACTGTTTATTCTGCACCTTATTCCAGTATAGTTTAATGTAGTTCGCTCGAGTTGCGATAGATGGCGCTAGATGTACATTCATTTCATATATTTGATTGTTAAAAACACGAATAAAACGACATTTTCTAAAAATAAATTTTAACTAGATCGATTTATCATCCCCGAAAACCCCTGCATTGTCATGCAATTTCATGAAAATCGTTAGAGCCGTTTCCGAGATTCAGATTATATATATATATATATATATATATACAAGAATTGCTCGTTTAAAGGTATTAGATTTGTGAAAAAAAACACGACAGCACGAATGCTGTCATTTTAGATTGGTCTCTGTGAGAGGGTAGTGTAGGGTAGAGATCCCCCTACTTATGTAGATCTATTTTACTACATTTTACACATCTATGAAATTACACTAGACATAAGTTATATATCATTATTTATTTACAATATTTATACTTATTCTACACTAAAATATTATTTATAAATATATACAACATCGATACACACATTTATAGTTTACTAGCGGACCCACGCAACCTCGTTTACGTCTCCTATTGCCCGTAGCGTGATAATTTTTCCCCGTTTATGAAACATTTTTCATTGGTCCTCTGCTCCTATTGGTCGTAGCGTGATGATATATAGCCTATAGCCTTCCTCGATAAATGCACTATCCAACACTGAAAGAATTTTTCAAATCAGACCAGCGGTTCCTGAGATTAGCGCGTTCAAACACACAAACAAACTCTTCAGCTTTATAATATTAGTATAGATTTATTAACTACTAGTGGTTGCCCGCGGCTCCGCCCGCGTATATGTCGGTTATCGCGGTAAATAGTAGCCTATGTGTTATTCTGATGTATAAGCTATATTACTGTAAATGTTCATCCAAATCCGTTCAGTAGTTTTTGCGTGAAAGATTAACAAACATCCATCCATCCATACTTACAAACTTTCGCGTTTATAATATTAGTATAGATATTTATACTTATTCTACACTTAAAATTTTATTCACAAATATAAACATCATCGATACACACATTTATAGTTTACTAGCTGTTGCCCGCGGCTTTGCTCGCGTGGAAGTTGATTATATGTATTTATTTAAAACTGTGTAAGTATCTATGAATACTGTGTTCACGTTTTAAACGTATTTATTTATAATCAATAGTCCATTAAAATTGACTTTCACACACACTTTCGACCCTTATTTTAACCCCTTTAGGAATAGAATTCCCATAAATGCTGATATAAGTATTCATTTATTTGTAATCAAAAGCCTGAAGACAAAGTTTCAGGCCACTAAATTAAAAAATGACAGACTTCCAGTCTAGCCTAGGGATAGAATATCCAGAAACGCTTAAAATCGTATCTCATTATCATCAACGCAGTCCACTGCTGGACATAGGCATCTCCAATTGCACGCCACTTGGTTCGATCCTCAGCTTCTCTCATCCAGCTTCTGCCAGCCGTCCGATCATTATTCCACCTGGCCTGTGGACGTTCTACGCTACGTTTGCCGAGACGCGGTCACCACTCACGAACCCGTTTATCCCAACGGTTATCAGTTCTACGGCTAATATGGCCAGCCCACTGTCACTTCAGTTTGCTTATCCCGTGGGCTATGTCAATGACCTTGGTTCTCTACCGGATCACCTCATTCTTGATGCGATCCCTTAGAGAAACGTTAAGCTTTTGTGATGAGAAAAATTAATCATTATTATTATTATAGCCCTCTCCATAGCGACTTTGAACTTGTGGACCAGCCGTGTCGTGTCCACGTTTCGGCACAGTATGTCATGACAGGTAGGACGTATTGATTGAAGAGTTTCGTATTTAGGCACTGTGGGATTGACGATGAAAACACCCGACAAAGTTTCCCAAACGCTGCCCAACCCGGCTGAATTCTCCTGTTCATCTCGTCCTCGAAGTTGTTTCTACTTAACTGCAAAGTCTGCCCGAGGTACCACACATATTTTTGAACAACTTCAAGAACGGCACCGTGAACCACAACCGGTTCCGGTAGAACATGTTCGTACATACGTATCTACTCATTTTTAATCAGTAGCCATAAATAAAGTTGCATGTTTCTAACTTCAAGAATGACGGACTTCCAGAATAACCTATATACGAAATAATAACCCCTATTTCACCCCTTAGGGGTAGAATATCCAGAAACGCTTCAATACGTATCTACCCATTTTTAATCAGTAGCCCAAAACTACATTTTCATGTTTCTCACTTAAAAAATGACGGACTTCCTTACAAACTTTCAACCCTTATTTCACCCCTTTACGGGCATAATATCCAGAAACTCCTAAATACGTATCTAATCATTTTTATTAAGTAGCCCAAAATAAAGTTTCATATTTCTTATTTAAAAAATTACGGACTTCCATACAAACTTTCAACCCCTATTTAACCCCCTTAGGGGTAGAATATTAAGAAACGTTTTAATACGTATCTATTCATTTCAAATCAGTACCCCAAAAATAAAGTTTCATGTTTCTTACTTAAAAAATGACGAACTTCCATACAAACTTTCAACCCCTATTTCACCCCCTTAGGGGTACAATATTCAGAAACGCTGAAACACCTATCAATTCATTTTTAATCAGCCGCCTAAAAATAAAGTTTCATGTTTCTAACTTCAAAAATGACGGACTTCCAGACTGACCTATATAGGAAATAACAACCACTATTTAACCCCTAAGGGGTAGAATATCCAGAAACGCTTAAATACGTATCTGCTCTTTTTTAATCAGTACCTTAAAAATAAAGTTTGTTGTTTCTTACTTAAAAAATGACGAACTTCCATACAAACTTTCAACCCCTATTTCACCCCCTTAGGGGTAGAATATTCAGAAACGCTAAAACACGTATCAATTCATTTTTAATCAGCAGCCTAAAAATAAAGTTTCATGTTTCTTACTTAAAAGATGACGGACTTCCAGACTGACCTATATACGAAATAACAACCCCTATTTAACCCTTTAGGGGTAGAATATCCAGAAACGCTTAAATACGTATCTACTCTTTTTTAATCAGTAGCCCAAAAGTAAAGTTTCATGTTTCTTACTTCAAAAATGACGAACTTCCATACAAACTTTCAACCCCTAATTAACCCCCTTAGGGGTGGAATTTAAAAAAATCCTTTCTTAGTGCTCACTTACGTCATATGAAGAACCTACATGCAAAATTTCAGGATTGTAGCTTTAGCGGTTTGAGCTGTGCGTTGATCTCTGGGTATGTCAGTCAGTCAGTCAGTCACCTTACTCTTTTATATATTATAGATAAGTACATTACACCTGGTATTATAAAGTTGAAAGTAAGTTTGTTTGTTACGCTTTCGCGGGAAAAATACTTAACCGAACATCATGAAACTTGGTACACATATTCTTGGAGGTATAAGAAGTAACATAGTTATAAATAATATAACATTTTACTGCGACACATATCTTTGCCGATAACTTTTATCGACACGTCCCTATCACTGCTATCTAGATCCATAGCTAGACTAGAAATGTGCCGGCGTCCGATGCGTGTGCGCAGTTTAGAACAGTCTGAACTCGTTATCGACGCCGAAAGCGCGCTTGTTTGTCTAAGCTTTAATTACCATATGTTAAGTGCTTATATATTGTTAACGTAGAGCTTTTTAGCGTTTCGACGGCAAACGTTTCGTGTTTTTGAAATTAGATTTTAGCAGACTACAACGCGGACACTTTGACTGCATTGTCGGTGGCAGCCATCAGATCCTCCCTCGTACAGGTGTCCGGGCACGCAGGGCATGATGCTAGGTGGGACATCGTTTGAGTTTCACCGCATAAACAGCCCAGGTTGTCTCCGTCCGCAAAGCGTAGTGCTTATATACTGCTTATATACTTAAAATATTTCTTGTGCTATTCTCTGAACTTGCTGTCTTCCTGCCTTGAGCTGTGTATTGTGCTGTGCTTTCATCTTCTACCTACTGTACCTTCTGTTCTTTTCTTGTGTGTCTGGACCAAATACATTATAACAGTGAGTTTTTTTTTATGAAATAGTAGGGCAAACGCCTGAAGGTAAACGATTACCGCCGCCCATGGACACATGCAGCACCAGAGGCGTCACAACTGCGTTGCCGGCCTTTGGGGGCCTCCGGTAACTTCACTCACTCAGTGAAACACAGCGCAAGCACTATTTCAAACCGGTTTTCTGTGAGGTCGCTGTATCACTCTGGTCGAGCCGGCCCTTTCATGCCGAGGCGTGGCTGTCCTTTTACTTCTTATACACGAGACGCGTAGTTACTACCCTAGTACTTACAGTATTACCGCCCCGGTCGAGCCGGCCTGTTCATGCTGAGATCAGCACATGAGGGATTTATTTACATGAGGGCAATAGCCATCACTAAAAAGTTATCTACACCAATAAGACAGAATCCATTTTTCCTTTTTTGAAACCACAGTGCCGGAAGAGAACGTGGCGACACCAGCGCGTGGTGCTCGCGTGATCTCTGGTGACATCCGCTCGGCGCTGCTGGACGGGGACACGGAGAACTACGACATGGAGCGCGGCTACACGCGACACACCATCAAGGACTCGCCCGACAACCCCGGGATCATCGTCAGGCTCGCCGCCCCCACCATCATCAACCACGTGCGGATGCTGCTCTGGGACCGGGACAACAGGTACACACGACCACATTGACTGCCTCGTTGGTCTCGTTGTTGTCGTGTGCGACTGCTGATCATGAGGTCTCTGATTCGATTCCCGGGTCGGACCAAATGTTTGTATGAACTACAAATATTTGTTTCGGAGTATGGCCGTTTTCTATGTTTAACAGACACCTGCAACACCAGAGGCGTCAAGTGCGTTGCCGGTCTTTGTGGGAATGGGGAGGCGGATGGGGGGAGGAGTTGAGGTATGGGCCTCCGGTATCCGCACTCACTCGGTGAAACACAGCGCAAGCGCTATTTCACACCGGATTTCTGTAAGGCCGTGGCATCACTCCGGTCGAGCCAGCCCATTCATGCCGAAGCGTGGCTCTCCCACTCTAAACATACTTCTTCTTAATATACCCATAAGATGCATAAGGGTGGTGTCCCCGACTATTCTTTATCTGAAAGCTGTATGTGTTTACCGATTGTTACAGATCCTACGCATATTACATCGAAGTGTCAGTGGACCAGAAGGACTGGGTGCGTGTGATTGATCACAGCGACTACTTCTGCCGGTCCTGGCAGAACCTCTACTTCGAAGCTAGGGTCGTCCAGTACATCAAAGTCGTCGGCACTAGTAACACTGTTAATAAGGTTAGTGGATACTTGCAACGGATGTGGATGATTGAGATAACTGTTTTGAGTGATTCCTAAACACATTATAAAATGTAATCTGTACTCACAACTACGCTTATGTTCCGAAAGGTAAATTGAAACAGACTGCCTAGGCGACTGCTGTCCTGAAGTCGGGTTCAATTCCCGAGTGGTACAATCTCAAATGTTTGTTTCGGAGTTTTGGTGTTCCCTATGTATCGTATGTATGTTATTGTTTTCATAGTATGTAAAAACTAAAACCCAAATACGACGAAAAACGACGCTGAAAAAGTATGAAATATGTTTGAAAAGCCGTAATCAAGCGTTGTTAAATTCGACTTCATTTAATACTATGTGTAGTGAATATCCCTGAGTAATGGCTTAATACATACATACATGATGGTTCAATACCTGTCTCGGGCACATATGACTATAGAGGAATATATAGTTTTTCGATGAATAGGCGGGAAAAGCATATTAAGACGCTTGTGTGGGCGAATTAACAAATGATGAAGCATCACTAGGCCGCCATGGTTTGGGTCACCATGTTGCGTTGTTGAATTGTCTGCATTCCCAGTGAGTATGGTGACCACCACTCTTGGATTCTGCTTATATGCTTTCCATCTGGGAGAGTAGGGCCATATATAAGAACATTTCAGCACGCAGCCACGCTGATTTCAGCACGAATGGGCCGACTCGACCGGGGCGGTACTACCCTCGCACAGAAAATCAACGTAAAATGTTAGCGTTCGTGCTATCGTGTTTCGTTGGTGAGTGCGGGACCGGAGGCCCAAATAGTCTAGTCAACAAGTTCCATACTTGTTGACTAGACTAAAAGATGCGGCAGCATCACTAGGCCGCCATGGTGTGGGTCGCCATACTGCATTGTCTGCATTCGCAGTGAGTATGGTGACCACCACTCTTGGATTCTGCTTATGCTTTCCATCAGGCAGAGTAGAGTCATTTTGGCGGGCCCACGACGAGTACATGATACAGTGTAAAGAAGAGAATGATGTGTATGTGAATGTTGAGTATTGTTAGGTGTTCCACGCGGTGGCGCTGGAGGCCATGCACACGGCGCGGGTCCCGCCGCTGCGAGACGGCCTCATCGAGCCCGTGCACAACGTCGCCACGCTCGACCTGTCCGCCGTCGTCATCGAGGGCATCAGGTACTAACAAATAAAAATATACATTTTCATCCCCCATTTCGGAAAGAGTGTTTTTGCCCTTCGATATCTCAGTGCAAAAGTCGTTTTTATCCGCTAGAGAATAAAGTAAATTGAATTTAGAACATCGCGTGCATTAAACTTGTGAATTCAAAACATCATTAAACTTATTTACTTCTACCTCCATGGTGCCGAATTTATCATACAACCTTTTTTAATTTGGTGGAAACTAAGACTTGGACCCTTGGTATACTTTTTTTAAATTTGCTTTGCCCGCGCCGTATTCTTTCTGCATTTAGTCATTTCCTAGCTGAAGTGGGATGAAAAAAATTACGTGTTGCACAGTGCACTCGAGTGCAAAGATTTTCACCTCGTGCTCTTTTGATTCCCTCGCCGACGCTCAGGATACTAATTTTCGTTTCGGTCATCAAAACTGAGCACGCGTTTAAAAAGCAACTTTACACACTTTTATAACAAATAACTATTATTCAACTGTATCCTCGGTGACGCGTATGCGACTGCTGTGCTTGAGGTCTCGGGTTCGATTCCCGGGTCGGACCAAATGTTTGTATGATCTGCAAATATTTGTTTCCGAGTTTGGGTGTTTGTTATGTATTGAATAAATTTTGCTCAATTTAATACTTTATTTTAAGATAAAAATAACCTAGCTATTCGAGATTATAACTCATCTTTATGTCAAATTATAACCACATCCGTCCAATTATCTTCCCATGATAAGTAATAAACCATTAAATCAAACTTTCGTAATTTAGTAATAGTAATATTAAAACAATAAATCGTTGATCGATCTAAGTGGCTCGTGACCAACAGTGGCCTGCTTCCCTAGCTAAATGGCAAGCGTTCTTCTTTCTGCGATCTTTAACGCCTAAATTCTCGTGTGTCATTGGCTAATCTTAGACAAAGTAATCTGAGACAAAGCATCTGAGACAAAGCAAAGAACGCTTGCAACTTCGCTAGGGGGCCTGATATACTGACGATAACGAAGACAATAAGATGAAGTATATGACTGCCTCGTTGGTTTCGCGGTTGGCGTGTGCGACTGCTGATCATGAGGTCTCGGGTTCGATTCCCGGGTCGGACCAAATGTTTGTATGATCTACAAATATTTGTTTCGGAGTTTGGGTGTTTTCTATGTATAATATGTATGTATTTACAAAAAAAAAGTATATATATATTTGTATCAGTCGTCTAGTACCCATAACACAAGCTCTGCTTAGCTTGGGACTAGACGGCGTTGTGTGTTAGATGTCCGAAATATTTATTATTATTGATTATATCGTACGGTCAGTCGCTCCCGCAACGCGCTGCTGAACGGCGACACGTGCCACTACGACTGGGACCAGGGCTACACGTGCCACCAGCTGGGCTCGGGCGCCATCGTGGTGCAGCTGGCGCAGCCCTACCTGCTGGGCTCGCTGCGCCTGCTGCTGTGGGACTGCGACTACCGCCACTACTCCTACTACGTCGAGACCTCGCTCAACTACTGGGACTGGGAGATGGTCTGCGACAGGACTAGGGAGGCTTGCAGGTAACTCTAACCTAGGTGGGCAAACGAGCGTTCGCAGACGTATCGCCTGATGGTAAGCGATTACCGCCGCCCATGGAAACTCGCAACATCAGAGAGGGGAAGAGGGGGTTGGGGAGGGATTGGGGTATGGGCCTCCGGTATCCTCACTCACTCGGTGAAACACAGCGCAACCGCTATTTCACGCCAGTTTTCTGTGAGACTGTGGTATCATTCCGGTCGAGCCGGCCCATTCATGTCGAAGCGTGGCTCTCCCACGGTAAAATATATATAAAGGACTACCTATTTTCCACAGATCCACTTGCTGTATGTCGGTTTTTGCAATAGAGAGTAGACTATGTCTTTGCTCAATAATCAAAGTAAGCTTTGGCGAAGCGAGACTTCTTCCGAAATTATAATATTAGTATGTACCAGAATGTACCTATTTAATAACTTCACACATCTTACACATATTTTTTTAGAATATATTAGGACTTATTCGCTATGAAAATATTGAGAGTATAACCCGTTTTAAACACCAGGGAAATAACAACAGGAATATAACAAACACTAAAATAATAATGATAAATACTATGCGGATGTGTAAAAGTCGTGAAGATCTAGAACAGTTTACACGTCTTAAACACAGGAGTCTGATCAGACCTCCTGTCCACGGTCCTCCTGTGACTTTTGTATGTGAGTATGTGTGTGTGCGTGTGTGTGTGTGTGTGTGCGTGTGTGTGTGTGTGTGTGTGTGTGTGTTAACATGTATTAGTCTGCTGACAAACATAGTTAAATTTTTCTTAATAACATAAATCGATTGGACGGATGGCGTAGTGGTTGAATCGGTCACGTACTGCACTGATTGTTGTAAGTTCGATCACCACATGATACAACACTTGGTGTAATCCACAAATTGTTGCTCTGAGGAAGGGTGTTCTTTCTGTCCGTTTCATGTCTATACTAATATATAAAGCTGAAGAGTTTGTTTGTTTGAACGCGCTAATCTCAGGAATTACTGGTCCGATTTGAAAAATTCTATTAGTGTCAGATAGCCCATTTATAGAGGAAGGCTATAGGCTATATATCATCACGCTAAGATCAATAGGAGCGAAGCACCAATGAAGAACGTTTCAAAAACGGGGAAAATTATCACGCTACGGGCAATAGGAGACGCAAACGAGGTTGCGTGGGTCAGCTAGTATGTTTATAAAGTCTGTGATTTTTATTGTCCTTCAAATGTAAAAATGAAAACTGGTCTTCTGGTTCTACCGTAGCTCTACGTGAAATCCTTTGACAGTTTATCTTTCAATTACAATGACACTACCGAAATTGTGGTCACATTCTTCCTCATAATAATTATTTGTACCTGAGTTGTCTTAAAAAATATGTGTAACAAAGGCGTTTTCTCTGATCGCAGGTCGTGGCAGGTGATCTACTTCAAGCCTCGGCCAGTTTCTATCATCCGCATCGTTGGAACTAACAACTCTGTTAATGAGGTCATTCTTTATAATATTATTTGTAATAAACAGTAATATCTAGAACAAGAGATGCAAAGGTACTTCTTTGTATAAATATTTATAGATATATAGATAGAAATATGTATAGATGTACTAGCTGACACCCGCGGGTAACACCGCAGGGCGAAGCTAGTCTAAAAAATTTTAACAAAAAAAAAAACCGACTTCAATCTTGACCAAATTTAAATGGGACCATTCGGGCACCAGCTTTCAAATACAAAAAGAATCATCAAAATCGGTTCACCCAGTCCAAAGTTATGAGGTAACAAACATAAAAAATAAACACAGTCGAATTGAGAACCTCCTCCTTTTTGAAGTCGGTTGGAAAAGTGGCCTATGTTACTCCTTATATCATCAGCTATTTGCCAGTGGAAGCCCCGTCTAAAATGGTCTATCCGTTCCAGCTATTAGCCCGAATAAACAAACAAAACTTTAGAAAAATATTTTTTTGATAAGTACCGGCTTGACCGGGGCGGTACTACCCTCGCACAGAAGAAGAACCTAAAATTACAGCGTTTGTGCTGTCGTGTTTTGTTAGTGAGTGCGAGACCGGAGGGCCAATGATGTAGAAGCATCTAGCCCGCCATGGTGTCGGTCACCATGCTGCATTGTCTGCATTCACAATGAGTTTGGTGACCACTACTTTAGGCTTCTGCTCATTCTTTCCATCAGGCAGAGTAGTTATTTTGGCACGACCATGCAAAAAAAAACACAAACAGAGACTTTGATTTTATTTATTTGTATCGATTAAAAACGAAATTTTGCAGTCATTGAATCTCCAGATATGTACTTATGACTGAAACTGGAAGGTTTATTTCAACAAACTCGTTTGCAGGTGTTCCACTTAGTGCACCTGGAGTGTCCCGCGCAGGTGGAGGAGCCGAGGGAGGATCCAGCTGCGAAGAAACAGCGACCCTCAATCGAGAACCGACTCAACCCTAGCGGTAACATTACAACTTTACTACTGCGAGTGAGACTGCAATAATTTGCAGTTCAGATATGAACAATTAAACATGAGTTTTATGTTTGAACGACGTATGGCGAGTGATTTAATTCTGATAATAATATTTAGCAAAAACATCATAAAACTTCGAGGAAACAAAATACTCACATTTTTGTAATATTTATCTCAATACAGATGATTTTTCTGTACCTGTATTTGTCATCTAACTTTTTTGAAACGGCAATACTGATTTGGATAAAATTTTGTGTATACATTTCAATGGGTTGCTGGAAGGCGGTACGAAGTTCGCCGGGTTTGCTAGTTTACATATAAATACTTATTCGTGCGTGCATTTAGAAAGCATTCTCAAAACGATGATTATTCTCAAAATCCTTCGCATAAAACACTTTGATTCACACAACAAAAAATTTGAATGAATTGACGAGGCTTAATTATATTGTCAGGTTCTGGTTCGACGGATAGTTCTGGATGCGCTCCGTCCCCCCCAATGCTCGAGGGAGGGTCGGCCCCGCCCAGTCCCGGTCTCGGGCCTGGCGCCAGTCCCGGTCCCGGCGCCAGTCCCGGTCCCGGCGCCAGTCCCGGTCCCGGCGCCAGTCCCGCTCTGCTCGCGCCCGAAGTCTTGCCCGCAGAGACCGCTACCGAAGCCGAGGAACGATATGATGCTTGAACGGTATATGCAACTTGTTCGAACATAGCTGACTACTAAAAAATGCATAATGTCATTATCATAATCAATTTTAATGTGGTTGCTATAAGCAATTTTAGGATATTCTAAAATACATCTATTCGGGATAAATTTATCATCGAATTATTTAAAAATGTATTCTATCGATTTGAAAGTATTTTAGTATATCGCTAACAACTATTTAGTTATTAAAATGTTTTTCTAATTCGAATGTATCGAAAATAGGATATGATATTTAATACTAACTTTTAAACTCCATGATATAATAATTATTATTTTTACGAGAATTCACAGTCAGCCTGTGACCACGACCGGTGCAACCTGGTCGAAACGTCAGGCAAAACAGAGGTATGTAATACCTTTGAATAAGTGATCGCGTTAATTCCCGTAAATTAAAGTATATGATATTTAATCTCAATAAAAAAACCCATCGCCCTTCACTTCACTATTTGTGCCCTATATAGGCGCTATATGTAACTACATTTTTATAATTAACGTATTACCAAATAAGCAAGTAAAAAAATCTTCATGTAGGTATGTTTTAAAGTCATAAAAACCGAACTTTTCATATTCATATAGTTTTTATTATACAGCGGGGCTTAATTTTATTATAAAGATATTTTCGAAATGTAACATCGGGAAACAGAAGGTATTCCCTCCCAGAAGGTAACTGTTAGTCCCGTAAGTCCCACTGTACAACAAAAACGAGGTGTACCTATGTGTAAAAATCGCGAAAATCCAAAAAAAGTTATCTTATTCATGTTAATTGTATAAAAATTAAAAAATGAATGACTATAAACATCGTTCATCGTATGTTTAATGTGTATTGTAATCGTATCGTATGGTGTTTTAAAGGCATAATCGATTTTATTGTAGTAAACATTCTATAATTTGAAATGAAGGAATCTTTACTCTTAAAAAAATACATTATTGTTTATAAAAAAAGCAAATTCAGCTCAATAAAATCACAAAGATATATTTGACTGACCAAGCTGAAATTTACATTTCTGTAGTTCATAAGTGAATGACAATGCCCTTTTTAAACTATTAATAAGTTCTATCTTATCATCATCATCATCTATCATCATTATTACCAACACCCTTTAACAGTCCACTGCTGGACATAGGCTTCTCCTTAGCAAGGAGGTTTTGGCTACTATACTACGCTGGTCTATCTTGTCATTATACGTAAAATATGTTATTGAATTATTTATGACAAGTATATTATTAAGGCACCTCCTCACTTAGAGATAACACTTTCTCATCGAAAATTAATGTAAAATAATTGGTTCTGTTATAAATAAGAAAGAACAACTTTGCTTATAATTTTTTGTCTACAACGATTAGTTATTTTAATTTATAAGCTCTACAGTGGATAAAATATTGAACGAATTATTTATATGTTTTGAAATTCGCACGTCTAATTTGAAATTCGCTGCACGGATGGTTTATTCTGTCGCCAAATCCACATTTTATGTCAACAGATTTTTGTTCTGAGTCTAGGTGTTCGTTGTGTCCGTTTCTTGTATGTTTGTAGTCCCAGCGACACATATATTCCCAATGCGAGTGTTGTCTTTTTAAATTAGAAAAAAAAAAGTTAGTGTCATGAGTTTGATGGGGAAAATGAGGTGTGGGTATCATAAAAAATGTGGAATACCTAGGAAGCTGATAGTTATTTTAGTGTTTGTGGATTTTTTCCTTAGTTTTTCGCAGAGACCGTTTAATACTAAGTCAAGGACCTGCAGCTGCATGGCCAACACCATGTTTTTCCTTGATTTTTGACGCAAGTCTACCATTTTAGTAATTTAATTTGTTGTATTCTCAGATCAAATAAAAAAAGGTAGATAACGCATTGCCTTGTTCTTGTTGAAGCAGGAAAAAGTCTCGTAGTTCGAAGTAAACACACGCGATACGCACTAACTATGCTATTAACTACGCTACTTTTCGTCAGTATCGTATAAGTTGTCGATACTTCTTCAAAAGACCAACCCAGATCCTATTCTATACAGTATAGTATCTGGGTTGGTCTTTTGAATTAAATAAAAACTAAGCATGTAAATACTTACATGCTTAGTTTTTATTTAATAAATGTTCACGGACTTAGAAAATCTGTGGTTTGTATCGGCATTTCTTCCCAGAGTGAGTCTTGGGAAATGTCGGCCTCTTCTAGCTGTAAAGTCCGACGTGTAAAACATCTGTAAAATACTTTTAAATGTATCTTTTGAAATTCTACAATTTTAGGGTTCAATCACAGATTAGTGTAAGTCGTTTTAGTTTGGACATCACACTTTTATTTCTTATAAAAATATATGAAAAGTAAATAATTAAGGACACATTGTATCTGTTCACAAACGACCTGGTTAGTTATTTAGTATATAAGCTTATATTCTAGTCTGTTCTCTGTCTATGTGTTAGGTAGCAAAGTGGATGCTGTAGAAACATCAAGGTTATTTAAATTTTTTTATGTAATTTGTTAACAAAAATTGAGAAACTGTGAACACCGTTGTCTCGTATATGTAACAAAAATACACCTTTTATAATTTTATTCAGAATTAGTGGTTTTTGTTTGTAACACTGCCGTAGATATCAATGTGCATCTACTTTGTTATTTCTTATGTAAGTATGTACGTAGTAATTTTATTTTTATTATACATAGTTTAACGAAAACTCTTCATAAACACATGTGCTGATGTACCACTGATAAGTAACTTACACTAAATCATCATTATCATCATTTAGTAGTCCACTGTTGGACATGGCATCAAAAGTTTAATATAAAAAAACTATATTCCTTAGAAAGTTATTCTAACTTGCTACATGTATATTAATACATATGTCTCAATGAGAATTTAACGATTGCTGTTGTCATCGTGGTCAAGGTCATGGTCAAGGTCACGTGTCCTTGGATTCGACCTCGTCGGACCCTGCCCTCATAGCCAAGATGCAAGTATGAAATCTCTAACGCCTGTAGTCTATTGTAGTATTGGCTAATATTTTGTTTTGACCACGTGAATTAGCGTTGAGATGACGTCATTCAAATAGTATTCTAATAACGTGTAAGTTTGTAGAACGTCAACTTGGCTAAGGGGGTTGACTACACAAAAATGACTTCCCTGAGTTAAAAACTTGTTAACCAAGGCCTGGAAGGCTCATATCATGTAAGTGTATGTTAGCGTTGATATAAAAACGCGGTAATTGTATTGTTGGTTTATTTACGAATGTATTACATATTAAGGTCATATTTTTGTATAATCAAACACTCTTAGGAATTGTAATTATAAGCTTTTATGAACTTTAATTATATTGCTAATAAGTTATAACTTGTTATTCTAGCCAGTTACAATGTATTAGAGTAGTCTGGAAGGCATAGTGAGAGATTAATAACATTTGTAGTAAGCATGGTTGATAGGAACATATCGGTTGGATTTTAAGGAACATTTTCATATTACGTACAATCTTCAAAAAATAAAACAGTCCTTAAAATGACGCTTGATCTCTGTGACGAATTGCTAAGAAACCGTTGCACTTTGATCAAGCAATTTTATTGTGTGCCAGTTTTATCACAAATGAAGTGCACTTCTGAGGTACGAGGTACTTTTTAGGTGTTAATTTTTTTATTTATAATGAACTCAGATCAAACAAAAAAGGGTAGAACGCACGGCCTTGTTCTTGTTGAATCAAAAAAGTAGCGTAGTTCCAAGTAAACACTTGCGTTAACACACTAACTATGCTATAAACTACGCTACTTTTCGTCAGTATCGTACAAGTATCGACAACTTACTTGAAAGTACGCTACTTTTTTGCTTCGACAAGAACAAGGCCGTGCGTCATCTACCTTTTTTAACCGACTTCAAAAAAAGGAGGAGGTTTCTCAATTCGACTGTATATATTTTTTTTTACTACTACTATTACATTTGGCTTGGCGCCGACTTCAAACAGATTTTAGGTACCTAGCACATATAATAATACTACTATTTAAATGAATAAAGAAATAGGTATGGACAGGAATTGGCACATAGCAATTTATGAAGAGCCAGTTTATTTTACGCTTTTTAGTGTTTTTTGGCAGGGGGTTTTCGTCGGATGGTTTTTGGAAGTCGGTTTTTTTTTAATAAAAAGTTTTTAATATTTGATCTGAGTTCATTATAAATAAAAAAATTAACACCTAAAAAGTACCTCGTAAGCTTTAAAATGACCCGAGTGACAACTGTCAGAGAGATCAAGCTATATTTTAGTTGTTGGTAGGTTGTATTAATAAAAAACAAATTTGAGCTGATTTTCTTTAAATTTGCTGTTTGGTAAAAATGAACGACAAAATTAGAGATCCTATCGCAAAAATGGGTGGCGTAGTATAAGTATGTTTCCTTAGAGTAGTTTACCTACAAGGATACGTGTAAAGTCTATTCGTTTAGAGAGTGTCTCTTTGATCGTGCAGCGCTGCCGCCCTTCGGGTTTTTGTCAACGCAAAGCCGACACGAATTCAAAGGAGCCGCGTGCGGCATACGCCCACAAGTAAGTATAACTTTTTTATACTAGTGAGCACGATCAAATTGACACTATCTAAACGAATAGACTATATACACTTTTAATTGTATCACTGAAATTAGTAAACATTCAGTATATTTAATGAAAATGTTACTCGATAAATACATAAACGATAGTAGTAATTGCATTGTATTGTCTATTTTATGCATGTATGTAGATGTAATTAAGTTCATTATGCCAAATTTTCAGAATGTAAAACTCTCCCATATTGTTCTTTGCGTCTCGACAGGACTACCTAGTACCTATACTAAAAGCTTGTATGGGAAGTAATTGAAATCATTACCATTCTGGGAATTCGTGCATTGAAACTTAAGATTATAATAATATTATCATCAATATGTTATATGGTTGGGTACTGTATGTCGCCGTCTACAGAGTATGAATAAGTAAATTCAACACACATAATCTATGAAAAAGTTTATAAAATTGTATTCAGTGAAATGTATAATACAGGGCCTCCTTTTTATTTTCTGTGCTTGCTTCCATTTTGCCTATGGCCTAGTGGTTTAAGCGGACACCTGCTTTCTATTGTGGGTTCGATTCCCACATGGAACAATTATTTGCTTATATCCACAATATGTTATTCTAAGATTTCTCTGTGTCCATTTCATAAATGAGTGTAAACTCCCGTTACATATTATTATTTATAATATGTTCTTAGGATGCAGTTGTATTTTAAAAAGGAAGTAAAATTTAAAGAAAAATATTTTAATACACTGCACTGGTTGTTTTAATACATGATGTTCGTACTTGAGACGGTTGACTGTTGAATCACTGTGATAAAGGGAACCGCTTGGTTTGAGAAATTAAAAAATGTAGGATAAGTTTGACACGTAAAATAGTGTTATTGTCACAGTCTGAACTCTGCACCGGTCAAAAGTATTTTAAACCTGCATTGGGCAGTAGCTTTTGATTGCTGCATCTGATACCATTTACTGTTATTGAATCATTTTGAGTTATAGAGTGTGGCACAACTCCAGATCTCTTCTATTGTTGGTAAATCATTTGGGATATTAAGGCTTTATTCTACAGTGTATGGCAAAGGATAATTGAATTGAAGGCTGATTTGCCGGTTACAATACTTTCGATCGGTTTAGAGTTCTGACCTAACATAATCAATCATTTTATTAGTTCTAGTAAGTAAGGCAGAGAACATTATTCAAGCTTTTAATATGTTTTAATAAAACCTTGCAAATGTATTTGTGTTTTATTAACTTCTTTTGTTTTCTGTCACCTAGCTGCTTCCAAGGTCTCGCATTCCGAGAGCGACTCGACATGCGACATGTTGACGTCACTATCCAGTTACCACTTATAGCAACTTTTTTTTCTTTTTTTTAATGGTATTCCATTAAGAAGAAGAAGGAATCCAAGAAGGAGGCAAAAGAGCAGAAGTATCGCCTGATGGTAAGCGACGATTAACGCCGCCCATGAACACCCGCAACGCCAAAGCCGTCACAAGTGCGTTGCCGGCCTTTGGGGATGACAAGAGCGATGGGGGGAGGAGTTGGGGTATGGGCCTCCGGTATCCTTACTCACTCAGTGAAACACAGCGCAAGCGCTGTTTCTCACCGGTTTTCTGGCTCTCCCACGGATAACATAACACGAAATGAACCAACCAGAACCAGCGATAGCTGTGATGACGTCAGCTTGTCTCGGAATGCTATACCTGGCGAAGTATATTGTTATACCATAGCTGCCTCCTACTGCACCAAGTATTGTGGTCAGTGGACCCCACATGGACAACACAGGTGATTCACAAGTTGTTCTTCTGAGTGTGGCTGTTCTTTGTATCTGTTTTCTTGTACATTTGTAAAGTCCCTACAACACAGGATTTGTTCCTAGTGCGGGAGTTGTCTTTTAAAAATAGTTATTAGGTGTTGGCCTGTTAAAACCCTCTCTCCCAGCTGACCATTATATGTCAGTCAGTTTCTTTTCTTATACAATAAGTGTGTGTTAAAAAAAAGAAAATTTAATGAGACAATTATTTATTTACACAATAAATTAGGTAACTTTGGGTCCCTTCTCACTAATACTATCTCTATTTTGTCGAAACAGTTCACTGGGATGCACAATATTAGGATCATTTTCATCAGCATATTGATCTAATCTCTTTCGCAACAAATTCTTTAGTTCATCAATTGTGTCATTTGGTTTTAAAGCAGATATTGCAACGATATCATCAAATTCTATAACATTATCTGGTCTTATTTCTTCTGGGATTGTATCTAAAACAGTATGGATATTCTTATAAGCCTTTTTAATATTATCAAAAATATCTTTAGCACCCGGCAGATCCATTTTATTGACAGCCAAGATTGCAGGTTTTTGTAGTAGATCCTTATTGTACAATTCAAGCTCTTTATTCAGAAGTAACACTGTTTCTAAACATGACCTCTTTGGATATTTAAGGCTGAGCTGGAAGCCTTGTACATCAGCTATAAATAGAAGTAGTTTTGTCCTCTCTACATGTTTTAAAAAGCTATGGCCAAGTCCCACATTTATGTGTGCACCTTCAATGAGTCCTGGTAGATCAGCTATAGACATTTGTCTATGATCACTAAAGGATATTACTCCTTTATTGGGCTTTATTGTAGTAAATGGATAATTTGCTACTTTCGGTTTAGCTCTTGATATCGATTTTAGTAATGAACTTTTGCCAGCATTCGGGAAACCTACAAGTCCAATATCTGCGATCAATTTCAAATCAAGTCGTATATGGTGCACTTGCCCAAACCGACCAAGAAAATCTGTCTCGGGCATGCCGCCCGGTCCTCCTCTGGCTATTATTACTGACTGACCTTCTTGGTCTATTGACCCTAACACTTTTCCATCCTCTCTGTACACGGTTACTCCTACAGGCACTTCAAGTTGGACATCAGAACCTGGGTTACCGACTATTTTCGTTTTACGGCTGTCTTCGCCATGTCCAGCTGCAATGGTTTTACCACGAAACTTCCCCATTATTGTCTTTAGATCTGCTTTTTCCTTACCTACACAATAGACGCAACCGCCTTGGCCTCCAAGGCCTCCAAATTTGGGGAGACCTGTCCCCCCTGTTCCTCCTTTAACATGAAGTCTAACAGAATCTAAGAATTTACTGCGAAGAAAGTTCCGTGGACGTTTTAATTCTTTAATAGCGAACAAGGTTCTCGTTAGAAACACCATTATTGTAAAGTGAAATTAAAATTGTGCTTATTCGGGTAACATTTTTAGGTTACCTATGTTCATAACTATATTAAAGTATATTAACAGTGTACTCTGTGGTTCATAATAAACATTTAGTGATGTGCCGTACCGAGTCAAGTAAACTCGTGCTCGCTACGCTCGCTCTAAGGCTAAATCGATAAATATAAAACACAGAACACTGAAAGGGTTTTAATTTTAATATTCGTGCACTGGAGCAGAGCTTGATTAGATTGAATATTCATTTTTAAATAAAATATAACACTTTGGGGAAGTCTTCGTTCAGCAGTGGACGGCAATAGGTTGAAGTATAAAACACTTTATAGTTATGTGAATGAAAGTGGTATTAAAGTACAATAATTCGAAATAAATACAACACTTATCAGAGAAAGTATCAACATCAACAAAATTTATTACACTTGGCCACACTAAGATGACACTGATGTTGTTAACACCCGTTCATCATCATCACCTTCTTAGATCAGACAAACAATAATTGTATTCTTAAAACTGTAATGTAAATAACAACAATACCACAGGATACTTTTATAATACTGACCAATACCAATAGGAATCTTAATAAAATTAAACACAATTATCAATAAAAACAACAACAATTACCTCCGTTTCATGAATTAAAAACTTTTCAGAGGAGTTCAGAAGCGATATAAGAGCTTTATAAGAGTAATTTCTTCATTACAGTACAGACTCATGAGTAAAACGCTTGTTTTAAAATAAGGTTTCATACTATTCGAACTACGGTAGAAATGAGATCAGTTTTCATCGGTATTATTTTTATATTTTTGTGCGTCAGATTTCTTCCTGTTTGGTCTAGTTTAGGAGACCGGTCTATGATATACCAGAGATGTCTGAATAAATGCGTACAGGATAACTGTACTGATGGTATGTATTAATTTTATATCACATGACTGACACTTTAACAAGTCACTTTTATGTCACACTTGATAAGAAAAATTATGAGAGGTGCTATCAATTATTCTTATTTTTTTTATATTACAATAAGTTATTTACAACTTATGTACAGTTATGAATACATTTACATATTGACTCCTCGGTGAGCCTAGTGGTTTAATGGTGTCGCCACGCCGATCTCTACTGCGCCAAGGGTTCATATCCCACAAGGGACAACACTGAGTGATCCACAAATTGTTGTTCTGAGTCTGGGTGTTCTTTGTGTCGGTTTCATGTATGTTAGTAAAGTCCCCCGCGACACAGGATGTATATTCCTAAGCGGGAGCTGTATCTTTGAAAAAAAAAAATATAATAACTCCACACAACTCACACACTGGCATCTGTCTCCAAATTATGCATAGCCTGTGCTATCATGTACCAGACTACTAATAAAAATACTTTATTATTATCATCATCAGCCTATTGCAGTCCACTGCTAGACATAGGCCTCTCCCATTGCACACCACTTTGATATATTTTAGGCTACTGGCAACTAGTTCCTGCTAGCCATCTTGTGCAAGTCATCACTCCACCATCCTCCTAAAAATACTTATATATTTCTAAATACATACATATTATAATCATATATAAATTCAGGGTTTGAGGATATATATCAATGGATATATATATTATCAAGATATATATCCGATTTATAGCTGATATATATCAAACTGGTTTCGTTGATATATATCAATGCTAGCTGAAATTAGATTGAATTTTGGATCCTTCTCATGATGACAGCGAATGATATTATTCCAAATGTGGTTTATGTCCTATAATCCAGTCCAGACTCAGAATCGAAAGATGACCTACCTTTATCTTCCTTGCAGTCAAACTAAAGCACTACGAGTATTATGAATACTGCATTTTTTGATGATTTTATTAATTATTTGATAATAATTTACAGTTTATTACGAATGACTGATGACTGATTTGGTAACTAAAAGACTTATGATAATATTATAAACTTATTATTATTATTTGTAATGTCTTAAAACATTAAAATCAAATTGGTTTTTTTTTGATAATTTTAGTATGTTTATGTAACACATACGCAAATAGTATTCATAAATAATACAATATAAGGATAATATGGCTTACAAAATTGATATATATCAAACCTGATATATATCATAAATATCCGATATTTTGATATTTATTATAAATATGGGATATTTTCAAACCCTGTATAAATTATCATCATCTCACAATTATTTGTCCTAAGTAGGAATTTAACCCACAACTTCCAGCCTAGGAGTCAGGGTCACTAAATAAAAAAAAAGTCCTAAATACTTTTCCTAAACTCTCAGTTTAATGCAGTTTATCAGATTCTTGGTCATCTTACTGGAACACTACAGTTTTTCCAGACAACAAGCAGCCTATGTGTTAATTTAGAATGACAGCTACCTAAATTTTATCAAAAATTGTCTAGCTATTTGAGCCAAGAGATGTAACAAATATACAAATACACACTCACAAACTTTCGCATTTACAAAATGAGTTTGATATATTACAGTAAGTGGAGCTACATTCAAATGGTATGCTGCAAAGCAACAAAACTTCTGGTGCACTGTTTTGAGATGGACCTGCAAAGAGGAATGCTACTACCAATGCATGTGGCACACTGTGAAGACCTTCGAGGGGGCTGGAGAAGGAATACCCAAGTTCCATGGGAAGGTATTAGATATCTTAGTTACTTGGTCTGCGAATTTTAATTCAGTTGCATTATTTTTATTTGTTACAATTCTTATAGGGCATTTGCACTCTCTTCCTCATTGCGCTTCTGAGACTGTAATAATCTTTACTGCAAGTGCCTCTCTCTCTATCCTTCCCCCCTATGTCTCTCTCTTGCTCTCTCTCTGTCTCCCTCTCTAAATCTAACATATCACTAATCTAAAAGATATAATATTAAAATATAATATTTTTTATTATTTCCTTTTATTTAGGGGATACAGGGGCAGTACAAAATGCCTTTTGAAGAGTTTGTTGCCTCCCGTCCAGCTGATTTTTACAAGAAGGGCATCAATAAACTGCCAATGCGTTGGCAAAGATGCGTCGATTGCATGGGTGATTACTTCAATAACAGAAAAAAAAAGTAAAAAAAAAAAAAGTACTTTCACTTATTGCATACAAAACGGCAATTTCATAGGTAAAGATCTATTATAAAGAGGTAAAGTTTGTGACGTTGTAGGGGGTAATCTCTGGATCTACTGAACCGATTTTGAAAATTATTTTACCAATATAGGGCTACGTTATTTGGGAGTGACATAGGCTATATAATAACCCGAAAAGTGTAAAGACTTTTTCGTGGTAGCTGAATTTGCAAAGTCGGAGAAAAAAATATTTATCGCCTAACGAAGTGGGCACGGGTCAGCTAGTATGTGATAATAATGTATTGGTAAAAAATAACCTATTAAATATTACAGTGGCCATTCGTAAGACTCATGGGAATGCAGGAGCCAGCCTCAGCGTTTGCATCGGTCCTCAATTTTGCAGCCAATTTCTACATGTTTAAGAAATTGCGCAGAGAGTTCCCATACTCTAGAGCACATAGAATGCCTATTATTATATTTTATCAAGTTTATGCAATAGTAAGTGTATATAACTGTTCTATAATTTCCTATATTATATATATATATAGTATAATTTTCTAGATAACTCACAGATAATTTATTTGGATCTTGATTTAATAATAATAATAAATATTTCGGACATCTTACACACAACGCCATCTAGTCCCAAGCTAAGCAGAACTTGTGTTATGGGTACTAGACAACTGATCTAAATACATATATACTTTTTTTTTGTAAATACATACATTTTATACATAGAAAACACCTAAACTCCGAAACAAATATTTGCAGATCATACAAACATTTTGTCCGACCCGGGTATCGAACCCAAGACCTCAAGCACAGCTGTCTCATACGCTACCACTGCGCCACAGAGACAGACATTGAGTGAGGAATCGAACCTCGACCTTAGATTAGACTATAATTATATACATGTACATTAATGTTATCCTGTTTTTCCAGGTGTGCATGAACGCATGGGTGTGGTCGACGATATTCCACATGCGGGACAGCCCCTTCACAGAGTTTATGGACTATGCCTGCGCTCTGTCTATGGTCATGGGACTGTTTGTCGCTTCTATTGTCAGGTAATACTCCTTGTTGTTGTCTATATTAATACTAGCTGACCCGGCGAACATCGTACCGCCATATTTACATATCTTTCACAACTTCCCACAGGCAGTGTACAGTCGCGGACATAAAAAATGGACTTTTCCCGTTATATTTTAATTTTTCTTGTATACAAACCTTGTCCTAAATTCAAATTCAAAATAATTTATTCAATTAGGACACCAAGTGACCTATACAGGCTGGTACTATATAGGATGGTGACAATTCGTATTCTTAATTTATCACTTGCTATTGCTTCCAGGGTGTGCTACAAGAGGACCAAACTGACGATATTCCTGTTAATCATTCCACTTTTCTACTTCGTGACGCACGTCCGCTATCTGTATTCCGGCGTTATCAATTACGATTATAATATGAAGTTGAATATATTCTTCGGTAAGTAACAAAAAATTCAAACTCTAATCTTACATAGTATAAAATGAAGTCATTTCCGCTGACTGTTCGCTGAGCGCCACCCCACTGAGTTATTTTACAATAAGGAGGGCAAGTCGAAGGGCGAAGTTAGTCTAAAAAAGTAGCAGTAGTAGTAACTCCTTATATCACTAGCTTTATGCTAGTAAATCCCCGTCAATATTGATACAGCCGTTTCAAGTCTTAGCCGGAACAAACAGACAGATAAAATTAATAATAATAAAAAATTGATGTGCACTTACATCAATTTGAAATTACAAACAGTCAGGCAAAAGCTAATTGAGAATATTATTTATGGTCTGCGGGAATCTTATTACTTCAAGCATTGCTGGTGAAGGGCGGGACTTACACTGGTCTCCCACCGACACCAGCTTACTTTTCGGCCACGAACTCCCCCATATATAAACTACTAGCGACCCGCCCCTGCTTCGCACGGGTGGATTTCAGATGCCCCCGCCGACGACACGATTCGTGCATTTTAAATCTGTAATATCTTCAAATATATTCATTTAAATTAGATACTGTCAAGGGCCATTTTGATTTATATTAAATGTACAATGTATTTAATTTACTTAATTGTATAAGGATTCATTATGTATTGCTTAAAATCACTTCGTAAATAAGCCATTATTTCTCGTAAAAAGAAAGGAATAAAAAATGGTTGTTGTGGGTTATCCCTAAGAGATAGACATATACCGTCGCGGACTTTTTTGTAGTACTTTGTAAGGTGTACAATACTCTAGTACATTATTTTGATCTATCTCGTATGGTGCAACCAGCGTTTGCAATGTAAGCGCAAAAAAATGTGTTTATTTGCTACATCACATTAGAAACCTCGTAACTTAAGTGTTTCCAAACTATATTATGCATTTATTATACATAAAAACCTTCCTCTTGAATCACTCTATCTATTAAATAAACCCGCATCAAAATCCGTTGCGTAGTTTTAAAGATTTAAGCAAACAAAGGGACATAGGGACAGAGAAAGCGACTTTGTTTTATACTATGTAGTGACAAGTATAGTGCGTTTCATAGAATAGTTCCTTTGCCGTCATGTTGGCAGTAACGCAAACAAGTGTTGCCTTTATTACTAGACTAGCAGTTGCCCGCGGCTCCGCCCGCGTATATGTCGGTTATCGCGGCAAATAGTAGTCTATGTGTTAATCTGATGTATAGTCTATATTACTGTAAAGTTTCATCCAAATCCGTCCAGTAGTTTTTGCGTGAAGAAGTAACAAACATACACACAAACTTTCGCCTTTATATATTAGCGTGAAGTGTGATTAGTGTAATTACATTAAGGGTGATATTTTTAAGTTCGATTGATACAATATTAACTTTTAATATTTCTCTGAAGAATGCATTAATCTATCTCACTTTGTTTTCTTACTATGCCAACCTGATGCCAACATGACGGCAAAGGAACTATTTGATGAAACGCACTATAACGATGTTGGTGTGTGTATGTCAGGTAGTGCGGGCGCGCTGGTGTGGGTGCTGGCGGCGCTGGCGCAGACGCGTGAAGGTCGGGGCTACGCGTGGCGCATGCTGGCCTTCACGGCGCTGTCGGCGGCGGCGCTGGCGCTGGAGCTGGGCGACTTCCCGCCGCGCGCCCGCGCCTGGGACGCGCACGCGCTCTGGCACCTCGCCACCGCGCCACTGCCACTACTCTTCTACAAGTCAGTACATGTATAGTCCATTCGTTTAGATAGTGTCGGTGCACCCGCACGCTATTTTTTTTTATGGAACAGTCTGGCAAACGAGCAGACGTATCGCCTGATGGTAAGCGATTACCGCCGTCCATGGACACCTGCAACACCAGAGGCGTCACAAGTGTTTTGCCGGCCTTTGGGGGGATGGGGAGCGGGAATAGGGGGAAGTGGGGTTGGGATATGGGCCTCCGGTTACCTCCCTCACACGGTGAAACACAGCGCAAGCACTATTTCACACCGGTTTTCACAATTGTGATATATGTACGAATATATTAATTCATACAACGGCGTAAACTGACAAATCATACTCGCTTGTGGGTGTGCGCCGCAGGCAGGCCCTTTGATTATTTGTCACTCTAAAATAGACGTTATTTAAATACATACATATTAAATTAGCATTTTGGAATTCGCTTTACTAAAATAAAAGTATAGATGATAATTTTTATAAACAGATTTAACACCAATATTAATTTCAATAGAAGTATAATGGCTCTTACACACCATGCCGCGCATGACCACCATTGTTATTCATAACTGAAATGATGTTCGGCGGCAGAAGCTTACCTGCCGGCATGGCGTGTAGTAGGCTCAAGATTCAATAGTAAGAAGGGTAAGCAATGGCAGTAAAGGGATAGTGTTGATATGGATGGATTGTAAAGGAATAGCTGGAGCAGACTCTGTAATTTGTTGGGGTGTTGCTTGAAGTTCCCATCTAATTAATATCTTTTTCAATTTTTCTAAATATCGAATTATCGACCTAGAAAGGCAATTCCAGCCGCACTCCAGGCAAGCAGACAAAGTTTTTCAGACTATAAAATTGAAAGCATGGAAAGTTCTCCGAAGTTGTTTTTTGATTGAGAATAGGGACTTTTCTGGTCTTCAGTTCTACGTTATGGTTTCCTTATTTATGATTTAGGGCAGATCGCTTCACCCGAACCAGTCACAAAGTAGGTGACCAGTTCAAGAGGACGACCTGTACCCTTCAAAAAGACGTTCGCCCTTATAGGACATAGCCAAGAGTTACCAAGGCCCAATAATTTCCTTACTCAATAGATTGAGGCACGAATATTCAATGCAAAATGAAAGACCTATATAGAACCTTATGTAATGAAACCATAACGCGAGTTAAATTTTCGGCACAGCGCCATCTATCGAAGTGAGATGCAAACTTGTAGTTGTAGTTTAATAAGAAGAAAAAATTAACCGTTAAACCGTCGGTGATACCAAATACGGCCTTACAGGAATGTTTTCTTTGCTTTACTGAGTAAGTGAGGTTGTTGGAAGTTGGTGAGTAGGAAACGCACTCTGTCACGTCAGGAGTACGAGCAATATATTTTTGTAACACCTAGAAAGTTTTTTTTTTATGGGACTTATCCCACCCACACGTCCACCACTGTAACTCATGTACAACAGGATCAATAGCGGTGACCCATGAACATATCGAGTTATGACACTCGGGATAAATAAATACACCTCTATCAATTACTACTAATTAGGCCATTTCCTTTCAGGTATGTGATAGACGACCTCAGGTACCTGCAGTCGAAAGAACAGGAGAAGTTCTTCCTAAAGCTGACATGAGCAACTTAAATATATACATGTAATATTTATATTCTAGGCTTAAATGAATTTTGTTGTATTGTTTACAGCGCTAGCGTTAGCATGCACTGCGGATTTACATAGCGTAAGGCTTTTTTTTATGAGGAAAGGTTATCGTTTGAAGGTCGTATTGGCCAGGGAATACCGCAGGCATTCCATAGTATTGTTGTGCGAGGCAGAAACTTACTAAAAAGCTCATAGTTGTGGATTGCCAACCATCTAAATGATGGGGATGAAACTGCTGTCGTGTAGGACGATGGCAGATAGAGGTGGCAGAGATTGGTTCAAACAATTCCTCGTAGCACTCCCCATAATAAAAGCGATAGAAGAGCTTGCGTTAAAAGAAGGCTTGCTAGGAGGAAAGTACAGTCGTACTTTCCTCGGTATCGGTTTCCTCGTTGAATCGGTATTCTGTCAGTCGACAGAATACCGATTCAACGGGCGTTTAGTACTTTAATACGAAAATACATTTTTTTTACATTCCTGCAATCGAGAGTGAATTTTGAACGGATTTTTGTTATAGTTCTTCTTCTTTTGACGAGATGGCAACCAGCTAATCAGCTATTTTTGCCAATGTCAAGTATTTAAAGTCTTCGAGTCTTCAAGTTTTCGTCGTGATGAAATTAATGATAAAAAAAATGTGGATGAGATGAAATGGGGACCGTCTATCGAAAAAACAAAAAAACGATTTCCGCGTTATAGTCCATAAAGTATAGTTTGATCTCTGCGACAGTTGCAACTAGTGTCATTTAAGTAGTTACGGGGTACATTTTAGGCGTGAATTTTATATTTAAAATGTATTGCTTTGTTTTTGATAGACAATAATAGTGACCAATTAAAAATATATAGGTGATACAAAATAAAATTGCTTGTTCAAAGTTACTTCTTCGGTTTCGTGGCCATTTGTCACAGAGATCAAGCTTTATTTTTAGGACTATACGAGATTTGACATTCTTCGTCAGCTATTTGAGGGTTAGGTTAAAAATAATTTTAAAAATGTAAAAGGCAAGTGTTAAATTCCTTATTTAAATATCTATGGTATTGTTGTGATGGAGTAAAAAAGGCAGCTAGACTAGAATATTTCTGAAATAATTTGTACAAACATAAATTGTGATAACGTAACCGCAGTGCATGATACATATAAAAGTTACCTCATATTTGGGATTTTGGTGACGTCAGTCGTTAGGTGAAAAACAACGAAATAATTATTTACATCGGTTATCTTTGTGACTGAAATGTTGCTCCCAGTTAAAGTATATACTAGCTGACCCACACAACCTCATCTGCGTCTCCTCTTGGAATAATCCATGAAATAATTTGTTTACCATAAAAAGGTTAAAATGAGCCAACCTCAACAGATAGACATATTATGCTGGCGCGGTATTTTATAGAACTTTTAAAGGGGAACAATTGGTCGTAGCGTGATGATTTTGCCTATACAAATCTAAATGAAATTTTCTAATCAAACCAGTAGTTTTTGAGATTAGCGCGTTCAACCAAAATATATTCTTGAACACTCCGGCCTCGCAAGAAGCCGGTGTTATGTAATCCTTTCGTTGCTTTTCACCACTTTCATAAGACTTAACATTATCTGTAATACTGACTGTATATTATATTTATTAAGACTGTAAACCCTGTATTGGAATTCTATAAAAATACCTTTTTTTTCATTTGGTATTAATCTGTTACTGTCATTTACATGTTGTTACTATAGACAAAATATATTTGTTTTATTAATTTATTAAAAAAAGAGTGTTTTTTTTTCATTGTCCATTTTTTTAAAATTACTATAGAATTCAATTGCCACGCACACATTGACCTCGAAAACACTTCCTTACTCTCTATGGTCTAGTCTAGTCAATATCATAAATGTCGCTAAACTTTGCGAATAAATTATTGTTATTTATATACACTTAATTTTCATAAAATTATTAATACGGGACTGACATGATACCAATTTCTTTAAAGTTATCCCTCAGTCTGCCTATAACTGAGATCATAAATACACCATAAATGACGGCAGCATTTCCCCACAACAAAATACCATAAGACATTAAAATATGAAAATAGCTAAAATACATGTACAAATAAAAGTGAGGTGTCATCCGCAAATAGCACTATCGTCTGAATATATTTTATCAAATTAAGTATATTGATATAAATGATAAACAAAAATGGGCCAAGAATACAGCCCAGCGGAGCCCTCATAGTAATCAGAGACCCCAAGGACCTTTCACCTTTAACTTCCATTCTTTGGATCTTATTACCCAAATAAGAGATATCTTCTATCTATCTTTACCGTGGGAGAGCCACGCTTCGGCATGAATGGGCCGGCTCGACCGGAGTGATACCACGGCCTCACAGAAAATCGGTGTGAAACAGCGCTTGCGCTGTGTTGCACCGAGTGAGTGAGGATACCGGAGGCCCATACAATTCCGCTTCCCATCCCCCAAAGGCCGGCAACGCACTCGTGACGCCTCTGGTGTTGCGGGTGTCCATGGGCGGCGGTAATCGCTACCATCAGGTGATACGCCTGCTCGTTTGCCCCAAAGCAGTATTTCAAATTCAAATGTGATACAATTTCCTGACCAATGTTCCTGAAAAATGCAATCGTTTTTTTTTGCCTAATTGCAAAAAATACCTAACGCATTTAGTTTATCTTCCCAGGGACTTAAATACAATTTCGTAATCTTATATATAAAATTCTCGTGTCACAATGATAGTTACCATACTCATCTGAAACGGCTGGACCGATTTTTATGAAATTTAGTGTACATATCGGGTAGGTCTGAGAATCGACCAACATCTATTTTTTATACCGCATTTTTTTTATGGCAAAACAACGTTTGCCGGATCAACTAGTATATTTATAACAAACAGAAATGTCAAGAATCAAACACCAAACTCGATGTTGAAATTTTTATTTCATAAATTTTCGAAAATTTATACAAGTTACACAAACGGACAGTTACTAGTGACGCGACACTCAATTCTCATTTATAAGTTGCCTGAAATGTTCCCCGCAACGAATGTTACCTAGTTTATGCTTTTTAAGCCAAGGCATCGCTTTCGAGGCCATCTTCGGTTCTATTTTGTTACTCTGACTCTTTGTTTGTTTCGGAGGTACGACTCTCTTAGCATACGTCCCGTCATTTTTCGGTAAAATTCTGGGCTCTATGATCGCAGCCCTGGCTTCGTAAGTCTTATAGTAGGGGTTACTTTTCCGAGCAAATTCACCGGGGTATCGTTGCGCATAAGGGTGTTCAGACAAATGCTTCGGGTACTTGCTGTCGTGGAACATCAGCTTCTCGTTCCAGAGCTTGCGGTATTCCTGCTCCATGTATGGTGATCTCCTAATAAACTTCTCCGGGCTCTTGTCCCTTTGATATACGTGTTTGTATGATATTTTCGAGTGGGTCCTACGCTTAGACAAATTGTATGCCTTAGGCCTGTATTTTTGTGGTACTTCTGTTTTCTGACTGTAGACAGTCTGGTAGTCGTCTGAGTCCGTCGATGACTCTTCAGTCGTAGGTGTCTCTACTTTGCATTCCTTCTTTTCTATTTTCTTTCGTTCTCTTGGCTTCAAAAATTTAACGGATCTGAACATTTTACTAAATAAACCCCTTTTCTCTTTTTTTTCTTTTTGTATGACCTGTAATTAACAAGATTTTAGGTTTTATTGTTGTATCCATTACAGATGATACTCACGACGACTTTAAACATCGATTGTCCAAAATATCGAAATGGTAACTAGATACCTACGTGTGAGTGTCTATTGTATCAAATTTTGTCACATTAACTGACCTTCCAAGAGAAGTTGTCAATGGTCTTAGAAACTTGTACCTAAACCTAAAAATATCTGACTATCCGGAGCCCGGCGTCACACGCACGCAATTGAATTTCCACCCTGTTATCAAAAAAGGTCAGTAGTCAGAAAATTTACATTACAATTTAGCAAACAACATGCTAGCAGCGCTAGTATCATCGCCTGTCGGAGCGATATACAGCAGCTACCCCGCAACTGTGAGAGTCACTACTATTGGATTTTTAATTTTAATGTTTTTTTTCGATAGTTAGTAACTTAATAATATAAGCTATGTTTCTGAAGAAACAATATTAGAAATGTTGTTATTTATAAGACAGAAAACGAAAACATGCTATTTAGGCGGTAAAAGTGTGCGAAATTAAATCTGATTTTACTTTATTCTAGGTGAGTTTAAAAAAACGACGGAACTACATAAATACTAGAACTTTACAAACAGAAATAACACTCAGACTCAGAACAACAATTTGTAGATTGCACATTTGTGTTGTCCCATGAAGGTTTTAAATCCATAACCCTTACAACATTAGGAAACGGTGAGGTGACCGCTTAAAACGGTACGCCATCCGTGCAGTCAAATTGTTTGGTAATACATAATTGATTGATTAATAAAATGGATTAATTTAAAAAAAAAAGATTGGAAATCTATACATATAAAATTGAATCGCCGAAATGTATGTACGCGCATAACTTCCGATCGGCTGCACCAAATTAAATCATTCTTTTTTTATGTGTCCCTTATTGTTAGGACTTTAGGCTAAGCTTTGTGTACATGAAAAAATAAAAGATAAAATACTTTTTTTTCCGCGACGGGAAGCTGAGACAGATAAGTAAATGTGGCGTTACGAAGTTCGCCGGGTCAGCTAGTAATACATAAAGCTATGGTAATTTTGTATGAAAAATACTGTGCGTTCTTACTTGTTTCGTTGGAGTTTGCACTAACGTATCGTCGCTTTCAGTTTCACTACTCGAAGTCTCCGAAAGCTCCACAACTGGCTTCGTGTTCTGCATTGCAGTGTAAAACTTTCGCTTGTCTTGATGAGTCCCTTCAGATAACCTACGCTTTGACTGGTCCAAAAACTTATCTACTCTCTCTTTTCGTAGTTTGATATCCATATCTGTGTTAGTGGTTGGTGTTTGGGAAATAGTAGTAGCGTCAGTAGAAACTTGTTTGCTCTCCGTTACTGTGTTAGTGTCTTGCGAGCCAAACCTACTCTCAGTTGGCTCTCTGTGAGATCCATATTTACTTTCAGTCAAATTGTGAGAATCTGACGAAACTTGCATGTCCCTCTTTCTAAATAATTCCGAGACAGCTTGCACGACGTTTGTAACCTTTTTAAACTCTTTTACAGGTGCCTGCTTTCCGGTCACTGTACGATTGATCGTTGATTTGTCGACATGATTACTGAAATCGCGAAGAGGTTCATATTCACTGAAATTCTCTTTTTTGACTGCACCCATAGTTAATGCCATTGACCTGTATATTTCTTTTATCAGTTTCTCAGTCTCTTTACTATGCTCAGCTTTCACGGCATCAGTATTAGTAGCAATTGTGGCGGCCAGTTTTTCATAACATGATCTTACATGAGAACTGTTTCTAAAGCAGCTGGTACAAGTAGGTCGCCCTTGGTTTTGAACGATAAGTGGAAAATTTTGGTAACATTTTAATGGAGACTGTGAATAATAGTATTGGCTAGGATTCATTTGTTTTGAACACGATGGCAAGTACGGATTTATCTCGTAAGGGCTGTAGGTAAAACTGTTTAAAAGTCTCGAGCCTTTTAAATTAGATTGTAGGGTATCTCCTATGTTATGAGGGAGACCCGGTAAGGGTTCTGGACACTGTGGCATGCTGCCATGTATAAATCGTGATGGGTTGGCCTGTATGGGTCTGTTATTCTGTAAGGGCTCTGCCATATGTATCAGTACTGGTCCCGGCATGTTTCCCTGCGATACACCTTTTTGTACGGTCGCATCTTTCTTTGGATTCTCATTTGTAGTGCTTTTAGACATGCTGTTCACCTTGACCTCGCGGAGGACGGTTTGTAAAATGGTTTTTATTTGATTTAATGTTTCTTCTGTTTTATCATCGCTACTTTGTGTTGAATCCTTTTTATCCAGGACGCTAGACACAGTTTGAATTTCACTGTTGTTTGTAACAATTGCCAGACATTCTGCTTCAACTTTATGTGGTACTTGAGTAGCTATTAAACATTTATCAACATGTAAACATCTCTCTACTCTATCGATTCTTTTCTTAACAAATTTAGGATATACGTCTCCGAAATCAATACAACTACTTTTGGACATCTCCATGTTCATTTGTTTACCCATATTATTTCTTTGTCTTGCAATATTATTGAATATAGGCTCTCTATCGTTTATTTTTGGCGACCTTCTTATAAAGTTATCTGTTTTTGGCACTATAGAGGTGTAATCAAGATATAATGGATTGTATACGGGACAAGTACGAAGTTTTGTACGCACGTCTTCGGGCCAGCACATTATGTCTACGGAGGGTTTAGCTTCTCTTCTTTTCGGCACATCAATCGTTTTCTTAGCTCTTATAGGCTTTTCTTTAACGGGTACTACATCGTAAAATGTAGAGTCATAAAATCCACCTTCTCCTGTAGTAAGGTTATGAGCTCTATAAATCTGTTGACTGTTGTTTACTAAAGGCTGGTTGTCAACGTTGTAATACTTTCCATGGCAGCATGAACAGACATCAGATTCGTAAGAATACCCTACATTGTTATCATTTGTATCTCTGCATACAGGCGAGGAGAACATACTAACGTCGGATAATTTTCCCCCAAATATTTGGGGCTTATATTGCTTATCTATTAATTTGGCTATAAACGATCTTGTTCTAGCCCCACTTTTTCTTGAAGCTTCGTCTGCAGCGACAGAGTTATTAAACGGATTACTATTTGTTTGGGCGTAATAAACGTATTGATTCCTAATCTTTTTCTGTCTAAAGGCTTTCTTCTTTTTTTTGAAGAGATTTTTTCGTCCTTGGCTTTGCTTTACATCCCCAATTGTAAAAGGCTTCATATCATTCTCATAACCCATAAAGTCGGCATAACGTTTGTCATCCATGTAAGCCATATCGTAGCGATGGGAAGTGGAAGCGTTGACATTGCTGCCGTGATCTGAAGGAATAACGAAAGATACTATGGACTTCTTCTTTGTAGACATGTTGCCATCGTACGGATTGGTGCCTCGGTCCATTTCCAATGCGTTGCAGGACACTCCGGTATGTGAAACGTGAGGATATTTGTTTTCGAAAATAACCGTGTTGACAACGCGTTTCTGCGTGCCTGTATTGTTGGGGTCATCACCAACTCTAGCTTCTTCTAACTGTTTTTCCAAATATAATATCTTTTGTTGTAAATCTGATACGTCAATTGGTATGCAAGATATAATTTTTACTTCCGTCCGCGATGGAGTATTACCTAAAAAAATTGAATACATGCATGTATTTTATAATAACAACTAGCTGTTGCCCGCGGCTCCGCCCGCGTGTATGTCAATAAATGAAGAACCACTCGACCGATTTTGTGCAAACTACACATAAACCATCTACTAAATAGTCCGAACAAAGCCTAAACATTTGGTTTGGATAGGTGAGCCCGTTCTTGAGTTATAAAATTACAACGAAAAGTGGCATTGATTTTTATATATCGACGGCGGAAAGCGAAAACGTTGTAGTCCACAAAGTATGACTTTTGTTTTTATTGCACAATTCGAATCAGAAAAAAAACTGCTTCAAATGGTCCGGATCACGTAATTCTACGATGAATAGTTATAAAAATAACATTTTGAAAAAATATGTTTAAACTTAAATTCCTGCATTCAAAAAGGCTGTAAGCTACAGAAAAAACCAGTAATAACTTATACTATGTCGATTACAACAATTCGTTTTCCGTAAAAAAAGATGCACGTTGAAGATGTTGTCAGTATTGCTGGCTGCAATTCGGATTAGTACATTTTTGCCACTCGTGTTTTTATGTATCGCGCATTTAAACGACTTTTTAGCAAGTAAATAGGTACTTATGCTCGTATGTCATTTCAATAAATACTACGTATTTATGGGCACAAGAATAAGTACAATATTGGTAGTAAGAGTACGAACTGCGAATTATGATTATAAACTGACCAAAAACACAAAGACGTGTTAGATTTGACACCTACATTTAAAATCTCAAAAAACTGTGAGCCTTGAAAGCACTTAACCCACTTCCATACACTTCTTCCTGGCCTCAGCGAGCTCACACCCTCCTTTTAACCTCCTGGGCTTTCCTATTTTCCTCGAGGCAGTTCCCGCAGCCATTGCTGTCCGTCAAAATCTTCTTCTTGCAGCTTGAGAGCGTTTGGGGCATCTCTCTGCCCATGTTGCGATTCTGCTGCTTTGTATGTGTTATGCAGTGCCAAAAGTGCCATCTCGGCATTCGATAGCGTTTTGAGAGATGCTGCTGAGTCTCTCCTCAACGTCCTCCTCGATGGACGTTAGTGGCTCAAGGCAGCTCTACCAATAACTTATGGGGGACTGAGATGTGTGATGGACCTTGGCTTCCGTGGGCACATGGGGTTGCAGGCCTTGTCTATATGGCTATAGGCATAATTATTCTATGTGTCCGTGGCGGTATTGGCATGGACTGCCCTTAACACAGGAGAGCCGTGTCCAGTGGCTCCGCATGTTCAGCGAGTATAGGACGACATTGGCGCCAAAAGATAACTGAAGAGAATGTTGAAGGGTACTAATGGTGCTAATCCGGCGCGACAGAGCTCTGTCGCAATCGGAATCGGGGGCATAGTTACACGCACTCCTGTCACCTCACCTAGGTAGATACCCAGGTTAAAGAGTCATCGTCTAGCAAGGTTGCTAGACGATGACTCTTTGTGTGTGGCAGTGGCTCTTTGCCTGGGCTGCATGGTGTGCGAACCGCATCGAGGCATATGCGGCACCATGGTGGAGGCCGATGGTCATCACGCACTAAGTTGTCGTCGCACAGGTCGATTTTCGTGTCATCATCCCCTTATAATGACATTGTGCGAAGGGCTCTGATATCAGCCAATACATGCTGAATGTATGCTGAAGCCACCGTGTCTCAGCATATCTGATGTGATGCGGCCGGATGGAATGACTTTAGTGCAGTGAAAGAACGGCAAGTGCTTGGTGTGGGACGCAACATGCATCAGCACAGTCGCGACCTCGTAGCTGAGTCGTACTCTATGCACTCCAGGGGCAGCGGCGGAGGATGCCGATGATAGGAAGAGACTGAAGTACGGGGCAATGGAAACGCATTATCGTTTTGTGTCTATTGCGGTGGAGAATCAGGGCAATTGAGGTTCGGAGGCCAAAAGTCTGATTGCGGAAATTAGTCTCGAATTACGCATAATTGTAATAACTTCTGCTCTGCCTCGTTCCTGGTGCAAAGGATGTCTGTAGCAATCCAGCGGAGCAACGCTGCTAGTATTATGGGCACTTTTCACTGGGAACTATGCAGGGTAGGATTTTTAATGACTTAAAAGATTAAATTTTAAATAATTGTTTTAAATATTTAGTAAATGATGGATAACTCTACGTTTTAATATTCTGTCAAATTTAAATTACTTTACGTGTAATACAATTTGTCTTACCCCAAATCAGCAATTAGTTTAGTTTACACCATATCTAAGAGATTAGTTTCATTGAATAACCACGTTTACAACGTACAATTGGGCAGCCCAGGTTCAAGTATTGCGGCTTACCACGTTTTTGCTTTCTTTAAAATAATGTGTTTCACCCAGCTCCATACAACTCGATAGTGCAATTACAGCGTTTTAACATTCTATAAAAATAGTTCAAAATGTCGTAGTCAACAAAATATTGGCAAATAATTGTTAGAATGAGATATGAGAATTAGAATAATAATTTAGAAAAAATAACAAGTCTTATATCCAAAATTCGTAAGTCTAAGTTAAAAAACACGCAAGTTATGATTTTTTTAAGAAAAGTGTAAAAGTTTTTTGGCTCTGGTGAACATTTTCGTTTTCGTGGATGACTACGTTTTCGCTTTCCGCCGTCGATATATAGATATCTAATTATGCTGTGGCATGTGAACCCACATAGAAATATGGGCATTCATGCTGTCGAGAAATTACGCGTTCGGGAAATTTCCATATAACTTAATACAATTACTCTAATCATAATCATTAGCCTATCGCATTCACATTCGTTCTCATCTCAGTGATATAGTTTCCTAACGGTTTTTGGCAGTAGGAACGAAAATAACAGAATGTCTCACATACATAAATGCCGATCTGCTATTACACAATACAACTCTGTATTTTTCGATATCTATATTAAGAAATTAATGAAGAACAATAGTCGTATAGAAAAGTTAACTCTTTTGCATGTTTTTAAAGATGTTTTCCTTCACCCATAACACAAGTGATAATTTATTTTATTTACCTACTGTAAAAAGGACACGGCTAGTGTATGTGAAACGATCTGTAAAAACAAACACGAAGCCAAATCTTTAGAGTTCAAACAAATACCCATTTATAGTATTAAAAAAAAAAGATTACCCAAGTTAAAAGCTACCCTTTTCAAGAAATTTTCGACACCTTTGAAAGATTTTCCATTTCCCTGCGGCAGCTTTTCGCCTGGACAATCCAGCTCGCTCATGGCGGCCTTGCGTTCCTGGAGACAATTATTTTAAGGAAAAGTTCTTTCAAATCTCGATTATCGTGATCATTAATATTAAGCCGGTGTTTATGGGTTTTTTTATTCGAGTTTTAAGGGATCAAACAATTATCACTTATAGAAATGGGGAAGGAAAACATTCTGTTGTGGGTTCATGAATAAAATCTGACCGTTTTAAGATTTAATGCTGTTTTGAGAGAAATAATGGCAGACACATCTGACGGGTCACCCGTACATTGCCAGCTTTTAAGGCCATAGTAGGACCCGTTAAATAATTGCGTTAACTCTTACAAACATACTTAAATAACATTAACGCGAAATTTTAAAAGTTCGGAATATAGATTATGTACAAAGTGAATGTTTGCGTACCATTTCTTTACAAATCTTGACGGTTTAATTTGACTTTAAAAAAAAAATCACACTTCTCTTTCTTAGTGTATGTGTGTATTAAGTAATTTACATTTTGGGGGTTCCTGGACTGACTTAAAAATAAAACTATAACAGAAATTGTTAAAACAAGACAGTCACATTTGGTTATTCACGTCCTGACGTCCATTGTAGTCTGTTGTCAAACTTCTATGCTTTTAAAATTTAAACTGGTGGTTAGGTTATATTCGATAAAAACCGTTTTTATTTCTTATTCGTTTTTCACTCTGTAGTCTATGTATTACAATGTAAATACCTCTATAATGGCGCTGGTCACATGACACTTGTGACGTCACACGCTAGTAAACAAATTCACAAAACGCGAATAATACTCAGTCGAGGAATCTTTCGTTTACTAGCGTGTGACGTCACCAGAGTTGCAACAAATCACAAGGCGTTCATGTCGCAGAAAATATTTCAAAAAATTGTTACAATTTATTTCGTGCAATCTGCGAAAAAATCACATTATTTTGTTTAATTCATAGTGAAATATGAAATTTTTAGGCTATTATCTGATAGGATGACCACAATCCATAGTTTATTTTCAATATTGTCAAATAGCCTATTCTCTTGTTCTGTTGTAGAACCTGACTTATCTTTCATGGCGGTAATGACATACCATCTGGTCTCTTACCATCGACCCGTACCATACCATTTGGTTCACGTACAGCTGGAACGCCGGCTTTAAATGGAGCATGACGGATAATGGTATTAATATTGGCATGTCGAGATATTAGGCCAGTGCTTCTGCTACAAGAAAGAATAATTATATTTTTGTGGCCTATTGAAACGCCACGCGACAAACTCACATTCGCATTTTTATTGTTAGGATGTAATGTAAATAGTTTAGCGTTCATGCGAATCAATTTCTATCATTATCTTCCTAGCCTTTATTATTTCCAAGATTATTTGGGGCGGGCTACTAGTTCAACCGGTTTTACCTGAATATCAGTTTTTCCACGGAGCGACTGGCATCGGACCCCCGTAACCCTGAGGGTGAACTCAATGCGAAGATTGAACTAGTTGTCAGTATATTTTAGGGCACTGACTTCCCAATAACGATTGCCATTATTGTCCATGACAACCGGGACCGACAACTTAACGTGCTCTACAAAGCACGGGTGGAAAATACCGCCATCTTCCATACTCCGGGCTGCTATTAAGAATATATTGTAAGATAAACCCAACAGCAGTCCTACCCGGGAATCGAACCCGAGTCCTCTTGATCCGCAGTCGCTTACGCTAACCACTAAACCAACAAGGCAGTTGCAATCATTTACTATTGAAACCTTTAAAATTAAATGCTGCCTACCCTCACCTCGTTTGTCTCATATAGTGCTGGGTAATGTATTGTCTATCGAGTTTTGTTCAGTATTAGATCACAATCTCCATATAACTTAACACACCCCAAAGAAGTCTGATCCCTTACACGACAGAGCCTGTGATGTGGTAAGCAGGATGTTGATGTTGCCGCATAAATTACGTGCAGACACGGAACAAATGCTTGTTTTTATTACAATTACTTGTTCTGGATGGGAACTGAACCTACGACCCCTGGCTTAGCAGTCATGATCACACAGTGAACAGACTAGATGAGTAGTACAACAGGGACACATAAAAAAAGGCGATTGCCAATAATACTCAGTATTCACTTTAAAAACATTCTTACAACGATATTACAGTACAAAACGCAACAATTTCAACTCTCACATTGACATCATTACACAAATACTTAGAAGAACATCCGTGGTCTGAGCACTCTGGTCGCATCGCCAAAGCTCGTCTCATCTTTTCCTAGCAACGTCTTCACAATCAGATTCCTGGGGGAGAAAGGATTTCTTTTATAAAATATTTTTTTCAGCATCGCATTCCTCATCTTAAGATTACCCTGGGCTAATTCTTTTTGAGTTTGATAAGAGTACGCAATAGGATCCAAGTCCGGTGATGGTATAGCCTTCTTGGCTTTCTCATGGAAACTCTTCCAATTAAATAATGGTTTGGTCATCTTCTGTAGTCTATTCATCTGAAGTGATGTATTAACCCCAGTTTGTGTGGAGAACCTTCTATGGTCGCCGGCTGCTGCCATATGGGTTACTATCACGGGCGGTTGCATCTTCTTCTTAAATTTTCGGAATATTGACATTTTCCTTTCACTTTGTGTGCCTGTACTTTTCACTTCTATTTCTTTTAAACAGAGAGGTGGTTGCACCTGGCTGTAGCTGCTGGTGTCATAAGAACTGCTATAGGGTGGAGCCGTGGGCCGTTGTCGTGAATGAGGTGGACGTACATTAGGGTGCTCATGCGGTCGTTGTTGTGCGTGCATTTGGCCATAGGGATCGTTGAATCGTGGTGATAGATAACCTCGCTCACCGGGGTTGTACGGTGGATGATAATTAGGTTGATACTCATGAGGCCTATGTTGGTATTCATTTACTCTTGATTGGTATTCATGTCTTGGCGCCTGGTAATCCTGTACTCGTGGTTGAAAATCATGTGTTCGTGGCAAACACTCGTGCTGTCTTATGTTATAACCATGTGGGCCTTGTTGATATTCTTGTTTCCGGTGTCGGTAATCTTTCGTCGGTGGCTGGTATTCCTGACGTCGCTCGTAAAATGGTTTAAGTGGAGGTGCATGAAAGTATTCCTGACCGTGCATCATATAATTTGTTACCTGTTGTTTAAAAATGGGATGTTTTGGTTTAATATCTTCTTCTGTAACGCTTTCACTCTCACCTTCTATTACATCTTTTTTCTTCTTTTTGAAAAGTCCAAAATACCGTAGAACTTTCGATAACTTATTAACCTTGTTCTGTAAAAAAATACAAAGTAAAAGTATTAGATTCTCAAAATTATGCTCTACATTATCTTTGGTTTTTTTTAGCAAGAACAGAAACACTTATTTACGAAATTAAAATTAAAATCTATTCATCCATCTTACGGTGACTAAAAAAATACGTTAAGTTATTATTGAATAAATTATTCTTTTACCTTGTTTTGATTGGTCTGTTCCATATCCAGTTCAGTTTCAGATGTACTACTTGCCTCCAGGCTTAATTTTTCTAATAGAGTATCAGAGTAACTTGCATTTGTTCCACTATAATAAGTGTCTGAAACCATTCTAGTTCCTATAGCCTCACAACTTTTAGAATAACATTTTAGCGGTTGAGTACCGACTTTAGCATCATGCTGATAATTTTTGAAACTCCCACCAACACTTCTAGACGTCAAGATTTTAACATCGGCTTGGGTATTATCACGTTTCCTTTCATTGATATTATCGTGACCTTGTTTTCCAACAGGCCGTTGAGTTACAACTTTATAAATCTCTTTGATTAATTCATCTGTTTCTGTATTAACTGTTGGTTCTGTGTTTTTGTTACAGCAATGTACACTAGCAGACTCTTTAGGGACGGGTACGCAGTTTGAGCAGGTATAACTTTGACTGGGCATTAGGTACCCACCGTTCTGTAGTTGCACAGGATAATTAATAGGGCACATTGACATTATAGGATAGCAACATGGATTAGTTGCAAATGGTGATACATATGGCGGCATCCCAACCTGGCCTGTGGCGTAATTGTTATAATTCGAACTATTTTGCATGTGACTGTTTATTTTAGAGTTGGGTTCTTGTTTTATGTTACTCTCGTTATCTTGGGTTTTGTATGTACGATCAGACTTATCGCATTGTGAAGCTAGAGTCTCTTTTTTTATTTCGTGCAAGAAACTTTGTAATATATCTTTAATTTCACATAGAGCTCTGTCTGTTTTATCAACATTTATGTCGGTTTCTTGTGTCTTGTTTAATGACGAGTCTATAGCAGTGCTTGTTCGCTCGTTTACGTATTGGGAATATTGTAAATTGTTTAAATTGCCAGTTTCTTGTGATTGTTGATCCTGGAGTTGCTTCTCCACTATTGGATTATTTACATTAATATGCTGCCGTTGGTTCGGCTCTTGAGCAATATTTCTTTCTGGGATAGTATCATCCCCGGAATGCTCTTGATATTCTGGATAGACTTTTTGATTTCGAGCAAAACGCCTTCTGTGCTTTTGTTTATTATGAGCTATATAATCTTCCAGTTCTGTGTAATATTGAGCTCGTAAATTGAGTCGGGGTCGAAGAGTTCTGGGCGATGGTGGTACTTCTCTATAGTACTCATACGGTAATATGTTCTCATCAATGAATTTTTTCCTTGTTTTGGGGCTTGACCTTTCTTTGACTGGAACCAGGTCATACATGTCGGAGTTGCTATAAGCATCAGCGTGCATCCTACGATGTTTGTGTCGTGTGTGTCTGTTAGAGCTGTAGAGGCGAGTATCACAAACACTTCTCATTCCATTAAGATCTTGACGTTTCATATGTTTCTGACGTCGACCAATCTCAGGATATAAACAAGAGCATAGCTCAGAGCCTTCTTGTATATTTTCTTTTATAGAAAATTCATGATCTCGACAAACGGGTGCAGAAAACTGACTAAAATCTGATTCTTTTCTGCCAAACATTTTAACTGGTTTGTACTGTTTTTGTATTATGTCTGCAATGAAATCGGGATCAAGTTCTCGAGTAGACCGTTTGTTTTTTCGATATTTAGCTGGTTTTTCCTCTAAAGAATCTTTATAGTGGTCTGCCATATTTTTCTTTAAGAATTCTTTGTACTTTTTACATTTGGATTGACGTGGGATCGCTTCAATAAAATTTTCCGTACTTAAATATTTTTCTTTATAAGAATAATCAGGATAATCTGTATCAATGTCTTTGCCACAATTATTCACTAAAGAATGAAAGCTGCTAGTTGAATGGGCAGTCATCATGCTGTCGTAGACAGATTTTGTTTTGTGTTTATGCAATTTAGAACTAGTGTTGTGATTTATTTTGCTTTTCTTGTTTTTAACTTTAGTAACATGGTCATTGTAGTCGTCCAATGCCATTCGATCGTCAACTAATTTGTTATCAAAATCTGATTTTGGTAAATGATTACTAACTTCAGACTTTTTGCAGTTGCAGTCTGAAGATTTGTAAATAAGTTGTGTTTCAATGCCATTTGACTTTTTCTCGGAAGACCCTTCGGTTAGCTCTTTAATAGTATCTATCTCGTGCCTAAAGTCGTATTGAAGACCACTTTCTCTTGACTCAATCCTGGAACAATCTTCTAGACAGGCAAAATCACGACAATGTTTATTCACTTCGTCTAACTGTTGTTCTAAGCCTACGATTTTCCTCTTTAAGTCTGTGACGTTGACAGCAATACTGGAATTTATTTTAATTTCTTGTTGGGACGTGCTACCTGCAAGTCAGTTGAATAACCTTATTATAGTGTATTGTATGTAAGCATATATAAGGTTAAGATATGTTACCTAAGGTGCGTCGGAAAAATTCTCTGATTGCCCGGTATCTGAGTTTTGTTCGAGGCGAAATTCGACGTCGAGGAGTGCGTAAGGTCATCACCAATCTTGACCTCGAGTACGTCTATCAAACAA
Source organism: Diaphora mendica (assembly GCA_949125395.1). NCBI lineage: Eukaryota > Metazoa > Arthropoda > Insecta > Lepidoptera > Erebidae > Diaphora > Diaphora mendica. The sequence goes on along the minus strand of OX421318.1, from coordinate 28,541,698 downwards.
AAGCAGTTTGTTGAGATTGATGTTAATTAATCGTATTATCTAAACTAATAAAGATGTACAGTTATTTTTCTTAAAAAATGCGATACCTACTGTTTATTTCATACAATAATTTATAAAATTCAGAATGTTGTTTCATCACAGTCATCACACAAAAATACCATAATGTCTGGGGAAATAATCCAAAAAATATAATTATTACGCTTATTATTAATTTTATTATAATATAAATAAAAATACGTTTGACTTTTGAATTTCATCTGACTTTTGCACTTCTCATTAAAAAAATTAAACAGCCAGGAAAATTATTAAACAATTGTACCTAGAAAGTCTTTTGGAATCAAGCAAACGTCACTAAATTTTTTTGACTTTCGATTATAGAATGCAAAATGCAAATGACGTTTAACTCAAAATTATTTTCTGATTCGATAAAATTTATTTAGGTATACAAGCGTATTTTACAATGCTTTCAAAATTACTGCGACCTACGTTTAGGAATACGGCGAAGCAATTATTAGTGAGGAAAGTTTCGCCTAAATTCGTCCTAGTTCGGCATATGGACCTTATACCAGCTACACAATACGACACAGTCTATCCGAAGAAGTTTTATTTACCATATGCTTTGAAAACATATCCGGAGATTATACCACTTCTATTTTGTACATGTGTTGGTGTGATTTTTGTTATTCTTTCAACTATCTGGGCCGTCCAGACCAAGGCAAGTGTCACTCTTTACACTAATATTATATAGAGCCAACGTGTGTCAGTCTTCGATCATTCATATGTCCATTTGGAGTGTCAAGGCGTGTCTCCACTAACAACATAGATAAGAATATGTACTTATTTAACAACACCAAAAAAGGTTGACAACACAAAAAATGCCAATTTTTGTTCGGTGGAGACTCGGCTTTACAGAAACTTTTGTCACCAACGCGTGTTGACAACACAAAGGTTGCCAACCTTTGTTCGGTGGAGTCTCGGCTTAACACTATAAAATAAATCAATTTTATACTATGATTGCAAATCTAGCGTCTTGTAACAGCAGAAATGAACTTAGTGGCCAACAATTGGGCAAGCCTGTAACCACAGGCTTGGTTGAGGGTTTGATGACACTGCATGCTAAGGGCTTGATACATCCTGGGTCTTTACAAAAATATATGAAATGGACCCAAAGGAACCCACAGTTTGCTCTTCATTCTTGTTACCACAACTTTTTTTCTGACCTAAGGAGTAGATGGGTCATCTGATTGTAACTGCCGCCACCTGTGGACATCCACCTCAAGATTCACAAGTGCATTAGAATCTCATCTCCCAGTAGCAGTAGTCCTGTATCTCATGTGGTTCAGTAGGCCGAAACCTTAAAAAAATGGCCAAATGTCCAGCAGTGGACTGTTTAAGGCTTTTGATAATGATGAACCTCATTCACCGTGGGAGAGCCACGCTTCGGCATGCATGGGCCGGCTCGACCGGAGTAATACCACGGTCTCACAGAAAACCGGTGTGAAACAACGCTCGCGCTGTGTTTCACCGAGTGAGTGAGGATACCGGCCCATACTCAAACCCTCCCCCCACAGGAACGCACTTGTGACGCCTCTGGTGTTGCGGGTGCCATGGGCGGTGGTAATCGCTTACCATCACACGTCTGCTCGTTTGCCACCTATACCATAAAGAAAAAAAAAACACTTAATAAAAACCAACGAAAGAAGCCAACGTTTTCAGTGTCACGCTGATCAAGCCGGCTTATTTGTGCCGAAGCAAGGTTCTCCCTTGACTCCGAATCTTCAACACTTTCTTGCTACTTTACTATTTTAAAAATTCCAGGTTGATATAGTGTTTTCCGTGTACAGTCGAAGAAATCTCAGTCGTACAATGGATTTGCGTCACCCCCCAGTCTTGAAGCTACTCGTCATCAACCAACGTTACGATCCTTGGCCTGAAATGCAAGATGTGCTTGACAAGATGAAGGCTGCGGAGAAGAGAGCCTTGATGCGAGTGCAAACGTGCAGTTTAGTTTGAGCATTTTTTTGATTTAGTTTTTTACTTTTTAACTGCGAATACCAAATGAATTTTCACTACTCGCTTTTACGGCAGTAGTTAAATATATATTTTGTAAACTCTAAACCCGTTTTGTTTTTTCGATAGTATTTTTTCCATAGCTATTGTAGCTTGAAAACGAATGATTTTTTTTTATCGCACGCATAATGGTCGGATATCGCGGTGATTCTTCAAACTGGCATAACTTTTTTATTTATGAACCGATTTAGAGGAAACAAACACTAAACGTTACGTGAAGTAACCCACAACAGATTGGTGAAAACCGCATTAAAATCAGTTAAGCCGATCCTGATTAGCGCGCACAACCGCACAGACAAACAGACAAAAATTCTAAAAATCATTGTTTTGGGTTCTATGGCGTTCATAAAGACCCTCTGTAATAATAGTTTTCCTGAGATATCTTCCTTGTACAGACAGCAACCAGTTACGATCTATACTATTATATAAAGCTGAAGAGTTTGTTTGTTTGTTTGTTTGATCGCGCTAATCTCAGGAACCGCTGGTCCGATTTGAAAAATTCTTTCAGTGTTGGATAGTACATTTATCGAGGAAGGCTATAGGCTATTTTATTATATAATGTATTGATTGATAACTAGATTGATATCCTACCAAAAGAGCAGACGGATTACCTGATGGTGGCTAGCGCTGTCTATTTAATGCATGGAAAACAGAAGGGTAAGTAGGTGTGGGCTCTGGTTACCTCACTCATTCACCCAATGTTTTTGGTGGGATACTTTTTTTCGATGCTACTTATGAGTACAGTATCGATACTTTCTATTCGATACCGTGTCCCTCCCTATGTTTGATGTTCGTTTAAAACTCGCAGGAGACGGCAATGGTTTGCTAACAAGCACGTTTTGTGTTAGCAAACCATTTTTAGGAGCAGGAGACACGCATAACGCATCCAAATTGACTATTGGAAGGCCCGCTAGTTAGCTTGTTTTTTAACGGCTTCAAAAAAGGAGGATGTTCACAATTCGAATGTCCCATTTCAATTTGGTCCAGTTCTTGAAGTCGTTTTTTTTGTAACATTTTTGTTAATATCCTTTACCTATGGAGTCGTCGCTCGGTGGTCAAAATTCGAACATAATTCCTAATTGTAGTCTTATTATAGACGTGACAACGTAAATTGAAGAACGCCGGCTGCATGCACGAAAAAGGATTACTCATTGTCCTGTTACACTCATTGTACGTCGTTATATGAGAGATAGACGCGGCGCTCTTTCATCAATGTTATATTATGACGTTGGCACTTTGAAAAATCGTCTGTAAACCGACTTTAGAGACAACCATTTTTTTTACTTAGCTTTTTGTACTCCTCCATATAAACATTAACTGGGCCAAATTTCCTACTCATCCGTTCGCGTAATTTTCTTTATAAGGGGTACAAAGTTTTTGTTTCATATATTAATACGTAGGTATAAGTTAATGGACAGTAATTCGTTCTAGGATTTCTAGCAAGTCCGCAGTGAGCATGGTGACCACTACTCTTGGATTCTGCTTATGCTTTCCATCAGGCAGAGTAGAGTCATTTTGGCGGGCCAAACATAAAAAAAAAAGTCCTTATGCCACTTCTAGTCTTCAAGAGTTTGTTCGATTCCGTGACTCATACTTTAGTGCCTTGAATGTTAGTTTAAAGAGCTTTTCCTGTATTTTCTACAACTTTTTATATGTAAAATAAAAAGCCTTTGTGATAATGACAATAACAGTCTCGGTTTTACCGTGGGAGAGCCACGCTACGGCATGAATGGGCCGGCTCGACCGGAGTGATACCACGGCCTCATAGAAAACCAGCGGCGCTGTGTTTCACCGAGTGAGTGAGGATACCGGAGGCTCATACCTCTACCCCTCCTCCATCCCCCAAAGGCCGGCAACGCACTTGTGGCGCTTCTGGTTACGGGTGTCCATGGGCGGCGGTAATCGCTTACCATCAGGCGATACGTCTGCTCGTTTACCCTGTATCCCAATAAAACGGACGCAAAGAACACCTAGACTCAGAACAACAATTTGTGGGTCACACAGTGTTGTCCCCTGTGGGGTTTTAAGCCACAACATTAAGCGCTGTAGAAACCAATATGCCAACCAGGCAGTGGCACTTTGGAAGTACTCTACATTACTCAGGTGAAATAATACGACTTAAGTGGTCACCTTCGAATTGATTCACCCAGGTGAATATACGCGACTTTTCAATTCATCTTGTGTACTTTTACAACCAACTTATGGTACGACATTGAAAACTTTATCGTAACTCATGGGACTGATAAAAGTACAATTTGTGGACATCATTATTATAATTCATTTATAGTGATGTCCACTAATTGTGTAATTAATATTAAACTTATTTAAATAGTAAGTCGTCTGAAAATTTTAAACATTATTTTCCAGTCTAGTATTAAGGTCTGATCACACTCTCTCTGCGTAAACAGTAATCAAAAACGTAATCAGAATTTAGGCGTATCGTGGTAGACTTGAAGCTGATCTCAAGCTAGTTTGTAGATGTCGTATTCAATATCAGAAACTACGATATGTACTTAAATAAGGACAATAAAATAAAACTATGTATCGTTTCCAATATTTTTATTTTTAAATTAGTGGCAGTGAAGTTTTGTCGGGTAAGTATCGATTACAAACGAAAGCCAGTACCTGCCTCTCCACCAGAATTAATACAAAAATAAATGTTCTCGGGTGTCGTACAAGATGGTTGTTTCATGGGATAAATTGACTGTATTTTGAAGTCTATATAATTTTATTATAGGTACAAAGGATAAATAGCTGTTTCTATAGAATGCCAGTAAGTTTTTGACAGCCTAAGCCACCTAAATTGAGTTTTTTTTCTTTGATATTTCAGTCTACAATAAAACTCTTTTTTGAATTGTTTCAGAATTAAATGTTGACAGTATTTCTTATGAATAGGGAAGAGATACATCATTTATTAATTACGATTATCGTTTTTAAAATTCATTCAATCTATTCAGTCAATTTTATTTCAATTCCAATTTGACTTGCAAAACGTTATGAATGTATGCTCTTTTGCTAAAATTATTATTAATATACATACATACTTCAAAATACAGTATAAAATAACTAAATATCGTACGTGCCATATCTAAAACTAATTTGTTAAATGGCATAAATTGGCACTTTTTAAATTAATTACGTCTTAACACAGGAACCGATTTATTCAGCCACTCGTGTATTTTTAATCTTTTAAAAGTTTTTTTTTTACCATTCAATGGAACTCTTTCCGAAAATGTCATTGACGTCATGTAAACAGTAGTGACGCAATTCTTTTAAATAAAATTATCTAAGGGACCTTTGGGGAGACGTTTCATTGCGATTTTGTGTCTTAATTGGCTTACATTAAAAATGATAATTTGGCACGTAAAGTTGAAACGGGTCACCTAAGTGCTTTAGTGTATGAATAGCTAATACTCAGTGATTTACGTATTTGATTTTGCGATGTGTACTGATTTGTACCAACAATGTCACTAAACACGTAACTAAATTAACTAAACGATTCCACTTACTGAACTTAGAACAATTCCAGGAATCTTTTGAAGATGCTATTATTTAGAAAAAAAAATGGCAGTCATAATGACTGCTGATAGAAGTGAAAACTTATAACTTAACTTTTCTTTAAAACTAAGTTTAATTTCAGTAAAATTAGAAATTTAATAATGTTTAAATTAAAATTATCAACATCAAACATTAGCATGTCGCACATCCGTGACGCGAAACCATAAGATTTTCCCCTACCAAAAAGTGCTCAACGCGGCTAAAGAAGTTTTCACTCCAAAAAAACAAAGAAGAAAGGTAGTACTTACCCCTTGTTTAACATTAAGCAACAATTCTGTGTTATTTTTAACTTTAAAGCTGTAAGTTTAAATTTGAAAATAACACAGAACCGTTACTTAAACTTAAGTATGCTTTATGAATAAAAGGGTTAGTTTCTTACAGCGTGCCAATTTCCAGTTGGATTCTGACTCAAGTTACTAAACAAAAACAATTCACTTTATAACCAAGATCGTACCTGTTGTATATTTAGTTTTTCCGCTAAAATATAAAGATTGAATTAGTTGGGTATTTCACTATTTTAATGATTTTTAATCGAGTATTTTAGAGCTGTGTGTTTGCTGTCTCATTACAGTTCGGTTTTAACGCTTGTAATGTTACAAATCAGTACCATCGTATTAGACGCATAAAAAAATTGATGACGTCACATTAACTCCGCCTATACAAAACGAGCTTCGAAAAGGAAAATTTTGTTCGAAACATCTTTTTATTGTTTCTATAATATTAATATTTATCTAATTATTATGTAGTTATGTAGGTATAATGTGAATCAAATACAATTTGGGTAATTATTGTGGGCAAAAACGGACTGACGCTTGCTCTATGAAAAATCGACATACTTCGGTTAATAATTCGTTCAAATGTCAACCATTTTTAGAATATTGATTAATAATAATATACTATTGCCCCTATAAAAATTAATATCGCCATTTTGAAAAAAAAAACTCAAAAACATGGCGTTAATTCATAAACGTCAAGTGTCAGCCGCGTCATTGCATTTATTTAGAATATTGTTACGTCTATGTCCAACAGTTACATCGCATACACATCTGCGACTTAACGCACCACTTACATGTCGCGCGATCAAGTCGCAACAGCGAAACTAAAAAGAGATGACACCTTATTATAATTTCAGTCATGGAACTATTATGTACGCCACGAGGCAACAATGTTTCACAGCTAATAAAGCTTACAATTTAAGTACCACCATCACTTGAGCGATCAACAAAAAAAACTGTTTGTATATTTTACTTATTCGCTCAAAGCGACTTTAATATTTAAGTTGTCATAGATAGATAGAATCTAGTTTTGATTCAGCTCAATTATTTTGTTATATTTGACTAAACATACATTAGGTACCTGTTCTTAAAACCTTCTCTTTTCATGATTCATATTTTTCTACTAAGACCACATTGTTTAATAAATATCTACAACAAAACAGCCGAAAAAAATATTTTAAGTAATAATCTACATTTATATGAAATAATTTTAAAAGAAAATATTTCACATATAATTTCTTTATTAAATAATATTATAGATTTGAAGATGACTATGTGTGATGATAGTATTTATTTTGTAAACTTGTAATGCCACTGTTGACTGGACATGCAACAATATCATTTTACACAGCCGTAGTCTAAGCAACACATCTGCTTTTGCCAAAAAATCCTTCATTAAAAAACCTACAACATATTGAAAAAATCCTCCAAGAAACAATCATTTGCGTTGTTTAAACCACGGCGCCCAAATATCAACCACAAATCGAACGCGTCACAAACCATATTTTACAATTTATTTTTAATCTATACACATAAAAATATTTAAAACGGAACGTTTTGACTAGATATAATACTGTGCGTAACTGACCGTAACCATAGACCCACCATCGGCTGTACAAACAAATTCACACGAAAATACAGGAAAATGGGCACAAACGTGCTAATTAAAGCTTTCAGACAGGCTACACGCTGTATAACTCTTTTAGACCATTTGACACTCGAGAATGTCCTGTATATACCATCTGACCTGTTACATTTATGTACATTACAGGTTAAGGTAAAATTAGTTTTAAAGCATTGTAATTAAACACATAATTATTGGGGACAATACCTAGTTACAAAATCTCTCTGACGCTATTAAGCAGTTGTTTTTTTTGTAAATTAATTAAACCTATTTATCTGTGTGTGTAAAGGGTATGTGTATAGCAATACTATTTAAAATTTGGCACATATTTTACAAATTGAGTACAAATTTGTGATTTTCCATACTAAATGCTTTGTACTAAGATTACTATATTTTTGACATTCATCAGTGTGTACAACATTTAAACATCAATTGTAAGAATACCTAACGTCGGTATCTGTTTGTAAACATCCAAGCGTGTAACCTGCCTATAATTTACCAATTGGCACATCAGACAAAGCCAATGTAAGAAAATTGCAGTTATTCAACATCGAAGATTTAACTCTCGGATTACTTTATAAAAACTTCAAGAGATTTACAATCAGAACTTGAATTCTCGGCGCCACACCGAGCCCACGTCTCGTGCTCAAATCACGACAAATCGACGTCGCGTACCTTCCATATAATGACATCGAGAATACGCATAAATTGCAGAATTAGACTTGCATCTTCCTTCTCTATCATTCTCATACAGACGCAAAAGGCGACAGAGAAAGAACGCGATGAACTTGAAGAAACTTGCCACTCCTTGCCGGCCACTTATTTACGAAACCTTTTTTAACGAAACTTACAGCTTCCCCTAATCTTTATTAGCGATAGTAAATTGAAAATTAGGTAACTTTAGGACAAGTCACAATATCAAACCTTAAAATCAAATACTATCCAATAATGTATCAAAACATCAAAAGGTTTTATGGTTCATGAGAAAGGATATATCAATACATATAATCATTACATCGCGCAGTTAGATAGTCGTCTGGAAGAAAACTCTCATGAACCCTTTAGAAAAGACAAAGTCTCCAGTATACATATCCCGCTTCGGAGGAAGTGTGCGGTTGCAGCGTGTTCCGCGCATAACACTATGATCTCACAAGAATTATTGAAACGTTATTGTATCAGTCTAGTTACGACAATATGAGTACTATATACTATATACTATAGTGCCATATTCCTTTGAAGTCCAGCGCTGCTGCCGCACACGCCTTCCGCTAGTACAAAAACGAAACACGCCACTGACGTCCAAACTGAACTGTAACTTATCACAAACGAGTGCAGGTGATCGTGTATTTGTCAATAATATTTAATAATAATAATCATTAATAATACATCTTAAATAACTATACAATTTATGGGACCTCGCAGGGCTGTAAAACTTATTGAACCTTCTATTTGTTTTGTTTATATCATACATTAATGCGTGATTCTCACGTACTCCGTACTATACAAAAATTAAAAACATTATACAGTAAGACTACGATACCATATAGCTAATAAATACAAGAATCAACTTACGGACTACCAATACCCAATGTTGCATGATGACGTGATGCGTGACGGTATATTCGTATTTTTAGTTACAACCTTTTTTATAACATTCAATTTTATTAATTATAATAATTTTATTATATCTATATAATATACGTGCTCTCTCTGAATCATCGTCATAGCTATGTCTTGGAACCGTCGCTCCAGGGTCCGCCGGGCGGCCTTAGCGGTGTCGCCTCATTCTCTCGCCACACATACACATATGAACTGAGTACTGATTACATGAGCAAACGTTACATGTCTCGTCAGACAGTTCTACATCGCTATATTTTATTGTTTTTGAGTCTTATACGCTGTGGTGTTACAAATTTAGACTTCGTCGACTACGGGATGCATCGGTGATGATGATGACGGCAGAAAGTTATTCCCCAATATTAGGCCAACTTCGAATGAACGTGTGTGGAACCGAACGCGGTACGAACTGAGAGCGGGTGGCGGCGAGCGCGCACCTGCAATTTATTATTTATCTAAGAACATTGACAATAACCTCGATGATGAATATTTGTGCTGTTGATGTGATCCGGTGACGCATATATGTTACACGTAATGCGACGCGTCGGCGAGGCAGCCTCGCCGTCACGCGACCGGCACACACTTAAGTGATCACCTTAGAAATCGATAGGAAGTCAGTTTTACTTACAATAATTTCGCTATTTATTAACTAGGGTACGGCACCCCGCAGGGACGCATCGGGTCCACGGAGCGGGGCGACCACGAATTTCATATATAAGTCTCTAATTATTCACTGTGAACGATCCGTTCTCGATCGTATTGGACGATCGGTGCCGCGATGGGCTTCGGTGTCGCTGCGGTGTCGTCTCGTCCGGGTGTGGCGAGACCTGGGTAATGCATATTGCTTAGGGCAGGTCGTGTGTGCGGCGCAGGTGCCGGGCGCTCAGGGCGCTCAGGGCGCTCAGGGCGCTCAGGGCGCTCAGCGCGCGGCCACGCGGCACAGCACGTGGCGCACGGCGGCCGCGGCGGCCGGCACGGCAGCGCCGCACAGGCCCGATCAGAGTCTGTCTTCCTCTTCCTCCTCCTCCCCCTCGTCCCCGGCCTCCTCGTTCTCTTCCCGGTAACCGGGATGCTCGCTGATCGCATAGTAGTTCCCGTTGTATATGACACCTAATTCCCGCAGCGCGTCGCCTCTGATCGTGGCTTTGATCGTCCAGTTGTAGCAGTCGTCGGATTCTGATTCTCGATCTAGTCTTTCGACGTCCAGGATCTTGGAACTCAGTCGTTCTAGAATAATACCGATATCTTTGATGGTCAGGTGACGTTTTTGATCGACGCTGAGCTGGTCTATTAGTAAGAGAAACTTCTCCGAAGTGACAGCCTCGTCCTCGACTAGGGTGTTCTCTGTTTCGCTTTCCGAGGAGTCGCGATCGCCGCGGCGGGCTGATTCTGCGTCGAGAAATCTCACGTGTCCTTTGGGTCTACCTTGCGGTGAGGCACGGGGTTGCGCGTCCTGTATCGGCGAGGTGGCGACGCTCTTGTGTACGGCGATACGTCGACCTTCCTCGTGGAGTGCGCAGCAATGGAAGTCGCACTCGTCGGGGGGAGGCCGCGCGAGGGGCGCGGGGGACGTGCTCGTGGCGCGACACTCGGCCGTGTGCACGTGCACGCTGCCGGCCGGCTGCTCCAGCGAGCCAGGCGCTCGGGACAAGCGGCGAGGCGCGGGGCCGGGCTCGTCGTGGTTAACGACGGTGATGTGTGGCGGCGGCGGCTGCGGCCTGTCCAGTGACGTCTGTATCACCAGCGACGGCCGTCGGTCCGGCTTGGCTTGGCGCGAGGGAGAGCGGGCGGCCGGTGAGGACTGCGGTCGCTGGTCCCAATGCAACACCACCGTGACGCGCCCCTTGTTGTCCATGATCTTCCATGAAGGCGTCTCATCGTGCAACTCGAGGGCGTGGATTGTCTCGCATACTATTTTTGGTATTGCCGATATAGCTGGAACGAAACATGAATACTTTTGAAAAAGACGCTTAATAAAAGATTAGCTAATAAGTTGTCATGGGAAAGCGACGTCACTAAATGTAACCCCCTGTTTTTGTAATAAGGATATATAACTAGATTACTCACCAGCCTTGATGACGTCGACTCCAGTGGGATACCATCGCTCACCCTGCCGCAGTAGCAGTAGGACTGTATTGGGGGGAAGGGTGCGCCAGTAATCGCCGTCCTCTACCTGTGTACCGTCGCTCTCGAGCACTAGCCGCACCGGCTCGCTCGCCGCTACTGATAACTTCTCTTTGCCTGAGAAACAAGAAGTATTTTTAAATATTTTTATTAATTTTATCGGTAGCATGGATTTTGTGACCGCGGAATTACCAACCCGCTCGACCAGAATTATACCTCACATAAAACCGGACTTGAGCAACGAGAACGATTGCTTATAGATGTTACATAGATAAGATGTTCTATAATAAACATAACTATAATTTTATATACCAACGCCCATTGAATCTTCAAGAGTATGTACCTAACAACATAATATAAAACAAACTGTATACTATGTATACTGTAAACTGTATACTGTATATACTAAAATGCGAAAGATAGTATGTACTACGTAAATAAACATAGTTTTGAACAAGTTTTGTCTGATAAGATGACATTTGAACGAATCAAACGTCCGTCCGTTAAATAAAGAAGTTGAATAAGATAGATAAAAGAACTAGTAGTTGACGGTGTATCAAGTGTTATCTTCAGCTATATCCCTATACGTGAACACATTGTTCAGTTATTTTTAACTGACTTCAAAAAAGGAGGAGGTTCTCAATTCGACTGTTTTTTTTAATGTTTGTTACCTCATAACTTTCTACTGGGTGAACTGATTTTGATGATTCTTTTTTTAATTGAAAGCTGGTGCTTCCCGTGTGGTCCTACTTCAATTGGTCCAGATTGAAGTCGTTTTTTTTGTTAAAATTTGTGATTTACAAAAAGTTCGCCAACGCCGGAAAAGTGAAATTTGACGTATTTAACTTTATTAGAAATCGCTTGGAGTCTGTTTAATTCCCTCAAAAAGTAAAACTAAAACTTTCATTGTATAAATTTTTGTATCATAACAGATGAATTTAATGGACTCCACATGTTTTATTTACTAATTTTTACATATTTATTTATTTATTAATTCCTTATTATTCTTCTATTACTTATTCTTATTTTACATAATGTTTACATTTTGTAGCTTTCTGCACTTTTCTACGTAATAAACATTAAGAATTTCTGTTTCATATTCTATCATATTATTATATTCTATTGTCGAAGATGATGAGATGATTTCCATTCCTAATGATATCCATTTTTTTTATGTTTGGCTCTGCCAAAATGACTCTACTCTGCCTGATGGAAAGCATAAGCTGAATCCAAGAGCGGTGGTCACCATACTCACTGCCAAGGCAGACAATGCAACAATGCAGCATGGTGACCCACACCATGGTGGGCTAGTGATGCTTCTGCATCTTTGGGTCTCCGGTCTCGCACTCACCATCGAAACACGACAGCGTGAAGGCTGTCTGTTGACGTTGATTTTCTGTGCAAGGGTACCACTCCGGTCGAGCCGGCCCGTTCGTGCTGAAATCAGCGAGGCTCTACTATCTTGTGGTGAGGGATTAGAATACAGAGTGTCCTTATCATCCCTATTCATCCCATAGGTGTCGTAATAGGCGACTAAGGGAACAAATTAGGACAACATCATTGCAAAGAGAAGTAAAACTTAAAACAAACCCTATACCAACCCGTCAGGCCAGTTTGATATATTTTTTTTATTTATTTTTTTTAACTCTTTTTTTTAACTCCCGTACTAGGAATAAATCCTGTGTCGCGGGGGACTTTACAAACATACATGAAACGGACACAAAGAACACCCAGACTCAGAACAACAATTTGTGGATCACACAAAGTGTTGTCCTACGTGGGATTTGAACCCACGACACTTGGCGAAGTAGGAAACGGCGTGGTGACCGTTAAACCACTAGGCCAAACGTGCAGTCAAATATAGTTGGCTAAAACCTCCTTTCTTATTTTTACTCTTTTTTTAATACTTCGGACATATCTAATACACTGTGGAGGAACGGGTGTCATGTCCCTCCAACACAAAGGGAGGATCCTCCGACTAGGCGAGGTGATCATGCCTGGCGGGCCAACTGCCCAACGGTTGATGTTGGGATGTTGTATATATGTTAATGTGCGCGAGAACTTTCACTGCGCGATTCAGGATTGGTAGTTTCTTAGTTTCCTTCGTTACTCCGTAGTTCGACGTATCTTTGGTAGATGGCGCTGTACTATGTTATGTTGTTGTTGCGCTGTATGTGGAGGCCGCCACAACACAATGCCACCTATAATAGTCCCAAGCTAAGCAGAGCTTGTGTTACGGGTACTAGACAACTAATATAAATACATGTATGTATAAATACTTTTTTACAAGATTTTTATTAACTTGCAATGTACGTATGCTTGTATGTTCGGGTGGAATCTTGCAACTCAATTTTGAAGCAGATATCCTTAACCGATTTGCTGTTTTGCAAGCATATGTATACAGCGTGACAATACAATATTATAATGACATGGAGCTCATCGATGATGGAGCTGGAAGGTGGCCATAGGAACTCTGTAAAGAAACGCAACATCATCGAGTCTGGATTCGTTTGATTCGTCTCGAGGCATTCCAGTAAAAGCTTGTTTTTAAAAAGCTTTTAAATTTCATTTATTTTTTAAATACATACATATTATACAACCAAAACTCCGAAACAAATATTTGCAAATCATACAAACATTTGGTCCGATCCGGGAATCGAACCAGAGACCTCAAGCACAGCAGTCGCATACGCTACCACTACGCCACCGAGGCAGTTTCGTAAGGACAGTTTCATAAGGCTTATGTCCATCAGTGGACTATGAAAAGCTATTGATGTGATATATTCTAGCTTCCGTGTGTCACATTTGGATACAAATAATTTCCTTCACGTATATATGAATCGTAGCGTAGGTCGTCCACAGGCCAGGCGGAGTGATGATTTGCGCAAGATGGCTGGCAAGAGCTGGATGCGAGTAGCCGAGGATCGAACTGAGTTGCGTGCAATTGGAGAGGCCTATGTCCAGCAGTGGACTACGATAGGCTGATGATGATGATATTTGAATCGAAAAATTGACGAATAATACTAAATAACAATAATTCAAAATTTAACTCCTTAACTACACATTTCCAGAATAAATGATAAAGAATACTTGTTAATATTAATAAATAATGTTATACAAGCTAATGAAATAAATAAAGAAGTAATTACGTGTTTGTCATCGTGTGATTGCTACTCTTTATAAAAGTGAAAATATTTAAATAGATACATACAACACCTTCGTCTTTTGTTTATATATGATTATGTTTAGTACCTTGGTACTAACGAATGCTTTGCCATGAATAAAAAAAACACAGCCACGTTTTTCCTACCTTTACCGTAAGAGGTACGTTATTAATAATTTTATTATCGACTAGCTGACCCGGCGAACTTCGTACCGCCATATTTACATATCTGTCTCAGCTTCCCACAGGCAGTGTACAGTCGCGTACAAAAAAAGACTTTTCCCGTTATCTTTAATTTTTTTTCTTTCTAGCAAATAAAGAATGAAAGAAATCGGACTATGTGTTATTGAATTACAACTAAGTACATATTTTGACTTTCATCCCTTCCCTCCAAGAAACCGTGCTGAATTTCGGGATAAAAAGTATCCCATGTCCTAGCTCGTAGTATGAACTCAAATCATGCAAAGTTTCATTTGAATCCATTCAGTAGTTTCAGCGTGATGCGCGGCCAAGATACAGACAGACAGACAAAAATGGAAAAAATTATACTTTTGGCTTCAGTATCGATTAGAGAGAGCCCTCCAAAAAAAAATTCAAAATATCTTTAATGTACAGAATTGGACCTGTTACATTTTTATTATAAGTAGTTATATAAGTATAGACTTCAAAACCCAGTTAACTTATGTACACTAAAAATATTGACTAGAAATAAAGATATTGAAATACAAGCAACGAGCTGCCCACTACCCGGTCGGATGGCACTAACCCCAGCTAGCCTGCAGCCTGAACCAGGTCAGGCGAGCGCGGCCGGATGACCCGAACACGCGTTACTGGGCCACCGATGTTAAACTCGCTTGTAATCATTATATTATTTCTCAATGCACTAATATTTGTTGTTTTATACAAACAGCATTTATTAATGGGATTCATCCCGCCCACACGCCCTCCACTTTAATTCCTGTACACCACCGTGAGAGAGCCACGCTTCGGAATTAAAAAGGCAGGTTTTAGTCTACTCTGCGACGCTGGCGCTACTACGCATTCCGACGATCGACATGACGTCATCGTCGCTATCGCTGGTTCTGGTTGGTTATTTCGTCTCGTCTCGGAATGCGAGACCTTGTTTTCTTAGACCATGGCATAGAATTTATTTCTTCTTTTTTTTATAGTGGTGTTGTCCTGCATAATTTGTTTCTTTGACACCTATGGGATCAATAGGGGTGGTGACACTTTGTATTTCTAATCCATCACCATACGGACATATTTGTCAATATTTTCAATTATAACCTCACACATGTCTATCTTTATAACCGCAAACTGGGCAGATGTACTCTTTTAACCAGACTGTTAATAAACAACCTTGTATAATATACACAAATCTATCTATATATATATAAATGAATCGCCGAAATATATGTACGGGCATAACTTGCGATCGACTGCATCGAATGGCATAATTCATTTTTGATGTGTTCGTAATTGTTAGGACAAGGTTCGTATAGAAGAAAATTAAAACCGGAAAAGTTATTTTTTTTGTCCGCGACTCAGCGAGCTGAAGCGGGCATAGTTACTATGTTACAATATTTACGAAAAAAAAAATGGTGAAGTTCGCCGGGTCAGCTAGTAATAGATAAATTACCTACACCCAAACACCGAACAATCAATGGTCCCTATTAATGATGTCAGATCTGCAAAACGACGTCTTCAGTAGAGCAGTTCACTGACATAAAACTCAGTCAGTGAAAATTTAAACATTCACATTCTTTGATTGTTTTTATCCCGCGACGCAAAAAGAGGGATGTTATAAGTTCGACGGCGATGTCTGTCTGTCTCTGTGTGTGTGTCTCTGTCTGTGGCACCATAGTTCTCAAACGGATAGACCAATTTCGATGTGTTTTTTTCGTTTGAAAGCCAGTTTCCTTACGGTGGTTCTTAGCTATGTTTGGTTAATAACGGTCCAGCAGTGTATGAGTATCAGCTCTTTTCCAATATGATGTAAGGCATTTTTGGCGTATGTAGTACGATTAAGCGGGGTTTTTATTTTTTTTATTTTAGCTTGTTTATCGTTAAAACAATATTTGAACTGCTCCACTGAAAATTAGTATTTTTGCAGATCCGACATTGTTAATAGGGACCATCAAAATCAAAAAAAAAAAAAACGTAAGTGAGCACTAAGAAAGGAATTTTGGAAATTCCACCCCTAAAGGGATAAATCAGGGGATGAAAGTCTGCGTGTAAAAGCTAGTCTATATATATAAAAGAGGAAGGTGACTGACTGCCATACCCAGAGATCAACGCACAGCCCAAACCGCAGAACCTAGAATCCTGAAATTTTGCATGTAGGTTCTTTATATAACGTAAGTGAGCACTAAGAAAGGAATTTTTGAAATTCCACCCCTAAGGGGGTAAATCAGGGGATGAAAGTCTGCGTGAGCGAAGCCGCGTGTAAAAGCTAGTAGTACTATAAAATCTAATTAAGACACTTTTAAAAAATGGGTCTAATATTCTATTGCTTAAAGCTAAAAACAACAATTCTCAAAGAATTTTGAATATACCACACTGCCATGTGTTGGTGCGTGTGTTGACATATTCTAAGTGTCACCACCATAGTCACCACCCTTATTTATCAAGTGAGTGTCCTAATAAGAGCCGAAAAAGGAGCAAACTACGCAACACATCGGCGCTTCAAAGAGAACAAAAACTTGACACAAACAAATATTAGGCCAAAACCTGTCAATTTTATGTCATAGTCTTGTCAACAAGTTCAAAAACGTGTTAAATAGAAATAAAGCTCCTAAAAATATGTGCGATAGCTCATTCGATTCGGAATAACGTCTAGAAAATATTTTTTAAGGGTTTATTAGCACATAAAAAAATGCGATTGTTATTAACAAAAGAAGAAAAAAAAACAAGGTATTTAGTTATTCGTTAATAACTTCTACAATACTGCTATTTAAGGAATTTTGAAAAAAGATCTCGAAAGAGGAGGAAATTTCCAATAAAAAAGTCCTAACTCCCGAAACATAATCTCTATTATTTATAACTGTTTAAACGCTGAAATAAAATATTTTTTTATAGTATCAGATAACTATTTAAAAATTTGAATAAATTATGGTGTAATCTAGACACTTGAACGAAAAAAACCACGGGAAAAAAAAATATTTATGGCAATTTTTTTAAAAGTTACACCATTGTTAATTACCTAGTTTTCTTCCAGTCTCTGTTTTTATAAATTACGACATAAAAGTTTAAATAATTGGTCTAAAAAATTTCCGCTTCTTAGAGCTCTTCTTATTTAGGTACGTAATAAAGTTATGCAAAATACAATTCTTAAAGCTTATTATTTTGTTAATTATAATTTTTAAACTAACAGAAAATGAATTTTCTAAAAAATGATATAATTTTTTTTTTGAGTAATGTCTTTTTACTGCTGTTTTCGCATCTAATATAGGCATTAATTAACATTAGAAATTTTTGTTTTAAGTTTTTTGTCAAGAATTTTTTTAAACAACGTTTTTTAAACGACTATTTTGGGATTTTTAAAAAAATTTTTAACTATCTTAATGCATAAGGTGAAATAATGTTTTTGTAAAAAAAAAATTGTTAAATATTTTTTTATAATCGTTTTTTTATATTTCAATTATTTAAATAATTAGTTTAGATTTTTTTTATGCTTAATAGTCATCATTTACCCTTTTCAATCGAATGACAGAGAAAAAAAAATTTATATAAATATTTTCATTGATAAATAACTTAACAATTTGTTATAAACAAATAATATTAAACGTTATATTTTTTTCGAAAACTTCAAAAAATTACCAGAACAACCATATATATCAAAAAAAGTATTTTTAAAAAAACACTTTAAAAAAAAAATCTTTCTTAAATAATTTAAATACCAAAAAAAATCTAAAAATAATTTTTTTTCAAATTTTTTTTCAATTTTTTTTTCAAAATACCTACTTTGTTATATATGGTTGTTCTGGTATTTTTTTAAATTAAATAAAATATTTTTTTAATAAAAAATATTTAATTTTTTTTTTTACAAAAACATTATTTCACCTATGCATTAAGATGGTAAAAAAACCAAAAAAAACCCAAAATAGTTTGTTTGAAAAAACATCTTAACAAAAAACTTAAAACAAAAATTTGTAATGATAATTAATGCTTAAATTAGATGCGAAAACAGCAGTAATAAGATATTACTGAAAAAAAAATTTATAACATTTTTTAGAAAATTCATTTTCTGTTATTTAAAAAAAAATATAAATACCAAAATTAAGCTATAAGAATTGTATTTTGCATAACTTTATAACGTACCTAAATAAGAAGAGCTCTACGAAGCGGAAAATTTTTAGACCAATTATTTAAACTTTTATGTCGTAATTCATAAAAACAGAGACTGGAAAAAAACTAGGTAATTAACAATGGTGTAACTTTTTGAAAAATCGACATAAATGTTTTTTTTCAACATGGTTTTTTCGTTCAAGTGTCTAGATTACACCATAATTTATTCAAATTTTTAAATAGTTATCTGATACTATAAAAAAAAATATTTTAGGTGATATACCAATTTTTCAGGCGGCGCGCATGTTCCGTAACGACCTCGCGGAGCCCAATTTTCAGCGTTAAAAACAGTTATAAATAATAGAGATTATGTTTCGGTAGTTAGGATTTTTTTATTGGAAATTTCCTCCTCTTTCGGGATCTTTTTTCAAAATTCCTTAAATATCAGTATTTTAGAAGTTATTAACGAATAACTAAATACCTTGTTAAACAACAATCGCAATTTTTTATGTGCTAATAAACCCTTAAAAAACATTTTTCTAGACGTCATTCCGAATCGAATGAGCTATCCCACATATTTTTAGGAGCTTTATTTCTATTTAACACGTTTTTGAACTTGTTGACTAGACTATCAATAAATGCATAAATAAAGTTATTCGTTTTTTCGGAAGTCAGTCCCCATTTCATCTCATCTCATGATATGAATCATATGAAGACTATAAACACTTGACATTGGCAGAAATAGCTGATCCGAGAGATCCGGCTGGTTGCCATTTCATCAAAAGAAGATGAAGAAAAACCACATTTTTAAGGAGAATCCTATGTCCAGAAGTGGACTATTAAATCCTGTTGATGATTTGATAATGACCCAGATTTGGAGTCCACTACCCTAGACTCAGACCTAATAAAGTTGGAATTAATATGTGATGTCATCGTAAAATGACAGCGTTCGTGCGAGACCGGACGCCCAATGATGCAGAAGTATCACTAGGCCGCCATGGTGTGGGTCACCATGCTGCATTGTTGCATTGTCTGCATTCGCAATGAGTATGGTGACCACCACTCTTGGATTCCGCTTATGCTTTTCATCAGGCAGAGTAGAGTCATTTTGGCAGGTCCATAGATAAAAAAATATAGGTACAGTGTGACATAACTCTGAATCGGAATCTGTGATAATAAGGGGCGAGTAGGAAAGGTTATATTTATATTACCAAGGTTGAATTATTAGTTAGTGGGCAATAGGGCTTAAATAACCTTGTCGATTTAAATAGGTTCTGTTGAGAATCTAATTTCCAACCTTTTAAAAGCTTTTTAAATTAGAAGCACTGTAAAATGTATATCAAATATCGTGGGAGGAGTATCACAGAGTTCGATTTTATTCCATGAGAGATGATACGATGATATTCCTGAATTTGTCCAGAAAAGAAAATAAACAGTGCTCTTGGATCAACCACCTGTTATTGCTTCAATAGTTTTTAAGTACTTCTACAATTGAGCAGCATTAGAAATAGTCCATGCTGTACGTTTATGAAAACATCAATGTCTTTATTGTTGCTTTGGTAGAGTACTACTCATTTATTTACCAAAAATAAAAGGTCTGAAAACTTCATTTTATCAATATTAATACCTGAAGAAAATTCTTTGTATTATATGTAAAACCACATTCGCAATGAGGATTGTGACCACCATACTTGGATTCTACACATACTTTCCATCAGGCAGAGTAGAGTCGATTTGGTAACTATCTCAAAAAAACGGTATAATATTATTCGCATATCTATTTAAAATTTGCTTTTAAAGTCATTCCCAGACATCGCTGGTCAATATTACTTTTTCTGTTAGGGAAATGGAATCCGCGAGGAAAGAATAAGCGTAGGACAAACCTTATTTACTATGACTGCTGAATTGTAGACAATAGGGAAGACGTGGAGTTAGATCATGAGTGAATCTTAAGATCTAATGCGATTCAGGATTATTGTTAACACCCTCAGCTCCAACTCAGAGACGTAGGACAGTAAGTTAAAAGCATAAAGCATTTAGATGGTGTAGCTAGGAGCATGCTTTAGGAAATTATAAGGGGTAACCCTTTTTATGTATGATGAGAGATTGAAAGATGTTGAGAAGCAATATATACAGAATGCACCGCCGTTATCTTTATTAACTGACTTCAAAAAAGGAGGAGGTTCTCAATTCGACCGTATATAGGTTTTTTATGTGTGTTCGCGGATAACTTCGTTGTTTATGAACCCATTTTGATGATTCTTTTTTTAATGCAGAGGAGATGTCCCAACGGTGGTACCATGATAAGGACATTAAGATCTGACAGTGGTATCTGTTTGGTATATGTTAGCAAATTATGTCATGTTCGTAGTCTTTCCACTCGCTTGTTATGTATGTAGGTAGTAATTTTTATAACACACTCTCCGTGTATGTTATTTTACAAAGTGTTTATGTTATTTTACAAAGTTTGTCTATGTATACAATCCAGTTAAGTTTTAATCCATATAATAGGAATTTTTAAACATTTTTTGAATACTTATTTCTGGTGTGCTGAAACACAAGCCTCGAGCTTAACTTAGGCACACGTCTTGCACAATATTATAAAATAATTATATAAAAAAATATGTTGTTATGCAAGTTAACTCTGTATTTCAGCCATATGCGAATATTTTATCAATCCTAATATATAAAGCTGCAGAGTTTGTTTGTTTGTTTGTTTGTTTGAACGCGCTCTTTCTATTCTTTTTGCTTTAATCTTCTTTCGCGTTAATCTCAGAAACTAGTGGTCCAATTTGAAAAAATATTTCAGTGTTAGACAGCCCATTTATCGAGGAAGGCTATAGGCTATACATCATCACGCTAAGACTAATAGGAGCGGCGCATCAATGAAGAATGTTACAAAAAACGGGGGGAAATTATTACGCTACGGGAATTAGTAGACGTAAACGACCGTTGCGTGGGTTAGCTAGTATATGATATTTAGTAAGTTTTTTTGCAATTTATATAGTAAGTGCACTTTGAATACACCATCTAGAATTAGAGACTTGTAGCAATTCAATAATCTCATGCATTCCGTGGACATCACTAAAAATGGCTCATCATTTGATAAAGTTTTTGATATATATAACAGATAAATGTAACTGATTAATAAATATCTATACAAATATGTCTATCCATGACTTGTGAAACCGAAATCTATAGTAGTATTTGCAATATATATGTTTGACACAAAGGGAACACAGCCTACATCATCATCTTCACCTTTATTATTCCCAAGATTATTTGGGATCAGATTATTATTGGATTATTTATTACATTTAATTTAAATAAATTTGCATACGGTGATAATTGGAACATCCCTGATCCCTAATGTTCGAAGAAAATAATTTTGTTTAAAATTTAAAAAAAAAAGTTAAGTAAAAAGGACTCTCATGAAAGTCTGTCAAGAACCAGTGACTTGTTGTCACCTTGTAACCTGTCAAAAAACAGTTAAATTAATTCGTCAAAATACTAAACTGTCTACTTACCTCTGTGTATAAGCTCCTCGAAACTAGTGACCACCAAACCTTTTCTCACGTTCCGAGAACTGTCCCATATCTTGAAAGGCCTCTTTCCTCTAACCTCCTGTAATGATAAGTTCATATAAGTATAATACAAAACACGACAGTAAACAGTTCAACGAAATTCGACAGGGTTGCATGTAGAACTGTACAGTCACTTATTTTTTAATTAAAAGCACATTTAATTCTGTTTTTGGTACTTTTTTAGCCTTCACTTTCAAATAAATAAAAATTGTATGAATAATGTTTATATTTTTTTACATACCATAAATTGCTAATTTTATATTTTTCAATTTTAATTAATAATCCCTGTTTGATTTAACATTTTTATAATTTAAAAATTTAGATGTCTTGGTGTAATATAAAAACTATATCATCGATGGAGCTAAAATTAAGCATATCATACAAATTATAAAGTTCAAATCGCAATGCTACGCCCGCCAGGGTCTACGGTGTAGCACATCTACGTAGTGGCCATCCGTAGAGCCTGCACTGGCTGCAGCGGTGCAACGCCCGCGCCACCTCCACCCCACCTCCCGCTACCCCGCGTCATCCCCGCAGCTCCCTTGTACCGCACGCTGACACGCCCCGCGCCCCGCTCAACCCTGCACGCACTGTGCGTTGACCCACTGACATCGCCGCCCTGCACGATCTTTAATCTAGACTGGGATTTCTTAACTAGGTAATAAAAACTTTCATTTTAACTATCTGATTCATATTAACTTTCATTGCTCCTTCAGTCTCTCGAAAAGGCACTATCATACCAAAAAACATTCATTATTCAAAAGTCTCTTGGTATCAAAATGTGACTGGTGATAAATTGGCGATCGTTCGCAACGACCGCTGCGTCCGGTGCAACGTCCTATCGATATATTTCGGGACATAAAAAATCCATTACGAGTGGTAGAAGCAGGCGGTGCGGCCTGATATCATCTCCAATTTACGCGACGCAATATAAGTCTTCCGCCGATAGCTTCAGTAAATTCGAACACAACGTACCTCCTGTATCTCGACTATCATTTTTCTTGTCACTCACACACAACCCGTAAAAGATAAAAAGTTTATTTCCAAATTGTGACTAAACACACGCGTCTCACAGCACAAGGAATATGAATATTAAAAATAAAATGATATATGTTTTATGTAATCACTGGTAAGTGTTGTAGAAGATATCGCACGGTGCAAATAGAGGTTATATTGAATATAAGAGGGTGGCGGGCGGCGCGGTGCGCGCCGGCGGAGCGCCGCGGCCGCACTGGGCGCGAGTCGTGACCGGGTCGCGCGGCTCCGCCCCCGGGCCCCCGGGCCCCCGGGCCCCTCGCATCTCCCGGGCCCCGCACTGCAGCGCGGGCCTGTAATCTCTTGATGCCGTAACATCTTGAAATTACCGATGCCGACGATGCACTTTTGGTAAAGTCCTACATGAAAACCTTTTTAAGACCCAATTTAGCTCGGAACCAATGCTCGGATATGAGTTCGGTGTATTGGAAAATCAGTGGACGATGTCGAATCGAATGTCAGATTATATCTACGAGTAGTTTTATCTCCAAATTTTACCGTGTAGATACCGTACATTTTTAATATAGCAAGCACTACTTGAAATTGATGACATTATGTATTCTGGTACAGGCATGATGTCTATTGATTAGGTTGTGCAGGCCACTTACAAGCATAAGTGCAGCAATGGGTACCTTAATTAATTCCAAGAATTATGAAAGTGAACACACTAAATCTAATCCTACTATGATGAATATATTCATAAACTTATTTTAAAGGATCTTTTCTTCATAAATGCAGTTAAGAACTTGGAGACCGCATTCGAACCCGTTCAATGGTTCTCAAGATAAGCCGAACAACTGCAGTCTCTCAACAATACTTCCGTTTGTGTTACGTTAGGATTGATAAATCCGTACTGTTAGTGTAGATAGAGAGAATTTAATATCTAAAGTCTACGCGTCTACAAAACCTCTACGAGATGTGTCGTGCTACGTATTTACGTAGATTTAATTACATTCGCTTTTTTTTCTAGGTGTCACAACTATCGAAATTAAATTGAGGTACTATAATTTTTGTGTTCTTTTCTTGTCTTGTTTAACACTGACAATAACTTAGTCAAATTGAGAACCAGTTCTGATGTTTAAAGAAGTACCTTCCGAAGTCAGTTTAAATAATGACTCTAAGCCCTTAGAGGGTGGAGTGTGTCTGTCAGACTTAGTTTACCTATTGTTCTCTTGTTCTTTATTTCTACTAACTACCGCCAGATAAGTAATCTTTCTGTTCATAACTCTCATTTTGCGAGCTAATTATCATCTGACCTTTACTAAAGCCGCGTGGGCGTGATCGTTAAGACAAAGTATACCACTGCTATGTTTTGTTTTAATGAAATAATAAACCATAATAATAATATTATTATTAATAATAAATTAACAAATCTCACACACGGTTATCTAATTTCAGACTATGCTGAACTTGTACTATGGTAATGTATGCGTATGAATGTATGTTTGTATGTGGTGCTTATGAAGTACTAGCGACCCGCCCCGGCTTCGCACGCGTGGATTTCAGATGCAGCCATCGACAATACGAATCGTGCATTTTAAATCTGTAATATCTCAGAATATATTCATTTAAATTAGACACTGTAAAGAGCCATATTGATCTATATTAAATGCACATTGTATTAAAGGTACTTAATTGAATAAGTATTAATGTTGTATTGCTTAAAATCGTTTCGTAAATAAGCCATTAATTCTCGTAAAACGAAAGGAATAAATGGTACCTCCGGTATTCTCACTCACTCGATGAAACACAGCGCAAGCGCTGTTTTACACCGGTTTTCTGTGAGGCCGTGGTTTCACTCAGGTTGAGCTGGCCCATTCATGCCTGGCCCGGTGTGTTAATAACTGCAGTTCCCGGACTCCTTCCTTCACAGGCGCAGAGTGGCACACCGTGTGGTTTTAGTCGGTTCGAGTCCGACACACCGCCCCGCTGCAAGCCCCGGTGGGGTGACGGTCCGAAGGGATTTCCACACGTAAAAAAAAAAGGCCCATTCATGCCGAAGCGTGGCTCTCCCACGGAATTTTATTTATGTAGGTGTCAAATATATTAACATTTATGGCTTAGAAACACAATGTTGAATTGTAACAACATTAAGTGATCCGAACTGAACATATTGTGGATGTATAGAGTAAGCTACCTACAGATTACGTGGTATTTTATTTGAGAGGTGTAGGCGTTGGAATGCTTGTGATATTTGAAACAATTTGGATGTGACCTTCTAGCAGCGAATATTTTTAAGAATTTCGTATACAAATATCTTATTTACATAGACGTGACTATAAGCAACTGGGAGGAGGTATGTTAATAAATTTTCATTCGATTTAAAATCTCTTAGTGCTTACTAAGAACTGATTGTGAGTTTGATGGTAGGTAAAGCCACCAGATCTTAGTTAGAAAAATATAGAGTTTATTTAATATATATGTTATTGTACTTGTAGGTTAGGCAAGGATTAAGGAAGAATCCCACTCACTTCGCACTCCGTTACCCAAAATCAAAGAATTTCATGTTTGGGATAAATTCTATAATATTTTTCTTCTTAACATTTATAGTGAGTATTTACAGAAAACATGCCAAGCAAAGTTTGTTGGAAGACCCCAGTTTTTTCTCGCGGGAAAATTGCATCATTTAATGTCAAGTTTTGACATCTGTCAGTAACGTTCTGAAATGAACGCTACACACTGTTATCATACTTGGGTTCAAAGTTTAATTATGTTTATATGCCTGCCGAAGTGACTCCACTCTGCCTGACAGAAAGCATGAGCAGAATCTAAGAGCAGTGGTCACCACACTCATTGCGAATGCAGGCAATACAACAATGCAGCATAGTGAACCACACTATGGCGGCCTATTGAGATGCTTCTGCATCAATGGCCCTCCGGTTCTTATAATTAGATACTATTTAAAACCAAACGTAATGTAATTGTAATGGCAACATTATTTGTTATCTCACCGTTAAGCGGTAATTGTGTATGTACGTATGTATATTTTCTATCAACTGATCCAAATTTAAATAACTACAAACTTGAAATTTAGCAGGTAGGTTCCTTATAGGGTGTAGACATCCGCTAAGAACGGATTTTACGAAACTCCACCCCTAAGGGGGTAAAACGGGGGTTGGAAGTTTGTATGAAATTTCTGTGTTATTGAAGTAAAAGTAATTATGGCAGATGGATTTTAAATGGTATGAAAGTTAAAAAAAAGTGTAAATAACTAACTCCACGCGTACGTATTCGCGAGCGGCCGCTAGTATCTTATATATAAAATTCTCGTGTCACAATGTTAGTTACCATACTCCTCTGAAACGACTGGACCAATTTTTATGAAATTTGGTGTGCATATCGGGTAGATCTGAGAATCGACCAACATCTATTTTTATACCCCAATTTTTTTATGGCAAAACAACGTTTACCGGATCAGCTAGTATATAATAAAACCTTCGACTTCTGTTGCAGCAGTTTGATTTAATAACCACTATACCAACGGTTTCATCAATTGATTTTTTTTCCCATTAGTGATCTTAATAAATAAATATTTAAGATTCTGAACAAAACTAACAACCTCTCTTCATAGCACATTAACATTGATATCTCGTGTAATTAGACAAATTAGTACGAGCGAGGGGTGACATGACCTGCAACAGTTTATTGCTTCCACCCCCAAAAGACCCCCTGAGGGGTGTAAACGTGGCAAATGAAGCGGAGGTGAGAACGCCAGAGGGTGTAAGACTACTTTATTTTTACAAGAACTCCCTTTATTGGATGTTCTTGGAGATGTTTAAGTACAAACGTGTGTGATATCATTTAATAAAGAGGAATTCATCTTCTATGTTTGGTGTGCTTCCTCGGAGCAAATGAGAATGAATGTTTACGAAGAAAGTAATGTAGATACTCGAATTTACATAAAATATATAAATACATTTGGAAATGATTTTAGTATAATTTATATTGCCTATGTCACCCTATGGCATTATTACGAATCTATTTTTACTTTTTGTTTTAAGAAAAGACTGCTCCTGCATTTGAATATACATCCTGTGTCGGGACTTTACAAACACACATGAAACGGATTCAGAACAATCATTTGTAAATCACACAAAGTGTTGACACATGTGGGATTTGACCCCACAACATTTAGCGCAGTGGAAAGCGGCGTTGCGACCGCTTAAACCACAAGGCCAACCATGCAATTGAAGTAATAGTTTCATCTAGTCTAGACTATTTGTAACATACGTGAAACGGACATAAAGAACAGAGTCCCGGACTTAGAACATCAATTTGCAGATCACAAAAAGTGTTGTCCTATGTGGGATTTAAACCCAAAACACTTGGTAGTAGAAAGCGACGTGGCGACCACTTAACCCACTAGGCCAACCGTGCAGTCAAAACTCCTTAATCAATCAATCAATTGACACTTCATTCATTAAAATAAATTCAGTAGTTTAGCTATACCAATTTACATAGACTGCGGAAACTATAACTATTCTTTTTAGCTTCGCAGTTGTCGGGTAAAAAGAGAAGGTATTCGATTCGATTTTCTTGTAAGTTAACTACCTTTTTTGCAACCCTAAGGAACTCTCTCTAGAAGTAGGATATTTTCATATCTCGCATTTTAGTGCTTGCGACAAACATGTGGACGATATTATAACGCCATAGACTGCCCCGCATTTAATCGTTCGTCTCGCCGATTCCTACCGAACTGAGTGTTGTAAGTTCAATACCCATATGGTGCAACACTTTCTGTGATTCACAAATTGTTGTTCTGAGATCGTATTCTTTGTCCATTCCATGCATGTTGTTAAAGCCTTCCGTGACACAGAATATATTCAAAGTGCGGGAGTTGTCTAATACGAGTAAAAAAAAAAAACACTCAGCAATTCGAAATTCTTCAGTTGTTCCTGTCGGGCAGTGTTTTTTTTTAAGACAACCCCCCCATTAGAAATATACATCCTGTGTCGCGGGCGACTTTACAAACAAACATGAAACGGACACAAAGAACACCCAGACTCAGAACAACAATTTGTAAATCACACAGTGTTGTCCCATGTAGGATTTGAACCCACAACACTTGGTAGTAGAAAGCGGCGTGGTGACCGCTTACCACAAGGCCAACCGTGCAGTTAAAGTAATAGTGTAATCTAGTCTAGACGTCAGATAATTCAAAAGTTTACATATGACATTTGTTAACGTACTAATACAAACTTCATCATCAACCGCATTAATCATCATCAACAAAGACATTAGAAACTTATTTGTATTGTAATAAGTGTTTGCGCTATTTCTCCTACGTACCTATGACGTTTTTTATCGTAGGTAGAATTTGAACCTACGATCGTTGGCACCACACAATCAGTGTCAGAATCTATTAGACTAACAACCCATCAATAATAACAACTCACAGTGATATAAAGTTAGCTTAATTTAGCTAGCTACAACCGTCTTCAATTAATAGTCTGTTAAATAAAAAAATAAACTGAACACAACTGACAGTCCTCAATTTTTAACCCCCGACCAAAAAGAGGGGTGTTATAAGTTTCACGTGTCTGTCTGTCTGTGGCACCGTAGCGCCCGAACGGATGAAGCGATTTCAATTGCTACTGCCTCGTTGGTCTCGCGGTTGGCGTGTGCGACTGCTGATCATGAGGTCTCGGGTTCGATTCCTGGGTCGGACCAAATGTTTGTATGATCTAAAAATATTTATTTCGGAGTTTGGGTGTTTTCTATGTATAATATGTACGTATTTACAAAAAAAAAAAAAAAAGTATATATGTATTTGTATCAGTTGTCTAGTACCCATAACACAAGCTCTGCTTAGCTTGGGACTAGATGGCGTTGTGTGTTAAAAAAAATGTCAAAAAAATGTCAAAATGTCAATGTCAATTTAGTTTTTTCAAAGGTGAGTTACGTGCGAGTGTTCTTAGACATGTTTCATGAAAATCAGTTGAGCCGTTTAAAAGTTATGGGGGTGAAATAGGGGAAGAGTGACCGAATGTCTGCAAAAATATAATCGAGTGGGGTCTCTAATGAAAGCGCATAACGTGTTTTTTACTTTTTAAAGGGAACTCAGGGGTTTTTTAAATTTTAAGAATTTATAGTTATACCATATTTCAATAAACAAACAATAAAATTTTAACAAAAATAATACCGACTTCAAGGTTCTTGGATTCCATCATCAGATCTTAGTGTCCTTATCATGGTACCACCGTTGGGATATCTCCTTTCCATTAAAAAAAGAATCATCAAAATCGGTTCATAAACGACGAAGTTATCCGCGAACACACATAAAAAAAAAACATATATACGGTCGAATTGAGAACCTCCTCCTTTTTTGAAGTCGGTTAAAAAATAAAAATCTAACTTATAAAAAGCACTCAAAAGTGTCAATCGCTACATGTGTTTAATTGGCAAAAATGGACACTATTATCTATTACATATACTATATTATTTATTAAACACAAGTTTTAAGAAACTATTTAATGCTTAAAGCAATGATACATATTGAAAATCTTCTTCAATGATGTAAAGGCACTTCTATACGGACTATAGGTAAGTTCCATAGACAACTCGAACAAACCGTTTGGCACCCAAATGAAAATACTTTCCAAACTTCCATTTAATAACGAAGAAATCTATCGGCGACATAAAACTGATATTAATCATCGATTTCCCATCACTTTAATTTAAAACAAGGTCCCCTGGACGCTGGCCTCCTCAAAAATCCCCGGGGAGGGAGACTTTATGAGGGTATTTATGAAAAGATTAATGCTTAAACGAAGGAATTAAAAGGATCTTCGTTGAGTGCCTTCGCGTGGGAATCGATATTTTCGAGGATTTCTGAAACGGCTCTGTCGCTAAGATTTGAATATAATCATCTCTTACGTAATAAGTTTGTTAGCGCTTTACAAACATATTGAGCCTTGAATATTTAGTGAGCTTTATTGTTGCTGGCTTAGACAGTAATGGGTTTATCGCGGTTATTATGCATACACCTATATTAACTGTAAGAAACCCAGAAAAGGGGAAGTAATATCCATCCATACTAATAACATAAATTTAAAATTAACTCTGTCTGTCTATATTCTAACCGACGTACACGTGGGCGGAACCGGGGGCAAAAGCAAGTAAAGTATAATATAATAAAATATCACATATTTATGGGAGTTTACCTTCAATAAGGTTATATTTGTATTTACTTTTACATTAATTTTGATTTTATTATACAACTTTTACGTATTTATACAGATGCAGAGGAATTCTGAAGTTTTAAAGGTCACTGTCTACCCTGACCTATTGTATCCGAAATGTTAAAAAAACCTTATTTATACACTTCCCACGTACTTCCGTGTAATCATTTCTCTTATGAAATTTCTTTGGAATGTTTAATGTACACGGATTTTAATCGTGTTATAACAATTATTATTATCAAGTTTGTTCATGTAATAACATGTCAATTTTAGTTTGGCTTTTTAGTTAGTCGCTCACGTAGTATAGTTTATTGCTTGTGTATCACGGGAGAATACGTTGATACCTGTGACATAGTTTGATTACTTCTGACGACGACGGCAAACGAAGATACCTGATCTTCGTTTGCTAATGTTTTGTGTAAAAAATTGTTCTTAACTATACTAATATTATAAAGCTGCAGCTGCTTGTTTGTTTGTTTGAACGCGCTAATCTCAGGAACGACGGGTCCGATTTGGAAAATTATTTTAGTGTTGGATAGTCCATTTATCGAGGAAGGCTATAGGCTGTATTTTATTTTCAAAAAAATTAGGGATCCGTAAGAAAATTGCTATTTCGTAACCCAAGGTGTGAAATCGAAAACCAATTTTTGCGTGCGCTGCAAAAACTATTGACAATAGAACAAAATAGTGTATTACGGGTTTGTGGGTCCCCATAAGATCTACAAAAAAGTCCGCAAAAACATATAGATATCTAACTGTCATGGTTTAGTCACAATAACCGCTTTTGTGTTCAAAAAATATCAAATCAAATCAAATCAAAATCATTTATTCATCTAAGACACCAAGTGACACTTATGAACGTCAAATTGAAGCTATAGTTAAAAATCATAGATCGACACAAACAGAGGCCACAGCATGTGCTGTATTGTCGAGGTAAGTTAGGCGAAAACACCAAAATCTACTGCCTGCCTGTGTCGATCCATAACTTCCAGTTTCCAAAATGCGTAGAGCTCATGAGAAGAATACTGGCAAAGAAACTCATGGCTACTCTTTTTCAAAATCTGATTTTCAGGTACAATAGTGTTAGTATTACATGTAAGGTAAACAGTATGCAAGCTGTTGCCACCTGAAATTCCTTTTATTAAAAAGCTCCAAAATCTAACGCGCAAACAAACAAAAAACACTCAGTGATAACGTTGAAGGTTTGAGTCTATTAAACATAGAACAAAATAGAAACAAGGTGCACATCCACTTACATTCAGTTGCAAAATCTACTGTTGAAAATAATTCGTGACTGGATTAAGAGGCTAGGGTTGCAGTTGAACGAACCAGAATAATAGTATTGTCTAAAGAATCGCTGACTAGGCCGACCAGTCACCCCAAGCAGCACCCGTTCACGAGTATGACGCATGGACCAGCCATCATCTCCTTCGCCATATCAGAGGGAAGGAAACGACCCGCCCCACGACGACACCGCAAGCAATGACATTTTAGTGAGCATGACAAACCATAGTCTAGATACTGATAAAAATCACTACTAATTAAATTACCATGATAATCGCCACGCATTACTTTCAACTAACAATGGTTTGTTAATATTTAGCTTTATTAGAAGACAAAGAAGTTTGTGTGTATCTATTTAAATTCTAATGACACCTTAAGCCCATGACTGTTTGTCGTTTAGATAATCGTTGATCGTATAGTAGGCTTTCCTAATAAGGTGATTTTTTACAGTTAGCTTGAATTTATTTACAGGAAGGTCGATTACATGTATAGGAATTTTATTATAAAAACGTACACCAAGACCTTCGAACGAGTTGTGTACCTTATGTAATCGATGATAGGTACCAATGAGTTTAGATTTGTTTCTAGTATTAATATTGTGTACATCACTGTTTTTCTTATAGTCATTAATGTTGTGTCTAACAAACATAATATTAGCAAATATATACTGTGATGCAACAGTTAAAATACCTATATCTTTAAACAACTCTCGAAGAGAGATTCTAGCACCTAAATTGTACATTGAGCGGATGGCTCGTTTTTGTAGAATAAAAATCGTTTCAATATCAGCCGCCTTGCCCCAAAGTAGTATACCATAGGACATGACGCTATGAAAGTAGCTAAAATAAACTAACCTAGCTGTGTCCGTATCAGTGAGCTGACGTACCTTCCATACTGCATAAGCTGCCGAACTAAGTCTACCCGCAAGGCTATCTATCTGGGCTCCCCATTGAAGTTTACTATCTAATGTAATTCCTAAGAATACTGTTGAGTCTACAATACTTATGA
The DNA here is from genome assembly GCA_949125395.1 of Diaphora mendica. Classification (NCBI taxonomy): domain Eukaryota; kingdom Metazoa; phylum Arthropoda; class Insecta; order Lepidoptera; family Erebidae; genus Diaphora; species Diaphora mendica. The sequence continues at coordinate 28,508,888 of OX421318.1, read as the reverse complement.
TTTCATTATTTATAGTTAGATTAGTGCCTAGTTGTTTTACATTTGGCATAGTAAATCTCACACACTTTGTTTTATTTGAATTCAGTAGGAGATTATTCGTTGTAAACCAATTCAATACATCATTTAGTGCCCTATTCACATCGTCAAAAACTGTTTTCTTACGATCGACTTTAAAAATAAGTGACGTATCATCAGCAAATAGAACTATATCACAGAGATCTTTTAAATAATATGGTAAGTCATTTATATATATGAGAAAAAGTAGAGGACCCAGTATGGAGCCCTGCGGAACGCCCATATATATATTATATATATTAAATTTACTGAAGAAAGAAACTACGGTAGTTTGTATGAAAGTTCAATGTTATTGAAGTTAAAGTAATTGTGACAGAAGGATTTTAAACGGTATTTCAGTATAAGAATTATCATATATATATATACTAGCTGAGCCGCCACGCCGCGGCGCAAAGCTAGTATCTATATATTTGTATGAGCATTTAACTAGTAATAGCAAACAAAGACTAGCCTAGTGGTTAGTGATTATGACTGCTATGCCAAAGGTTCGATTCTCATCGAAGACAAATGTTTGTGTGGTGAGCGCCATCATTTGTTCTGTATCTTTATTAGATGTTGTCAAACAGCTATGAAGCAAATAATAACTTCAAGTTTACTTTTAAGAATAAAATAATAGAGAATAAAAATGGTGGTTATTTTCTCATAGATATTATTCGATAATTCATAAGCGTCTAGCATATCTCAAGCCCGTGGATGAATCTTCAGAAGCCCTCGATATGATAGTCATCAATCAGGGGCTTCTATTATCGAACGCAATGAACGGTGAGACCTCGGGAAATGATCGCTCCGTGGCAATTTGCTGTAATTATAGAAAATATTGCTGATGGCTTTTGTTATATTCTAACCTTTCTCTATTGTAAACCTTTCAATGAGTAAATTCTTGTACATGTATATACATACTAGCTGACCCACGCAACGACGTTTACGTCGCCTATTGCCCGTAGCGTAATATTTTCCCCCGTTTTTGTAACATTCTTCATTGATGCGCCGCTCTTATTGGTCTTAGCGTGATGATATATAGCCTTCTTCGATAAATGGGATATCTATCACTGAAAGAATTTTTCAAATCGGATTAGTAGTTCCTGAGTTTAGCGCGTTCAAACAAACAAAAAAACCTCTTCAGCTTTATAATCTATACTATTATATAAAGCTGAAGAGTTTGTTTGTTTGTTGAACGCGCTAATCTCAGGAACCACTGGTCTGATTTGAAAAATTATCAGTGTTGGATAGTATATTTATCGAGGAAGGCTATAGGCTATATATCATCACGCTACGACCAATAGGAGCGGAGCACCAATGAAAAATGATTAAAAAACGGGGGAAAATTATCACACTACGGGCAATAGGAGACGCAAACGAGGTTGCGTGGGTCAGCTAGTATTAAATATTAGTATATACTCGTATATAATCCGAATTTCGGAAACGACTTCAATGATTTTCATAATATTTAGTATGCAGGAGGTGTTGGGGGTGATAAGTAAAACTAGCTAGGATTCATTTATAGAAAAGTTTCATAGTGGTAGGGAAACGCGTACGCAGGTATCAATAAAACAAACAACTTTTGAGGAACGAATGCGTGCGGATAAAAGTAGCGGACAAACAAACAAACATACAGGTGTATGTCTGTCTATGCCATTATTAATAATATTTATTTAATAATAATTAAGTGATATTTGAGTGCTTTTTTTCTTGACTAATCTTAATTATATTCATACATGTTATAAGTTTCTTTACATATAATAGCGTCAATTAAATATTATCTTAATTAAAAAGAAATAAATCATTCACGATAAACAGTTACAGTTGATGAAAAGGGCGTTTTAATGAATATTTTTCGAAAACTAATGGAAGTAACCAGTAAATTAGGTTACTTAGTATGTAACCGCTGTAATGTTAAAATTAGACTGTGTTTTTATTTGTGTAAATATAAAATTTTGACAATACTTGTCAATGAGAACAGCACTTAAATATTATCTAAATGATCTAAATTGTTGATAACTAACTATTTTCTGGACTCTTGAGATCATGTTTGCAAAAATTCATTTTGATCAGTTGAGTTGTTAAGTCACGAAAGCTAACAACCAAACAAACTTAGTTATATTGTCACTTATAATATTACTCAGTTTTAATTGGGAGTATGTAGCGATCGCGTGGATCACACAGTCGATGTTGTTAGGTAATTTTGACAGAGGGTTTTTTATTTTTTATGGAATAGGGAGGCAAACGAGCACACGTATCGCCTGATGGTAAGCTATTACCGCCGCCCATGGACACCTGCAACACCAAAGGCGTCACAAGTGCGTTGCCGGCCTTCGGGGGATGTGGAGAGGGGTTAGGGTATGAGAATCCGGTATCCTGACTCACTCGGTGAAACAAAACGCAAGCGCTATTTTACACCGGTTTCCTGTGAGGCCGTGCGGTTGAGCCGGCCCATTCATGCCGAAGCATGGCTCTCCCACGTGGGTAACTTAGATTTGTCAGTTCGTAAAAACGTTCTTACTTTAAAATCAGAATAAAAGTGAAAATGTACTTTTGATTCAGTCACAAACTATCATATATTACTTGAATAACTTATTTGTACCATCTTTTTACAGCTATGATAATCATGTAGATTTTTTATAAATCGGAAAGGGATGGATTTTGTTCATCATGATTAGCAATTTCGAAAGTAGTGATTGCTAAACTATTTTTATAAAATCGGATAGCAAAAGAATGCTTATGTTTAAATAGGCATATAAAACCTCCGGAACAGCATTTGTGGTGTCGTGTTTCATAGGCGTGTGCGAGACCGAAGGCCCAATGATGCAGAAGCATCTCAATATGCACCCATAGTGTGGGTCACCAATCCATGCTGTATTGTCTACATTCGCAATGAGTTTGGTGACCACCACTCCTGGATTCTCTTCATGCTTTCATCAAGCTGAGTAGAGTCACTTTGGCAGCTCATATTTAAAAAAAACTACTTAAGTTTAGTCAACGTAAAATAATATCTATACACATAAATAAAATTTAAATGTCTGTTTGTAATATTAAAATAACCGTTTTTTACTAAATGTATATGTATGTATACACGGTACATATACCAAAATAACATTTTTTACAATTTTTGTCTGTCTGTCGGTCTGCCCCCTACTCAAGCACTCACTTTCACCCCTATAACTTTTAAACGACTCAACCGATTTTCATGAAACATGTCTAAGAACACTCGCACATAACTCACCTTTCATACAAAAAAAACTAAATTGAAATCACTTCATCCGTTCGCGAGCTACGGTGCCACAGACAGACAGACAGACAGACACGTCAAATTTATAACACCCCTCTTTTTCCGTCGGGGGTTAAAAAAATATTATGGTGCGTTAGAAATACATTTGAAATATGGTTTTAATAAGAAAACTTCACGACAGCGGCCGGTCAAGCTTTCGTATTAAAGGGGATTAAAAGTCATAAATGAGTTTCCCGCTACTGCCACTGCGAGATCTTATCCAACAGAGACGAAATTTAAAACTTAAATGACAGAAATTTATTGAAGACCGAACTAGAGCCTAAAATCTTTTGTAAATTAAAAGAAAAATCCATCTGTATAAAAGAAGGCTCCGAAAGATTATGGTGATTGTTTTATCCCATAACGGAGACCCACAAAGAAATTAAAAATTACCAAACAATTAAGAAAGTGTTAAAAAAGCGAAATTTCAATACCGGTAATATTATTTAATTAATCTATATATATAAAAGCGAAATACCACCCACTTATTAATCACGAAATCTCAGAAACTATAACACCTACAAATTTGAAATTTAGCAGGTAGATTCCTTATAGGGTGTAGACATCCGCTAAGAACGGATTTTACGAAACTCCACCCCTAAGGGGGTAAAACGGGGGTTGGAAGTTGTATGAAAGTCCCATATTTTTGAAGTAAGAGACTTGAAATTGAAAATGCATGCTCTATAGATGGTGTGGAGGTATACTAATAATGTATCTTTAGAAATCAACCCCCTTTTGGGATTAAAACGGGGGATGGTAGTTTAGACGCAAACGAGGTTGCGTAGGTCAGCTAGTTTATTAAATACATACTCCTTTCTTTCTCAGTCCATTCTTACTACTGCCCTGTTGCCCGTCACTTCTGTGGCCACTACTATGTATAGTAAAATAATGACAAATTTTAACCAAAAAAAATATTTATGGGACCACACGGAAAGTACCAGCTTTCAAATAAAAAAAGAATCATCAAAATCGGTTTACCCAGTCGAAAGTTATGAGGTAACAAACATAAAAAAAACAAAAAAAACAGTAGAATTGAGAACCTCCTCCTTTTTTTGAAGTCAATTAAAAAGATTTCAACAGTGAAAACGAATGACTACTATTCCTGTATCGCGCACTGAAATTTCTCTCAACAACAAGTAATTATAATAACCTCAGACTTCTAAACGTACTTATACTTCTGAGCATCAATCATTAGACCTAATGAGCTATCTGCTATTTAAGATCATCTAGCCTAGTAGGAGGTTCTTCAATTTGACCTTTACCTTATTGGTATTGGTTACAGAAACCAAAAATATGACATAAAATATTTCTAAACTAAATTGTATTTAGCAATAATTTCTTAAAACTCTGAAGTAGACTTCAGAGTTTAACCCGAGTTAATTTTTGAATAAAATGAAAATTGTTTTTGCAAAAGCTATAGATGGCTCAAGTTCATCATTGAAAAAAACTGTGTGCAAAATGCCTTAAATGTAGAGCTCTAGACGAGTGAGCTAAGAGGCATCATCATATCATAGGCAGTTACAAAGAGGTTACGGTCAAAATGGCAATAAAACTGAAGAAACCTCTTTGAGGCGGTAGTATGTTATCTTATGCATATATATACTTATCTAACATCTATATCTAACATTATATACATATACTTGTGGTGCCCCGCGCTGTTACACGCGGGTTTTTTTCAGCATGTACCTTCCAAAGTGACTCTACTCTGCCTGATGGAAAGCACAGGTAGAATCCAAGAGTGGTGGTCACCATACTCATTGCGAATGCAGACAATGCAACAATGCAGCATGGTGACCAACACCATGGCGGCCTAGTGATGCGTCTGCATCATTGGGTCTCCGTTTTTGTTGTCCATAAGCTATCAGCCAGTGAAAATCGGTCCAGCTATTTTAAAGAGACAGACAGACGGCAAAAATATTGGCTTGAAAATAGTGTTTTTTTTTCTTAATAACCTAACCAAGTTAACCCAAATATAAAATTGAAGCCAAATTTAAACTAGAATGTTTTACGGGTAGCTACGAGAAAACCTTTTTTTACAAGCTTTTTATTAACTTGCAATGTATGTATGCTTGTATGTTCGGGTGGAATCTTGCAACTCAATTTTGAAGCAGATATCTTCAACCGATTTTGCTGAAATTTTGCAAGCATATGTATACAGCGTGACAATACAATATTATAATGACATGGAACTGATCTGATGCTGGAGCTGGAAGGTGGCCATAGGAACTCTGTAAAGAAACGTCGCAACATCATCGAGTTTGGACTCGTCGGTCATTAGTCTCGAGGCATTCTAGTAAAAGCGTGTTTTTAAAAAGCTTTTTAATTTAATTTATTTGTATAAGAGTACAGATTTACGTAATACGTTTAGACCATTTTTTATTCTTTACAGGTGGCAAATGGACACTTGATCTACTTGGGACCAACGTAATTCCATTAAAAAATATTCCTGACTTATTACTCAAAATCTTTCGTGCGTAAAATTTTGTACTACTGCAAAATTTCAGATGGCATTCTGTTGTTTGATTGTTTTATTTGTATTGCATAAGGCAACGTGAAAAATTATGGTAACAAACATTTATTAGTAAATCATCCGCCATGTACCGTATTATATATTATATAAATATAGTTGTGTGAATATTGCGTAAATATCATTAATAATCATGCATTGTATAATACAAATATGGACCGTTGTATATAAATATATATTCATTCCACTATGTAACTTTACCGTGCTACGCTACGTCTACGCAATGCTACGATAGCGGCCTACGGGCGACTTGCTACAGGAGCGCTACGCATGTGCTCAACGTCTATGCAAGTGTTTTTCGGATAAGTTACTATGGTTTCCATATTTCTATAATTAGATCTATCTACCATGTTCACTTGGGTGATGAGTAGATTACATTTAGTCTATTAAACACATGTATAGTTTGTTATAGTTATAGACAGATTCTATAGACGATTTCAGATCTGACTCGTATACTCTTAATATCCAAACTGATAAATTCTCTTATAGACACCATATACTAGCACTGAAACAGCTTGGATGTACAGCCGATTACGCAGAGCGAGCGAAACGGACGCACGGACTTGGGCACGAGCGCGAGGGGGACGCCGGCTGCGGCACTGCTGCACGCCTACATACCGCCGAGCGAGACTTGGGCACATCCCCACCACGGGTACATAACTAAACATAACACACAGTCTTCACCACTAGATACCACTGCAATGCACTGAGACGAGGATTCTTAACTATGTCTTAGAGACGTTCCTATATAAGTAGTGACTACAAGCGGCCGAGTCGAGACGAGCAGGAGCCGAGGGGCTAAGCGTGCCACGATGCGACTATGCGATATCATTCACGGAGAAGCGCGGGGAGGCCTGAGGTGATAGTAACCATTTCTGCGGGCGTGTCAGCGGTCCCCGGTTACATAAGAGGGCGGAGGCGGCGGTCGGGCGCCGGTCGCGTCGCGGTTACCTCTCTGGCCATCGCGGCATGTCCGCCGGAGGCCGCGGGCGGCGCGCGTTCACGCCGCCATCGTCGAGGGGCCAAGCCCGGGACTCGCGTCGCGACTCGCGGAGCACTTGAGCGGCGCTGCGCCGCGTGGGCGGCGATCGATGGGGGCTGCGCGCCTGCGTGCCCGAGCGCGCCCGACCAACGCCGGACACAGCCGAGCGAGCCCGCGGTGGTGCATCCGCCCTGACCCACTTGCCACTGACCTCCTTACGTACCTACCACTTCCAATAGAGCGAGTTAGCGATTCCTCGAACACGACCTACCCCCAATGCTATACCTACATACGTGCACTGATTGCACTATTTACATGCAACACGTCATGTACATGGTAATTATTATCTACGATGTTACGCAAGACTTATGGACGTTGTACTCTGATGAATATGTATTTATACATATTTTTTGTGAACTTCACTTGTTATTAAGTAAAGAACAAAATTTTTTGAATTAAACAGATTAAACTTTATCCTCTAAGTCTTTTTGAACTAAATCTTTGTGCATATTACATGTAAAAATTTTAACAAAAAAAAACCGACTTCAAGAACGACTAAATTGACTTGAGTTATTCGTCAATTTGTCGCGCACATACATAATGCAAATTGAAGATTTATATGATTTTCTCATGGATGACATGTCAGAACTGGACCAAATTAAAATGGGACCACATGGGAAGCACCACCTTTCAAATAAAAAAAGAATCATCAAAATCGGTTCACCCAGTCGAAAGTTATGAGGTAACAAACATAAAAATAAAAACAGTCGAATTGAGAATCTCCTCCTTTGTTTTGAAGTCGGTTAAAAAATTCATTTAAACCTACTTTGTTTGAATTCCTGTACCCGATCTGGTATTTCTGGTAATATATTTAGCAGGAGGAAAGTGTAACCGGTTTTTAACCTTTAATTTGGTGGCTCCTTACAGTGTATATTTGTCTTAGTTTTGTTAATAATTAATTTAAAGAACTCTTTAATTATCTGTGTTATATTGTTATTTAATAGTGTAGGGCGCCCTGCGGCTCGGTGGACTGACGATCTAAGGAAGGTGGCTGGCAGCGGATGGATGAGAACTGCCCAGGAACGGGGTGGTTGGCGCTCCTTGGGGGAGACCTACGTTCAGCAGTGGACGGCGATTGGTTGAAATAATAATAATAATAATATATTGTTATTTAAGTTCAAGTGCATGTATACATGTTTTTAGCAATATCTCAATGTGTATAGATTAGGTTGTCAAAAAAGACATACCACGAAAGGATAATTTCTTCTCTAACTCTAAACTCATCTAAATAACCAAAGGGCACATATATACTGAATTAACTTGAAATTTCATACAGAACTAATGCAGTAAAATAGTATTTGCATCGTCGAGTTCCGTAGTAGGTAGCAGTCGAGTTCAGAGTTCACCGACTCACCCAGTCCGTGGGCACGTAATGATTGGTCGGCTCAAAACTTTAAACTTTCACCTTCCATGAAGTATTATATGCATACGTACCTACATGAATGAACGCTATCAAATAATAGATTTATCCTTGAATATTTAACATTCCGGCCAGGTTCAATATGGACATGGTCACTCTGATCGCTTAAAGATCACTTGCATATTTTGAGTCTCTCTAATCTATACTGATATTATTAATTCAAAATTAAATCTCGTCACGTTTTCGCGGTTAAACCGCTGCATCAATTTCAATGAAAGTTGGCATAGAGATACTTTGATTCTTAAGAAAGGACATAGACTCTTTACGGAGCCGCGGGTAAAAGTTAGTTTTGTCTATAGTTCCCAAAAGATTTATTCACAAATTAAAACCATTTATCATCTTACTTATTTCGATGCAGCTTCTACTTTTAAATGAGAATATTTAAAATATAAATAGCTGACTATATTATTTATGTGTTACTTTAGCCACCCGTCTAGCAATCAAGAAATAGGTGGATATGTCACTCGAGCTCGGTAATCCGATTGGAGGCTAGTCAGAGAGAGAATCGTGTTAGAGATAAACCTATTTGTGGCCGAATCCCTATTAGCACAGCGAACTTCGGCGAACTGAATCACTATGAAATCATGTCACGAATCGTATAAATGTCACGCCAACTTTAGCTGAATCGAAACTTACTATTTGTGCATAATAAAATTTATCCCTCATTTTAATGGGTGGAAATGAATGGCTGGCTATTTGAAACAAAATTACCTATATTCGAATAAAAATACTGTATTTACCGACTGTATTTAGTTGTTTGCCATGGTTTTATAATGTTGTTGACTTGCTTCAAATCTACCAGTAATTCACCATGGGAGTGCCAGGCTTCGGCATGCATGGGCCGGCCCGACCGGAGTGATACCACGGCCTCACAGAAAACCGATGTGAAACAGCGCATGCCCTTTGTTTCACCGAGTAAGTGAGGATACCGAAGGCCCATAAACCAACCCCTCCCCCCATCCCCCAAAGGCCGGCAACGCACTTGTGACACCTCTAATGTTGCGGGTGTCCATGGGCGGCGGTATTCGCTTACCATCAGGCGAAACGTCTGATCGTTTGTACCCTATTCCATAAAAAACCTAGTTATGTTTTGCTTTTGATCCGACTTCAAGCTAAAAGCAAGGATAATAGTTTTGGCAGTATGTTCCACCTAGCGCCTAAAACTACTAAACCAACTTTAATGAATAAGGTGTCAATAGATTCGTAATACTTTTTTGGGCGACATAGGCTATATAAAGGACAACGTCGTTCTACTACTCCAAGGTAGCAGAGCCACGCTGATTTCAGCATGAACGGACCTGCTCGACCGGGGCGGTACTACTCTCGCACAGAAGATCAACGTAAAATGACCGCTTTCGTGATGTCGTATTTCGTTGGTGAGTGCGAGATCGAAGGCCCAATGATGCAGATGCATCACTAGGCCGCCATGGTGTGGGTCATCATGCTGAGTTGCTGCCTTGTCTGCATTCGCAATGAGTATGGTGACCACCACTCTTAGGTTCTGCTTATGCTTTCCATCAGGCAGAGTAGCCATTTTGGAAGAGCCATACATTGAGCTGGATTTTGATGGAGAAGCTCTAATATTCATATAAACATCAGCGTCATTTTCTTCAATTAATTTATTTCCTTATTAGCTTATTGCGCGCATTTGTGACTTACAATCTTACAACCATGATGTTATTGAAAAGAACCCGTAATAAAAAGTATATTGTCATGTAATATGTGTACTTAAAACATTACTTTTCAATTTGGTCAGTAACATATAATGCAGAAACCATAGATAAACTTGACCATTTAATTGTATCCATTAGGTTTCTGAAAGCCTGGTGACGATCCACTATATGAGGATAGAATGGATCGTCGTGAGTGACTGATTATTGTTATTTATTGTGCCGAAATGATCTTCATAAATCACAATCCGTCAACTAGAAAAGTTCAATCGCAAAGATATACTAATAGTCCGGTATACAAGTAAGAGTAATATAATTTAGATGCATTACGATTTTTAGTATGAAACTAATTTTATACAAATTGTGAAAACAATAAAATTATTTTTTTGTGAGAGATTACTTTACTTAAAATGTCATCCAACTCATAATGTCAACTGTCACTCTGTCACTTTACTGTCAGAAGTCAGCTGCACTGGGATGTGTGCGGTTGGTAATTTCTCAGCGGATCTTTAAATTACTGTTTCAAAATATTTATTCCGGTGTCAATTAGTGAAGTTATCCTTACATGTAAATAATAAACATTGCAATGCTTCGTTTTTTGTTATGTTGAAGTTCAAGTCAGACATATTAATTAAATTAATCAAATAAAACAGCAAATGGAATGTTACTGGAATGGTACAAAGTAAGTACAGTAATAATTACTGTTTGTTTATGTATTTAGACCACATTAGACCTCATAGTTTAAAAGTAAGTAAAGGTGAACATTTGATTGTTACGCACTGGAATATAAGAGTATTGACACCTACGTAAATTACGGTGCGGGAGACAGCTTAGTAAGTACTTCCGAAGTTATATTTAGCGACAGTTTCTCTTTTTGATTTGTCGCTATGTCGCCTATGTCTTTTTTATCTGATTCGCTGTTTTTTTATCTTTGGTTTGTGATTTATTAATAGACTGAATTAAATAAGCTTTGTTGTGTTGTATGTATGTTTTACTATTATTAGAGAATTGAGTTAATTATTATTACTGTGAGTAGTGTGTAATGAGATAATCAATGTTTTATCTTATTTTGTTGTCATATATATGTTATCTTGTTAATTGCCTAATATGAGATGTAATTCATATTTTATCTGAGTAACTATGTTGTTTGTATACATATTACAAGACATGTTAAGTATTAGAGATCAACATTAAAATACTTTTCACGATTTTCATGATTCTTGATAATGTCATCCCAATAACAGACCCTCTTCATTCTCATAAACTTAGTCTTGAATAAAAATCTACTGCTGGACATAAGCCTCTCCTTAGCTAGGAGGTTTGGCCTAGTATACTACAATGGACAGAAGGGTTGGTGTAGGACTTTTTCAATTTTTCCTTCCCTTTTCAGTTCTATTGTCCTTTGTAAATTGCTCTCTTAGTCAGCTTTATGACACATCACATCACACTAATATATAAAAGCGAAAGTTTGTGTGTATGTTTGTTACTTCTTCATGCGCAAACTACTGAACGGATTTGGATAAAACTTTACAGTAATATAGTTTATACATCAGAATAACACATAGGCTACTATTTGCCGCTATAACCGACATATACGTGGGCGGAGCCGCAGGCAACAGCTAGTTACTCCTGGTACAATAGGAACCACCAAAGACAGATTTTATACTTTGTCCATTCGTTTATTTTCTTTTTGACAGCTCACGCCTATAAATTACCGTTTCTTTTTCGGAATAAGGTACTACAGTAATGTCGTACTTTATTGATGGTGACGGTATTTTAGTGAAGTGGCCTGTGCATAACAAACAACCACAGACTATAAAACAGTACTTGAAATATGATAAATCGATCATATGATAAAAATAAAAATATGATCGATACGAAAAATAAGAAAAGGAAATAAAAATAGTATTTATGACTCCAAGATTGATTATTTGCAAGGAATTATGTCGAAATCTTGTAATTTAAGATCAAACCAAGAGTAAAGAAAAATAACTCTGTTGATTCATCTAATTTACTGATTTATTATTAATATTTTTGTTTATTTCTTACATAATATAAAAAACTAATAAAGGAATAATTAATATTTAAACTAAAAATATTTAATTAAATTGATCGAAAGTTCTTCATAAATAAAATCGCTTTTCATTTCAAATCGAATCGGTAATGTGTGAGGGCGTCACTAATTTCGAAATTTCTTGAACTGTCAAAAAGAAAATAAAGGAATGGACAGAGTATAATAATAATAATAAATCTCTTTATTTTACACCAACTTATGTAGTTACAAAGTTAACTTAAAACTATTATAAAGTATGTACAAGTGGCGGCCTTATCTCTACAGAGCAATATCTTACAGGCAACCATTATTTAAGTAACTTGTTCTTGAAGTTACTTAAATATAATAGCTTTGTCGGCTTTTCTTTAATCAAAAAACAGTTAATTGCCAAATCAACATCAATGCAAAGAAAACCATGGGTAACACCCAGGGAAACAATAAAACAGCAAAAAAAAATTTTTTTTCTTTTTTCTTAATTTATTTATTTATTTAAATTCCAAGTAAAATATTAAATTAAAGAGTAACAAGTATTTAATTAAAAAAATAAGAAATACAATTTGATAAAAGCAACTTTGTTTATTATTGTTTACATATCTATAGAAATAAATATGAATCGCCGAAATGTATGTACGCGCATAACTTTCGATCGGCGGCACGAAATTAAATAATAATATTTTTTATGTGTTCATTATTGTTAGGACAAGGTTTGTATACAAAATTATAAGATAACGGGAAAAATCTTTTTTTTTTGTCTGGGACCATACACTGCCTGTGGGAAGGTGCCTGATATGTAAATATGGCGGTGCGAAGTTTGCTGGGTCAGCTAGTTTTTAATAAACTTCAAAGTAACAAAACAATTCAATAAAATATACTTTATGAACTGACCCCTGCAACCTTATTTGTGTCTACTATAGCAGTAGCACGATTTTATACAACAACATAAACAGTTTACCAAATTAGGGGCAACCTTAAAAGATAGGCTTTTTTTTACAATTTTTAAAGGATTCTTTCATACATTATATTTGCAGCCCTTTATGTTAACCACCCAGAGCTCACTATGGAAGCTCTCAAAAAGAATGATTATTCCTGTTAATGCAATATTTTTCAATCATACTGAGCTCCTGAGTTCATTGCATGATTATATAATAGCCTATAGGCTTCCTCAATAACTTTACACAAGAAGATTTTTTCAAATTGGACCAGTAATTCGTAAGATTAGCACATTCATTCAATCAAACAGGCAAACTCATCAACTTTATATTAGTGTAGATTTATTTATACAAATGAGTGTCTGTTTGTAATATTAAAATAACCGCTTTTTACTAAATCCATATGTATGTATACACAATACATATATCAAAACATTTCATACAATTTTGTCTGTCTGTCTGTTTGTTCCGGTGAATTTTTGGAACGGCTGGACCGATTTTGACGGGTAGCTGATGATATAAGGAATAACTTAGGTTACTTTTTAACCGACTTCAAAAAAGGAGGAGGTTTTCACTTCGACCGTATATATGTTATGTATAACCCAACGGTGATACCATGATAAGGATATTAAGATCTGATGATGGCATCCAAGAAAAATCCAGTCAAACCTTGAAGTTGGTTTTTGTTAAAATTTTACTTGTTTAGACTAGCTTCGCCCCGCGGCATTACCCGCGGTACGACAATAACACCGTGGGACTCAGCTAGTTTTTTGATAAATTGACAGTTGTCATCAAGGTGACAGTTTATCTATGTGGTTTGGCACCTTGATAATTTGGCTAATAGTGAACTCTTTGAGAGTGGGAAACTGAATAAGCTGAATTATTGTAAACCTCTTATGTAGGTGAACGTTTTTGTTTTATATTTTATGTGGTGGCATTATTATATTATGTATTGTATAAGATAAATATTTTATGTCGATTGTTATGTTGCTGTTAATATCCATTTATTGATTCAATCACTGCTACCTTTTATAGGACTAAATAAATGTTTGTTTTTAATATCTGTCAGCTCGGTTATGGCATATACTAGTTTGGGAGTTCTATGTTAGTGAAGCACATAGGATATTTTTTGATAAAGCTGTGTTGTAGGTGGCGGGTATGATGCTGCTGCGTGTGAACCTTCGTGCAGGGCTCCTCGCACTTGTGACCACTGCACTTCTGTTTATGATCCTGTGGGGACACTGCGGAGACATTAGCAGGTTTTCCAGGCCCAGTGAGTACATTTTTGAATTTACAATATATTTAGCTTTTAGAGTACCTACCTACCCATTTTGTATCTTCTGCAAGTAAATATAAATGTGGTTGGTTAGATGGATAAAGGTTTGTTATTTTTTTTATTCTATTAATAAATTAACTAATTACTTTCATGGGTAGCATTATTTTTATTTGTTGAAGATAAAAATAGTAGTAATAGTTTTATTGACAATTTTATTTCCAAGTTCTAAACTTTTGCTAATTTTTTCTTTATACTTAGTCTTGCCATAAATATTGTTACAAAGAAGAACAACATTTTAACAACAACATTTATGTTTATTTTTAATTGTAACAGTATTTATGGCCAGACTAAGTAATTTAGAGAGTATGGTGGTCAAATGTTTGGGTACTACTGTTAACCAAAATTCCATGAGATATATCTATGGCAGTCTAAACTGAATCTCGTAATATAATATTCTTCGTAAAAAAAGTTTTCATCCACTCAAAATATCGGCGGCCATTCATTAGTTTTAAACATTATATTTTTTCAGTAGCTTCCCTGGCAGAACGTGGGTCTAATGCCGCAAATGACGTCATCGAATGTTCAATCAATGGGGAGTACTCAGTCACCTGTCGTCGAGACACCGACAGGGACGAAGTCTTTGTACCATTCTCACTGGTACACAAATACTTCGAGGTTTGTAATTTTTTTGGTCCTTCGAGCCATTTGACCTGTGTACGTAGTTTAATATAAACATACATACTACCTGTGCCCCGCGGTTGTTGCTGTCAACAACAATCGCGAGGTGAAGCTAGTCTAAAATAAAAGAAGTATAACTTACTCCTTATATCAGCAGCTATCTGCCAGTGACAGTCTTGTCAAAATCGGTCCAGCCCCTTTATACCGTAAGTGTCGTATATACATTCAAATGCATTTAGTAAAAGTTATTAATTTGAAATTACAAACAGACAATTCAATTTTATTTATTTGTGATATGTCTCTCATATTTGATTCTGTTTAGTGTAAATGTACCAAAATACCTATTACAATATAATGAAGTACCATTTGGCAACACAGAGTAATTGCGTTGAGAGTAACTTCATGATCGTTCTTATTACTCGCTAACGATGAAAACGAGGGCCATTCCTCAATAAAAGTAACGACCGAGTCCTTTCAAAGGTAAACAGTGTTTATGTCAATGTAAGCGTCAAGACACACTTACGCGTGTAGGTAAGGTCGATTAGTTTGAGTTCCCAATAAAGAGCAGTACGACGTACGGACGAGCAGTGCGACGTGCAGTCGAGCAGTACGACGTACGACGAGCAGATATAAGTTAAAACATCATTCAATTTCACAGATTTACGGCAAAATCACATCCACGGATGGCGTTGATAAATTTGAATGGTCACATAGCTACGGTAAGATATATCATCCAAAGAAGCAGTATGATCCTCTAGGCACCTTTACAACTTTTGAAAACTACAACGTAGAGGTGAGAGACAGAGTCAAATGCATCAGTGGAATCGAAGGGGTCCCAGTTAGCACCCAGTGGGAACCCAGAGGTTTCTTCTATCCAACTCAAATTGCCCAGTTTGGTTTGGCTCACTACAGCAAGCATATTACAGAACCAGAGCCAAAGAGAAGAATAATTGATGATGGAGAGAAACATCTTGAAAACTGGATTGTTAGTAAAGATGCTTATATGGGGCGAGACTATGACAATGCAGTGCATTCAAATGTGATAAGATTTTCTACAGCGGACCATATATCAAGCCAGGTTTGGTTGAAAGTGAATTTGAGTCAGGATTTTGTTCTAAGTGTTGATATACAAATGAAGCCTAATTCTTCTATGACCGTTGTGCTGCAGAATAAAGATAAGAAGGAAACTGTTTATTTGCATTATATAACGAGCATGCAGTTGATATCTGCTCAGGTGAGTTTTTGTTTTAAAATACTTTTAATATTAGATATGTAGTGAGCATGATCATTTGTTCTATAATTATATAGGTATTTTTTTTTATCTTTTGTATTGATATATTTAGAAGTATGTGATCAATTGACCGCAATAATTTTGTCTTCTATTGCGTAAGTGCAATTGAAGTTATAGTCAACAAAATGTGGGCGTTCAATACACTTCTGTATACCTTTGAGTTATGAAAGCTTTAATGTAATATGTACATATGTATAATATTAGATTACCTAATATGATCAATATTTCTCGATCAAAAACTTATTGGGTCATGGCAAAATCTTGACCTAGCAATGTACAGATAGATAAATAAAGATATTACAGCAATGTTCGTCTCATTTAAAATAATGATTAGGCAATCCGCTTGCCAATTCTCCAAGTGTTGTGGGTTCAAATCCTACATGGGACAACACTTTGTGTGATCCACAAATTGTTGATCTGAGTTTGGGTGATTGTGTCCGTTTCATGTATGTCTGTAAAGTCCCCCGCGACACAGGATGTTTATTCCTAATGCGGAATTTGTCTTTTTAAAAAAAAAAACATAATAATCTGGGGGCACGGTTGTGCCCCCGCCAAGACGATCCAAGCGAAGCGCAAGGGCACTACCTACCTTTTCTCGAAGTGTTTCGTCGTTTTTTTGAACCCTCATAACTTTGGTTCCCGATGTATTAGATCATTCAAATTCTCAGGATATGATGTTATCAATAGACTAATGAAACATACAAAGTTTCAATTGCATAGCTCTAATACTTTAGAATATATTGATACCTAAAAAACACTGATTTCGTCACTGACACACTGATGATCATCAAAACTGTTGGGTACTTCCTGAAGTGCTAGAAAGCTAAAATTTGGTATGATGACAATAATTAATTGTTCTTATTTTTGCTTTTTTTTTCTCTTTTTGTTGTTGTTTTTTATTTTTTTAAACATGTAGTTATATTTTTATTTTTTCTTATTGTAACTCATAAATTTTATATCACTGTACATATACTTTTGAGAATGTTATGTACACCGTAATTGTTGTATATATCAGAATAAATGCTAACCAACAACTAATAATACTAAGTGAATTGCGTAATATATACAATGTGAAGGTAGTAGAGCCACGCTGATCTCAGCACGAACGGGCCGGCTCGACCGGGGCGGTACTACCCTCGCACAGAAAATCAACGTAAAATGACAGCAGCAGTGCTGTCGTGTTTCGTTGGTGAGTGCGAGACCGGAGGCCATATTAGTTTAGTCAACAAGTTCCATACTTGTTGACTAGACTAAAAGATGCACCAGCATCACTAGGCCGCCATGGTGCCGGTCGCCATGCTGCATTGTCTGCATTCGCAGTGAGCATGGTGACCACCACTCTTGGATTCTGCTTATGCTTTCCATCAGGCAGAGTAGAGTCATTTTGGCGAGCCAAACATAAAAAAAAAATGTGGTTGTACTAATAAATAAATTTAAAAAAAAACCCAGATTTGGGGGGTGGAAGTTTGTATGAGACTTTCACAAATTTCTATGCTAGAGGTTTTATTTTTGGTACACGGAAATGAAATCCCACCAAAAACATTTTCATGCAAAATGTTGCCAAGACGACTGCATATGGCTTACCCTGTGAAAAAGATATCAGATCTCATGTAGAGCCAAGGTTCTGAATCTACACGCCCTAACTCTACCAACCCTAACTTCATAAACTCTATATCTCAGTGAAAATGTATGGATTGACTGTTTCGTTACTTCAGAAACTAAATATTCATATAACACATTACTTCAGAAACTAGATATTTGCAAACACAAAAGGCATTCGTTTCCCCTTCGTGACGGTATGGTAGCGAAACGGCGAAGCCATACATTTTTACTGAGATGTAGAGTTTGTGATGTTAGGGTTTGTAGAGTTAGGGCGTGTAGATTCAGAACCTTGGCTCTACATGAGATCTAATATCTTTTTCACAGCGTAAGCCATATGCAGTCGTCTTGGCAACATTTTACATGAAAATGTTTTTGGTGGGATTATTATGTTACATATATGTACATATTACATTATTCCCAAAAAATAGATTTTGAGTGAAAACTACGTGACTTTCACTGCCTCGGTGTTGCAGTGGTAGCGTATGCGACTGCTGTGCTTGAGGTCTCGAGTTCGATTCCCGGATCGGACTAAATGTTTGTATGATCTGCAATTATTTGTTTCGGAGTCCGGGTGATTTCTACGTATATGTATTTACAAAAAAAGTATATAGGTATTTATATCAGTTCTCTAGTCAAATAATACAAGTTCTGCTTAGTTTGGGACTAGATGGCGTTGTGTGTATGTGATAGAATATATTATATTATTTTCTAATAATGGCTGAAACTTTCTTCAGCATCAGTATGTGTACAATAAAGATATCTCCAATAAAAATGACAGGAGGACCACATATACTACGGGGTTGGAGTTGATCCTAATTGGAAACGAATCACGCGTGACCTGATCATAGACATGCAGAAGGGTTGGGCACTACTGGACAAGCCCAAGCGGAGATCGCCCAGAAATAAGTTTAAGGTAATATTTTCACTTAATCACTTTCTATATGGCAAAATAATTTCGATTAATTGGATCGAAAATCAGCCCTAGGTAGGATGTTTGAGTTATATAGGCTAACGAATTTTATTGATACATGAGCAACTTTTGCAAGCCATTTTATTAAGAGTGAAACACATACACCCTACAAGGTGGTCTAACGATTTGATGAAGGAAACCGGGCAGCACAGAACCGGTTATTGCAGGGAGCTTTAAGGCGCGTCTCCACCGAAATTTGACAACACAAAAATTGCCAACTTTTGTTCGGTGGAGACTCGGCTTTACAGAAACTTTTATCACCAACACCTGTTGACAACACAAAAGTTATCAACTTTTGTTCTGTGGAGAATCGGCTTTAGCGGACCCCGTCGCCTATATTCAGTAGTGCACGTCTTTCGGCTGTTAATGGGGTTATGCCTGTTTTGACTGTTTCTCCACTGTTTCCTGCGGCAACA
The DNA here is from genome assembly GCA_949125395.1 of Diaphora mendica. Taxonomy (NCBI): domain Eukaryota; kingdom Metazoa; phylum Arthropoda; class Insecta; order Lepidoptera; family Erebidae; genus Diaphora; species Diaphora mendica. The sequence goes on along the minus strand of OX421318.1, from coordinate 28,489,674 downwards.
CCTTGCTTTTCACAAAGTAAAATTAATGGTGGTATCACTGCTCTTTCACATTGAAAAAAAAAACACATTGACCTATTTAATGTAAATCCGCTAGTTCCTGCAGTTATAAGATTCCTTCAGCTGAATATGTTATCACAACCATAAGTACTTAATTAATACGAGTACATCGAAAATAACAATAAATCATTCACATCTCCCCACAAATACCAACTGGGGAGTACATCCAGACAATAGGGAAAAATATTACACTTTTAAGATATCATATTTGTGAGGAGCTAAAGTCTGTGGTTACACTGTATAGTTTAATAAATTATACGTATATATACATTAGTTAAGAATATCTTATTTCCGACCATATAACTCCACGACCAAATAAATAATATATATAACTGCCTCGGTGGCGCAGTGGTAGCGTATGCGACTGCTGTACTTGAGGTCCCGGGTTCGATTCCCGGGTCGGACCTAATGTTTGTATGATCTGCAAATATTTGTTTCGGAGCTTGGGTATTTTCTATGTATAATATGTATGTATTTACAAAAAAAAAGTATATATGTATTTATATCAGTTGTCTAGTACCCACAACACAAGCTCTGCTTAGCTTGGGACTAGATGGCATTGTGTGTTAGGTGTCCGAAATATTTATTATTATATGTTACATTACAGATATCAAGCATAATTCTAAGCGGCAGTGGTTCCCTGGACAACGTGACTGTGTCGAGCAGCGAGCATATGCACATGTTCTATAACGCAGCGAAATGGCTGTTGCGGTCACAACGAGCCAGGTCCGGGGCCTGGCCGATACCGGTCCGGCGTCGTATGGCCGCTGGGGTCGCTGAACTCAAACCTGGCTGGTAATTACTTAATAGGTTTATTTCTGCAAGCTCTTGGCCTATGGCAGTGTGTCTCCTAATCGTTGACGCAGTGGTAGCGTACGCGACTGCTGTGCATGAGGTCTCGGGTTCGATTCCCGGGTCGGATCAAATGCTTGTATGATCTGCGAATGTTTGTTTTGGAGTTTGGGTGTTTTTTAAGTATAATATGTATGTGTTTACAAAAAAAGTATACCTGTATTTATATCAGTTGTCTAGTACCCATATTACAAGTTTTACTAAGTTTGGGACTAGATGCCGTTGTGTGTTAAATGCCAGAAATATTTATTTACTAGCTGGCCCGGCGAACTTCGTACCGCCATATTTTTTTTTGTAAATATTTTCTACATTTCTGAAAATTCTAGAAATAGAAATACGGCGCCATCTACCGGATATCTTTACAACTTAGGTGCCAAACCGCAATCTCTTAGGATTTTATAGAATTAACCGGTAAATACACACTAAAATCGTATAATAAACAAATAAATAGATCACGGAACAATATTTAAAGTACTTTCTTTCTAGCAAAAAAGAATGAATGAAATCGGACTGTGTTATTGAATTACAGCTCTTGAGCTCTTTAATTGAGCTCTTAGCCTACATTTTCACTGCAGTATTAGTTACTCAAGTAGTAATATTGGTGCTGAAAGAATACTGTTTGTGTCCATTGTTCTTTTTGTTTTAATGATCTCAAATCATTTGTAAACTTATGCAGCAATGTAAGTTTATATAATCAATTATATCTCCCAAAACTGATTATCACCGTTTGTCACCCCACCAGGCATTCAGCTATGAGTCAAGGGCACGCGATCTCCCTTCTCGCTCGCGCGTACCACGCCAGTGGAGACGGCACATATCTTCAGGCGGCCAAGAGAGCTTTGTACCTGCTCGACGTACCAAGCCACGCTGGTGGGGTCAAGGCTATGTGGATGGACAAATATGTGTGGTCAGTATACACTCTAATACCTTACCTCTCTTTAATTCTAACTACCCGACTTTTTAACCGACTTTAAAAAAGGAGGAGGTTCTCAATTCGACCGTATATTTTTTTTTTATGTGTGTTCGCGGATAACTTCGTCGTTTATGAACCGATTTTGATGATTCTTTTTTTAATGAAAAGGAGATATCCCAACGGTGGTACCATGATAAGGACACCAAGATCTGATGATGGCATCCAATCGATCGATGTGGTCAATCTTGAAGTAGGTTTTTTTGTTACAATTTTGTAATCTTTTTGTCAGTAAAAATCGGAAACTCTTAAGTAAAGAAATCATCCTAATCAACCTTTAATTATCTACTGCAATGGTCCAGATAGGTTGATGTATATTGTATAACTAACTGATCCACGCAACCTCGTTTGCGTCTTCTATTGCCCGTAGCGTGACAATTTTCCCCCGTTTTTGAAACATTCTTCATTGGTGCTCCACTCCTATTGGTCTTAGCGTGATGATATATACCCTACTAGCTGTTGCCCGCAGCTCCGCCCGCGTGTTTGTCGATTATCGCGACAAAGAGTAGCCTATGTGTTATTCTGATGTATAAGCTATATTACTGTAAAGTTTCATCCAAATCCGTTCAGTAGTTTTTGCGTGAAGAAGTAACAAACATACACAAACTTTCGCCTATATATATTAGTGTGATGTGAAGTGTGATAGCCTTCCTCGATAAATGTACTATCCAACACTGAAATAATTTTTCAAATCGGACCAGCGGTTCCTGAGATTAGCGCGTTCAAACAAACAAACTCTTCAGCATAATATTGGTATAGATGTATTTGAATGTATGTAGACATTGATTCAGTAATAAAACACAATTAATGTTGTATGGCTCTTGTAATCGTGTTCACACAGTAGTCATTTTTTATAAGGGCGCGGTCACTCCAGGAGTGCCAACATCAGTTTTCTACACTCCTGATACCACCACTACAACAAAACCACAGATTATAACAGTATAGGATTTGTTTTAAGTTTTCCTGCGCTTTGTGGTGCTATTGTCTTCCCTTAGTCGACACCCACGGGATGATTATGTTTAGTGAATACTGCCTTGTTGGTCTCGCGGTTGGCGTGTGCGACTGCTGATCATGAAGTCTCGGGATCGATTCCCGGTTCGGACCAAATGTGTGTATGACCTACAAATATTTGTTTCGGAGTTTGGGTGTTTTCTATGTATAATATGTATGTATTTACAAAAAAACAGTATATATGTTTTGTTTTTTTTTTTTTCTCTTTTCTTTGTTTTTTAAAAAGACAACTCCCGCACTAGGAATAAATCCTGTGTCGCGGGGGACTTTACAAATGTACATGAAACGGACACAAAGAACACCCAGACTCAGAACAACAATTTGTGGATCACACAAAGTGTTGTCCTACTTGGCATTTGAACCCACGACACTTGGCGAAGTAGGAAACGGCGTGGTGACCGTTAAACCACTAGGCCAAACGTGCAGCCGTTCATATGTATTTGTATCAGTTGTCTAGTATCCATAACACAAGCTCTGCTGAGCTTGAGACTAAATGGCGTTGTGTGTTAGATGTCCGAAATATTTATATTTATAGGGGGTAAACAGAGAAATGTAGTAAGTAAATTATGTGTTTCAGGTACGAGGAATACCCAACAAAACCTCCACTATTTGTTCTAAACGGCTTCATATACACTCTCCTCGGTCTTTATGATCTACATATCATTGAGGGTGAAAACTCAATATCCTTGGCGAAGAAGATGTTCGACGATGGTATGACCTCACTCAAGAATCTTTTACCATTATTTGACACCGGCAGTGGCAGCTTCTATGACTTAAGGCACTTCACTCTTGGAGTCAGCCCTAACATAGCTAGGTGGGATTACCACGCTACTCACGTGAACCAGTTATACCTACTCGCAGGCTTGGATAATGACCCCATATTGATAAACACAGCAAAGCGATGGGAAGGTTACATGCAAGGCAAACGGGCAGCTCACAATTGAACCAGACTGTATGCAGGCGACACCTGCAATATTTCTAAAATACACGTAAACTTCGTGCTCGCAAACACGAATAAAAACGCCAATACTAGGTAATAAACAACCAAACTAATAATCGACTTTATAACATAAAGTTGAAAGTACATAATTGGTTGGTGAGTAAAATCTAGCCGGCATCTGAATTTTGATTGGAACCTTTATTCTTCCAATCTCTCTCTATTCGAACACTATTTAGTGTCGAATCGGTATAAAACTCCCTAAAAAAGTTGCACACAGAATTAGTACACTAAGTATGGATTCACGAATTCTGTTATTTATGCTTATTCAAATAAAGATAGTATTTGAATAACATTCAAATATTTTACTAACTCGCCGAAGTGTTGCCGAATATGAGCATTCGAAATTTGAATTCAAATTAATATGTTTTTGAGTTCTATATTTACGGATATAGCCGAAATCATTGCCGATTTAAAAAAATAGGATTATGGAAAAATTGAGCCTCAAATGAAAAGGCAGTCTTAATAGAATGTAGTCATTCTGTGTAAATAGTCTGAAGAGTAGTACTAAAATATTTTTTTACAACAAAAAGACAAAGAAAATGACATTTAAAATACTGTGTACCTACAAATTTACAACATAAATGTTTCTACGATTTTGCTGTACAGATAGTTTTAAAGAAGTATTTAAAAAGTAAGCAATATAATCAAATAGTTATTATGTATATTAATTTTGTTTATTGAAATAACTATACATATCTCAGAATTCATCAATCAATTAGGATTTGTCTGAACTAATGTAGAAACTTTTATATCATTCATTTATTTTGTTGATATCTCTTTCTGTCTTGAAAATTAAATTCTATCCATTCCTTTTTTTCCATTATGACTATCTATAGATTCAAAACCATAAAGTGCTTGACTGCACTTTTTTTTAGGAAACATAAAAACCATAGCAATGTGTGTGTGTTTAAAATTTATAGATACAAATAGCCTAAGTTAGGCAGGCCCTAACGTTTTTTCACATTTTCTAAAAGTCGTAAAGATATGTTAAAATTTTACAGCTTTTTTAATAATGTTTATTATTACAATGTCTGAATATCAACGATCGTTTACTAGAAAATCATAAAAAAGGTTTTCCATTTTTTAGTCTAGTCATTTTAGTATCAGTGACATATCTATTGACTAAGACATAGCGTGACAGTAACATTGCACTTTTTGACTTTCTGAGTAGGTACTCAAAAATGTACTTGCATTTTAAAGACAATTAATTATTGGTAACGAAAAGATTTCCCTAGGGGCCTTTTGCGGAACTAACGTATGACAGATACTTCTACCTGAAAGTTTAATATACAGAGCGAGTGCATTGTTATTTTAAATTCTTTCTACAATGATTTCATTGATAGACGTCTACGGAGTAGTAAAAAATACTATAAGACTACTTCGTGAGGGCGAACAATATTTTAAAAGTGGAATGTTAACGTGTATACGTATTTTTATCTGTCATACGTTAGTTCTGCGACTTGCCGCTAGGGAATCTGCTCGTCACCAATAGTCATTAGTAAATTCCGGATTTATTAAAATACATTAAGTCATTTCTGACTAAATAGCGTCGTATAAGGATAGTAATAGTTGATTTTACTCCTGCCTAGTTATATTTTTGAATAACTTATTTTTTGTTTATTTACTTAAGTATTTGTGTTGACCAATATTCATTATGCATTTTTGCTCCAAAACAACCCAAAGACAAATTTTAGAGTAAAATTAAATGTTATAATGCTATTGATCATTTTCAAAGATTAACACTGGAAGACTGATGATACATACAATTTGTAATATTTGATTACAGAATGTAAATTTTTGACTGTCAAAGTTGAGTCTCGCGGAAGACTTGTGGGTAGATTTCTAAGACACTAATTTAAAAAAAAAAACGTGCAGGGATTGATTTCGAAAATGAAATTGACATTTTAGTGACAGTTTGAGATTGAGGTACTATGACGTCACCACACAGAGTCGTCAATATTGATAAAATCTGCAGTAGAGAAAACATTGTTTAGAAGGAAGTTAATGAGTTTCAAGTATTGCTTTAAACATTATATTAATGTAGATTGACTTATGTACTAACATAGGATATAAATAATAACTCGATTGTTTTATTATACATTTTAAACATTTAGTGTTTTAATTAATAAATATTTAGGAATTAAAATCACATACTGAATATATGTTCATTTTCATATAGTTTTAGTATTTCATTAATATAATCTTTTGTGAATTTTATACTTGCCTAACGAACTGTTTACCTATGCCATTAATGTTACTTACTCGTTATTATTATTTATTTTCTTGTTGATTTTTATATTTTTTTCCACTTATACTTTCAGAGGGTTAAATTATACTTGGCCTGTATTATTCTTCCAATAATCCTCTACATTCATCTCAGTTTCACTGGTGACGTATACAAATGACTGGTGTTTAACCCTTGCAACTTCTTGCCATGATAAATAATATTTATACATAATAATTTAAAATAATTTAATTAAATTCTTAAAATTTGAAAATCGCATTGAAGCCTCAAATATGTACTACGTATGTGTGAATGATGTTTTAGTGTAAAATACGTGTAAAAAAACCGTGTAATGTAATTTCTGTGTAACAATAGTTTCTAAGGAATATCTTGCCGCTTAATTCAGTAGAATAGCTATCGTAGCTAGAATATACAAATCGAATATAGCTTTATAATTTATACACTAACGAACATCACACGAGAAATAGACCTATTTAATTATTAAGTAAGTAATATGGTATATATTCACTTTTTTATTTTTCACGTTTTTGATCGTGGCCAGGAAAAGATGTTTAAAAACCATTCTTAATCATTTTTAATACTACATATCTGAAGGAATAACACCTTTCATTTTTACTATCCTGTCTCTCTATTTCTTACTAGGGCTAAAATTCAGCAGATTTTGATGATAGAATAATCAGAATAATGTAAAGTTACTATCGAGTTAATTTTATCAAATTATAGTTAGCATTCTGTACTTGGTCTGATGATGCCTACAGTGTGGCTAACTCAACGGATCCGGATGTCGAAAATAAATAAAAATAGTACTATAGTGTCAATATTAAACTTTAGAAATACATGGATACTTTGTAATGTATTTTCTAGGTTTTCGCGGGCTGTGATCCGAAGCACAAACTTTTATACGATAAAATATAAGGAGTCAAAATTCTATAACGTAATAGTTGTTACTTATCATACCTAGTGTTTATTGAAAATTATTCGCTGGTAGCAACTGCTACTGAGAAAGCTTGAATGTCAGCCATTATGAACTATGAATATTTAGGAGAATAATTATTTCAAACAAAATGTGAATTAAAATGATAAGACCCAATATTAAGTTACTCATTGTGTTTAAGAAGTAAAAAAAAATGTATTTCTTAGCTTATGCCGAAAATAAACAAAAGCTTTTTATTCCATGAAAGGAAATTCTCGTCATGTAAAATATTTAATTATTTTTTTCTTAAATGTAATAGCTGCGCCATATTGTTTTATTATAATAATATATAAATATTATAATATTTATTTATTAATATTAGTGAGTTATGACTCCTTTACAAGCTTTTTTTTTTTCTTATTGTCCACGGAAATATGCTGTACCAAGGTTTTGTATGAAGAAATGAGTGTGGTGCTAAATTGTCACAATCCGCTTGTAAATGTTAAAATTAAACATTCCATTATAATGAGAGCTTATTAAATTAGTAGTAATTATTGTAAATAGTGTTTTTGTTGTTTATTATGAATCTATTTAACATGTGAGTGTGTTATTGTTGTAAAATAAAGGTATTTATAACTTCATTACTTTTATGTGTTTTAAATATGTGTCATGCTTATGGAATAGGCCTACATATATTTAAACTTCATAATAATATTTCAAAAAAAAAAGTGTTTTTATTTAGGAATATCGACAATGGTATTTAGGTTCAATTCTTATTTTGTTTTAGAACATGTATTTATCCGAATGCATATATGAATCAAGAGTTACCTGTAGTTGCTCAGACAAATTGAATACGTAGCTTGAAGTATTGAGTTTTATACTACTTAATCTAAAGCTTTTTAAGAAAACACTTTCCTGCCATTTATGTGGGCATTTAACTCCTGTTTTATTTTTGTCTTTGGTTTTTGTTTTATCTTTTTATAAATCGCTGTGACCTACTCAAATGTATAAATAAGACTTTTTACTTGAATTTTATCTTGTGTAATAAAAAAAAAATGTTTACACAACAGTAACAGCGCGTAACTAACTTTTTAAATTAAAGGAATAAAATTTACTTTATTTCCTCTTATATGTAGAGTCTTTACCCAATTACGATTTCAATTTCTATTTATCTATATGACTGATTTTTTTGTTATGAAGTACATACACTATGTCATGCTATTTGATTTAAAATGGTATTTAAACTTAGTCAGCATTTGTATCGACATTAGATTGTAGTGAGATAGTGAATGCACTTGTGAATGACAATAAAGCATCTGAAAATGAGTTAATTGTATTATTTACAACCTGTTTATATAAACCTGTTCCTAAACTAGAGACTGTTTCTAATCGAGTAATTTATAAATACTGGAATTCTGCTGCATAGGTATTTGAAATGCATAATAGCAGAAATATTTAAATTTTGCCTAAAAGCAGTAAATAGTTTTATTACTAACTATTTTTCTTGCATGGCTGAAAATTTCATTCATTAACAAGGTACATCTTAAAATAACGTCCGAATTTAAATAATTAAAATCCCGACCTTTTCACGTCAGTGTGACCACCCTATTTGTTTCTTTTGTAAAAACTGACTCACACTGATTTTGACAGCTTACGACAACAAGCAGGTGAATGATTGCGATATTTTGCTCCTAATGCAATTTATTAATGACCCTTTAAACTTGGCAAATGCTGAAAGATAGGCATTTTGTTTTTACGTCAGTAATGTAGTAGGTATTTAATTAATTGTAGCACTGTAGTAATAGTGGATTCAGTGGAATAAGAACTTTACCTGACGTTAATGCAATAGGGTAACCCTGTGAAAGAAAAGTGTAAAAGATCTAAAGAACAAAATCAAGGAATCGAGAGATTTTTTACAGCTTTCTATAGTTTTTAATCATTTCTATAGTTTCAAATACCTACAGAATTATTTATTTTTCACGTTATACAGTTTTTTACCTATATTATATATTTAAGTAAACTAGATATTTTAAAATAAATTAAAAAATATTCGTTTCGATAATAACTTTTTTCTGGTGATATATTTTCATTATGTATACATACCATCTTTACTATCCAAATTAGTTAATATCTGCTTTGTTTTATTACTACGATTTTTTTTCTTTTTTATATTTGCATCACATTAATGAACTTTTTGATTTTCTGATATTTTTTTGTCTCTTAAAATTCATTGAATAAAATGATTTATTTAGAAAAAACTAAAGAAATGTTAAAAACATACGAGTATTTTCACACAGTTTGTTTTTAATTGCACGTTTGGCTTAGTGGTTTATATGGTCGCCACGCCGCTTCCTACTGCGCCAAGTGTTGTGGGTTGATTAACAAATGGTTATTCTAAAGCTGGGTGTACTTTGTGTCCGTTTCATGTATGTTTGTAAAGTCCCGCGCGACCAGGGGTGGTCAGCTCTCTAGTAAGCCAATGCCAACGGCGGACTTATTAAAAACTTGAGACAGCGCCATACAACAAAAAGAGATAGAATGTTTCTTGGTAAAATGAGTATCATGTTGTTAAAGATGGCGACTTGTCTGTTTTGAGAGCTCATAGTCATAAGTTCAGTTACTTTTTTTTTTTCAAGTTTGAATAATCTGGAGTAGCTGATTATCCTATTCTTTTTCGTTTGTTAAAGTTAAGTGCTCTGTTTGCTATATGCTGCCAGTAATATTTTATGAGATAGAGACGACAGTGCGAAATTGACGCTTTTTGTGTTTTTGGGTGTGTGCGAACTGATGTGTAATTCGGTATAGAGATTTATTTTGAGTGCGATATTGACGCTTTAAGTGCATAAAATTTGTGACTATGGTGGTATGAAATATCATTAAATGCGCAAAATGCGGCATTACCTCGAAAGAAGAACCCTCATTTACTTTCCACAGATTTCCTCGCCCGTCAATGCATGGGCCGCTTAAGTAAATAAATATCAAAAAATAAAAATATTAAATCATGTCTAAAATATCGTTTTATTTATTAAGGTTCTAAGTTGTTTATTTTGTCAATATGCATACAAAATGTGGCAGGTATATTGTCAAAGTTATAACATTACAATTTTCTGTATTAACAATGTACTCTGTGATTACAATTTCACTAGTGATATTAGAATAATTAGATTGTTAATCGACTTCGTTCTTACAATTTAACGACATTGTTTTAGTGACATTGTAAGGTTAGATGAGTGTTATTTTTTGGTTCTAAAAGAAATAAAAAAATAACCTAATTTAACCGCTAGTTAAATTAAGTCGATTGACGTTCTACCCTTTTATTATAATACTAGCTGTTGCCCGCGGCTTCGCCCGCGTGTATGTCGGTTATCGCTGCAAATAGTAGCTTATGTGTTATTCTGATGTATAAGCTATATTACTGTAAAGTTTTATCCAAATCCGTTCAGTAGTTTTTGCGTGAAAAAGAAACAAACATCCGTCCATCCATACTAACAAACTTTCGCGTTATTAATATAGGTAGGATTTTTATCGATATAAAATCATGATACAAAATATATTGGTACCTGAATAGTTTTATTTTCTTTGCCTCGCATAGAACTTTTAGATATTTTTATAAATCAGTTTAAATAAAATAAAGGGGTTAAGACAATTTTGTGGAAACTAAAAATTTAGTATAGCGCCATCTGTAATGATTTATTTATTTCGTGAACGAAAAATGTAGTATAGCGCCATCTGTATTTTTGATGTGGAACTCATTCCTATCTGATGCCCCACGACACCACCCGATTTTTTCAACCGACTTCAAAAAGGAGGAGGTTCTCAATTCGACTGTATTTTTTTTATTTTTATTTTATGTTTGTTACCTCATAACTTTGGACTGGGTGAACCGATTTTGATGATTCTTTTTTTATTTGAAAGCTGGTGCTTCCCGAATGGTCCCATTTAAATTTGGTCCAGTTCTGACTTGTCATCCATGAGAAAACCATATAAGTCTTCAATTTGCATTATGTATGTACGCGAAAAATTAACGAATATCTCAATATTCCCGTATGGTCCCATTTAAATTTGGTCCAGATTGAAGTCGGTTTTTTTTTTTTTAATTTGTGATTATTTACAACTAATACACACACGTTTTACTATTAAAAACTTATTTAAGTATTTATATATACATAAAATATAAAGTGTTTATATGAGCTTATTTCGACATTTGACATCGACCGGGTCTGGCACCGCTCGCTTCTCTCCAAGCTGTCGACATTCGGTCCGCCTCCTAGACCCTGTCACTGGGTTAACGCTTTTCTTCATCAGCGCCGCATTATGGGCCTTTGCGACGGCACGGCCTCTGATGTTCTGGATGTAAACGCTGGCGTACCTCAGGGTTTAGTCCTGTCGCTCACACTATTTCTTCTGCATATCAATGACATGTTAGCTCTTGGCAACATACATTGCTATGCAGACGATAGCACAGTTCATGGGCGATATTTTTGACACCGTTCAGCCAAGCTGGCAGTCGTTGAGGAAAATCGACAGAAGCTTGTCGCTGAACTCGACCGGGTTTTGAACCGCATTTTACAATGGGGTGATAAGAATCTGGTCGAGTTCAACGCTACGAAAACACAGTTGTGCGCGTTCTCTACCAAAAAGTGTCCATTCCTTTCCCTTCCCACTTTTCAGAGCACTCAACTGCCACTGCGGGGTAAGCTCGGTGTCCTGGGCATGGATATTTGCCGGGACCTCGAGTACTGTTCTCATCTTTGTGATGGATCCGCGCAGTATTTGCTTGATGCTTTCGATCGGTTGCAATGGCGAACAGTCCGCTTTACCAACAGTCCCGAAGCCACCGAGTTCCTTGAACCTCTGCAGCTGCGTAGAGATATCGCCTCTATAGCAGTCCACTACCACCTGTATCATTGGAAGTATTCTGAGGAGCTCTTCCAACTGGTCCCCCTTCTCCCTTCCTCTGCAGAATAACATGTTCACTCTCAAACCAAACGGTTTGGTTCATCCTTCCTGTGCCGAGCAGCTAAAAACTGAAACTCACTACCAGCGCACGTGTTTCTCTCCCACTATGATCCCGGGGCCTTTAAGTGGGGCGTGAAAAAGCATCTCACTAAGCCGTCATAGTGTGGGTCGCAATACTGCATTGTCTGCTTTCCCAGTGAGTATGGTTGCCCCCACTGTTGGATTCTGCTTGAGTTTTCCATCAGGCTGACCATAGTCACTTTGGCAGCTTCAAATAAAAAAGTACAATTTTAATAACTACGTTTTTTCTTTTGCCATATTTTGCCAAATTTTTTTAGAGATTTTGTGGATTTGATATACGTGACTATGCTGCTCATGAGAAAAAAAAACTGTATCTTTAAGCATGTCCTTGGGTTTTGATAATATTGTTATTGGAAATGCTGTTTTCAGCGGAAACTGCATTCTTTTAAATTAAAATGTCAAATAAGTTGGAATTATTGAAATACGGAGAATTAAAACATTATCTTCTTTTGCCATTCCATGCGTCATCATTGTAGCTTTTACAATGTTGTACCCCAGTTGTGTAATATTTAGCCATGTACTATTACATTGCTTTGGCGCTCAAGATACCTCATTTAATAGTACTGGAATATTAACTTGCGGCCTCAACTTATGGGTAGGCACTCCTGATATTTCCAAAGACTTACTAAGTATTCGAAAACATCTCCCTCCACGCCTGACATGATCCGTTCGTTTAATTGATAACTATCTCATTAGTCAGCTGATCAGGATGGATATTATTTACATTTTTATTCATATCTAACCAACAGCTAGCTTATAATGACGATACTTCTGTAGAGAATTTTGAAGTTAAGAAACGCTGTTAATTAATTATATTAATTTGGCTTATTTATTTCTATTAATATAATGAACATACAAATCAGATTGACGAATATATACTTAATATCTTAATATTTAATTTTTATATATATAATATCGTTGCTATCATTGTTAAGTCTTCATTGAAAAAGTGAAATATTTTTATGATTGTGACAGCCTTGTTTATTCGTTGTCAAGACGCCCGACGTAGGTAACGCGCAGGCGTGTGGCGAGTGAACTCCCAGAACAACCTTTCATCCCCCTTACAACCCCTTTTTCGCATTAAAAAGTAGCCTATGTCCTTTCTCAGGCTCTAGACTATCTGTGTACCAAATTTCATTCAAATCGGTGCAGCGGTTTGGCCGTGAAAGCAAGACAGACAGACAGACAGAGTTACTTTCGCATTTATAATAATCAAATTTTTCAAATTGGACCAGTAGTTCCTGAGATTAGCGCGTTCAAACAAACAAACAAACTCTTCAGCTTTATATATTACTATAGCTGACCCACGCAACGTCGTTTGCGTCTCCTATTGCCCGTAGCGTGATAATTTTCCCCCGTTTTTGAAACATTCTTCATTGGTGCTCCGCTCCTATTGGTCTTAGCGTGATGATAAATAACCTATAGCCTTCCTCGAAAAATGGGCTATCTAACATTGAAAGAATTTTTCAAATTGGACCAGTAGTTCCTGAGATTAGCGCGATTAGCTGACCCACGCAACGTCGTTTGCGTCTCCTATTGCCCGTAGCGTAATAATTTCCCCCCGTTTTTAAAACATTCTTCATTGGTACTCAGCTCCTATTGGTCATAGCGTGATGAAATATATATATATATATATCATCACGCCTATAGCCTTCCTCGATAAACGGGCTATCTAACACTGAAAGAAGTTTTTCAAATTGGACCAGTAGTTCCTGAGATTAGCGCGTTCAAACAAACAAAAACTCTTCAGCTTTATATATTAGTATAGATGTATTTATTATACTCTTCTAAGATCTAATACTCAAAATCAACAACACGTTTATTTGGATAAAGACTAATATTAGGTATTACGTTGATAAAAACTCTTTGACAAATAACTCAATAATAGGTACCAACTCTTAGCGTCTTATACTCGTGATAACTTCTAAACGAAATGTCCGAATGGGGTGAAACAAAAAGTATTTTACTTCTACATAAATACCCTTGATAACAAAATGCTTTATTTGGATAAGGATTAATATTACGATACACATTTAACGTAGTTTCTTTCTTCAGACGATTTAATAATTTTTTTGAGCACAAAAGCGGTTATTGTGACTAAACCATGATAGTTAGATATATGCTCTCGCGGACTTTTTTGTAGATCTTAATGGGACCTACAAACCCTTAATACATGATTTTGTTCTATTGTCAATACTTTTTGCAGCGCACGCAAAAATAGGTTTTCGAGTTCACACCTTGGGTTACAAAATAGCAATTTTCTTACGGATCTCAAATTTTTTTGAAAATAAAATATAGCCTATAGCCTTCCTCGATAAATGGACTATCCAACACTGAAAGAATTTTTCCAATCGGACCAGTAGATCCTGAGATTAGCGCGTTCAAACAAACAAACAAACAAACTAGTAGTATAGTATTGGGCATTCTGCCCCACTATCGTGGGACAGAATTCCCAATACTATTTTTGCGAAACAATAAAATCTACAGTGGGGTAGAATGCCCAATACTATTTTTTCGAAGCAATAAAATCTACAGTGGCGTAGAATTTCCATTACTATTTTTGCGAAACAATAAAATTTATGATGGGACAGAATGCCCAATACTATTTTTACGAAACATTAAATCTACGATGGGACAGAATGCTCAATACTATTTTTGTGAAACATTAAATCTATAGTGAGGGCAGAAAGTCCAATACTATTTTTGCGTTTGTTGTATAATTTTTGTAGTTTGTTTTTGCGCGTCCACACTAGCAACACAGTTATCTGACATAGACTATGTAAAGCATGTTGTTTCATCGCAAAATTAGAACTAAAAATCAGTGTTCATAGTTTGCTTTTGCGCGCCCACGCTATTAACACAATCGTATGATATACAGAATTTTGTGATTAGTATGATGTTTCATCGCAGTAGCAATCAGAACTAAATGGTATAGTTTGCTTTTGCGTGCCCACACTAGTATCACAGTTATCTGACTCAGACTTTTGCGTTCAGCATGTTGTTTCATCGCAAAATTAGAACTAAATAACAATGTTTATAGTTCGCTTTTGCGCGCCCACGCTATTAACACAATCGTATGATATACAGAATTTTGTGATTAGTATGATGTTTCATCGCAGTAGCAATCAAAACCAAATGGTATAGTTTGCTTTTGCGCGCCCACACTAGCAACACAGTTATCTGACACAGACTATGTAAAGCATGTTGTTTCATCGCAAAATTAGAACTAAAAATCAATGTTCATAGTTTGCTTTTGCGCGCCCACGCTATTAACACAATCGTATGATATACAGAATTTTGTGATTAGTATGATGTTTCATCGCAGTAGCAATCAGAACCAAATGGTATAGTTTGCTTTTGCGCGCCCACACTAGTATCACAGTTATCTGACACAGACTATGTAAAGCATGTTGTTTCATCGCAAAATTAGAACTAAATAACAATGTTTATAGTTTGCTTTTGCGCGCTCACGCTATTGACACAGACGTATGATATACAGAATTTTGTGTTTAGTATGTTGCATAAAACAAAAAAAGAAAACAACGTTAATAGTTTACTAAAAGAATATGATTATTTATTTTATTAATTATATAAATTATGTAAAATAAAATGTTTATAAAATGTATATAAAACTCATGAATTATTTGAGTTAAAACTAGGTTGTTCGTCACATAATGAGTCTATAGATTGCATGAGAGATTGAAGCTTACACCATTGGGGTGTATCTTCGTTGGTCTGAACCTTTATTCGGACCAACGCTTTTCTCCAGAGTTCTTGTGGTTCCGTTTTAAGAGCATCATCAGTTCGATACACTTTGAGATCCACGAGATAGTCACCCGTTGTGTTGAGAACTCGACGTTCGTTACCGTTTGCAACTCTATTCACAAAATATGTTGCTAGCGGGGTTGAGGAAGCCACTTTATATTCCCTGTTGCGGCTAACATTAAACACATCAGAAGTTTTCACCTTTTTGCTGAAACAAAAATTTAAAAATCATACATAAGTAGAACAATAGCTTAGTGAGTGTCATATAAATGTCGTATTACTTTGTTTGCGTTTTGATGTAACATCAAAGTATGATATAATTATATTTATCACTAATTATACGATAAATTCCTGTGGAATGAATTACTAAACAATATCGAAAATTTAACTCAAAAACAAAACTCAATAATGTACATACTTTAACTAACCATAAGCTTGCGTAAATTTAAACAATAGATCTAGGTATGTAGATATTGTATAATTAAAGCAGATAATTACCTTATACTAGTAGGCGATTTCTTCACTCTGGTACCTTTAGGTTTGCTTTTATGCGTGACTGGGTTTCGGAGATTGTGGTCATCATCTATTGTAGAGTTATTGAATAGATCACACTCAGAGTCTGACCTGTAAAATTTCAAATAAGATTTGTTTAACATTTTTATTTATTAAATATTTGTAGGTGTAGACAGCGACAATTATACCTCGAGCTCGTTACACCCCTCACAATACTTCTACACATAATTAAGGATAATGTGTAATAAAAACATAAAAGTGGTAAAAAATATTAAGGTACATATTATCAAGAACAAAATCAGGTGAATTAATTTAAAAACAATAATTAAACTTATAACACTTACATTTTATTCCTGCGAAGTAGTAAATAGCTTCCAATCAGACTGAGGCTCGAATTTAATGTATCGAGTTCAGAAAACCATGTTGTTTATATATCAAAATACAGATATAATATTGAAATTTAAAAGTATAGTTGTACTCAATGAAAATGTTTATCAAATAAGACATATTTTATTGTATGTATTATACTACAAATAAAGCAGCAGAAGGTTCCAGTATATTCATACATTATCATCATTTGTAAACTCAGCAAAAAAAAAAATGCAGGGCTGCCAAACCGAATTAATAGCGTTGTGCAAATATAACATTTAATATTGTAAATTAAAACCATCACCAACCAAAGAGTAGACATAATATATATTTTTACATTCGCTATCTAACGGTAAGGTAAATTGTATTGCTAAGAAATTCAACTTTATAAGGTTATTAGAGTGTAAGTAACTATATTTTATATAATTTTGCATGAAAATGTGAAATAACACAGTATAATAAAAACAATTAATTTCACAAACCAAATCACATTTCAAAAGTTAGTTACTATTTTTCGAACTTGGTGTGCTGATGTTGTATCTATATGGATATATGGTGTAAACCAATAACGGTAGATGATGCAGGCATTAAAATTAATAATAACAAACGGTTCTGATAGCGTAGTGCAAGCCTCGGATAGGCAACGGTGTGGGTTCAAGTCCCGTCTATGAGTTTTGCTTGACGTCTCTAATATATTTCAAAGGATTTTAAAACTATGTTTATCACCCCTGATTATAAATGCATGACAGCAAACATCATTTGTAAATTCAGCAAAAAAAAAAAAAATGCAGGGCAGCCAAACTGAATTAATAGCGATGTGAATATAACATTTAATATTGTAAATTGAAACCACCACCAACCAAAGAGTAGACATAAAATATATTTTTTACATTCGATACCTAACGGTAAGGTAAATTGTATTGCTAAGAAATTCAACTTTATAAGGTTATTAGAGTGTAAGTAACTATATTTTATATAATTTTGCATGAAAATGTGAAATAACACAGTTTAATAAAAATAATTAATTTCACAAAACAAATCAAGACTCAGATAGGTAATGGTGTGGGTTCAAGTCCCGTCTATGAGTTTCACTTTACGTCTCTCATATATTTCAAAAGATTTTAAAACTATGTTTGTCATCCCTGAGTAAAATTGCACGACAGCAAAACCTGGTTAAGTAACTCAACACTTTTGTTATGCAGTCATATGAGTAGAGCAAGTTCGCGATAAATTGAGTCATTATATTTTAATCAATTTCGTAATATATTTTATACTAGCTTTTACCCACGGCTTCGCTCACATTTTTATCTTGCGTAAAAATATTTTTCATTTTTACTTTTTAAATAAAAAGTAGTCTATGTTACTTCTAATACCTCTAAGAATATGTGTACAAAGTTTTCGCGTGAAAAACGTAACAAACAAACTATGTTCACATGTAAAATATTAGTATGATATATTTTTTATTCATGATCCGTCATAACTCTATCGTATATACCTATGGGTAGACGGATTTGCAAAATTCAAAGTTTATTTATTTCATAATATATTCATTCTTATACAAAGACTCAAGTCTTAAAGTCTCAAGTAATTAAAAAAATTCAATCTCTATATAATTATAAGGTAATTATAATGGTTCATATTATTATGGTATATATTTATTTATTTATGTATTTGTAGTGTTTAAATTATTATTAAAGTGTGATTTTAATTTCAGCGTGAGGTCTGTTTCAAACAAAAGTTTTGTTTGCTGACAGATTAAACAGGACATTAATTAATCACTAAGATTTTTTATTATTGTAGACCACAATAAACATAAGGTAATTGATTCATAGTACATTTCTCGTTACTTAATTATATGAAGTTATGGTGGATATTTAATATTGTTATTGAAGTGTGATTTTAATTTCAGGGTGGGGTCTATTTCAATCAAAAGTATCGTTTGCTAGCAGATTAAGCAGAACAGTAATTTAACACAAAGATTTTTCAATATTGTGGACTCTAATAAACATAAGGTAATTGATTACATTTATCGTTACTGTAATACGTATGGTTGAGATGATGTGATGGTTGAGATTATTTGATTATCTAATATCACAGTTCTATAAAAATATCTAATTAATAACCTAACGACTCTAGTGGTTTGTGTGATAATATCATCCACTGGCTGTAGGTTTGAATCTCCCAAGATTCGAGTAATCCAAGAATTGATGTTATAAGTTTGAGTGTTCTTGGTGTTTACATTATTATGTATTTATGTGCATTACATGTCTAATTCCAGAACCAGTCAAGGACAACAAGAACTATAACAGATTGTAATTATATTATGAACAAACAATTGAAGTTCTGAAGGTTCAATTGCAGTTATTAGGTATATGTAAAATAAGTAAAATTAATTTTAATATTATTTAACTTATATTTTAGTTTGAAAATGCCTTTCTGTTCGGTTTGCAATATAGAAGTGAATTTTAAGCGTTGGATAAGTCACTTAAGGACCAATAAACATAAAAACAATAGTTCTGAACGTATCAGTGAAAATGTAGAAATAATACATTCTTCTTTCAAGAGTCGTATTACAAGTTACAGAATTATCGCATCTAAAAATGAAGTAAATATTTATCCAGAATGTTTTTTGAATAATATTTATGATCAAGTTAAAATTTTGAAAAACATTATTCAATTAAAATCAATTTTGAATTATTTGCAATTTTTTTAATGGTAAAAAATGACACCCAGGAATTGAAATCTTTTGCTAGTAAAAACTATGTTATTCATTTAAATTATAATTTTAAGGTTACTTACGAAAAACTTGTTTCATATTTATTAAAAAGAATTGAAGACTTTCAAGAAAGAGATAGTGGGTGGACATTTCTACATAATTCACATTTAGAAATCAATATCAATAAATACCAACCTCTTAGTGGCTCGCGATTTATTGATTTACCTAAATTTATAAAAAATAAGAAAGCCTGCTTAAATATTCAAAACGATGATAGTTATTGTTTTTTGTGGTGTGTTGTTGCTGCTTTGTATCCATCCACTCGACACCCTGAAAGAGTCACATCATATCCACATTTTCGTGATGTCTTAAACGTGAACGATATCTCTTTTCCTATCACTTTTTCAGATATAAATATTTTTGAAAGAAACAATCCTTCCTTAAATATATTTATTTATGGTTTAAAAGGTAATAGAACTATAACAGGACCTCTCTATAGACCCGATAAAGTCAATCATGGATCAAAAATAATTCATATATTGTTATTAGAAAACGGTTGTTCTTCTCACTATTGTCTAATTAAAGATTTACCTCGTCTTGTTAGATGTCAAATAACTATGCATCACGGTAAAGTGTATTTTTGTGAAACCTGTTTATTATTTTTCCAAAGTGAAGATAATTTTGAAAAACACCTATGTGGTGGGATTGTTACTATTTTGCCTAATAAAGGATCAGTCATACAATTTAAAAATTATAACAGAAAACAAAATATTCCATTCACAATTTATGCTGACTTCGAGACGATACTTGAACCAGTAACCTGTCATGAATCTGATACAAAAAATACGACACGTTTACAACGCCATATCCCATCTGCCTTTGCCTACAATATTGATTGTTCATTTAATGATGACTATAATGAATTCAAAACGTATCGTGGGATAGATTGTGTTTCTAAATTTGTTGATTTTCTTACTGAAGACGTTAAGAGGATTTATAATATTTTGACTCAAAATGTTCCAATAGCATTTACCGAAAAAGATGATATTGAATTTAAAAAAGCACAG
The DNA here is from genome assembly GCA_949125395.1 of Diaphora mendica. Taxonomy (NCBI): domain Eukaryota; kingdom Metazoa; phylum Arthropoda; class Insecta; order Lepidoptera; family Erebidae; genus Diaphora; species Diaphora mendica. Next base: position 28,469,156 of record OX421318.1, on the reverse strand, counting down.
AAATGTTGTATATGCGAAAATTTGTTATGGAATAATAAAGTTAGAGATCATTGTCATATTACGGGTCGATATCGTGGTGCAGCACACAGGCACTGCAATTTGCAATATAGGATACCTATGTTCATACCAATTTTTTTTCATAACTTGTCAGGATACGATTGTCATTTATTTATTAAAAAATTAGGTGAAAAACCTGGAAAGTTAAATATTATACCTAAGACTAAAGAAAAATACATTTCATTTTCGAAATTTATTCAGATCAATGACCACGATTACGTACAGATTAGATTTTTAGATTCGTTTAATTTTTTAGGTACTAGTTTAAATAAGCTTTCAAAATCTATGCAAACTGAAGATTTTATTAGTTTACGTTTTCATTATCCTAATAATACTCATTTTTCTTTACTTAAACGAAAAGGTATTTATCCATACGATTATATAAAAAAATGGAAATGCTATGAAGAGAGGTCATTACCAGCAAAACATTATTTTTTTAATTCAATATGCAATGAACATATTTCACAAGAGGATTATGATCATGCTAAATTGGTATGGCATACATTTAACATAAAGACATTGGGTGAATATACTGATTTATATTTAAAAACAGATGTACTTTTACTCACTGATATATTTCAAAATTTTCGAAAAACTTGTAAACGATATTATAAGCTCGATCCGGCGTTTTATATTACTGCACCTAGTTTATCATTTGATGCTATGTTATTAAAAACAGGAGTTCAATTAGAACTCATAGCTGACTTATCTATTGTACGAATGATCCAAAGCGGCATCAGGGGAGGATTGTGTATGTGTTCTCATCGTTACGCTAAGGCTAATAATAAATACATGCCATCGTGTGACACAACGCAACCTCAGTGTTTCATAGCTTATTTGGACTGTAACAATCTCTATGGTTTTAGTATGTGTCAATACTTACCACATTCAGATTTCCGCTTCTTAAATCAAAAGGAAATAAATCATCTATACATAGAAAATGTAAAAGACAATGCCGATTGGGGTTTTATATTAGAAGTAGACCTTTATTACCCTAAATCTTTACATATTCTACACGATGACTTACCTTTTTGTCCTGAAAAATGTATACCACCTGGAGGTAAATCGAAGAAACTTATTTCAAATCTTTACAATAAATATAATTATGTGATTCAATATGTTCATTTAAAGAAATGTCTCGAACATGGTTTAGTATTACGTAAAATACATAGAGTAATTACATTTAGACAAAGTGCATATCTGAAGGAATATATTGAATTAAATACGCAACTACGACAAAACGCTAAAACTATATTTGAGCAGGATTTCTTTAAGTTATTAAATAATAGCGTTTTCGGGAAAACATTAGAAAATACTGAAAAGAGAGTGACTGTTCATTTAGTTAACTCATGGAATACCTCAAACAATAAAACCAAAAAACCCATCTGCGCTGAAAGACTCATAAGCAATCCATATTTCCACAGCGCATCAGTTTTATCGGAAAACTTAGTAGCGATACAGATGAAACCTGATCATATAATTTTAGATAAACCTATATATATTGGTTTTACTGTTTTAGAATTATCCAAGACACACATGTATAATTTTCACTATAATATAGTTAAACCTTTTTATAACGATAGAGTACAATTATGTTACACCGATACAGATTCTTTTATTTATGAAATATATACTGATGATTTTTATAATGATATAAAATCAATGTTTATACAATATTTTGATACTAGTAATTATAGTGCGCCAAATGAATATCTTATTCCTCAAATTAATAAAAAAGTTCCAGGGTTATTTAAAGATGAAATGGGTGGCACACTAATTACTGAATTTATTGGTTTGAGATCAAAGTTATATTCTTTAAAAACGACTGATAGTATAGTTAAAAAAGCAAAAGGTATTAAATCCAGTGTGATACGCGATTTAAGAATAGATGATTATAAGAACGTTTTATTTAATAAAGAAGTAATCCATCGAAAAAATATTCTCTTCAAATCCATTAAGCATGAAATATTTACACAAAGTGTGAATAAAATAGCACTGTCTAGTAATGATGATAAACGATTAATATCAAAATGTAATATTGCAACCCGGGCATGGGGACATGTAAAATTTAACAGGAATCAATAATTATTTGATTCCTTTTAAAATTTCAACATTTATCATGTAATTGATTACTTATATGATATAATTTGTATTGAAATTAATTAATAATATTTACATCAATACATATTATCAATATATATTAACCATTATAATTAATTTATAATTATAGAGACATTTCCCTTTGTTTTATATAAGAATAAATTTTATTATTTTTTTCTTGTATAAGATTAGGTAATTTAGAAGAAAAATCTTTCTATAAGATATGTAAGTATAAAGATATAAAGAAAATTTATACTGAACAATATTCGTTTTATTTACATTTTTAGTTCAAGTAATTTGCACGTGTACCTAGTTTCATACTGTAAATGTCTTCAACACTTTATCTCTTTGTTCATAATGCAATTAGCATTATTTAATACCAGAAAATCGGTAAGTTAGTAGGTATATCACTCAACATGTTCGTACATGTTCGCACATAAGACTTGTGTGAGTGTTTGCTAAAATATCGAATTTCAATTAGTATAGCTGAAAGTATCTAGGTAAGCAAAATTAGCATTGTATATGTTTTTAGTTTATTTTCATTTACTCATAATTACTCATATCGAGTGGTGTTACAAAATATATTTAAATTTTGTCAATAGTAAGTAAAATATTTTTTATATGTTCTAATAGTAATTATGATACGTATATGTATCAGCGTTGTAACATATTATGTGTTTCGTTCTAGATGTCTGATTCAGAGATTATCCTCAGCCAGTATGCTCAGAATCCCTATGAAGAATTTTATGAGCTACAACGCAATGAAATCAATCAATGCAAACCGACTAAAGATAAGAAACCAAGACAGCGTCGCAAGGAACTATCACACAACACCATGAAACAAAACTCAACTAAATCTTTCGTTATGAGCCGTTCGAAACGAAGCGGAATTAAGTTAATAAAGATATGTGTAATCGATCTCTGTAATAACAGTACTCAAACTTGTGATGGTGATAGTGAAAGTGAAAAAGTGTTAATTAATGCCCAGTATATTGTAAAAGACTCTATGGACAGTGTTATGGACGAAACAGATTCGCTAATTAAAAAAATATCAAAATGTTTAATTGATAATGATTTTTAATATATCTACTTTAATTAAAAATGTAATTAGATATTATCAATTATTTCTTATTTCTAGGTCAACTATATTTTATTTTTATTACTTTGTGTGTGCTTTAAATCAGTTTATAAAATAAAAATGCATTTTACTGTATATCTTACTTTTATTTATAAAAACACATCTGAAAAATACTTTATTACCACTCCAAGTACTTTCTTAAACATAACACATTTTTGAGGGCACATTGCTTTGAATGTTTTATACAATTAAATTTAGTTTTTCCGTCACAGTATTTCTTATACAATTCAGACATTTTAGGACACTGATCTTCACCTAAATCCGATACACTACAATTTCCACAAATGTTCTTTACCCATTTCACCTTCTCCAATCCTTTTACAATAACATTTTTATTTTCTAGATAAGGAAGGATTATCCTATGAAATTCTCTGTAATCAATATATCCTTCATTCCATGAAATACCTCTATTTATCTCCAACCATTTTACTTGTCTTTTTTCATCACATGTTAAATGTTTAAATAAATATGGAGGTTTTATTAAGAACAACTGAGTATAATCACGAGTAGCTAACGCTAATTCCTTTACTATAAAGTTGTTGTAAAGATCTTTGAATCCTTGAATATCCAATATTATGGTATCTTGATTCATGATATTTTTTTCACAGTATTACTTAGAGGTTTGTATTCAATTATACAATCGTTTAATATAAGACAGTATGCTGATGTTTGATCTGGTATATCAGAATCGCTTTCAATTTCCACTCTCACGTCCACAACCGGGCCAGTCTTCAAATTATCAGCTTGTCGCGAGCAATCAATAACAAATAAAGGTGCTAAGTCTTTAAATTGTTTCTCACTTAATAAGGGTTCTGAACGCCGTCCGTAATATGACTGTTGAAATCTAGCGTATTGTTCGTATAATAAAGCAATTTTGTTATTTGCAAAATTTATGTTTAAATTTTCATATGGAAAGTAAGTTGAATTCAAGTATACTTTAACACTACGAATATGACTATGATCAAACTGAGACATGTCAGAACTTGCATTATTTTTTCTGTTTGTCTGTAGACCGATAATTATATATCTTGGTTTTTCTATTTGAGATGAAGTTTTGATAGCCCAAGTATGTTTTGTTGTTTTAGGTAGAGCTGGATATTCGTATAAATCCCAATTTCTGAATATCACTTGAAGTGGTCGATCCTTTTCTAGCAATTTTAAGAAGTTTATTTTTTCTCTATCAGATATTTTAATATGTGGTACACGCCAAATAATTTTATTTATTTGTACATCCTCAATAATTTCACCTGTATTTAATTTTACTGCATTTAGGTTTGTGTTACTTCTTAACAATATAAGCTCGTGTCTACTATTTATCACTACTTTTTTAAAGTCTTCTGCAAAGCCCAATATATTACAGAGTGGTATAGAAGCAGAAAAACTACCACTATTGATATTTTTTACACCATCAATATTCCACCCCCATGCATTAGCTACTTTAGATTCGTTCTCGTTCATTGATATTAAAGATTTGATAGTAGTAGTTATGCCAGCATTTTTTATCTTATCAATCTCCACTCCATTTAGTTCATACCTTATATCTTGAAATAAGTATAGTAAAGCGTTATTTGTAAATTGAACACTAGTAGCGAGGTCTTTAGATTCCTTTTTTTTGATGATTAGCTTTCCTTCTAAATATAGAGTGCTTGCTGATGGTAATACATAGAGATCCTGTTGATTGATAGGTATACGGATTTCATCATTTCTATTGAAACTAGTCACATAGGGCTTGTAAGAATGATATTCAATTCCTTCGACACTGTTATCGTAAGTCGGAGTCGATAAAACATCCAAAATATTCATTTTAATAGACCGATCGCTTTTAAGAATGCCTTATTGTCTTTTGTTAATTTTATTTTCTTTTTAGAGCGAGGTCTTATATGTTTGGTTGCTTGAAGAGAACTGGAATTTGTAGGTTGTTGATTTACATATTTATTGTAGTTAATCATTTCTTTTTCTAAGATGTATATACAACTGCACTTCTTCACCACGTAAATTTATTAAACGATTATTTATATCCAAAAGTCTAATATGTAGACAGCTTATGTTACTCTGGTTAACAGGGAAGTAAATAACGTTTTTTGGTATTTCTATAACTCTATACCCAGGTGGTACGTTGAGTGCGAATTCGTGAATAATATGACTTGGTTCTCCGTTTATATACGAACCACTTATAATATCACATTCAACCCTGATCACGGTTGTTGGTAAAATGTTTACTGGAAACTGTGACACATGCCATTTATTTGCTTTCAAAATTTGATTTTTAAACCCTAATAAACTTCTGAATGTATTCTCCTTCGTAAAATTTATGTCTTTCGCACAGTATAAAGTAGCTTTTAAAGTGTTGTTATTACACTGTAGTTTGATTGATGTATCTTTTAATTCAGATTTTAAGTAATCATTTATATCCTGTAATTCATAAGTACCTTCTGGTATTTCAATAACGTTATTAGAACCATAATAAAACTTATTATTTGTTTTGTCAATATTTGGAATGGAATTAAATGTTGATATATGTAATAAAGCACATTCATACTGTCCATCTAGCTGCAAGGTGTTAGGATAGTATGTAGATAAACTTGAAGAATTACCAGTTATCGACAAAGTGAGTGACATCTTGTGAATGATGAAAATGAAAGAAAAGTCAATATTTTATACGTTTTTATTCCAAAAATTCTGTAAATAATCTAAACATAAGTGTCCACAATTGATTGTATCAAATTCCTGGTATCTAGTATAATTATAAAAAACATTACAATTCTTAAAGTAACGCATTATTTCTCTCGGTGGTTTTAAATCACCAAAGCTATCAAAATATTCACAATAGTTATTTACTTTAACATAAGCTACCCAATGTGTGCCTTCATTTCTAGAATCGTCTAAGTTAACGATACCACATTCTATACCGCTCGGTCTTCTTGGTAATTGATCTTTCATAAAAACTCCTCTAAAGTAAGGGATATTAATTGCATACTTTTCAATATCTATATTGGTTAAAGCACGATTAGGTAGCTTATATTTCAGTTTTTTGCAGTTCTTATAAATATACCGTTACCATTTTTGTGCGGTTTAATGTATAACCCCTTGCCTAATGCTAAGACTTCCATAGCTTTATTATGTCGTTGTGTTTCTTGCAAATGATTCTGAGCTGATTTGTAATCATTAACAGTTTTTGCAATGCCTGCTGCACCACCTGCTAAAGTACCTAAAGCTGATAAACCAGCGAAAATTGGAATTAAGGGTAGAATTCCTCCAGTCTTAGGTATGGGTATAACTCGAGGAACTTTTATTTGCTGAATGCAAGGAAACATTTTTTTAGCAGTGGAGTAAGCGTACTTAATTAAAGATTTATTATTCTTGGGTTTCCTTTTCTTAATTTTTGATCGTATTTTTGACACAAAACTATTAAAAGTTTTAATGCCTGCACCAGACTTTAACTTGGCTTTCATGACTTTATTCACTAACCATGAGCTAAGTTTTTCACCTTTAGTTGCATCTTTTGATTTAAGCCTTTTTTTAGCCATATTCAGTAGTTTTAAATCTGCTTTGTGACGATTGGACAAATCTGTATAGTTTTGATACGCAATATCGTGATGCATACAAGCTTCGTCTAATTTATTTACACCTCGGTCACCTCGAAGTAATCGTTTCTGAAGCTTTGTACCCGGACCACAGTAGTTGTAACCAGGTAAATGAAGTTCGAATGGTAGATTATTAATAACACTATTAACTAGTCCACCACCTTGCATTGCTTAAAGTAAAATGAACTAGAAATATTATAAAATAATGTTTAAATAATTAAATATAGTGATATAGTATCAGTCCAGTATCGCAGTTTTGTCAACCCAACTGTTTTCTTCGTCATTAAAACCCAACCATTTCACATATAACTTATTTCCTTTTCTCTTCAAAACCTTTTCTATTAAGTAAATATCAGGATGGTAACATTTTTGAAGTTCCTGTTCGTAAAAAGATCCTAATATAGGTTGTTGTCGCTTATCTTCTATGTGATATGTTATTGGCATAGTATGGTTAACTTTTGTTATGGTAAATAATTCAGTTGACCAATTAGGAGTATACCCTTTTTCAAAAATATGTTTGTATTTACTGATTCTAACACTGTCTCCAACTTTGAACTTAGGTTGGTGTCGAACGATTGCAGATTTATAAGAACTTTTAATATTGTGTTTTATTATTAACTGGTTGCTTTTATTTACTTCAATAGGTTTATATTGAATAGTACGGTGTTTAGTATTGTTATATGTATTCAATGTATTTTCTAACACCGAACCTAACCACTTGTAGTTACCATTCAAACTAAAACATTTATACAACTTATTTTTTATAGTTTTTATCAATCGTTCTACAATGGAAGCTTTCTTGGTTGAAAACGATGAGTAGTGATTAATATTATGCCTTCTCATGAGCGTCTGGAATGTTGTATTATAAAACTCAGTTCCTGAATCAGTTTGTAAATGAATTGGTTTACGCTGACTTAGACTTAGTATGTGCTCAAATGCTCGAGTAACATCAAGTTTATTTTTTGATTTTAGCGGTTCTGCCCAGGCGTACTTTGAGAAACAATCCATTACCAATAAAATATAACGGTAACCTTTATTATATTTTTTAAGAATTTGTATGTCTATCAGATCAGCTTGCCACAAATCATCGATCCCTTTCAAAATTACTGAACGTCGAAGAAAATTTTTTCTTGCTGCTTTATGAATTTCGTTAACAATTTGCTGTTTAGACATTATGGAGACTTTTTAGATGCTGGTAATTTATCGACCGTCGCTTTTGAGTAAAACTGATTCTCGAAATGATATAAAATCTGAGATATCCTTGCTTTTAAACTGTTTTGAAGATCTGTTAGTTTTGCATCCATGTTTTTATATAACTCTTTTGTTATGTTAGCAGTACATTGATCTACATATTCTTTATTTACAGCATCGTCTGGTTCTACTGGAGTTCTGATACCTCTCAACCTTGTAGTTTTCAAATCGAAATCACCGCTATCTGATTTTAGCAATGCATTATCATTGGCTTCAAATAATTCTGATAATCGCATTCTTTTATGAATATAATGTCCAAATTTGTCCACATTCATGTTTAATGTGTATTGTATTGAAAGGTTGGCAGTTAAATGAAATGTGTACAGGAAATAACATAATTTTATTTATTAATAATTTTACATTCACGTAATTCTTCAATGATGGATATTATTTCATTGTCTAGCCCAGTGTTACCAGCATCTCGGGATGCAATTAATAGTTTCAATCTATCTACCAACTCGTTTGGATCATCCCAATATACAAAGTCTATATTTTTTCTCCACACTTTTTTCAAAGCTAGTCCGTTTCCCTTTGGTTGACTTGTACTTAGTTGTTGGAAAAGAGGTTTAATAATTTGCAAATATTTTAAGCCTTTATTACTTTTAATTGGTTTGGTTGGATCAAAATCCCGACGATGTGCATTTGTATCAAGCAGCATTGATTTATAATGTTGCGTATCGTTATCTGTTACTAAGCTTAAATCTATGTCTTTTTTAAATAGCAACTGATTTAAACCCGGAGTATTTCGATATTTGTGTCCCGCTACAGTGATAAATTTTTCACCAATCGTTATGCTAGCAGAACCTAACATAAGTTTCCCACGCTCTATCCGAACACCAAACGGTACATCGGTTAATACTTCTGGAGAAACAGACCAAGAAGATATGTCTGATTCTTGGTTTCTATCAACCAATGATTGAAATGACGCTTCACTGACGTTCTCAGATTCATCACTGCTTTCCACATGATCTTTGCTACTAGAGTCTTCCTTGTTTAATGTTTCCTTACAATACGAACCAGGGTTTTCTTCATTTTCATCAAGAGAAGTTTGGTTATGGGTCTGAGCTAACATGTTCAATGATTCAGTCACAGGCTTAAAAACTGTTTCTAAAGTTTGCTTCTTGTCGATCTCAAGTTCCCTCATGGTACGTACTTTTTTCTTTACAGCTTCTACCGCATCTATAATTTGTCTTTTCAATGATTTTTCCATAATAATTATACAGATGGTTATCGTTTAAGAGTTCATTGAAGAATAATGATATCACAAAGTTGGTGGTCTTAAATAATTTTTTTTGCGGTTAATCAAAAACTACGAAAGTGTCAAATTTATTTCTGTAATAGCCATTATTTTTAGCGCAATCCTTATCAATTACAACATAGTTGTAAGGCTCACTCCAAATTTTTGAACACATTTCTCGAAATTCACGCCACGTCATATCTGTGTTGACGTGCTCTTCATAAACATGTTTCAGATTAATTTCATCTTGTTTGAATAGTATGATAAGGTTAGCATTATCTCTTACTAACTGTTTAGGTACTTTACTATATGTTTGATTTAGATAAAAACAGTCGATGTATTTGTGTCTACCCATTGCAAAATAATCGCGCATATTACTTTGGTTTTCACATGCAACGTCATCAAATATAATAACAGAGTTAGGCTTTGCATCTTGAACACTCAAAACATCTTCATGTCCATGATAGTTAGAATAGGATATACTTGGTATTCGTTGCAATACTTTTTCTAAAAATATATATTTAGTTTGATACAAAGTTTTTGAATAAACATAAAGATTTTGAAATTTTAAACCATTTTCATGTAGTAGGAGACCTATAATTAAATTAGTTTTTCCACAATTCGACGGACCGCAAATTATAGATCGTATTGTGTTAGGTAACAATTTGCTATGACGAAAACCAGACTTAGAAAAACCATCGCAAATTGTATCGACGTGCAGCGATTGTGGTTGTTTGATAAATTTCATGATAAATGCGTGATAGAGTTCATTGATAAATGAGAGAATGAATATAAAACACTACCTATATATAATCTGGATTTATACTACTACTGATCTTATATCGATATCAAGAAATTAGCAGAATTCTTATTGGTGCATTCTAAAAATTTATAGATTTTCCTAAATCACAAAAATAGTATTGGATGTTTTGTCTCACGAAAGTAGGATAGATTGTCCATCATAGATTTTCTTGATTCGCAAAAATAGTATTGGGCATTCTACCCCACTGTAGATTTTATTGTTTCGCAAAAATAGTATTGGGAATTCTGTCCCACGATAGTGGGGCAGAATGCCCAATACTATACTACTCAAACTCTGCAGCTTTATAATATTAGTATAGATACCTGCGACATATACCTACCTATATATATTATATGGTGTAATACGTTTAAATTTGCCGCGCTTGGTAAGCACCACGAAAGTTTTCAGTGGCATTAACTGCAGCGCTAGTGAGTAATCATGTAAGCATTTTTTTTGTATGAAGTTGTACTTCTTCTCCGCTAGGAGTATATGTGTTCTGTGCGCGCGACACAGGATTTAAATTCTTAATGCGGAGGCTGTCTAAAAAAAAAATAGTACATGTCACAAACCTACTGTTAAATCTGAATATTAATATTTGTTACCAAAATCGTAAAACGACTATACATAAATCCGATTATCAATATAGCTCTATTATTATAGACATCAGAATAATGTGTGACCACGGTGTAGACACTTTAAAAAAAAATGAAATGATTCGATTTACCTAAATAGTTTAATAAAAAAAGTCGATTTAGAAAATGTTCTATGTGTCATAAATAATCGATTGTTATGTGATCGCATGTGTGCGTGTACCATGTATTTTTCTCGTCTGTACTCTCTGAGTAAATGTGTTCTGTGGTCTATATGTACTGTAGTCTGTACCACAGACGTATAAAGAGAAGTATATATCTTCTCTTTATACGTCTGTGGTCAGTACATGGTCTGTACTCTACCTACTCTGTACTGTCCTGTCAGGTCAGCCTGTTAGTGTAGTCTGCGATCTAAAAGTTTTATCTTTTTTACTTTTTCTGTTTGTTGTGTCATGGTTTCTTTTCTTGAAATATTTAATTGTGTTATTCATATATGTTGTGATTTACGAACTGTATACTCGAAAGAAAAACATTAAAACATAAGTGATATCTTAACATACTGTGAGCTGTGTCAAAAAGAAAATGAACATTTAGTGCGTTCAAGTTGTAAGAATGGTGAACGACACTTCTATATATTCTTTGCAATTGTCGTCGCTACCAAATCGGATTAGGCAATTGCTATCACAGTCTCTGAATTCGGAAAAAGTAATACTCTGTGATGGTCCTGACAAACTACCAAGGTGATTTATCTTTGTTTTTCTTACAAGTTTTTGTCAAAAAACAAACAAGTGGTTTGTTGTTGTTGAACCTGTTGTTGTAAAACTGTTATGAACGGTTAGGAAATGTTCTTAGTTTAAGACTATATCTGTCTGTTTACTTGTGAAATATTGCGATTAAACATAAGAAAAACCTTATATGCAGCCAAGATCTGTCAGTCAGTATTCTTAAGGACAACCTTCTTAGGTTATACCAAAGCCCCTTGCAAAGATCTGCTTTAGTGTTCTCTCTAATTTTATTTTATAATTATGGTATTCAACCAATGATGATTATTCTAATTCTACATAGTTGTTATTATACATTTAATTTTGTATTTAAATAACAACATTTCTATAATCTCCTTTAGATTGCTTTTCATAGTAACTAACCCAACTCTCTGAGAAAGTACATATTTTTAAAAATCGTCAATAAACAAATTCAATGTAAATGCTACTTAACACCCATTTGGTATTTTTTACTTTCTTGAAATTCTTTTTGTAACTAGTCATACAAATTGATCAGAGGTGTGTGTGTGTGTGTACAGAAAGACAAGCAGTATGAGTTAAACTGCTTTATGTCTTTCTGTACTAACTAACTAGGCCATTACTGCTCATCCACACTAATATTATAAATTTGAAAGTAACTGCCTGTCTGTTTGTTACACTCACATCTAAACTGCTGCACCCATTTCAATGAAATTTGGAATGGAGATACTTTGATTCTTGAGGGAGGATATAGGTTACTCTTTACTGCCATAGTGTTAGTAAACAATAGGTCAATGAATAAAAAAAGTGGAACAAACTAACAAAGAAATATTTTGTACATCAAACACACAACGCCATCAGATGTGTTAAATGTTACTAGAATCTAGTTTGCAATGCAAAAAAACCGATGAAATTGAGGACCTCCTCCTGAACCTCCTCCTTTTGGAAGTCGGTTAAAAAACTAGATTGACTGATAGAATACATATTAAGTAGCTAGTAGTCATATAAGCTAAATACTCTTAGTGACTAGTGTCAGCCAGTTGGTCATGGTAACACTCATTCAGGACTTGTGTGTAGCGAGTAAACAGAATTTATGTTTATACTATTTAATTTTATTTATTTTAAATAAATAATCATATTATGCATAATTAATGCACAGCATAATATATAATAGGTCTTTACCTATGAAATTGCCGTTTTGTATGCAATAAGTGAAAGTACTTATTTTTTCAAACTTTTTTATTTCTGTTATTCGAAGTAATCACCCATGCAATCGACGCATCTTTGCCAACGCAGCTTTAAAAGCAGTTTATTGATGCCCTTCTTGTAAAAATCAGCTGGACGGGAGGCAACAAACTCTTCAAAGGCATTTTGTACTGCCTCTCGGGAATTGAATTTTTTACCCACTAAAAAGTTGTCTAAATTTTGGAAAAACTAATAGTCGGTGGGTGCAAGGTCTGGTGAGTATGGCGGATGAGGGAGAGCTTCCAGCTCTTGCAGCTTGGAGACTGTCTGTTGCGCAGTATGGGGTCGCGTGTTGTCGTGAAGGAGCAGTGGGGACGACCGATTGACCAAAGCTGGTTGCAGATGTGCAAGCTTCTCCATCATTCTCTCCAGTTCTTCACAGTACACATCTGCATTAATGCTCATGCCGTTTTGTAAAAAGCTGTGGTGAATTACACCCGCACTAGACCACCAAACAGTGACCATCACCGTTTTAGGGGTCATTTTTGGTTTAGGGCATTGCTTTGGTGCTGAACCAGGGTCTAACCAACTTGCTGAGCGCTTTCGATTGTTGATCAGAATCCATTTTTCGTCGCACGTAACAATTCGTTTCAAAATTCCTTCATTTCTTTGCCTGTTGAGCAGCGCAAGGCAGGTCTCGATGCGTACGTTGCGCTGGCGTTAAGGTCGTGGGGCACCCATCTATCAAGCTTTTTTACCTTGCCAATTTGTTGCAAAGGGATCAATATTGTTTTGATGCTTACATTAAAAGCTCAGCTGTAGATTGAGTTTCGTCAGCTTCCACAATCGCCTTTAATTCATTATTGTTAACCAAAGTCTCCGGACGACCACGAGCTTCATTTTTCAAGTCAAAATTTCCAGAACGGAACCGGGAAAACCAATAACGAATTGTGCGTTCGTTTGACAGTTCTCTCCGTAAACGTTTTTGATGTTACGTGCCGTTTGTGTCGCGTTCATTAATTTGACAAGAATAAGAGCGCTTGTAGACGTCCGTTTTTTTCACCGGATAACGGACCGTGTTTTTTGCCGGATTCGCAGAGGTGTATGAATTATAATGAATGTGTGTACATGCACCGGACATCGGTCCGGCGAACAATTTACGCCGGATGCACCAGTGTATTGGTGCGTGTTGACGCTGCCGGACGTATTGCCTGTTTTCTGTTTAATTAGTTGTAATTGAGTGCCGTCTACCTGCGTTCTTTTAAAAATGGGTGATATTGACATGGAATTGTTAATAAGTTTGGTTGAAAATAGGCCTGTACTGTGGGACAAAACCCAAGAGTGCTATAAAAATAGACAGTCGAGTTTTGCCGCTTGGAGAGAAATTTGTCTTGCGTTAAATGAAGGTTTTGAAACGATGTCCGAGAAAGAAAAAAATGATTTTGGTAAGTAACATTTTATTTTCATTATTTTTATGCATATTGATTTTGCCATGGTACACGCCCTACTGGTGACATGAAATATTCTGCATATTTGTTACGAATCATATTTGCTGTTACATTACCTCGTGTTGAATGGGAACGAGGCAAATGGCATAGAGTAGACATCATGTGTGAACTAGCATTGTCAGTAGCATTATTAGCAATACCCTCTACTTTATGAATTATGTTTTGTAATAAGCAGCATGTTTTTACAATGTTAACAGCAGTATCTGTTGAAACATTTAATGGTCTATGCAAAATCCTCCATTTATTGGATAAAATACCAAATGCGCATTCGACGTAGCGTCGCGCTCTTGTGAGACGATAATTGAATATTTTTTTTAATGAGTCAAGTTGATGCCCGCCGTAAGGACGAAGTACGTGTTGTTGTAAAGCGAAAGCTTCATCAGCAACAAATACATAAGGTACCTCACTGCCTGCACCTGGCAACTGCTTAGGTTGAGGAATATTTAATTTATCGCCTACTATTCTTTTCCAAAATTCTGTTTCTTTAAATACTGCTGAATCGCATTCTTTGCCGTAGGCTCCAACATCAATAAAAACAAAATTATAGTTTGTGTCTACCACAGCCATTAATACTATTGAGAAATAGTGCTTGTAGTTGAAAAACATTGATCCACTTTCTTCTGGCTTGATGATTCGAATATGTTTGCCGTCAATGGCTCCCAAGCAATGAGGAAAATTTGCATTCGTCTCGAAATTTTTTGCTATTGTTAACCATTCGTCTTCCGATGGTAGTTTCATATAAATTGGAGAAAGGGTTTCCCACAATGCTTCAAATACTTCTTGTACAATACAGCTGATAGTTTTTATACCCATTCTTAAACTGTAATGTAGATCACTAAATGTGTTCCCTGCAGCTAAATATCTGTAACAATTTTTTCTTTTTTAGGCAAAGATATCATAAAAAAATGGAACAATGCAAGAGATAACTGGATGAAATATCACAAAAAAGTTAAGGAATGTAAATCCGGCTCTGGTGCAAAAAGTCTACGAAAATATAAATTCTACGATCAAATGCTCTTTTTGTGTAAAATTGTGACTCGCCGAACAACGGAAGCAAGTATTACATCAGAAAAAAACATCACACAATCTCACAATAAAGAAACTGACTCACAAACCAATAATGACCTTACCGCACCAGCCAATACTTCCGATAGAACAAAAACAAGCAAGAAGAGAAAGACAGACTGTAGCGAAGTTGATCGACAAAAGCTTACTTTAATTAAATCAATTGACGATGAAGACAAGAGTAAGAGTATGTGTTTTTTCAAAGGTATTGCTCCGATTGTAGACAAGTATAGTGACGACGATTATGTTGAATTCCAATATGAAGTCATTAAAGTTATGAGAAATTTAACTCGGAGAAATCAAGCGTCCATGCAGCAGCAAAATTACAATTACAATATTAATCGAGGCTACACTACGGCTACACCTGACTACAGGATACAGGAATATCAACCAACACAACCCATTCCATCGACATCCAGGATGCCCTATGAATATCAGCCAACACAACTCATTCCATCCACATCCAGGATACCTCAAGAACTCATGCAGCAAGATGATTCCCAATCTTCAATTATTACTGAATTAAGTTCAATCACATCGCCTGATTACGATTTCGATTTTTCTAAAACTCCTTAATTTCTTTTTTGAGTATAATAAAACTATTACTACCTACTAAATTTTGTTTTAATTAATACAGGTAATCCCCTTTTCTATAATTTGAAATTGGACATCTCTTTAACATACCTTAGCGTAACGGCTAATCTCTCTGCCGGGGAAATAGATTTACGCATGTCAGTATCCTCGTGTCTTATTTTATCATATATGGCTGTTAATAATAGTTGAAAGGTTTCCTTCTTCATCCGAAAATAATTGTAAAATTTAGTTTCATCTTCTTCCAACTGCGTAAAAAGAGTTTGAAATGCACCATATTTTTCCCTTTCCAATAATATAGGATGCACCCACGATGACCTTTTACCTTTTTCTATTTCTTTTTGTTTCTTCTTGTACAAATAGTAGGCCAATACGAGTTTTTTTTTCTTATTATTCGACATTTCACACTTGTGTAATCTCTGACTACCAGTTCAAAACTAACGCATATAGACGGCAATCCATCCATCCGGTAAAAAAATATGTATACAAGGATAGCCGTTTATTGACGGTCCGTTATCCGGTGAAAAAAACGGACGTCTACAAGCGCTCTAAGGCTTGCGCGTTCTTAACTGTGGCGTGTGCTAGCTACGTCCGTGTTCAAGTATCACAACAGTTTTACCTGAGCAGATATAACTGCAGTGATACTTGCGCGTATGGTTGGCACTTTAGTTAAAAGCACTAAATATTTTGTTTACAAATGAACAACAGATACAAAAAGTACAATAATTGAGTAATAAAGAGACAAGAAATGAATTTACCAACAAGTAGGTAATATTTTTTGTAAAATTTTTCCTCCTTTCCAAAGATTGGCGTTCATAGCCCAGTTGCACACGGTGATTAGAAACAATCACCGCGGGTTTTTATGTTTGGCCCGCCAAAATGACTACTCTGCCTGATGGAAAGCATAAGCAGAATCCAAGAGTGGCGGTCACCATGCTCACTGCGAATGCAGACAATGCAGCATGGCGACCCACACCATGGCGGCCTAGTGATGCTGCTGCATCTTTTAGTCTAGTCAACAAGTATGGAACTTGTTGACTAGACTAATTACTAAAAACGGGTAAGCAACGACGGCCCGGTCATGACTTAATGGGTGACCGCTAGTGGCACGATATCATAAGCATCTCCGTGATTCGGAGGCAGGGTTGATATGATTTAAATCAGTGATTTAAAACGTGATTTTAATCAAATGATTTTTTTAATAAAAATCAATGATTTAAATCTTTACTGCAACCAAATCGGCCAAAAATTGTCTACGGACTTCCCCTACATAAACTACGGCGCGCACACGTGCACAATGTCGTGCGAGAGAGCGATTACCGACCAGTTCCGGGATTCCAAATGCTATACAGGACATGTTCTAAAAGTTATTAAATATTTCAGAAATCATTTCGCGTATATTATTCAAATTCAATGCAAAGCGACAAGTATCCTATTTCAGATATTGTACTCATCTGGAAAGAAATAGAATATGTACTTTAATGAGTTGCTAAGTTTTTACTTTCCTTGTTATTTTTTCAACACTACTGTTTTTTAAATTGTTGATTTTAGTAGAACTTGTTAAATTACCTTTTAATTGAGTTATTAATTCAATTTAAAAAATACGTTGTTTTCATTTAGTAAATAACTGACCATTAAAGTATTAAAAAAGACAAGAAAGTAAAAAAATCTGATTTAAATCAAAAAAATCCTATTTAAATCAAATTAATCCGATTTTTATGACTTTTTTTTAAAAATCATGATTTTTATCAACCCTGTTCGGAGGTCACGTTAAGCAGTCAGTCCCGGTTGTTATCATAGGATAACAGTCGTGAAGGTTAATTGGAGGCTGTTAGAAATTAAACGTCATTGTAATGGCAACATTTTTGATTGTCATTTTTCTTGTTTGACGTTTTGACGTTTAAGTAGTACGAATGAGACGCTTTGACCGGTCGAGCAGGGGCTTCGTAAAAGAATGCCGGTTTTAAGTGGAATTTAATTGTAATTTAGCTAATTGTCGATCCGACTCGGTTCCTTCCGTTGTTTACCGTTATGAGTGGTCTGGTTTGGACTCGCGAGTTTTAGTAGTCACGTCAATTAGGCGCGATCCGCGATAGTTAAATCGGGTGTCGTGTAATGACGAGACTTCGGGAGCCCGTAAGCCATTTAGGAGTATGTATGTGTAACGAGGCAGAAAGGAAACTACCAAGAGGCCTCTTGGACGCCGCTATCAAGGAATCTACACATCTCCAGTAAGTGCTTGATATCACATTAGCGTAGAATAAAAACACGGTGTAACGCCGTGAATGTTGAATTCTCTTACCAGTGACATAGTTAGCGATTGAATGACTTACCCATGGGCCCTAAGACATTGCAAATTTCACAAGGTGATCGCTGCATTGGCGAGAGAATTGAACAAGTTAGAAATTACAACACAACAACATTACAGTTAGAACTGTTAGAAATTAAACGTCATTGTAATGGCAACATTTTTGATTGTCATTTTTCTTGTTTGACGTTTTGACGTTTAATTTCTAACAGAGGCCTTTGGGCGGCTTAAAAACATCCAACGGCAAGATTACGTAGCCACAACGTTGTCTTGCCAGTCCCCAACCCGCACTCGGCCAGCGTGGGGACGTATGGCCTTAAGAGCGGCCAACCCGTCTTACTTTTCATACAAACGCTCGTACGTGATTATGGCGTTATAACAGATCTTTCGTTAAAACTTTTTAACTAAAACGTATCTTTTGCACTATATCTAGGTTTCTATCAAAACCAAAGATCAAAATTTGGCGAAATAAATTCAGTATAAGCCTGCAAAATCAGCTTTTTTGCACAAATTTTACCTGTACTTTGGACGTTGAGAATGTACTCATAAATTGTAAAAGTAAAGAAAATGTTGTGATAGAAACCTTGCAAATATAATGGAGATCAAAAAAGACAAACATTTATTTCACAAACTTGTAAGGCTTACTGAAAAACACGTATTTCATGGAAGAAGTTTTATGAAATTTCCGCACACTATTTTTCGTTCAATGATATCGCGTTCTCACTCGCTTGTTGACCAAGTGGCGGTAAGAGGCAAGGGACGAGTCGAGCGGGGTCGGGGCGGGGTGGAACGGGGAAGTTGAATGACAAACGCCGCTCTGGCGCACCCGCTCCGATTTTGATGATTCTTTTTTTATTTGAAAGCTGGTGCTCCCGTGTCACATGTAAATTTGGTCCAGATTGAAGTCGGTTTTTTTTTTTGTTAAAATTTGTGATTATTTGTGCTCTGTTTAGGGTATATCATGAACGAACAGAAAAAGTTGTACGAAACTCCCTGCTAAAACAAAACAAACCCGTAGAAATGAAATGTATAGCTTGATTTGTCGCTGATTATACTTAAAGCGAGTTGGCCGACTCTGAGCGTACTAGACAAAGAGTAATATTATTGTAAAAAACGTTTTTGCGTGAAGAAGTAACAAACATATACACTCACAAACTTACACCTGCGTGTCACCAATATTAGTGTGAAGTGTGACTAGTTGTTGCCCGCGGCTCCGCCCGCGTGTATGTCGGTTATCGCGGCAAATAGTAGCCTATGTCTTACTCTGATATATAAGCTATATTACTGTAAAGTTTCATCCAAATCCGTTCAGTAGTTTTTGCGTGAAGAAGTACCAAACTTACACCTTTATAATATTAGTGTGACGAGTTGTTGCACGCGGCTCCGCCCGCGTGTTTGTCGGTTATCGCGGCAAATAGTAGCCTGTGTTATTCTGATGTATAAGCTATATTACTGTAAAGTATCATCCAAATCCGTTCAGTAGTTTTTGCGTGAAAGAGTAACAAACATCCATCCATCCATACTTACAAACTATCGCGTTATAATATTAGTAGGATTAGTAGGATAGTGTGATAATACGTTAGTAAATGTAGGTACTTATGTACCTGCATGCAGAGACATTTACAAAACTATGGCAACGTGAGCGCGAGGCCATAGTAGCGATGCGCGCGCACGATACAATATTATTATCATGAATGGCTCACCGGCCGACGGCTAGCGGCCGACCGCTCCCGAGGGAGCCGGCGAAAGTTACCGAATGCCAACCAAGAGCTCAGGCGCTTTCTCCCTCTTTTCGCTTTGCCTCTTTTTCTAACATTGCGCTGCATGAAACAAAAAGCTTTTCAACTATGCTCGCGTTGACGATAGACGACCCGGGAAGGGCCCTCTTAAAGCTAAGCGCGCACTACTATTTTTATTCGTTGCGATTTTTAAAGTGCCAAATAATATCGCAAACGACAATAGTTCCTACGCGTACTATGATTTATTTACATACAATATTTACATACGATTACGCATCTGCAATGTTAAAACGCAAACGATTTATTTTCGTAGTGCGCGGATTGTAGTATTTTTCTATTGTTTACAGATTTGCGATATTTTTTCGCACTGATTTTTAATCGTAGTGCGCGCTTAGCCTAACCCTCTTCGGAGAGGAGACCCGAGCCCAGCAGTGGGACATTATGGGTTGTTGTTGATGAAATATAACAACAAAGTACAATAATTTAGTTATAAAATTGATAAGAGACAAAAAATGAATTTACCAACAAGTACTTACGTAATATTTTCTGTAAAATGTTTCCTCCTTTCCAGAGATTGGCGTGGACTTGCATTTCAAGTAAATTTATCTTCACGTCTCGAGACATATATTAAGCAGCAGTGTGCGGACAAAACTGCTAAGGTATTGGAGATATGGCAGCAGACAAACAGCTCGGCGACTGTGGGAGAACTTCTGGAATACTTAGAGTGTATAGATAGATATGATGTGGCCGAAGATGTTTACAATGATCTCAGAATAGCAATTAGTAGTGGTGATCTATCAGGTATGAATTCAAAAAAATAGAAATAACCAAATAACCTATCTACTACCTAATACAAATAAATAAAATTGTTAACCGCTAAGAACGGATTTTACGAAACTCCACCCCTAAGGGGCTAAAACGGTGGTTGGAAGTTGGTATGAAAGTCCTATGTTTTTGAAGTAAGGGACTTGAAATTTAAAATGTATGCTTTATAGATGGTGTGGAGGTGTACTAATAATGTATCTTTAGAAATCAACCTCCTTTTGGGGTTAAAACGGGGGATGGTAGTTTGGACGCAAACAAGGTTGCGTAGGTCAGCTAGTTAAGTATATAACTTCGAGCTGCCTTTTATTTTTGAACTAATTTATATAACAGTCGGCTAACTACAAAAATAATTAATCAATTTCAGGAAATAGACAAAACCAAATAGCTATACCAAGTACAGGGTTGAGTACAGAGCCTGATAGTGGTTTGATCACATATGATGATCGACCAGGCTACGCACAAATCTATGATGCCATGGTGCTGTATGCTGCTGAGGACAAAGACTTTGTCGAGATTATGATGGAAAAGATGACTGACAAGGGATACCAGGTATATTATTATACTATTTAAAACATTTCATATCTAGACTCTACAGGGGAGGCCTTCGTTCAGCAGTGGACGGCAATAGGCTGATAGAGAGAGAGAGAGAATATCTAGACTAATATTATAAAGCTGAAGAGTTGGTTTGTTTGAACGCACTAATCTCAGGAACTGCTGCTCCGATTTGAAAAATTCTTTCAGTGTTGGATAGCCCATTTATCGAGGAAGACTATAGGATATATATCATCTCGCTAAGACCAATAGGAGCGGAGCACCAATGAAGAATGTTTCAAAAACAAGGGAAAATTATCACGCTACGGGCAAAAGGAGACGCAAACGAGGTTGCGTGGGTCAGCTAGTTTATAATATAATATTAGTTTGGGTGTTCTTAAAGTTAAAGAATTACACCGTATGAACTCAAATGTTGCATAATGTATGCTACAAAGTTATCTATGTTTTGAATCAGTTTTGTTCCTCATTTACTTTTGTTTACCCAATGTGAGCCAGTGTAGCGATGCATTTTGCTGCTAGTATTGAATCAATTTAATAATTATAATAACACACATTTTAACATTTGCGTTTGTAGACCTTAGAACTATCTGATGTTTCAAGCAATTTATATTCTCCATCACAAACTTAAAACAGCTAAAACCCAAACATATACCATGTAATGACTTGTGTTTTGGTACCATAAAAATGTATATTTTATTATACTCTTTGCGGCTGTAGCATGGTGCGTAGCATGGTGCGTGGCATGGTTCAGTAACATTTCGTTCCACTCTTGAAAGTTGCCGCGATTTACAAATTATGACTTAGTATTTCAGCTGTACCACATTCGCAATATATTAAATCATTAATAACGGTAGTAAATTAATTTAAACCATAAACTGTAGTAAATTAAAGTAAATTAAATTATACCACCACGCACCATGCTACAGCGCAAAGAGTATAGTTATTAAAGATTATAATCTTATATATAAAATTCTCGTGTCACAATGTTAGTTAACATACTCCTCTGAAACGGCTGGACCGATTTTTATGAAATTTGGTGTGCATATGGGGTAGGTCTGAGGATCGACCAACATCAATGTTTTTATACCCCAATATATTTTTAAATTTTTTGGAAAAAATACGTTTGCCGGATCAGCTAGTAGAGTTATAAGTCAGTAGTACCAAGATCCCCATGACAGAGAAGTTAAAGCAGTATAAATTGTGTGTCCAGCTATGCACAGTGGACGACCTGCAGGTAGGTCACACGACGCAGTACGCGCCCGTGTCGCGCCTCATCTCGGAGCGCTGCCGCCGCGTCATCCTGGTGCTGTCTCCCGACTTCCTCGACAGCCCCGGGATGAAGTTCTACATGAACTACGCCACCGCTGATGGGATAGGTAAGGACGACCACTATCTGCATTAAAATCGCACTCGCAGTTTTTTTTAAAGACAACTCCCGCCTTAGGAATATACATCCTGTGTCGCGGGGACTTTACAAACATACATGAAACGGACACAAAGAACACCCAGACTTAGAACAACAATTTGTGGATCACACAAAGTGTTTGTCCTACGTGGGATTTGAACCCACGACACTTGGCGAAGTAGGAAACGGCGTGGTGACCGTTAAACCACTAGGCCAAACGTGCAGTAAGTCCATGAGCGGCGGTAATCGCTTACCAACAGGCGATACGTCTGCTCGTTTGCCCCGTATTACATAAAAACAAGATAAAAGTGGACAATGCTAAAGAAATAAGTCAGTAGATCATTTTTTTATCTGTATCAAATAAAAAATTACTTTTTTCAATCTATTAATATCAATCAATCTTAATTCCAGAAACGGAGCAACGCAAGATCCTTCCTCTTATGTACCGCCACTGTCAGCTACCCCGTCACTTGTCGTTCTACCACAAACTGTTCTACGAGTCAAACAAACCACCCCTCTACGACTTCTGGAAGAAACTGCAGCAGTCTCTCGAAGCTGCGCGAATGTCCATGGCTCAGCCACAGTACAGGTGAGATTATGTACACTAACTTCTTGCCTACCTAATATTTGTTTTTACAATCCTTAGAATATAGCTTGATCTCTTGTGACAGATGACTTCGATATCAAACGAGTACCTTTGAACTAGCGATTTTATTTTACATCATCTATATCTATACTTATAACTTATAATAAAAATGTAACAGGTCCAATTCTGTACATTAAAGATATTCAGAAATTTTTTTTCGGAGGGCTCTCTATAATCGATACTGAAGCCGAAACTGTCATTTTTTTCATTTTTGTCTGTCTGTCCGTCTGTCTGTCTGTATCTTGGCCGCGCATTACGCCGAAACTACTGAATGGATTCAAATGAGACTTAGCATGAATTGAGTTCATACTACGAGGTAGGACATAGGATACTTTTTATCCCGAAATTCAGCATGGAGAGAGGGGATGAAAGTCAAAATATGTACTTATTTATAATTCAATAACTCATAGTCCGATTTCATTCATTCTTTTTTGCTAGAAAGAAAAAAATAAAAGATAACGGGAAAAGTATTATTTTTTGTCCGCGACTGTACACTGCCTGTGGGAAGCTGAGACAGATATGTAAATATGGCGGTACGAAGTTCGTCGGGTCAGCTAGTTTTAATTATTTACGTGCCAGTTTTATCACAAATGATATATGTGATGATACATTTTAAAAAATCACACCTAAATGTATACCTCGTAAGTTCTAAAATGACACTAGTGACACTAGTCACAGAGATTAAGCTATATTTTAAGGATAATAGAGATGTGCGTGCCATGATTTTGGTCGACAAACCAATTAGTCAGAAAAATTGAAATAATCATTTGCCTCTAACTGCCCTTATACTTCAGTACAAAAACTGACTGTAAGAAGCTGAAACTGTAATGCATACCTTTTTCAGAATGAACAATCGGATTCAGCAACCCTCACCGCCACGGATAACCATAGACGAGTATCCGTCAGGCAAGATCCTCAGTGACTACATGGACTCCAATTTATTTCTCCCAAGGCCTGACCTCAGCATATCTCTGCCGGGCCTGAATTCCCTCAACACCTCCAACTTGCGCTCGACACAAGATTGCCACTCGTTAAGCAATGTCAGCCAAGTCAGTGGAGACTCACACCCTAAGAAGAAAAAGAAGAGTTACTTGAGAAAATTCTTCAGCACATTTAAAGGGAAGAAGTCTAAGGAAGCCATCATGGTTGCTGATTAGTGGTAGTTACATATAATTTTGCTCAGCATTTTTTTAGGTCAGTTGCACCAACTTATTACAGCTGTGAGGGTGACTGCCATTTGAAAATTACTCAACAGGTACAACATAAAGTTTTACGTCGTGTGGACACCGAATCGACAACACTGAACGCAGTAAGAAGCGCTGTCAGTTGAAACCGGGACACTATCCGTGTTGTTAAAATATGTATATTCACGTCATATCGTTCTCTAGATTGGCAGATATAATGCAACTGTTTCTGCCTTCCATCATTCATTAAACCCACCATAATATATATGTTACCGTAAGATTGACAAAACTGTTAGATTGTATTCTATCTCAGGAGATTGCAAATAGTCGAAAGATTGTGAAATGAAATCGACGAATCGCATTTCTAAACATTATTCTAGTTCTTGTTACGCCTTTATATTTTATTAAGCTATTGCATAGCTTTTATCGCGGGCTTTGAGCGCGGCGACTGAATATAGAAATTCCGTAACGAAAATAAAACCTAACACCCGAAGCTCGGAACGGATCGAGACGAGCTGCTCTGAATTCGGATTGATACGTAAGCAGCTGTTTGTGAGAAAGTATATAGGTATCTATCATATCTTTATAATGCCACACTCACCGCGTGTGCGCCCCGTAAGTATACATGTTCAAAGAAAAAAAAAACTATATAAATAAAAAATAAATAATTATAATTGCATAAGTTGATAAACTATGAAATGCTATGCAATAGCTTTACCGCGGCAGTCCCCGAGTGCTACACGTTTCTTTTTAAGTTGTACTATAAGTATATAATATTTTATGTCGTGAAGACTACGATCAATGCACAGAGATTATATTTCTAACATTTTCTATTGCCTCATAAACAATGAGATATTGTAGTTTAAGTATATTTTTATATATAAAAAAATGTGATTGGGAATCAATTTATATTTAGTGTTACAATATATGAGTGAATAAGTAAATATTGTTATTTTGTATATAATACAAATTTAGTTCAAAGAGCTTCAAATAATAATATTATTTTTCTTGAATTTACTTAATGAAATGAATTTTGAAATGAAATGTTTTTTTTCTTTTTTTTTCATTTGGAAATTACATAGCAACACAGGCCGGAGGGGAGTCGCCATAGTGTCTTCTCTCGGTACTAAACAGTCTGTAATTTTTTGCGGGGGGGGGGAAATCTTCACATGTTTAGATTCATATACAAAAACAATCGCCTGTCACTACTTTATTTATTTACTAGCTGACCCGTCGAACTTCGTACCGCCATATTTACATATCTGTCTCAGCTGCCCACAGGCAGTGTACAGTCGCGGACGAAAAAACACTTTTCCCGTTATCTTTAATTTTTTTCTTTCTAGTAAAAAAAGAATGAATGTAATCGGCCTATTTGTTATTTAATTACAACTAAGTACATATTTTGACTTTCATCCCCTCTCTCCAGGAAACCGTGCTGAATTTCGGGATAAAAAGTATCCTATGTCCTACCTCGTAGTATGAACTCAAATCATGCCAAGTTTCATTTCAATCCGTTCAGTAGTTTCGACGTGATGCGCGGCCAAGATACAGATAGACAGACAGACAGACAGACGGACAGACAGACAAAAATGAAAAAAATTACAGTTTTGGCTTCAGTATCGATTATAGAGAGCCCTCCAAAAAAAAATTTCAAAATATCTTTAATGTACAGAATTGGACCTGTTACATTTTTATTATAAGTATAGATTTCGCATCACCAACAAATGATACACACGTCAAATATTAATATAAAGAAAACAAAATACATGCCCTGTGCTCATTCACTTATAGGTTATCACAGCTAACAAAGGATAATTATTAGTACTATTTAAATTAAACTAAAAGAATATAATAATAATAAGAAAATAATCAGTTAAAAGAAAAAGCTATAAAAGGAATCTAAAAACAGCAATCCCACTCAATTAGGATTCTTCGACAGGCCATAGTTTCACTCTGGCGTGCCCAGATCAAAGTACAGACTCAAAATGGTCTATGATTTTGCTCTTGAAATTTGGCAAGTTATCTCCAAAGATGTCCAAATCCAACAAACGAGAAAGTTCGTTGTAAGACTTGGCCATTCTGGTCAATGGTGAGTTAAGCCCCAGATTAGTCTTATATCTACGTAAACTGAACAGTTTGTAGACACCCGAGCGTGGCAATCTACTTGGCGCTGAGATGTATATTCTTGAGATTAGCTCAGGACAATCCATTCTATTGTTAAGTACGCTATACAAGAATGAGAGATCAAGGAGTTTCCGTCTATCGATCAGTGATATTAAATCAAAATGTTTCAAGCGAGCTCTGTATGAGTTCAGAGTTCTGCGAAATTCCGTGTTATACGTAAGATGACTAAGAAACCTTTGTATTCGTTCGAGACGATTTCTGTGACATTCATAGTGTGGGGACCATACTTGAGAGCAATACTCCAGTATACTGCGAACCAAGTCATCGAAAAGGAGGATCCTAGTTTTTGGTAACCTAAATTTTTTGGTGTTTCTAGAAATGAAGCCACACATTCTTGATGCATTAAGTATTATCTTATCCAGATGAGCATTAAATGTTAGTTTACTGTCAACCAATACCCCCAAGTCCCTTATACATTCGACTTCCCTAAGAGGTTGATCATATATGGAGTATGACCCTTGCACCTTTATTCTATTTCTAGTGAAGGAAATAAAATTACACTTGGCCACATTTAAATACATATTAAGCTCACACCATTTAACTAGGCAGTCAACATCGTCTTGAATTAAGTCGCAATCTTCGAAACCCCTAACATGACGTAATATTTTGAGATCGATCTACTAACTCACACAACAAAACAAAACATTCACAATTTCACACAGACACAAACACATTCCGTGTCATAACAGTGTATTACGTACATAGAGGTATTATACATAGAGCAGTGTAGCCAGGCCTCCAGCCGTCCCTCGGTTAGAAAGAGAGAGACGATCGCGGTATCTATCTGTCTCTCTCTACTCGCGTATGCAGTTAGCGCGAAA
Organism: Diaphora mendica; assembly: GCA_949125395.1. Classification (NCBI taxonomy): domain Eukaryota; kingdom Metazoa; phylum Arthropoda; class Insecta; order Lepidoptera; family Erebidae; genus Diaphora; species Diaphora mendica. The sequence continues at coordinate 28,441,644 of OX421318.1, read as the reverse complement.
AAGCAGAACGATTCGACGGTTAATTGTTGTGATTGGATTACCATTATTAGTCCTTTACTGCGCATGCGTCAGTAGAGAAAGACAGATTGGGTACCGCAATCTTCTCTCTCTTTTTAACCGTTGGACGTTTCCGCTTATAGGCAGTCGTATGTCTTCCTACTCTATCTATAATAGCTCTATGATTACGTAAGCCCAGTTGGGCTTATACTTTGACAGAGGGGAACGCTTGCGTATGGCTCCTTCCTACCGTGTTGGTCTATGATTAAATTCGAATAGGGTAGATGACACCTTAGTCAAATTAGTTACTTTTTATCATCTGTCAAAACGATAACATTGTATGAAATATGTACTAAATACTAACTTGTGACGTCACTGTTTTACACTACTCCATTGAGCAATATATTTTAATGTTTATTTAATTAAATTTCGTAATTGAAACGGAAAGCTGTAATCATTGTATTTTCCGAGATGTTTTGTAATATTCGTTTTAATGAAGGAGATATCGGTATTTATTTACGATACAGTCATCTACCCTAATGGTTGTGATAATATTCTTCCATTGTCATAATAAAGCTTTTTAATACTAAATAATAATATTCTTTTTGATAGTTTATGCCGAAAGTAATGTCTTAGCTGATAGAGTCGTTAATAGCTTAACCTTTGTAAAATTATTGCGCCTATTACATTTAAATCGGCACTTTATAGCGGTATTTGTAAGAATGGTATTGATATTTTAATAATTTTATTAGTTTCCAGTTCACCCGAAGTTGTAAGCAAGTTGCATCAATATATTTTACTACATACTTACGTTTTCTGTTTAACTACCCGCAATTAATTTTCTTCTGGTGCTATTGCAAAACAAAATTGTTATGTAGGTATCTGAAAGTTTAATATTTCTGTTTTGTTTAAGAATTGATTGTGTTGATGTTTGATATACAACAATTTTGATTTTATTCTGTGGTACGAAAAACATCACATTATTAAGTGTAAGTTCTCATTGTGCCTTTATGTAAATATATAAAATATTTAGTTAATGGATATTTTATTTTTAACAGGAAAAACCCTTTAAATTCTATTCAGACTCACAACCCTATTCACCCTCGCGAATACCGTTCACGTCTGGACCTGGCCTTTAGTTGCCGGACCGATACTGCCGTGGTAATCGATATTGCAGTAAGTCGAAAAAGGTGGTTTAGAGAAAGGAACGCGCAAGTTTTGTGACTTGAAAGTAATAAACAAACGTGTGTTTTTGACTAATGTGTATTTAGTACAAAACTAAACACAGTGACAGCTGAGATGTGAGATATCGAAAAATGGACTGTAAGCGGATGAGATTACAGTATATAATCTAATAACAAATTGTAGTGAAGTTTAGTGATGACAACAAGTGAACCACCACCATTGTGTTTCAGAAAAGGAATAAATTAAATTAAAAAGCTTTTTAAAAACAAGCTTTTACTGGAATGCCCCGAGACGAATCAAACGAGTCTAAACTCGATGATGTTGCGACGTTTCTTTACAGAGTTCGTATGGCCACCTTCCAGCTCCAGCATCAGATCAGCTACATGTCATTATAATATTGTATTATCACGCTGTATACATATGCTTGCAAAATTTCAGCAAAATCGGTTGAAGATATCTGCTTCAAAATTGAGTTGCAAGATTCCACCCAAACATACAAGCATCCATACTCGTACATTGCAAGTTTATAAACTTGTAACATGGCCGTCTTTGACTTACTGCCCTCTCAATTACCTCGGCAGGGTAGGTAGCAGATTTGTTTGCAACAAACAGCAAAGTAATAAAACAAGGCGAGACATCAGATATATATTTATTGTTGTAGTATTTGAACACTGTATATCCTAACGAAGTGGTCGGTGCCACAGCTAGCCAATAACATCTTGTCTTCATCAGTCGGCTTGAACATCAATCTCTTCACCGTTAGGTGATGAGCAGAACTGAAATAAATATTGTTTTTTATCAAATAAGACAAATAAATGACAAAAATACAATCGAATTGAGAACCTCCTCCTTTTTTGAAGTCAGTTAAAAATATTGGCAGCATGGGATGGCATATTCACGTGGGGGAGCCACGCTTCGGCATGAATGGGCCGGCTCAACCGGAGTGATACCACGGCCTCACAGAAAACCAGTGTGAAATAGTGCTTGCGCTGTGTTTCACCGAGTGAGTATGCCCCAACCCCACCCCCTATCTTCCCCCCCGCCCATCCCCAAAAGGCCGGCAACGCACTTGCGACGCTTCTGGTGTTGCGGTGCGCCTTCTTCTTCTTCCTAGCCTTTATTATTCCCAAGATTTGGGGTCGGCTACTAGTTCAACCGGTTTTACCTGAATATCAGTTTTTACACGGAGCGACTGGCATCGGATGATCCGCAGTCGCTTATGCTAACCACTAGACCAACGAGGCACTGCGAGGTGTTGCGGTGCGCCTATTACATTAAAAAAGATAGCGTCATATACCTGTTATCAAGTTCTTTCAACAAATGCCACCCATCGCTATCGTATCGCTGTAACCTCACAAGGCCGGTGTCGAGTCCCACAGCGACTATGAGACCTTCAATGGCTCGTGGGGCGAAGGCTAGGGCTGTGACGGCCGCCTCCGCTTCTAATGGTGAACCGAACAGGCCGTAGTCTTTGAGGGATGTATTCGTTGGGTTGCCTTTTGTCCAGAGACACACCTGAAAATTAAATAAATGTAACAATACATTTAGGTATGTTCATGGCTTAATATTAATAATTGAAATTGTTTTTATAGGTATTTTTATCTACATAAGTAAACGTAATAAATTTATTAAAAACTTGGTACCCCTTTTTATTAAAATTATGGAAGAACGGAGGAGTATAAAATTTAGCACAGTTAAAGTTTATACGGAGGTGAAGTGCTGAAACTGAAAGCTTATGTTTGCGCACACAGTCGTGCACTATAATATCTCATGCGTAGTTGGCTGGCCGTTAAGATTGGCCGCCGAATTCGGCGAGGAGCACATCATACATAACTTATAAATAAAATAAATTAAAAAACCTTTTTAAAAACAAGCTTGTATTGAAATGCCTTGTCTCGATCATCAGATCCTGGATACTATGAAAACATAAAGTACTCGTCGAGACGAATTAAACGAGTCCAAACTCGCTGGTGTTGCGACGTTTCTTTTCAGAGTTCATATGGCTACCTTCCAGCTACAGCATCAGATCAGCTCCATGACATTATAATATTGTCACGCTGTATACATATGCTTGCAAAGTTTCAGCAAAATCGGTTGAAGATATCTGCTTCAAAATTGAGTTGCAAGATTCCACTCGAACATACATCATACATTGCAAGTTAATAAAAAGCTTGTAGAAAAACGTGTGTGTCTCGGGACAGAAGTGATAACTTAAACTAATATAAGTTGAACTATTATAAATACGGCTAGCACTTATAGGTTAGAGTGAGAGAGGAGCCTGCATACCGCTGCCGTATGCGTGAGAGAAAGGGAAGCAAGACTGACTGGCGCCGTAAGGGGCCGTTCAAGTATTACGTAAACACTATAGGGGGGCGGGGGGGTCTTGGTTTTGCTTATTTTTGATGACATGGGGGGCGGGGGGGTCTTGAATGTGATTACGTCAGCAGTATTTATTTACTTTTTAACACATATGGCAACCTACACATTGTCAATGTTTAAAACGAAACACATTTTTGGGGATTCCCTCAAATGATGCATACTCGCTTAGAACCGAATAGGGGAATTACTACGCGCCATTCATATAACAATTTTTTTTTTTAATCTATTGTATCGTTAACTTAAGATTGACAATTTGACGCACGCAAAATGTAAGCAAAGCAAATTATTGTTTGTCTGTAACACAAATATTAATTTGCTTTGCTTACAATACGTTGATCCTCTTTCACCATAGTTGAATTGTTTCATATGAAGATGTCGTTTCAAATAGATTTCAATTACAAGTTATACCAAAAAAATTATAGCAAGTTTAAAAAAATGACATACAACTACGAAAGTATAAAATGTGCAGAAAAATCAGTTAGCCTTTTTTTTGTGCGTCAATCCCCTCGGATGCCACAAACTGATGGCTATGTCGGACTCGAACCGACTAAAAACCGCACACCGTCTCGGGTACTAGAAGCCGGGGAACCAGGTGCACTCTCGGAAGTAAATCCCTGGAACCCCGACGTACATCGGGCCACCTACGGTTTGTAGACGGCCCCCTCCTGTGTAGCAAACTTGATGCTCCTTTTCTATTTAGAAAAGGGCGCGAGCACTATGTAGAACTCGCGCCACCACCCGGGCCTGCTTCTACTAGGGTGACTGGTGGCGTCACCTGTCACTCCGGGCTTGCGCTTATGGAGGACGGAGATCGTTTTGCGATCTCCGGCGCCTGAGTCGTCTGCGGCGGTACCTGGCGGAAAGGAAGAGTTTTAAACCTCTCCCGGTCCCGCTCCGCCAGCTTCTTCAAATCAATCAAATCAAATCAAAATCATTTATTCATCTAAGACACCAAGTGACACTTATGAACGTCAAATTGAAGCTATAGTTAAAAATCATAGATCGACACAAACAGAGGCCACAGCATGTGCTGTATTGTCGAGGTAAGTTAGGCGAAAACACCAAAATCTACTGCCTGCCTGTGTCGATCCATAACTTCCAGTTTCCAAAATGCGTAGAGCTCATGAGAAGAATACTGGCAAAGAAACTCATGGCTACTCTTTTTCAAAATCTGATTTTCAGGTACAATAGTGTTAGTATTACATGTAAGGTAAACAGTATGCAAGCTGTTGCCACCTGAAATTCCTTTTATTAAAAAGCTCCAAAATCTAACGCGCAAACAAACAAAAAACACTCAGTGATAACGTTGAAGGCTTGAGTCTATTAAACATAGAACAAAATAGAAACAAGGTGCACATCCACTTACATTCAGTTGCAAAATCTACTGTTGAAAATAATTCGTGACTGGATTAAGAGGCTAGGGTTGCAGTTGAACGAACCAGAATAATAGTATTGTCTAAAGAATCGCTGACTAGGCCGACCAGTCATCCCAAGCAGCACCCGTTCACGAGTATGACGCATGGACCAGCCATCATCTCCTTCGCCATATCAGAGGGAAGGAAACGACCCGCCCCACGACGACACCGCAAGCAATGACATTTTAGTGAGCATGACAAACCATAGTCTACATACTGATAAAAATCACTACTAATTAAATTACCATGATAATCGCCACGCATTACTTTCAACTAACAATGGTTTGTTAATATTTAGCTTTATTAGAAGACAAAGAAGTTTGTGTGTATCTATTTAAATTCTAATGACACCTTAAGCCCATGACTGTTTGTCATTTAGATAATCGTTGATCGTATAGTAGGCTTTCCTAATAAGGTGATTTTTTACAGTTAGCTTGAATTTATTTACAGGAAGGTCGATTACATGTATAGGAATTTTATTATAAAAACGTACACCAAGACCTTCGAACGAGTTGTGTACCTTATGTAATCGATGATAGGTACCAATGAGTTTAGATTTGTTTCTAGTATTAATATTATGTACATCACTGTTTTTCTTATAGTCATTAATGTTGCGTCTAACAAACATAATATTAGCAAATATATACTGTGATGCAACAGTTAAAATACCTATATCTTTAAACCACTCTCGAAGAGAGACTCTAGCACCTAAATTGTACATTGAGCGGATGGCTCGTTTTTGTAGAATAAAAATCGTTTCAATATCAGCCGCCTTGCCCCAAAGTAGTATACCATAGGACATGACGCTATGAAAGTAGCTAAAATAAACTAACCTAGCTGTGTCCGTATCAGTGAGCTGACGTACCTTCCATACTGCATAAGCTGCCGAACTAAGTCTACCCGCAAGGCTATCTAGCTGGGCTCCCCATTGAAGTTTACTATCTAATGTAATTCCTAAGAATACTGTTGAGTCTACAATACTTATGATTTCATTATTTATAGTTAGATTAGTGCCTAGTTGTTTTACATTTGGCATAGTAAATCTCACACACTTTGTTTTATTTGAATTTAGTAGGAGATTATTCGTAGTAAACCAATTCAATACATCATTTAGTGCCCTATTCACATCGTCAAAAACTGTTTTCTTACGATCGACTTTAAAAATAAGTGACGTATCATCAGCAAATAGAACTATATCACAGAGATCTTTTAAATAATATGGTAAGTCATTTATATATATGAGAAAAAGTAGAGGACCCAGTATAGAGCCCTGCGGAACGCCCATAGTAACAGGTAATCCAGATGACCTCGCACCATTGACATCTACATGTTGAATTCTATTTTTCAAGTAGGAAACGATTAGTTCCAAAGCAATACCATTAACACCATAATGCCTAAGTTTAAGAAAAAGCGTGTTATGTTCTACACAGTCAAAAGCTTTTGAAAGATCGCAAAATACACCTATCGCATCTTGCGAATTCTCCCGCATCAATTGTTGAACGACCCTTTGTAAAGCCATATTGTTCTTTGTGAAATAAATTATTTAGATTAAAATGGCTTTCTAGTTGTTGCAAAATGACTTTTTCAAAAATTTTACTAATAGCCGGTAAGATTGAGATTGGCCTAAAGTTACTTGGTTCGGTTGTACAACCCTTCTTGAATAAAGGTATTACTTTACTATACTTCATCAGGTTAGGAAAAACCCCAGAATCAACACATCGATTGAATGTTATTGCTAGAAATGGTGCTATATCAATTATAATAGTTTCTATTAATTTAACTGAAATCCCCCATAAGTCCCCTGTTTTCTTAGAGTTAAGAGACTTAAACGTTTTTATAATATCTGTGGGGTTCATGTATTCAAATTTAAATAGATTCTTACATTCATTTTTTTTTTTTTTTATTAATTATCCTTTACAAAAAATAAATACAATAATTTACGTACTAATAGCAACTAAAAACCACCAAGGTTTATCTTTGTGCTATTTTGAGTCTGTCTTGTTATAATATATACAACATAATTAATCTTGTTATATCAAATTGAGAAGTTAAGAATATATCGAACAATGTCAATACACCCACAAAACAAGGAAAATAAAAAAAAATCTTACTCTTACTACTATAACACATTTAGATACTTAAATGATTCTATATAAATACATGAAGATATCGCTTATTGCTTAAATAATATGACTTAAAAAGTATTGTTTTAATTTAAATTTTATGTTTTTCTTTGTTAAACTAGTACACAAATCTGAGGGTAGGTTATTAATAAGTCGCGGTACAATATAGGCGGTAGTCCGCTCACCGTACGCATTATTGGCTCGCTGCGTGTGAAGCCGGCTCTCGGAAACTGCCCGAGTGCGTACAGGATGTTCAATAATTTGCCTCAAAGAATCGTTAAAGAATTGTTCTTTTAATAATGCGTAGTCAATTTGACTGTGAATTGGCAAAACCTTACAGTATTTGAATAGACCATTTTCATTGTCACGAAACTCATTTTTTATTTTTGTAGAAACTATTTTTTTTAGAATTTTAACTTGAAGTTTATAAATATTGTCCAGGTAAGTTTTATAAGTACGCCCGTTACTACTGAGACCATACTGTATACGAGACTCGGCCAGTGCGTAATAAAGCATAAGTTTAACCTTGAACGGGATGCGATTTTTCAGTATTGTGATATTCGCAAGAAATTGTCGCAGTTTATCGCATACTTGTTCAATGTGATAGCCCCAGTTAAACTTGTTATCTATGTTTAGCCCAAGATATGTGTGGTTTTGGACAGCATCTACAGATGGACAACTACAGGTTTTGACACTGGCATCATGCAAACAGTTGTGGTCATGTGCTATTAAGTTCTGCACTGGGATAGGTCTTATGTATGGAGATTTGATCACTAATAGTTTTGTTTTGTTTGCATTAAGTACAAGGCCAGCGTCATGGCACCATCTTGCCAAAGCATTCAGATCACATTGCAACTGTTCAAGCGCTGTTCGAGCATTTTTATCAGCAATTACAAGACAGGTGTCATCCGCAAATTGGTAACATCACTGACGAAATATAACTATAGACTTACATCGCATGAACTTAGAGTTGTACGCGGATGTATAATAAGCTTAATGTAAACTAGATGTCACTAAGTGTATCAAATTGTAAATTTCAAAGATATTTTCTGAGCTTCTACTCCGATACGAATCCGAGAGTAAACTGTCAAGTTTATTTGTTTTTGTATTAGTGCAAATGTCCCACTAGATGTCGTTTTCCACATAATTACATTAGTAATTTATGTGATATTTTATTAAATCGTCCAAGAGCACACAAATAAATAAAATTGAAATGTCTGTTTATAATTTCAAATAAACAGCTTCTTAATAAATGCTTCTCAGTAAATACGGTACATGAATATATATATATATATATATTTTTTTTGTATGAAACTTTTTAAATTTTCACATAAAACTCTGTATGTAGGTCTAGCTACTTAATTGTGTTATAATAATCAAAATTTGTTGAAAAAATCCATATCTTAATATATATAAATCTCGTGTCACAATGTTTGTCCTCAATGGACTCCTAAACCACTTAACCGATTATAATAAAATTTGCACACCATGTGCAGTTCGATCCAAATTGAGAGATAGGATATATATGTTATTATATTAGGTTATATTATTCAGTGATAAAAGCTCAGTAGGCTGAAGCCTAGGGCGGCTTCTTTTAGGGGGCGGCAAATTAAATGATTTAAAAAAACTACATTACTGTAATAGAAATGGAGAAATTAAGTCTTGGCAGTTTAACAAGAAGAAATAATGTATAAATAGTACTGTTTGAGAAATTCTATATGCTTGTTAAAATACATCTTTGTAAATATCTGTTTATAAGACATCTCAATAGCAGTTAAATTTTACAATTTAAATTAGTAATTTTAACTAAACACTTTCTTAATTACCACTGAAGGTGGCATGAGTTGCTAGAATGCACTGCTGCGTCCGTTTCAGCGGCTGGCGGCTAATTAGGTCCAAGTAGAAATTTTCATCCTTGGTCCTTTCCGCCACCTCTTTCTGTGCAATGCCATCTTCGCAGAAGATAAAACTCTGTTGCTATCCACTATGGAGCATAACATGGTTGGCAGCGAGAGATATTCTCCCATAACTGCATTCTATATCCAACGCTGCGATGCTCAAGTAATGGCACAGGGAATCGGCTCAATACACTGGACAGGCAGGATTCAACTCACTTCTAGTAACCGCGTGCAGGTATTTCCGAAGCAACTGTGACCGGAAAGAACCTGCGTTACGCGGAACCAATCTCACATGGATATTCCTCACAACGCGCATTCTGCCTCCGTAGACATTATGTGATAAACGCGTGTGGCTCAAGCCAACAACACTCTCTACTGTCTACTCTCTACTCTCCTGTGGCGCACCCTACTCTAGGTGGTCAGTGCTACCGTCTACACCGGGTACCGTAAAGTGTTATTAACCGGAGAATTCTGCGTTCCATCTTGTCGCAACACTCAGTTTACCTAAAATCGGCAAAAGCTTTCGAGCAAACTATTGAAAGTGTGTGTGTGAAACTGTCGTCAACCTACTGTTAAGGAACAGGCCTAGATACATTATTTGGGATTAATACAGTACGAGAACTGAATTGAACACGATTGAGGCGCCTTAAAGTGGCCTCAGATATTCATCTTGGAACGACACGTATATTTTATTATGTAACAATAATGATATCTATGTCGATTACTGAAAGAAAAATAATGTAACAGCTCATAATCTTCACTTTTTAAATATTTAAGTAAACTTAATCTTTATTAAGTTATTTTTTTTTTTTCGTGGGTAGGTGTTGAAATGTTCACACGCATTTGTAAAAGCTCCTTGAATATTTTAATAATTTACTTAGTATTTGCAAGGCCTTCATTGTTTACATGTGTTCACTGAAGTTTCTAAGCCACCTGCCAGCTTTTTTTTGCACAAATATAAACATCTGCAAACCAACTCTTACAAGTTCATCAAGTTCCTCAAGTAATTTTATTGTTCTGAGTATACAAAATGTACCTATTTCTTATTTCACGCAAAATTCAATTCACTATGATTGAAATACTAATATACAATCGAATCGAATCGTCAATTGTCAAGAAGTTTCAATTCGGCTGGAATCTCTGGCGCTGCACGCGCTGTGTGGAGACGTGGCTCCGTTACGCATCTGCTATCGTATTTACAATGGGGAGTACTCCGAGCAATTGATTGAATTGATCCCTGCCTCCTTTTTTTGCCATCATCCTACGCGACTGCAGTTTCATCCTCATCATTTAGGTGTCAACTGTGCGCTTTTCGAGAAAATTTCTGCCCTACACAACAAAACTGTGGAATGAACTGTCGACTGCGGTATTCCCGGACCAATACGACCTTCAATCAATCTTCAAGAAAAGAGCATACTTCTCCTTAAAAGCCTTGTGACACCTCTGGTGTTGCGGGTATTCATGGGCAGCGGTAAATAATAAATAAATAAGTTGCCGTTCATGAGTGCATTGTTTCTCGTTGTTTACTGCGTGTTTTGGTGATAATGATGGTTTTGGAGAAAATTATTTGCTTTCTCCAACGGCTAACTGGATAAAATCACCATCTTCATCCTCACAGTTTTTTGTTATGGGGACTCTTTAAGAAATTAACTAAATTACTCCTAAATATGGTCCTTAGCAACTTTGCTGTTGGATTTTTGTTGCTTTTGCCAAAATTGCGCAAACAAATTTTCTATTACATCCTGATTCAATTTTTAACCGACTTCAAAAAAAGGAGGAGGTTTCTCCATTCAACCGTATATATGTTTTTTTTTATGTGTGTTCGCGGATAACTTCGTCGTTTATGAACCGATTTTGATGATTCTTTTTTTAATGGAAAGGAGATGTCCCAACGATGATACCATGATAAGGACATTACGATCTGACAATGGCATCCAAGAGAAATCAAGTCGAACATTGAAGTTGGTTTTTGTTTTAGTTAATTGTGTAATTTTTCAAATAATTTTTGCCCGTCTTTATCGCATTTAATGCATGTGTTACTTTTTTTAAACAATGCGTGTTTCTATGGCATCTCATATTTTTTTTATTACTATTCAATGGGCCTATCTGTCAATTTTGTAAGTGATCGATTCAAGTTTTAAGTTTTGTCTATTTCGTATGGTTTGGTAACATCTTGAAACGAAATTTGCTCATTGCCGTTAACATAGTTATTGTTTAAAAAATGATTTTGAATACTTTTAATTAAATGTGGTACATCAAAAAACGCAAATAATTTTACAAAACGTTGCAAAAGAAAAAGGGAAAGTTACTAGATATTCGTGATTTCTTGCATGTATTTTGGTTTTTCGTAGCCCGACCGTAAAAAACAGCTTTTAGCAGAAGCCCACTTATTATCAAATAGTTTATTTATAGTAGCTTTTAAAAGAGTTGTAACAATTCTGCTTTTACTGCTGATGGAATATTATAAGTTACACATTATTGCGATTTCATCGAAAGTGATCACACAAGCTTTATCTTTAATTAATGCATTTCGAATTTCTGTTATTCTTTTTTTTAATAGATCAGGGCAAAACAATCGGATTTTGCTAGCCACTTTCGGAGTTTCGGATTGTGGTTGGAGCGGCAAGTACTACACCTTGCCGCCTTAGAAAAAAATACACTTTAGATTTGTAAAATAATGACAAGCTGAATTTATTTTCGTCTTCTGTCCAATTCATAACCTTTATTTTCGTAGCTGCATCAATGTCAATTCTCTAGAAACCTCTTCTGAACTCTTTAGATTTTAAAATGCTGTCATCAGATTTTGGTTTTTGCCGTAATTTAAATAATAGGATAAAAAAATTGTTAGAAAACTGTTTAAAGTGTATGTATATGAAATAATATTTATTTGTTAATATCCTGACTGATTTAATGCGATTTTAATATTACTTGTTGTACAAATTAAAATATGTATAATAAAAACTTGAGAGGTGTCAAGGAACACCCGGATGGAACGAAGTTTATATATATATTATATTTGATATGCTCCTACTAATAAAAATGCGCATAAAATACTCAAATTATTTTAGTAATAATCAAGCTTTACAAAATATACTATAAAACAATATATTTTATGGAAATAAATGCAAAAACCCAACATCACGTGGTGTTCCCAGGCGGTCACCTATCCAAGTACTAACCACGCCCGATGTTGCCTAACGTCGATGATCGGACGAGAACCGGTGTATTCAACATGGTATGGACGTTGGCAATCAGTTTGTTATATTTAACGTTGAGTATCCAGCACTATGACGTCAATTCAATGTTAAAAGTGTCATTACAACTTTTGGCACGAAAAGTGTCGTTACATTTTTTTCCGTCTAGCCCCCTTTCGCGACGCGCGATAAGGAACTTCGTTCCAAAATAAAGATTGTACTTTGCAGTTCAATCATTTATTTTATATTAAAATGACATATAATGACCTAAAATTTATTGATTATGCCATATCAGACAGGAAATAAAATCGCTCAACATTATTATCTACACCATAGATTTACATGATTGAATAGAATATATTTAAATTAGGGGGCTTCCATTAATTACGTAAGGTGTTTTAGGGGGGAGGGGATTGAGCTAAATCTTTTCAAATCTCACTTAGGGGGGTCTTGGCAAATATCACGTAATTATTGTGTAAAATTGCGTGAAAAATTATTTCCGAATAAAATATGGCCAAATCTGACACAACAGTGTTTCTCGTATTCGTCCGAACTCCGCAGAGCAGCGAATTAGCATTCGATTTTGCTTTGCTAGTCTTCAATAAGTCTTCAATAGAACAAATTCAATAATCCAACACGTTTACAGCCAAAACATAAATTTGAAGAATCTCGCGTGAGATTTGGGGACGGGGGAGGGAGTTGAGGAAAATCTTACGATATCTCACCAAGGCGGGAGGGGAGGTCGAAAAATTCTCAAAAATGCCTCACGTAATTAATGAACGCCCCTTTACGATATTTCGTTGAAATAATTTGTTTGGTTACTTACTCTTCGTAAGACAACTAACCATTTGACAAATCAAAGCCCGACGTAATCGTAGCCACTTGGTGGTGCTATCATCGCGCATCCAGCATATAATATTCTATATGTCATATCAATAACTTATAAATGTGACATCTAGCGTAGTAAATAGGTCATTATATTCAAGTTTATTTAAATCGATTGCAACGACATCTCCTAAAAATAGGTGATAACTTATAGTTACGCAATTGAAAATTATTTTTTTTAAACAAGCATTAGAAAGTAAGATTTATATTCGAAAAATAATAAAATAATGACTATAATTGAAGCATATCAATAAAATAGTGATAGAGTTTGTTAAACTATTTCTAGTACCTTATTTTTGCGCGCCATCTAGATTTAGGTGAATTTTTCTAGCTTTTATCGGTGTACAGTTTGGGCCAGGGGAGGGTCGGTCTATTTAGTATATTGTGTCATTGGTAACATGTACTATGTGTGATGCAATTGCTCATGTTATTAACATAGGTCAGGAAGTGCAGGGGACCAATTACAGAGCCTTGAGCTGTTCCTTCAGTTACAGTTGTGGGTTCACTGCAGATATTGTCAATTTTGACAGTGAAGGCACGGTTTTTCAGGTAATCCGAACACCAAGTCAGTACCAGGCCACGTACCCCGCAGCTATCCAATCTGTCTATTAGCTGAGTGTGCACCAAAGTATCAAACGCACGCGAGAAATCAATGAAGAGAGCAAGGACGTGTTTTTTTTCGTTTAGGTGTTTGTTGACTTCGTCGGTGAACTTTGACAGTAGGGCCATAGTGCTTTTACCAGACTGGAAACCAAATTGCTGCTGGTTTATTACGTTGTGTTTCCTGTAGAACGCATGGATTTGCTCACATACATGTTTTTCAACTATTTTATCTATTGATGAAAGCAACGTTATTGGGCGATAATTTTTGTAATCGTTTCTTTTACCCTTTTTAAAGATTGGTCTTACGCAACCCATTTTGAGGGCGTCCGGGTATAGACCAGTTTTGACACTCTGATTAATTAGGTCAGCGATAGTGTTAGAAATACCGTCGCCTATAATTTTGATATCGGCATCCGGACCTGGAGCTTTTCTCGAATTAAGTTGTTTGATGATCTTATGAACACTGCTAGCTGTGGCTTTTTTAAATAAAATACTTGCATTAAGAGAATTATGATTGGTATTAGGGTCAGTTAGTTTTATGTTACACTTTGGAATAATGCTTTTTACCGTACTATCAAAACTAATAGCAAATTTATCAGCAATGTTCTTGGTAGAAATTCCTTGTGCATCAAATGCCCTATGTATAGCTGTATCGATCGAGAGGATTTACATTGGCCCTTAACAACAGTTCAGACCCGGACGCACAAGAATTCAAGGTACTCGTTGTACTAACTGGTACACTTGTGAAAAAGGTATTAAAAGATTCAGCTATGTCTAAATTGTTTGTTATAAACCTATTATTGATATTTAATTTTAAATCATTATCTCGAGGTTTACAACGTCCCGTTTCATTATTAATAATGTTCCATGTAGCTGTTATTTTATTATTTGAAGACTTAATTTTATCACTTATATACAAAGACTTCGCCACACCACAGGCTCTCCTAAAAATCCTTGAGTAATTTTTTACATATTCATGAAATTTTGGGTCAAAATTACCCTTTTTCACAGCATACAAATCATACAGCCTTTCCCTACTTTTGTATATTCCTGTTGTCGCCCAATCACAGAACGTCATTTTGGGCCGTTGCATTATTGTTTTTGTCTTAAATATACTGGTAAATTCGATTTCTATCATGTTGAATAGGTAGCCGTAAAGCTTATCCGGATCCCTTTGAGTCCAATCTAAATTGGAAACCTTATCCTTAATGTCATTACTAAAATTTCATAATCGGTTACTAGTAATGGGCCTGCATATGGTTTTGTTTACTTTATTTTCTCTCATACAAGGCAATGTAACAAATTGCCCACAGTGATCAGATGTTAAATCACTTAAAATTGACCTATTTAAATATTCCCCATTGCAAAAGATGTTATCTAAGCAAGTTGCCGAGTGAGAAGTAATTCTTGTGGGCTCAGAAAATAAGTGATTCAAGTCAAATGATTCAAATAGGCTTACTAATCGTATACTGATAGGGCACTTTTCTAATAAATTAATATTAAAATCTCCACAAACTACCAAAATCTTACTACTGACACATAAACGTTTCAATACTTCTTCCATAACTATCTCAAAAATGCTAAAGTCACTCTGTGGTGGCCGATACACACTAACTACAATATGGTGTTCCAGTTCTACACAAGAAAGCTCTACAGTGCGCTCAGTAGCTAGTTGCTTCGCAAGCATAACTTGCTCGCAGAAAGAGACGTCTGAAATCTACGCGCTCTCGCTCCGTTACATGGCCGCAATCATGTAAGCGAGCGAGAGAACCCCCTCCGATGGCCGCCACGAGATCACGCCCCACGCCGGACATTCTGCCAGCGTGTGGAGTACCGTGTCCACGGTCTGGCCATCGCAGTGGTGGCACTCAAACGTTCGCTCCTTGCGGATAAGACACAGGTACTATCCAAGACATCCTTTCCTAGTGATCACCTGTGTCAGCCGGTATGAGAGGCTCCCGTGATGCTTCTTGGGCCAATCCTCCATAACGTGCCTTACCGCCGCAATAACGCCATGCCCAAGAAATTTGTTAGCAATAAGTAAAATACTGTTCATTTTCCTAAAATACTGTTTAATATTCTTTTCAGACCTAAGAATACTTTGTTTCTTGTAAAAAAAGTTGCCAACCCTAAGTACTCATAATACAAGCTCTGCTTAGTTTGGGACTTGATGGCGTTGTATTAGATGTCTAAAATATTTAATTATTTAGTAATGTTTACGTAAGCATGGGAGGGGGGGGGGGGGTAAGAGCTTTGCTTACTTTTGCTGACAAGGGGGGTGGGGGGTAAATAATTGTAATAAATCTGCTTAAGTAATACTTGAACGACCCCTAACGCGTTACGTAACGAAGCGGTATACCCTCCCATAAGAAGTTATCACTTCAAAAAAATTCTTACCTTTCCATCTCTAGACCCGGTACCAAACACTTTCCCATCGAAACTCCACGCACAACACCAAATTATTCTGCTATGGACTCCATTAGTCTTGTCCGTGGAAGACACTATTTCGAAGGAGTTTGAGTCTTGTGCTTGTTGGTATAAGGTCCATCTTCGGTCGCGCGATACAGAGAGCAGTTGTTGGCTGTCCGGTGAGAACGCTAGCTGGGTTATGGTGAGTTGATGGGATATTAACTTTTGTGTTTGTTGCCACGTTTTTGTCTCCCTGCAAAACATTTTAATATTTAATTTTGTATAACTAATGGACCCAAATTTTGACTCAAAAACTTACTTTTTGTGAAAGAAGACTTACTTAAATGAAATCATGGGAATATTGAAAATGTATATGCCGGAATGATGGTATCCGAATACTAACATTGTTACGAACATGTGACACAATCGAACAGTTCTATGAGTCAGATGAGGTGCGGTACCTATATAAATCAGCGCAGTCGGGAACAGGGGATATCCGGTTGAGAGCCCTCAGCGCTTACCAATAGCCCGCGTAAAGTTGTAGAGGCTACCCGAGCCCAACAACTGTAGTAAACTCAGAAAAAAACGGGCAGTTTTCTCTTCAGATCTCGCTCCGTCCACATCTCTTAATTGTGACATGAGTCACTCCTGAGTCATAATAGTTTTTAACCGACTTCCAAAAGGAGGAGGTTCTCAATTAGATTATTATGTTTTTTTTTTAAATGTATTTACACTGATTACTCCGCCAATTGTGGACCGATTTTAAAAATTCTTTTTGTATTCGATAGGGTATGCTCCTCATGTGGTCCCATTGCCACCATATCAGGATCTGATGATGGGATCCCAAGGAAATCGAAGGAAACCCTCTAATTTGTTAGGCACGTACTATGTTTTTCATATATTTTTTTATTATGTTTTATTTCCATTATTTAATTCATGATTTATTATGTTTATGCTTCTATTTATATCGTGTGCCTATATTGCTCTTTGTGTAACCAATTATTATTTAATCAATTTGTGTTTAAATAAATTCATGTTCGTTTCTATTTAGAGTAATTAATAATTAAATTAATAATAAATAACTACCGACCTTAATCATTTAGTAGTAGCATTACAAAATTTATACATCAAATAGTCTATGTTAGTACGAACCATATTAACACAGCAGCATGTTCGGCCGTGGTCGCTTTACAAGCGGAAGCGATTAGCGATCCGTCCGGGCTGGCGTCTAACGCAAACACTTCGTAACCGTGGCCGTAAAGCTTATGTATCTCAGGCCACAACGTGTTCTGCATCAGTGTTTCTTCTGTCGGGGGCTCTGTAAGTAGGTATTTATAAAATTAACCATCATCGTTAATAGTCCACGGCTGGGCATCAGGCCTAAAGCTGAGTCTCCGAACAAAAGTTGGCAGCTTTTGTGCTGCCAACACGTGTTGGTGACAAAAGTTTCTGTAATTTCCTTGTGTTGGCAACAAAAATTGTCAACAAATGTTGGGAACCGTGTTTCTGTTTTTGGCGGTAAACATCAACAGAATAAGCTTGTTGCAAATATTTATTGACTCTGTGGTGACGCTTAGTTGGAATATTTTTCAAATTGTTGGTGTATCGTTTGCTGATACACCGGAGCTTAGTAGCTCAATGAAATAAAAATTGTTTTAGGTGATAATAATCCTTTATGCAGTTCTTTACATATTTTAACAAGGTCTTGTAGGATATAACAATGTCCCAAGAAAAATGGCTGTAGCAAGTAAGTAAATTTTAACAATAATTATAAATGCGGTAGATAAATAAAATTATAATAGTTTTCGAAGTACCGACAGTTTGATGCGCCTGACAAGTAAAAAAGGCAATCCTAAAGTTCAGGATGCTACACAATTAAGCAGAGGCGCAAACATCTTCCCCGCCGTTAAAAGTCACCGACTTTTATCCTTCAATCAAATGCTCTGAAGCTGGCAGCGGGCAGAGACGCGTGAAGGATCTTCGGAAACTTCCTCTGGTAGTCTGGACATCAGCAACACGACATATGCCATCAGGTCCGGGAAAGAGCCTCGTAATGCGTCCCAAACGCCAGGACAATGGTGGAAGATTGTCTTCATGCAGCAAAACTAAATCTCCAACCGATAGCACCTTATCATCCTTACGCCATTTGGATCTTTGTTGCAACTCCGCCAGATATTCATGTTGCCATCGTCTCCAAAAGTGCTGCCGTATTTGTTCCAGTCTTTCGTAACGCCTTAAATTGGTAGACTTCAAATCAATTAAACTTGAGTGTCGGTAGTGCAGTCAATGACCGGCCAATCAAAAAGTGCCCTGGGGTAAGGAAGTGAAGATCATTAAGAGATGAGGATATAGGACAAAGGGGTCGGCTATTCAAAATGGCCTCAACTTGTGCAAACAAAGTGGACAATTCCTCGTACGTGAGATGTGTATTTGCCATTACACGCCTAATGTGGAATTTAGCCGAGTTAACCCCGGCCTCCCATATTCCGCCGAAGTGCGCAGCGTAAGGAGGAGAAAATAAAAAATTAATCTCTTCTTCACCCATGAACTCACTTATTGCTTCGCGATTACATTTAAGAAAATTACCGATTTCTTTGGCAGTGGCTATAAAATTACGTCCATTATCGCAGAAAATCTCAACGGGTTTGCCACGTCGGGATATGAATCGTCTGAGTGTAAGAATAAAAGCGTCACTGGAAAGATCGCTCACTGCTTCCAAGTGGACACATTTGTATCTTAAGCATACGAAAATACATAAATAACATTTTGAAGTACGTGAACCGCGCCCTTTCCTATTTAATACAAAGAAAGGTCCCGCAAAGTCTACACCTACACTGCGAAATGGGAAGTTCACCGTAACACGTTCCGAAGGCAAGTTCCCCATTAAAGGAGACAAAGTCTTGCCTTGTACTCTCCTGCACCGAACACAATTGTGCACAGTTCGCCTTGCGAGGTGTCGACCATTGATAGGCCACACATATTCTCGGACACTCGCAAGTAGGAGCTGTGGCCCAGCATGCAACTTATGCAAATGCTCACGCTCGAAAATGAGTTTGGTTAAATGATGAGACGAGTGAAGCAAAATGGGGTGTTTTCCATCAAATGACAGCGATGACGCTTCCAATCGGCCACCAACTCGTATCAAACCATTTGTGTCGACGAAAGGTGTAAGAGATAAAATACTTGATCTGGAACTCAGGGGTTTGTTTTTAATTAATGTATTATACTCTTCGTGAAAGGATTCCTGTTGTGCCATACGACATAACAGATTGAAAGAATTACGTAACTCTTGTACACTGAGTACTCCTGACTGTTTTGACATAGGGTTACGTATATTATGCATGAATCTCAACGCGTATGCATATACTCTCTTTAACCTAATTAGCGTTGAAAATCTATCAAAATGTATAATTGGTACGGGAACATTATCGGTACGGTTGATATGTGATTTTAATTCGGGCAAATCACTCACATGCCGATGCCTGTTGGATAATGTGGGCCAAGAATCTTCTCTTGATAGTAGAAATCCTGGTCCCGACCACCATAAATCATTGTCCATCAATTCCTGCGGGTACGCACCACGTGAAATAAGGTCTGCAGGATTTTCCTTAGAAGGAACATAGCGCCAGGAAGATGGGGCGGTGGCTTCTAGAATGTCTGCAATTCTATTGGCCACAAAGGCCTTTAAATTTCTAGAGTTTGTATGCATCCATGATAATACTACACTGGAGTCACACCAATGATATCTGCGCTCTATAGGAAGTCGAAGGGAGTCGACAACTGCCTTGCATAATCGAACTGCAAGCACAGCAGCGCACAATTCCAATCTAGGAATTGTACAAGGTTTGACAGGTGCCACCTTAGACTTAGAACACAAAAGATTCACATGAATATTACCCGAAGCATCAACAGATCTGATATATATACATGCGCCGTATGCTCGTTGAGAGGCATCACTGAAAGTATGGAGTTCAGTCGCAATTGGCGAGTCACATAAGACCGGTCTCGGCAAGGTTATTGAAGATAGATAAGGTAAGCTATTATTAAACTTACACCAAGCCTTCTCTATCTCTCTTGGTAAAGGATCATCCCATCCTATTTTGTCAAGCCATAACTGCTGCATTATTAATTTAGGAATAATAATACAGGGGCTGACAAATCCTAGCGGATCAAATATTTTAAAGGATGTTGATAATATGTGTCTTTTAGAAAAGGTATCATCGTTAGGGGTGAGTTCGAAGGAGTAATGTAAACGATCCGTCTTCGAATCCCATCCTAGTCCAAGAACGCCTGCGGATTCGCTTATAATGAAAACATCTGAGGATCTGGATGAGCAAGACTCGAGTAACCTAGTGGAATTTGATTTATACTGACGTAGATTGAAACAACCTGCCTTTAACGTCTTTGAAATGGATGCTTGAATTTGCATTAACTCGGTCTCTGTGTTTTTTTTTATTTATTTTTTTATTTTTTTTATTTTTATTTTTTATGTTTGGCTCGCCAAAATGACTCTACTCTGCCTGATGGAAAACATAAGCAGAATCCAAGAGTGGTGGTCACCATACTCATTGCGAATGCAGACAATGCAGTATGGCGACCCACACTATGGCGGCCTAGTGATGCTGCTGCATCTTTTAGTCTAGTCAACAAGTATGGAACTTGTTGACTAGACTAATTGGGCCTCCGGTCTCGCACTCACCAACGAAACACGACAGCACGAACGCTGTCATTTTACGTTGATTTTCTGTGCGAGGGTAGTACCGCCCCGGTCGAGCCGGCCCGTTCGTGCTGAAATCAGCGTGGCTCTACTACCTTATAAACTTGTCACAACCAGTTATGATATCATCAGCATAAATATCATTCTGTATAATAGTTTTAGTTAAGGTATCCTTGCATTCTTCCCCTAGTTGCCAAAGACACCTCGCACTCAAACAACTGGCACTCGTAAACCCGTAGGTGACAGTATTGAGTTGCAAGGTTCGTAGGGGCTGATGCTCGGCTTCTCTCCATAAGATTAGTTGAAGGTTCCGATCAGACTCGTCCACCACAATTTGACGGTACATTTTTTCCACATCTGCAGTCAAAATATACCGATAGTGACGAGCCCTGATTAATATGGAGAAGATTGAGTCTTGAATCTGAGGCCCTATCATTTGTAAGTCATTCACAGCAAGACCGGAGGATGTGGGAGCTGAAGCATCGAACACTACTCTCATTTTAGTTGTCTCGCTATTTTGCTTAAAAACAGGGTGATGAGGAATGAAAGAATGTAAATTAGAAATAGGTTGACTCAGTTTTATTTCAGATAGGTGTCCTAAACCCTCATATTCTCTGATAAATTCGATATATTGAGACCTTACTTCTGGCTGTTTCCTAAATCGTTTCTCTAAACTGTACAACCTTTTCTTTGCCATAGTGTATGAGTCTCCTAGACAATCAGGGGACCTGAATAAAAGTAGCCTGACGCAAAATCTACCGCCTTCCAAGCGACAGGTGTGTTGTAGAAAGTGTTGCTCGCATGCTCGCTCACTGTCACTTAAAAAGGGCTTTGTTGGAGTTTCTTCTAACTCCCAAAATCGGCTAAGACTGGATTCTAGATTGTTATTTTGTAAATAATTAGTAATAATGTGATTACACTTAATACTGTGCTTATTTTGTAAACTCTGATATGGCAAGGGACCTCCAATCAACCAGCCTAGTCTTGAACTATGTAAGCGGGGATAGCCTGGACCCAGTGACTTCTGTTCACGGCCAATGATATCCCAGAACAAATCAGATCCTATAAGTACATCAACTTGTGATGGCTCATAAAATTTGGGATCAGCTAGGATTATGTTCTTGGGTAAATGAATTGAATTAATATCTATGTGTGTGTTAGGTAGTAAACCTGTTAGATCCTTCATGATATAAAAACTAGAAAGTATATTGAAGGAGCTATGTTGAGATTTCATGAGAGCAATGCAATACTCAGTTACTGTACCCGAAGTACTGTTGCCGAAACCAACGACATTTGTAGCATTAGTAGAACAAGGCGTAAGTGAAAGCCTTTGTTTTAGATTGAACGTAATAAAAGATGACTGGCTACCACAGTCAAGTAGGGCGCGTACTATCTCAGACGTACGCGTCTTAGGGTTTTCGATCACTATAAGAGCTGTAGAGAAAATTGCCTGGTTAACAGTCTGATTACTATAGCCAACCATCGTCTCCGATGTATTGGTAGGATCGACCCCCTTGCATACATTGCTATCTGTATTGACTGGGAGATGCAACATAGTGTTATGTCTCTTATTGCATTCTCGACAGGGGCCAAAACGGCACTGTTGTACTGTGTGACCAGATCTCAAACAATTTGGACATAATTTCAAGTTAGACACCTCAGTCATACGCTCACCTATGCTCTTTGCCTTAAAAGTAGGACAATTATATATCCTGTGATTAGTAGAATTACAACATACACATTGATATAACTTCGAAGGTTGATTACCTTTATTATTCGTGCATTCTTATGACTTCGTGAGAGGCCGCTGAGTAAGTGCTGCCGAGCGCGGCTGCGAATGAACAGGCCTTGAAGCACCATAACCCTTGCCGTGGTGCAAAGATTCCAGCACAGCTGCACGCTCGTTCAGAAACTTATTGAAATCCTTTAGTGTAGGTGTGTCATTAGACATCGTATTACGGTATTCTTCCCATTTCCTAAAGGTGTGACAGTCCAATTTAGAAGCCACTAAATGAATAATTATAACATCCCAATGTTGGGTAGCTTGTCCTAAACTAGAAAGAGCGCGTAAGTTCTTTGTGACGTGGTCCACTAGGAAACGCAATGATCCCACAGATTCCCTACTTATTGAATTAATGCTAAATAAGGCATTGAGATGATGACTGATCAACAATCGTTTGTTGTCATAGCGTCCAAGCAATAGATCCCAAGCCTCTTGGTAGTTACTAGATGAAATCTCGAGATTGGAAACAGTCCGCGCTGCTTCTCCTTCCAAGTATGATATCAAATAATGAAATTTACTAACCGCACTAATTTGTTCGTTTTCGTGGATCAACGACTTGAATGTATCTCGAAACTCCATCCACTTGAGGTACGATCCATCGAACTTGGCAATCTGAATCAAAGGTAGTTTCAACCCCATTGAGTTGTGATCAGAAGCACAATGGGTTACATCATGAGACACAGAGGAGTCGCGGCGATCCTCAACCTTAGTATGTGTTTGCAATAACCTTTGAGCAACAATAATACTACAAACAAAATCCTCCTCAACACCTTCTCGTTCGTCAAGTTCGTTTTGTAAATCACTGGCATTATAAACCTCTATTTCACCTTGCAGGGCGTCAAACTTAGAAGATAACGCTTCGAATTTGTTGAGTTTAAGTACAAGCTCAGCCCTGTGTGACGCAGTGAAAGCCTCTAGACGTGACAATTTATCTAAATAGTTTTTAAATTTAGTTACTTGCCCCTTGATAGAACTGCGTTTAATTAGTAACTCGGATAACTTCTCGGCCATTTTATTTGGTAATCTAAACCAATAAGTGAGATGGGAAGAGAGTAGTAATAACTAGTAGTTATAAACTAAAAGTAATTAAATGTTACGCTCACGTCCCTCCTTAACGCTATCTGTTGCACTGTAGGCAGCGTAGGCAGGCAGCGGAGGCGTAGGCAGGCAGCGCGGGGCCAACTTTATGCAGGACGAATGCTCACTCGCACACGGGCAAGGAAAATCTGAAATGTTCGGCGAAATAGTCACTAAAAGAAGTGCATTGAGGCGCGGCAGCCTCAAGGAATTATTTCCTAGATGAAATTCCAATACAAAAAAAAACTGTGTAGGTAATATGTAGCCTACTTCTTACTCTAGATGTAATGTAGGTACTATGAAGTACAAAAAACAATTGAAAAGCTAATTTATATTTTGAAATTATCTTGAATATCTTTGTTATTAATTGATTACCACTATAATGTATTTGCAGTTTAGTTTTATGTTAAAGTAGATGACGCAATAACCTTGGCAAAATGACCTAGTTAACGTAAAGAAGTTTGTAACTTTGCACAAGTAGAACACTGTATGAATATGAATAGGGAATAGGTATCGAATGGTAATAGGATACGTAGGAAAGTAGAAAGGAATGGCACTTAGCTGGCGTTATCCTGATGCGCTGCGGCTTGACGATTCTGTACCGTCAATGACCGGCGAAACTAAGTTCTTGTATAGTCTTCAACGTAGATTTCGGTGGATGTGGTGCGGTGCTGACCGGCTGATGGCTGCGGCGCTGTGCTGACCAAATCCTAGTGCCGAAATCTTCAATATCGGTTGGACACGTCGAACTTCGACCGTGTCCTGTCACGGTCGCCAATATGTATCGTTTGCTGATACACCGGAGCTTAGTAGCTCAATGAAATAAAAAATGTTTTAGGTGATAATAATCCTTTATGCAGTTCTTTACATATTTTAACAAGGATATAACAATGTTCCAAGAAAAATGGCTGTAGCAAGTAAGTAAATTTTAACAATAATTATAAATGCGGTAGATAAATAAAATTATAATAGTTTTCGAAGTACCGACAGTTTGATGCGCCTGACAAGTAAAAAAGGCAATCCTAAAGTTCAGGATGCTACACAATTAAGCAGAGGCGCAAACAGTTGGCGACTGGGTGTAGACACAATGGAAACAAAAGTTAGCGATTTTCTGAATAGTTGCAAACAGTTGGAAATACTGAAATTGCCAACAATTTCGGTGGAGACGCGCCCTAAGAAAACGGAATAAGAATAGGCCTAAATAGTAAATTAAATTTAAGAGTATGTTTGTAATTTCAAATTAAAAGCTTTTCATTAATTGCTTAAAATGCAATTACGGTACTTACATGAAAAAAAAAGACATTTTTAGGGTTCCGTGCCAAAGGCAAAAAACGGAACCCTTATAGATTCGTCATGTCTGTCTGTCTGTCTGTCCGTCTGTCTGTCCGTCCGTATGTCACAGCCACTTTCTTCCGAGACTATAAGACCTATAATGTTGAAACTTGGTAAGTAGATGTATTCTGTGAACCGCATTAAGATTTTCACACAAAAATAAAAAAAAACAACAAATTTTGGGGGTCCCCATACTTAGAACTGAAACTCAAATTTTTTTTTTCATCAAACCCATACGTGTGCGGTATCTATGGATAGGTCTTCGAAAATGATATTGAGGTTTCTAACATCATTTTTTTCTAAACTGAATAGTTTGCGCGAGAGACACTTTCAAAGTGGTAAAATGTGTCCCACCCCCCTGTAACTTCTAAAATAAGAGAATGATAAATCTAAAAAAAATATGGTGTACATTACCATGCAAACTTCCACCGGAAATTGGTTTGAACAAAATCTAGTAAGTAGTTTTTTTTAATACGTCATAAATCGTAAACTGCAATTTACCTTTCATTCAAGAAACACAAATAAAAAAAAAAATGTTACTTGCTGCTGCGGAACCCTTCATGGGCGAGTCCTACTCGCACTTGGCCGCTTTTTTTTTGTATGTCTGTCCGCTCGTTACGGCTAACCTCTGGAATGGCTGGACTTAATTTGACGGGACCTTCACTGGCATATAGTTGATTATATAAGGAGTAACTTAGACAACTTTTATTATAGACTAGCTTTGCCCCGAGGTGTTACCATGTAAATTCGCAGATGTAGATCTAAATAAATTTGGAGTCTAAAATGTTCCATTTTGTGATGAAATTATTCACCTGTCATATCCACAGGCACAAAATATCCATCGTTCTCATCACCAGCGCCAGTTTGTTCATCTTCATTTACGAACACAGCCTTATTGGACAAACCGAGCGATGGCACTGACGCACCTTCAGGACCTAAAACAATACACTATGTATAAAAAATACATACTTTTTTTTAATTTCAAAAGACTACCCATTTCGCTACCATACCGTTACGAAGGGGAAACTAATGCCTTTTGTGTTGGCAATATCTAGTTTCTGAAGTAATGTGTTATACGAATATTTAGTTTCTGAAGTAACGAAACAGCCAAGCTATAATTTTCTACTGAGGTGTAGAGTTTATGAAGTTAGGGTGGGTAGAGTTAAGGCGTGTAGATTCAGAACCTTGGCTCTATATGAGATCTGATCTCTTTTTCACAGGGTAAGCCATATGCAGTCGTCTTGGCAACATTTTACATGAAAATGTTTTTGGTGGGATTTCATTTCTTTTTGTAAGTTGCCTAAGGCAGTTTTTTTTTAGGCTGTATTTCTTGTACATCTTCTTTCTTCTTTTGAAAAAGTCCGTGTACCAAAAATGAAACCTCTAGCATAAAAATTTGTGAAAGTCTCATACAAACTTCCACCCCCCAAATTTGGGGGTTGGGGGGCAAAAGTAATAGATTTATGAATTTTTTTGTTGTTTGTATACTAAAATTAGTGCACATATCAAATTTCAGCTTTCTAGCACTTCAGGAAGTACCCAAACAGTTTTGATGATCATCAGTGTGTCAGTGACGAAATCGGTGTTTTTTAGGTATCAATAAAATCTAAAGCATTAGAGCTATGCCATTGAAACTTTGTATGTTTCATTAGTCTATTGGTAACATCATATCCTGAGAATTTGAATGAACTGATATCGGGAACCAAAGTTATAAGGGTGCAAAAAAACGACGAAACACTTCGAGAAAAGGTAGGTAGTGCCCTTGCGCTTCGCTTGGCTCATCTTGGCGGAGGCACGACCGTGCCCCCAGATAAATCACTTTATTGTACACCAGATTATTTACATAGGTAACACAAAAATAGGAAGTACAATCGGCGGCCTTATCGCCCAAAGGCAATCGCTTACAGGCAACCCAACATACTGCATAAATAAAAAATAAATAATTATAATTGCATAAGTTGATAAAAAATGCTATGCAATAGCTTTACCGCGGCAGTCACCGAGTGCCATACGTCTTTTTTTTGTCTCTCGGTAATTGATTATAATCTTATCAATACTCCACACACTTACCCTGGTTATCCCCCTCTATAACTTGACCAACGATGTTCTGGAAGTTCTGGACGAAATTATGCGGCGCTCGAAACACCCTGATGACCTTCTCTTCGGCAGCTGACACGAATGTGGTGCTGTTGATGAGAGCTACGGAAGCCATGTCGTACCCGTGGACCTGGGGGCGGGCAATCTCGTGCCATTCTGATCCTATTGGGAAAAAACACAAGTTTATATATTATTCTTAGCAAACCTCCCTGCTAATAATGGAAGATTTTTTAAGTTAAAGATTTGATTTAAGAAGACGAATATAACGTCTGTATATCCGCAAAAACATAACTAAATTTGAAAGAAAATGTGACATACATAACATCAATACACGTCACAAGAATAAAATAGTTGTACCAGGTTTTAGACTCACCAAAACCAATAAATCGTTTATGGGTAACTGTGTCCGGTTCTACAACAAAATTCCGTCCAACATTACTGACTTACCTGATACCAAGTTTAAAACTATTGTTAAGCGTATACTAATATCTAAGGCCTATTATAAGATAAATCAGTACATCGATGATAACGATGTCTGGCAGACGATTCCCTTCTGCACTCTGCGACCCTCTAGTAATAAATCATAGTTATACTATATTATATAGGTAGGTACTATGTTCTATTTACACATAGACATACTTTCATGTATTAAGAT
This sequence comes from Diaphora mendica, assembly GCA_949125395.1. Classification (NCBI taxonomy): domain Eukaryota; kingdom Metazoa; phylum Arthropoda; class Insecta; order Lepidoptera; family Erebidae; genus Diaphora; species Diaphora mendica. The sequence continues at coordinate 28,413,895 of OX421318.1, read as the reverse complement.
TTTGACATGTTGGTAGTCCGGTACGAATTGTTGATTATTATTATGTAATATGTTGTATTGTATTATGTTATATATTATGAATTATATTATCTGGCGACTAGAATCAGCCTATTTCAAATATTGACTATTCATAAGTGCCTGTTTAATGTGCCTATTTGAATAAAAAACTTTTGACTTTGACTTTGACTTCGAAGGCGAAAAGACCCGCATTAGGAATTTTGACTGCACGGTTGGCCTAGTGGATTAAGCGGTCGCCACGCCGCATTTTATTGCGCCAAGTGTTGTGGGTTCAAATCCCACATGTGACAACACTTTGCGTGCTAAATTTTTACTGCAACCAAATCGGTCAAAAATCGTCTGGGCACTTCCCCCGACATAGACCTAAGGCGCGCGAATACGTGCACAATGCCGTGCGAGCAAGCGATTACCGACACAGTTCCGGGATTTCAAATGCTACAGGACATGTTCTAAAAGGTATCAAATATTTCAGAAATCATTCCGCGTATGATATTCGAAGCGACAAACAAATATTCGATTTCAGATTGTGTACTCATCTGGAAATAATTAGAATATGTACTTTGATGAGTGGAATCTTCAACACTTTTGTTTTTTAAATTGTTGATTTTAGTACTTGTTTTTCTTTGTAGTAGTAGTGTCTTTTAATTGTTACAATAGTTAAATTTACAAAAAAATATGTTGTTTTCATTTCATAAATAACTGACCTTACAGTACTAAAAAAGACAAAAAGAAAAAAAGAAAAAAAAAACTGATTTAAATAAAAAAATACGATGAAAATAATGCGACTATGATCTTAAAATAGAAATCTACGGGATTGCTACCATGTACCTTTTTGTTTGTGAGTATCACGGAGTAACTGGGTGTTACTCCGTGATCATGGCGCTTGCAACAGCGCCGAAATATCGGATACTCACAAACAAAAAGGTACATGGTAGCAATCCCGTAGATTTCTATTTTAATGTTTCTGACCATGAAAGTTTAAAAGACTATGATCTTTCTAAAAAGATCATGATTTTTATCAATCCAGTATAAAAGTTCTGTCGAGTGTTCTCGGATGTTTTTAGAGCTTTAGCTACCCGTATCAATTGCTGCAGATATTCGTATGACAATTGGGACCGACGGCTTAACGTGATCTCCGAAGCATGGAGGGGTTACAATGTATGTATGTATCTATTATTATAAGAATGGACCTGGCCAATGTATACCTAACTTTAGAAGGTACATCCGAGAAATTGCAAGTACGTATTTTATCTCAAAAATATCTAAGAAACAGATAAATTTTGACGTCCGACCGATTGTATAACATGATAAGTGTAAAACGATAACTTATAAAAGGAATAGAGTTACTTGCGTATGGCGTGGCGTCGCCACACCGCGTTAAATGTTACATATACAGCAACAGTCGGTATAATTAATATGTAGTACTTTTAATTACCATGTGACGTATTCCAAGGCGCGTGTACTCTTGAGGTCTGGTCTGCAGATACACTCATAAGATATCGTCCATGATGTGGCTCCCATCTAATGTCTTCAACAGCACTGAAATGACCTCCACATACAACTGACGGATGCCACTGGTTTGTTTCCTGCAAATAGGGTAGATGACACCTTAGTCAAATTAGTTACTTTTTATCATCTGTCAAAACGTATGAAAAATGTACTAAACACAAACTTGTGACGTCACTGTTTTAGACTACTCAATTGAGCAATATATTTCAATGTTACAAAGTAAAACTAACCAACTAACCTTATCATACTTCCAAATGTGAAACGAACCATTGTACCCATGTCCCATAAACATCTTGCCTTCAGGTCCAAACTTGCTACCGTAAAAGCCAAGTCCATTACCACCGACCTCCCCAACCCTGACTCGCTCAACCCAGGCACCTTCACCCTCCCCTCTTTGAGGAGACGACTCTGGTTCCCAGATGATGAGCGTCTTGTCGAGTGAGGAAGATAGAAGGCGGTAGATTGGTTTTTTGTTTGTATCTATAAGAGTGATAAATTGGTATGTAGTTGAAATGAAATGATATTTCTTTGTAAGTAAATCTTTTCAGATATTTTTACGTCGGACTTTACAGCTAGAAGAGGCCGGCAGTAAATGCAGACGTTTAGGTACAGTATTATTGCCTATCTGGTGAAGATCGTGGGAAGCCGCTTGATGCGGGCAACACAGGACCAGTCGTTGTAGAGAACCTTGGGGAGTCTGTATGTATAGCAGTGGACGTTTTTTACGAGTTTTTCAAGTAATAAACAAGCGTGTACTTCTGATCAAATTTTAGTTAAATTTAGTCTGAACTGAATATAGTAAAAGCTAAGATGTGAGATAGCCAAAAATGGACTGTAAGCCGATGAAATTAAAGTATGTAATACACTTACAAATTTTAGTCAATTTTAGTTTAGTGATGACAACAACAGAATTTACCTTAAGTGTAAGTTAAGTTACCAGTTACCTTCTGTTTTGATTTTTTAAGGGGATATTTTAACAAATACAAATACAAAATACTTTATTGCTTCATTAGTTTACATTAGGTTTTTTAGTATTTGGAGCTTCCCTTTAAGCAAGTAATGCCTGTGTTAGGAAGCTCCGCTCTTCCATAGCAAAGCAATACAAATCTATCATATTACAAGAAGAAATAAAATAAAAACAAAACAAGATGTAAGTACTGGTGTATGATAATAACATATGAGGTTGGTACAAATGTAAAAAATAGTTTGCAAGTGTGTATTCAGTGTTAGGTAGAATGTTGTGTGTGATGGATAGAATTTATGTTTCATGCGTTTGAGTGTGAAGATGCTGTAGTAGTGATAGTGTGTACGCTTAGTGTGTTATTGTTTAGTATTATTATACTCACCTATAAGCGTGTGATTTGCAATATGTGTGTGCTGTGTGTTTAGTGTTTATAGCTGTGGATGTGGTGTTGTGTACAATTATTACTACTTATTCAGTCACTCATACAATGTTCTCCAAGAGTGCCTCCGTGTCTTCATAAGTCAGTGATTTTATCCAATCTATTAAAGTTTTTTTACAGTCGTAGTGTTTTTTGGAGTATACGTATACCTTATTGTTAATTTTATTAGAAAGCATAGCCGATCGCTTATTGTATTGTCTCCCGGCAAATACTGTTTTTGTTCGTGGGATTTGTGCAATTAGGTCTTTCCTTCTTTGAGATGTTTTGGTCAAGTCATATTTCAGAAATTTATGCATTTTTAAAACAGTTTGGATTACGTACAGTTTTCTTACAGAAAGCAAATCACTTATCAGAAAAAGGTTTTCAGTAGGGTATCTTAAGTTCTTAAAATACATAATCTTAATTAAGGCCCGTTGGGAGCGTTCAACGTTAATAAAATTAGTTTTTGCAGCTCCACCCCAAACGGGGATGCAATATATTAGGACTGACTGAACCAGAGCAACGTAGATCTCGTTTAAAATATTTCTAGTTAGGTTGCCAGTACCGGTTGTATTCATTTTCTTTGGTGCAATATGTCTGAGAGTCTTGAATATCCAGCTTAATCTCCTTAATCTATTCGTTACTTGATCAAGGTGAGGATACCAAGATAAGCGTTGATCAATTGTCACTCCTAGGTATCTTGTTTGCACTACTCGTTTAATGAGCGAACAATTACAATGTTCATTATTGGCGTTACCGCATACATGAACTCTTAAGTCAAAGTCTTCACTGGGTTGTGTACGTTTGCTGATACTAAAACATATGTAGATGGTTTTAGTTGTATTAAGAGTTAGTAAGTTATTGTTTAGCCAGCTAGCCACTTGGGCCATTCCCAATTCAGCTCTTAACTTTACATCAAGCCAAGAATTCCCTGAGAAAACTATCGCAGTGTCATCAGCATAGCAGAAGACCTTAGCATTCTCAATGCTTATGTTACAGAGGTCATTGACGTATATCAGAAAGAGTGTTGGGCCTAACACACTTCCCTGCGGAACGCCGAACGATACCTCCTCCTGATCACTGACAAATTCTCCAACCCTAACCCTCTGTATTCTCTGCGAGAGATAATTTGTTAGTAAGCTGAGTGCAGTTTCCCGTATTCCAACTTTTTCAAGTTTTCTCACTAGAACTGGGATAGAGACGGTGTCAAAAGCCTTCTTGAGGTCTAGGAATACAGTTAAACATTTATTTCCAGAGTCAATTTGCTCAGTTACTAAAGTACTCAAGGCAATAACTGCGTCCTCAGTTGATAATTTTTGCCTAAAACCGAATTGCGAATTAGAAAATATATTGAATTTATTTAAATACTGTATTATTCTATGATTAATTAATTTTTCGATAATTTTTGATATGCATGGTAAAACAAATATAGGTCTATAATTGTCGGCATTGTCTCTATCCCCTCCCTTGTGCACTGGGGTGAAAAGACCTATTTCTTAGCGTTCCATGGATTCACCGTGCGGGTGCCGGGTCCATCGCGTGATAGATGGGGGCAACACATGCGACTTCGACAGTGCCTGGGAATTGCGACCCAGGTTTAGGTTTAAGGAGCACTCCTTACGACGCGTCAACGCTCACCTCCACTGTCCGCCGTGTTACCCCCTCTACCTAACCATATTTGAAGTGAGCCTAGCAATGCCGCTTTGGATATTCGTTCAAGAAAAGAGCTTACTGAAGCTCTTGGCAATCCAAGGTCTTTAAGCAGGTTATAGAGGGATTTAGCTGGTATACCCCTCGCACCCACTTCCACGGCATACAGCGCAACGACATAACCATTTTTAGTTATTTCGTTGGTTAAGTCAAAGTACTTGTTTTTAAAAGATCCGGAAAAACACCCTTTTGGAAGCAAAGATTAGTCAGGTGGGTTATTACGGGAACAACTACAGCCCTAGCAAGTTTTATAAATTTTGTGGGGATATTGTCCCATCCAGGGGCACTATCAGACTTAAGGCTCATCAACGCTCCTTCGACTTCTTTGTGATCAGTATCCAGAAGGACGAATGTGTTTTTTTGAGATGGTAAGTTATCTAGTTCACTATTAATGTTAAATGTATTAAGCTGGACATCCCGAGCTAACTGTGTACCAATATTTGCGAAGTGATTATTAATAAAGTTTACTGACTCATGAGGTGACGTTTTTATGTTTAGTATTTCAGAGTTATGATTTTTACCTTTATTAGAGTAAGTTAAATTTTTTATATTATTCCAAAGCAATTTATTATTCGTTACTGAATTTTTAAGTAAATCTCTTTCATATTCACGCTTTAATTTTTTTAATAAATAATTACAATGATTCCTATATCTAGTGTAGGTTATTTTCAGGATGTCATTGTGTGGGTTAAGCCTAACTTGTTTCTGTAGATTATTACGATTTCTTATGCAACGTAGAATACCAGTGGTAATCCACGGTTTAATTATCCGCTTACTGTTTGGTACTCTTAGAATAGTAGTGTTACTTTTCAAGGTGTCAATTAATTTATTAATGAGAATATTAGTCAGTAAATTGGGATCACTGCAGATGAGTAGTTCAGATAGTTTTTGTTGTTGTAAATCTTTTAAAGCCTGGTCGTAATCTAGAATAGTAGTAGTTTTGTTCTGAATGTTAATGTTTTTTAATTTAGTAAGGGACAGAAAGGTAGTGTAGTGGTCAGTGATTGTAGTGTGTAATATAGCAATAAATGGTGATATTTTCTTCCGTTGTATTTTTAACATAAAATGATCCAGGCAATTCATCTCTCTAGTAGGTAGTGTATGTCCTGGTAGTATACCGTGCAATGACAGCATATTAAGGTAATTATTTCTAGTATTATTTTCACTACTTGTCTCAGAATCTTTAGGTTTAATATTGATATTTATGTCCCCCGCTATGATTATATTTTTATATGAACTTAGTGTGTCTAAGTGAGCGCTAAGCGAGCTCACAAAGTTATCAGTGTTAGTATTAGAAGGGGATCGGTACATACATAGTACTATATTATTGAGTATGTTTAACTGAAGACAAGATGCTTGAGATATCTCGATTTCTTTCACTTTTGGTTTTAAGCCTTCCTTTATGTATACCACTACCCCGTCACTCTGGTTCAGCTGACGTGACGTGAAGTAAGACTGGTATCTCAACAGTTGGGGAATAGGCTCTTAAACCTATTCCCCAACTGTTGAGATACCAGTCAGCCAGCCAGCCAGATTGAGCCAGCATTCCGTCAGAATTATGACATCAGTCTCAAAGTTAGGTGTCGAGAGGGTGAGCATAAAGTCGTCATAGTTGCGGTATATGCTCCTTATGTTTTGGGAGGTAATAGTGAGGTCATTTTTGTTTATGTGAACATGTTTAGTTAACTCTGAAATGTCACATTCCACAGTACGGGCGATCTTGATATTGTCTATATCAGTTAAAGTAGTTAATGTGTCATCCATTGAGAGTGTAAATATATAGAATTAATGTGTCGATAAGATTGGTGTAAAGGTAAAAACGTAGTGAGTTGGTACTATACAATAGTACATGATATAAGCACATATTTGGAGACATTCCTTGTATGGAAAGTAAGTAAATTATTAGTTTTATGTATAATACTTTAAATTGTAAGTGAGTGGCTAGTATACAATTGTAGAAAGTAAATGTGTATAGGTAAAAGTTTACATAATAGTTAATAAAATAATCTAAGTTAAGAGCTAAGGTGATATCAGCACACTGCAGACAAAAGTAACTAAAAAAAATGTAAATTAAAAACAATTTCACACCATTGACAGACAGTAACAAATTAAATATTTGTAAAAAGTAACGTGAACACCTATGGGTAGTGGTAAGCAGCCATGTTTTCACTAGAAGTTGATGTATTTGCTCCTCGCAAGTAACAATGATGGTGGGCGAGGCCTCATCTTTCTTTAGATATACTTTGCCGTATGCAGTCCAGCAAAATTTATAAGCTCCCGACTTGGTTAAGTCGCGGGCAAGGAAATGTAGGCGTGATGCTTTTGGAGTTAAATGCTCTGATAGGAAGATCTTCTAAGGTTTTGAATCCCAAATGTTTACAGCATAATTTAGTTTTATTTTTAATATTATGCGCCTTGCCCATTTTCAAAATTTCTATCTTCAGAAGAGAGGAGCTGGTTTCTACGACTATAGGAGTATTTTGTTGAGCGGAGTTTTTGCCACGTACTCTGTAAATGTCCTTCACATCATATTTGGTAATATTAAAATTTAGGTTACGGGAGTGGCACAAGATCATTTCTATTAGGTCCTCTTTATTTTCATTGTTTCTTCTTGGCACGTTTTTTATTACAAAATTAGTTTTACGACCTCCTATAAGCAAGTCCTCAACTTTATTTTCCAAAACAGTAATACACTTTTTATCTTCCTTTGACTGGTTCTCCAACTGTTGAATTTTAGTTTTGAATTCCTCGTTCTGCGCAGTTAGGTAAGTAATAGAGGTTTCTATGTTATGGTTTGACTGTTGTATTTCCTTCAAGGTACCAGTCATTTGTTGAATCTCATTACCCTGTTTGTCCAAGAATAATGTTATCATTTTACGGATTTCAAGTCTAAATTCATCTAACTGTTTACTAAGGGAGTCCTCCATATCATCCCAATTTATCTTTGTTCGTTGAAATACGTAATAAGGCGGTGTTTTCTTCGAGTCAGATCCAATCAAGTCAATGTTAGTATTTGAGAGGGATTTATCCATTTTTTCTGCCATAGTTAGTATATTAAATAAAATATGTTTTGGATTTAGCTACGCACCAGATAATTACACAATTATTTGCTTAAATAGTGATTGGTGATAACCAATAGGTCCTCCTAGGTCCTAGGTACCTCGCCAATTAGCCTAGTCGGTGGCACCTCAACCCGCACGCAATTGCTTGTCCTCGAGACAATGGGCGGGGTCAGTTCCGTATGTCCTCCAATGTCGCTGAAGTAGGGTGTGGCCAACTCTGAGGTCAACTGGAGTGGGGCGCACGCGCAGGTTGTAATATATTATGTAGTAATTCTTACGAGAAGTATGTGGAGGCGGGACCAGCACCACTCGCAAAGTACCAGGCGCACAGACGAAGTACCACATTTTAAAGTTGTTTTTTTTTATTTAAGACATGTTATTTTTAAAGAATAATTATATCAAGTTATATTTGTTGTATTATGATGTATATAAATGGTAAATAGATTAAAATAAGAGCGCATCTCACTACATAACATTTTCGTTTGTCGAGTTTTACTCTTTGTAATAGATTTAAGATTCCTTTTTGTAAAATAAAAGTAAAAAAAACCACCATAGTCTTCTTCTACATAGTGATGTCATGTAACATTTTATTTACTTCCTTGAGTTTACTTGTTAGTATCCTAAACCAAAATACTGGCCATACTCTTGCCCATGAATCTTTATGTAGCTCTGCAGCACTCTTGCAGGATTAGTTTCCTTACCTCCAACAGAACACGGCTGCCACTGCACACCATACACCCATCCTTCATGTCCAGCTAACACTGCATCTAGTTTCACGGTCCATTGCTGACCATAAGCGCTGAAAACCTTCTGTTCTACCTTGATGCCTTTTGAAGGAGCTTCTTCAACAAGCTTTTGTATCCTCCATAAACGGATATAGGTGTCTTGGGATGCTGATGCTAGGGTGATTGTGGAGCTATCTGGAACAGATGACAACAATAAATTATTTTAATCGAAAGTGTATTTACTCTACCAGGACTCGGAGAGTATATAATAATGGATTTAAAGACCATTGGAAGTTCACTTCCAATGGTCTTTAAATCCTGGCTGGCAACTGGCTCATGACATTTGAATGCTCAGAGATCCCCATTTTAAATATGGTAGAGATGTGTGTATAGTTCATACGTTAGATAGTGTCAATGCACCCGCACGCAATTGTGGTTATTGTTGTGAAATACGAATATATTAATTCATACAACGCAACGGCGAAAACTCATAAATCATACTTGCTTGTGGGTGTACGCCGCTTGATTTTGTGACGGCTTGCTGCACGTGTGACGGCGGTGCAATTAAGGTGACCGTATCTTAGCGAATGGACTATAGATCTTATGGAACATGGCTCCTTTAATTAGTAACTCCTTTATTTTAAAGTAAGTAAACGAGCAGCACAATAGACTAACAATTTAAATAAAGTAGCTGGCAGCGGAAGGATGCAGACTGCCCAGGATAGTTGGCGCTCCTAGGGGGAGTCCTTCGTTCAGCAGTGGTCAGCAAGAGGTTTACATATAAACTAGCTTAGAGGTAATTGAATGCAGTCGCAGACAGAAGTTAGTACTATATAAAATTCTAACTCACCTACATCTAAGACATCAAGACCACGCACCCAGTCCTCATGTCCTGCTAATGTGTGCACCTTCTGATAGTCTTCACCAACAAATAAATGTATCTTATGGTCATCCAGTGCACAGAATAATATTGGGTTCTTAGTTGTAGGTAAAATGTGGGCATGGAGTGTGAGACAGAGACCGGAGTTTAATGATATAGTTTGCTTGAGTACTGTTATGCCTGAAATTGTAAAATCATAAAAATGCGTATTTTTTAACTTCTAACATCTTGTTATCTCAATAAATTGAGAAAATTAATCAGGCTTGGATTATCTGAGTTCACAGACACGTCAGTCTTAGTTATTTGATAGTCGAGTTTTATTTTTTGAGGCATCAGTCAAAATGAAAGCTGAAGAAAGATATTTGGACATATGCACTTAAAACGGTGTTGTCTATGATATAATACACATTTGATAAAACAATATTTTGTTGATTTTTTTTTGACTATAACTATGGATGTGAATGTTGGTGTTGTCTATGATATAATACACATTTGATAAAATATATTTTTTTGATTTTTTTTTGACTATAACTATGGATGTGAATGTTAATAGCTGCGTCAGAGATTTAGCTATTGCAGCTATTGACATATTTTTTGTTGGATTATAGATAGATCTTAGATAAAAAAATATTATTATCATTATAGTTATGACATGGACATTTCACTGTATGTAACAATAAATATTTTTGCACATCTTTTGTAAGATTGCACAGTTGACCTAGTGGTTTAAGCGGTAGCCACGCCTCTTTCTACTATGCCAAGTATTGCGGGTTCAAATCACACATGGGGCAACACTTTGTGTTATCCACAAATAGTTATTCTGACTCTGGGTGTTCTTTATGTTCATTTCATGTATGTTTGTAAAGTCCCCTGCGAGACAGGATGTATATTTCTAATGTGGGAGTTTTCTTTAAAAAAAATAAAATAAACATACCATTTTTTCTCTCCCAAACTTTAACGGAAGTATCTATAGAACCAGTATACACTAACAGATGATCTTCTTCAATATATACACCATGGATGCATGTCACGCCATCTCCATGACCAGTGAGAGTGCTCGTCACTCTCCACGTTCCTTTATCTAGATTCCATATAGCAGCAGTTTTATCTGCCGAGCCCGAAATAAATTCTGTGCAACTGCCATCAGGTTTACGGAGCCATTTGACTGTGTTGACCAGTGACTGATGGTGACTTAGAACTGTCAGAGGGTTTTTACCTCTCTGGTTCTGAAACATTGTGAAAAGAAGTGTGTCAAATTATTACAATCATATATATGTTTAGCATACGCACTACAAAAATTTGATTTTAAGCAACGCAAAAGTTTTTACGAGAAATAGAATGTAATGTCTCTATGAATTTAAATTCTTCAAATCTAATTAAATATTTATCCATAAATTCCTATTGGAAAAAAATTGTAAGGCTTTTCTTCACAAGGCTTTGGCTATTTCTTTCCTGAACATGAATATTGTAGATATGAGATATTAAAAATAAACCTACTGTATCGTAAATAACAACAGAGTTGGTAGCACCAAAACAAATGATGCCTTCACCGTTCCAATCAGTTATTTCTGTAGTGCGATTGCACGCAACCGACGTATACACTTGTTCCACATTAACTTTCATTCTTTTATTATTGCATGTAGTAATATAAACGTGAAAACACTAATTCTCTAATTCAATTCTTATTTACAAAATTAGAGGTTATAATAAACATATGGTTTTTTTTTTTTTTTTTTTTTTTTTCCTCCCATTTGGCAGGGAACTTGGCTCGCACTTCTGTGCATTTGCCAGCGTCAAGTTTTATTTTTGGCATTTGAACTTTGAATGACACAGAGTAAAGTTAGGGAAACAATTTATCGCGAAAAGGCAATTTCACGGAATTTGGAACAAAGTTAACAGGATCAGGAATGTGTATATATTATAATACTTACATACATAACATTAAATATTTTGATTAAATAGCAGGCACGTAAATATTAATATTTATATAAATATTTATACAATTTAGAGGCGAATGTTATTATTATGAATAAAATTTGAAAGAACACTATATATGGAGGGGTTAGAAGAAAAAAGAAGAGACTTTATGGAAGTGGGGAAAGGAACACGGAGTGATATCAAGTCATTATAAAAGGAAGTACGGTCATGAATCGGACAGGAAAGGAATATGTGGTTCAGATCCCCAAAGTCGCATCCACATTCACATTGAGGACTATCTATAATATGAAATCGTGCCAGATGTGCTCGACACGTGGTGTGACCTAACCTCATTCTTATTAGAATGGTTGTCGCAATCTTGCCAAGTTTGAGGACAGAGAACCAAGGTTTACGAGGAATTTTCGGTTGTATACTAAAGTAGTATTTCCCTTTTGAACGGACACTTTCTTCCCAAACTCTATCCCAGGAATCCCCAAGATAAAGTCTAGGGAGAGTAGCCAAGTCCTGAGTATAATTTTTAAACGGAACAGTATCACCACACACCACAGCCTCACTGGCAAGTCTGTCAGCTCTTTCATTACCACTTATTCCACAATGGCTCGGAATCCAGATAAAAAGTACAGAAAAGCCCTTCACAACACAGTCAAAAAGTTTACTCCTAATATGCGCTATAAGAGGGAATGGTGGTTTAGACTTAAAAGGATATCTCAAGAGCGCCTGAAGGGCACTCATGGAGTCGGTTAAAATTAAACTATTTTTAAGTTTTAAAAGTAAGACATATTCCAGAGCCTTCAGGATGCCAAGACATTCCCCAGTGAAAACTGTTGCTTCAGGTGGACACTTTACTTTCTGAACGATATTATACTGAGCATGATATATTCCTACGCCCACAAAATTATCAGATTCATGCTTGGATGCATCAGTGAAAATACGGTGCCACTCAGGCCAATTTTGTTCAACAATGAAATTAAAATGGGGGTTAGCATTATTTTTATCAATATCTAAAATGTATTTAATAGATGGCTCATGGATTAAGGATTCGAATTTATTATTAAACAAATCAAGTTTTGAAGATCGATGTGTCGGGGCATTAAATGATTTAAATCGAATATAACTTTTATCTAAACAAGGAAGAGATTTGTGATTCCAGTAATTTGACGACTCAATAAGATCAGCAAGTATCTGAAGTTTTTGAATTAAATGGCTATTAGAAAACTGTAAAACACGGAAAAACAATCGATCAGCTAAAAATTGACGTCTCAGTCTAAGAGGAGGTTCACTGCATTCGGTTTGTAATGCATTAATAGGACTAGATTTCATAGCACCTGTGATTATTCTCAAGGACTTTGATTGGATGGAATCCAATCTCCTAAGGGCACTCACGTTACAAGGCTCCAATAAGAAGATTCCATAGTCAAGAACACTTCGAACTAGAGCATTGTAAAGAAGTTTTAAGGAAAACGGATGCGCACCCCACCAAACACCTGATAGGCATCTCATCAAATTGAGAAGTTTTTGACATTTATTTACCACATAATCACAGTGAGGAACACCTGTAAGTTTAGAGTCCAAAATAATACCCAAAAACTTGACCTGTTTTTTAACTGGTATTTCGTTATGATCGAAATCTATAGCTATTGGGATGGGAATACGTTGTCGAGTAAATAAGACTAATGAACTCTTACTCGCAGATACACTCAGGCCATTTTTGTCCATCCAGATTTTTAAATAATCAAGAGAGTTAGATAGCTGAGAACACAGAGAACTTGCTGAATTTCCAATAGCGTATAAAACTAAGTCATCTGCATATTGTAGGATATTTGATGTATTTTGAAGTGAAGAATCTAAATCAGACGTATACAAATTAAATAATATAGGGCTTAGAACTGAACCCTGCGGGAGACCTTTCCATACTAGTCTACTTTCATCCTGTGTTTGATCTAATTTTATTGTTCTACCTGAAAGGAGGTTAATTGTAAAGCAAACCAAAATTTCAGGGATGCGAAGTATATCTAGTTTTTGTTTAAGGACATTTAGAAGAACATTATCATATGCTGATTCTATATCTAAAAAAACTGCAATTACAGATTTGTTTTCTGAAAATGCAACTCTAATATCAGTTACCAAGGTAGCCACACTATCTAACGTACTCCTGCCTTTCCTAAATCCAAACTGAGATTCTGGTAAAATTCCACGGTGTTCAGCTATCCATTCAAGGCGATTTTTAACTAGGTTTTCAGCTACTTTTGCAATTACGGGTGACAAAGCTATTGGTCGATAAGATGAAGGTTCTGATGGTGTTTTCCCCGGTTTCAGAATGGGAATAACAGTTTGGGACTTCCATGTTGGAGGAATATTACCCGACATCATAATCTTGTTAATTAAGTTCAAATAATATTCAAGTGAGGTTTGATTTAAATTAGCCAGGAATGAATACGGAATGCCGTCATCACCTGGAGCAGAGTCTTGAACCGATGATAATACGCCCTGTAATTCTTGCATTGTAAAGGGAGAATTTAGTAGAGTTTGGTTCTGAGAGATAGAAGAAGGAATGTTGTTATAAATAAAGTCATGTTCTGGAACAAATGGTAGAGCTAAACATTTAAGAAAAGAGTTCTTCAGAATAGGGGGAGTGCCAGAAATATTAGAATTAGTAACACCGTTTCTAAACCTTCTTATGTTTTGCCAGACAATAGAAGGATTTACATTGGGGGTAATGGAAAGGCAAAAAATTTTCCATCCTTCAAATTTCTTTTCTTTGAATAATTTACGAGCTTTCGCTATAGCATCAGTTACAATTTCAAAATTATATACGGACATATTATTTTTATATTTTTTTTCAGCTTCCTTTCTAGCTTTTACCATTCGCGAGCATTCACTGTCCCACCATGGAGGGGAAGGAACTCTACCATTGGTTGAAGTTTTTACAGGGAAGGTTTCATCTGCAGCTTGTATAAGTACGTTTGTGAAAATATTATTACAATCGATAAGTTCGTGTGATAAATTATTTTGTAAATTAGAAAGTTTAAACTCTACAAGAGTTTTAAACTTATCCCATAACCCATCTTTATTAAGTTTGTACTTCATACGAGGTTGCCTTGAAGGATTAGGAGAACTGCTAGGACGAGTGGGCGTTATAAAAATTGGGAAATGGTCACTTCCATAAGAAGATGGTAAAGTGCACCACGCAAGAGATGAAGCGAAATTAGGGGTACATATGGAAAGGTCTATTGCACTAACATTTTCATTTGGCCCTGTACGACGAGTTGGGGACCCGGAGTTTAACACACAAAGGTTATGTTGGTCAAATATATCTAATAATATGTCACCACTATATGATGAAAGAGTACAACCCCAAGAAATATGGTGAGAGTTGAAATCACCTAAAATTATGAAAGGACGAGGAAGTAGAGAAACGAGATTGTTGAACTGTTGAAGAGTTGAAGAAGAGGGGGAAGGAATGTATATTGAAACAATACAAGTATTATTTATTTGTGCAGCTACTACGGAAAAATTATTAACTGTTGGAAGAGATAGGGGACAGTAAGAGACAGTGTTTCTAATGAGTAGAGCAGTCCCACCATACCCATCAGACCTGTCATCTCTTAGACAAGAAAAACCACTGATTTTGAAGATGGAACCTGGTTTTAACCAGGTTTCTGAGATTGCAAACAAAGAAGCTTTATATTTATTTATCAAGTAAATAATTTCGTTTTTTTTAGAAACTGCACTTCTACAGTTCCATTGTATTATGTTCTGAGTTTGTAGTAACATTATTAACAGGTTGAGGGTTTTTATACATATCGACTATAAGGGCAACGTTGGTCGGTATTTTTATATTAGATTGAGTTAGTGTTTGGATGAGAATTTGGATTATATCTGATGTTGACATCAATGTAGGATTTGCGGAATTGGTGTTAAAGGCACAGCCATTTTGTGACGTTGGTAACCTGTATTCGTTAACTAATTGTTGATGTTGTTCTCGGTCGTAGCCTTTACCTAATTTGGAGGGAGGGCGACGATTGATATACACTGTTTTTTTATGTGAAGTGTGTGAAGGAGAATTTTGTGTATGAGAAGACTGCGAATTTCGGTAAGCGTAAGTAGTAACCGGAGTACTAGCTACATTGGCATAAGAATTATAAATAGGTGCAATCATTTTAGAAACTTCGCCATATGAAATACATTTTTCTGCCATAACACTCTTAATTTCTTTTTGGCGCAAAAATTCAGGACACAATTTAGAAGTCGCAAAGTGTTTAGCAGAGCAGTAGCAGCAAGATATATTGTCCTCCTCAACATCACAAGTATCACCAGTATGTTCCTGACCACACTTGTAACATTTAGGTTTGGATCGACACTGAATTTTTGTATGTCCAAAGCGACAACAATTATAACATTGGATAGTGGGGTACACATACATCTCTACAGGTAATGAGTTGTAGCACATGAATATACGTGGAGGAAGAACTTGACCATCCAGCGTAATCACTATACTCTGCGTTGGTTTCCAAACAGGAGACCCTTCTACGATAGTCTTATAGTTTATTCTCCTAACTTTAATAATTTTGCCACAGTTATCGGGTACTGAAGCATTTTCGATGATTTCTTCGGGTGACCATTCCGATGGAACACCACGAACAAGTCCCATTCGTGTTAATTGAAATGTTGGTATAAATGCTTTTAAATTATTTTTTGATAACTCACTATTTAAAATAAATGAATTCGCATCATGAAAATTTAAGAACACTAAAGTAATTCTATTTCTACCAATTTTCTTAACGGATCCTTCCACAATGTTGTGAATGGCATTGGTCTTGAGAAACCTGCCAAATGTGACCGGGTGTAAGCTGATACTATCATTGGGCGACTTAACTTCTTTTTGGACGTGTATAACAAACGGGCCTATGTCATTGTCCTCATACTTGGTCCTACCAACTCCAGATACTGAACCCTGGGGGGCCAAACCACTACTCGGTGTGACTTTATGATTAATATGTTCAACCGGGCTAACAGTAGGAGTAGAATCACTATTCTCACTATTATCTGCACTAGCAAAGCAGCAACCTTTGCTCCCATCAACAGCCTGACTGTGCTTCCTTTTCTTTTTATTGCATACTTTGCATAATTTATGTAGTCTGGTTCTTTTATGACCACGTTGTGCACTGGGACCATCCGTTTCCATCCCAGATTCATTCGATACTACTGTTACAAAATTAGCAACCGGGGGTACAAAGACCCCCGGGTCCGCCAAGTCAGGCGGCTCGTTCATGAAAATTTTTAAAACAACTTACCAAATCAGGTAAACTATACACTAACACTAATATATATACACTAAATGTGAATAATATTTACAATATAATACAAAACTGATCCTTTTATAATGAAAAATCAAAATTAAAAATTTTATCCAGAAAAAATGCACCGGTACGCTTGAAGTTTCCCGCGCTTTTTTCAACATATGGTTGACACATTAAAAATAATAATGCGTTCGTACAAACAGTACAAAGTTCGGACAAAATTGGTCTTTTGAAATAAATATATTGATCTAGTTTTATTCTTTACATTTAATTTTCTATTCACATGAAACACTATTTCACTTGCTATGTTTTGCTTTTTCCTAGTAAAATAATTATTTTGATTAGTGTTTTAATATCCATTACTTTCAGCTAAGAAAAAGAATTATGATGAACGCATTTTATTTTTGGCGGCAATTTCCTTCCCTTCCCGAATGCTATACGTCAAACTCAAAAGTCAAATAGATTAATAGGTTAAATTGATTGTTTACTCTAAAGTGTAGTGCTATGGACATTGTCGGCTTATTTATTTGTTTAGTGTGTGGAATGTGATATTTTTAATTTAAATTTCAAGTAAAGAAACCAAAGTAAAAATGCCAGAGGTGATGATATCTGGTATACCCGTTAATTTTCCTTTTGAACCTTATGAATTGCAAAAGGCTTATATGGAACGAGTAATTGAAAGTCTTCAGAACAATACAAATGCTCTACTTGAGTCACCAACAGGAACAGGCAAAACGTTAAGCCTCCTGTGTTCATCATTGGCTTGGCTGCTGGTAAAAAAAGCTCAACTACAGATGAACGCTCAAGTCGGCAATTTTTCTGAACACAGTAATACTTTGCGAGATAGTTTGAAAGCGGGTGCAGGTAAATCAAAAGATAATACGTCATGGGGAATGCCGAAAATAATATACTCGTCAAGAACCCATTCTCAACTGACGCAAGCTATGCAGGAATTAAAGAGATCCAGTTACAAGCATGTTAAGGCTACGGTTTTAGGTTCCAGAGATCAAATGTGTATTCATCCAGAAGTTTCTAAGGAAACAAACAATATGAACAAAGTGCACATGTGTCAGTTGAAAGTTAAGTCACGGACATGTTACTTTTACAATAATGTTGAATCTAAAAAGGAAGACAGATCTATAAAAGGTGATGAGATATTAGATATAGAAGATTTAGTGTCCGTAGGGAAGAAACTAAAATGTTGCCCATACTACTTATCGAAGGAACTAAAACAAGATGCTGATATAATATTCATGCCATATAATTACATTCTAGATCCAAAATCAAGACGAGCTAATGGTGTAGAACTTATGAATAATATAGTTATTTTAGATGAAGCACATAATGTTGAGAAAATGTGCGAAGAGTCAGCATCATTACAAATCAGAACCACAGATGTTGCTCTGTGCATTGATGAAATAACGCATGTTATGAGGTCTTTTGGAGAGCAAACTGAAGAACAAATGGACATGACCGTTGATAATACTCAGCCGAAAGACTTTACTGCTGATGACCTATGTGTGTTGAAAGAAATGATGCTTGCTTTAGAGAAAGCCATAGACGAGATTGCAGTAGGCAATGAAGGAAGCACATTCCCTGGTAGTTTTATATTTGAGCTGCTATCCAAGGCTGAGATCAGGGATCATAACCAGATGGCGATTATTAGTCTTATAGAGAATCTCATACAGTACCTCTCCACAGCTAGTGCCTCACCATTTCAGAAAAAAGGAGTTGGCTTACAGAAAATTGTAGACTTATTGAATGTTGTTTTCAGTGGGACCACACATGCTTATAAAGAAAGAATCAAAATGTGTTACAAGGTCCATATCCAAATTGAAGATAAAAAGAATAAGAAGACAGATAGTTGGGGTGCATTAAAAACAAGTAATGCAAAATCGGCTGAAAGAGTTCTAAGTTACTGGTGTTTCAGTCCAGGTTTTGGAATGAAACAGCTTTTAGAACAAAATGTTCGAAGTATAATTTTAACTAGTGGTACTCTTGCTCCTCTAAAACCTTTGAAATCTGAACTCGGTATACCAATTGGAACTCAATTAGAAAATCCACATATTGTCAAATCTAATCAAATATGTGTGAAAATTATTGGCCAAGGACCTGATGGGGTACAGCTTAATTCAAATTATCAAAATAGGGGCAACCCCAAATATATATCTTCATTAGGTAGAACAATACTTAGTTTTAGTCGAGTTGTTCCTGATGGCCTCCTGGTGTTTTTTCCATCATATCCTATCATGAGTAAGTGCCAGGAAATGTGGCAAAGTGAGGGTATTTGGTCTAATATTAACAATATTAAACCTATATTTGTTGAGCCTCAGAGAAAAGACACATTTAACACCATTATAAATGATTTTTACAGTAAAATAAGAGATCCAAGCACTAGGGGGGCTTGTTTCATGGCTGTTTGCAGGGGAAAAGTGTCTGAGGGTCTTGATTTTGCTGATATGAATGGGAGAGCAGTAATTATCACAGGATTACCCTTCCCACCTTTAAAGGATCCAAGAATTATTTTAAAGAAGAAATATTTAGAAGAATTGAGGGTCAAAGACAAGCAGTTTTTGTCTGGTGATGAATGGTACTCGTTGGAAGCGACTAGAGCAGTGAACCAAGCTATAGGACGAGTTATCAGACACCAAAATGATTATGGAGCAATATTACTGTGTGATACGAGGTTTAACAGTCCAAAATTGAAGAATCAGTTGTCTGCCTGGTTAAGAGACCACATCAATGTTTCTAACAAGTTTGGCGAGAGTGTTAGCGAGATTTGCAGGTTCTTCAAGAATGCTGAAGTAAATCTTCCACCACCGAGATTAAAACCTTTGCTTCCAACTGAGTCGAATTGCAATAATAAGGACTCAGGGTATGTTAATCTCTCTGGTGTAGCGTTCCCAGTGACAAATTCTAGAGCAGTGTCAAAGGAGGCCAAAAAGTCTGTTAGCCAATATCCGAATTCTAATGAAGTTTATGCAGATTTTTCAATGGATTTCTACAAAAATGCTAAATCTTCTGCATATGTTAATGAGTTCAAGCCTAAAACTACAAAAGATTTATTTAGCTCCATTGATACTGTTGATACTCAACAGTCTACCACCCAATCTCTGGTCACCATACATAAAAGAGTGGCAGATACAACAATGTGCAATAATTTAGCAAAGAAGAAAAAGTTGAAGATCAAACCATTTGGATTTGAAGACAACTTGAATGGTGAAAAGACTGAAACAGTTGTGGAAAAAGTGCCTCCAACCTCATTAATAGACTTTGTTAAAGAGATTAAAATTCTATTGGAAACAGAAAATTATAAAGAATTTCAATTGTCAATATCAGCTTATAAGAAAGATGGTGATTATGAAAAGTTTTTAAAGATTTTATGTACATTATTTGAAAATAATAAAATGTTTTATTTATTGAAGGGCATGAAGAGATTTTTAAAAGAAGAACACAAAACTGTATTTCAAGAGTATTGTGATAATGTTAAATTAAATAGATGACACTTTTAAACATGTACAGATCTAACTTCTATATTTATTGTTACGTAAATAGAATATCATGAAATAAAATAAATGTATGACATAAAAGTAGTTTTTTATTATTGGAATAGCTATTGATTCATACTTACTAATATTATAAATTCGAAAGTAACTCTGTTTGTCTGTTAGCTTTCACGGCTAAACCACTTCACTGATTTCAATGAAATTTGACATGAAGATACTTTGGTTCTTGAGGGACGTAGGCTACTCTTGATGATAACTGACATACACATGGGTAAAAGCTATTAATATTATAAATAAAGATTTAGTTCATATACCTGATCCTAATCATAATAAATCTAAAACAAAAAAGTTAAAAACCATGTTCATAATCAAAGATACAAACAGGTTAAACTAATTAAAGCCTGATAAAAACATCAACATTGAAATCACCTATGTATCCTTTTTTAACCGACTTCAAAAAGGAGGAACATGGTACAGTATAGGAGTAAATTTTACCGGTTATCCCACCAGTGATTATAAGGTTATTGTCATAGCATTGATACAAAAATAAGTTTTAGTGATTTTTCACCTATTTTCTATTTTTTTACTACCATAGTTGTGTACACAATTGCTTCTACTACTAAAATATACTTTTGAGATTATAATTGCATGCTTAGAATTGAATCTTTTGAAGTTACATAATATTTAAATAGATCTTGGATAGTAAATAAAATCACAAAATATGTGTAACATACTCTAATTTTATTAACTATTTAAAACTGCATAACTAACACTGATTACTTGCTTTGGAATTTATTTTATTTGTTATTTCTACTGCATTAATCCTAATCATTGTTTGTTCTGCCCTCGCAAAGTTGATCCTCATGTACTGCTTCCTCCTTTTCTTCTTGAAGTGTGTTCTGGTATGAGAAAGGCCTTTTGAAATTATTGTAGCGGTAACATTAACTAGCCCAGGTTGAACTAAAGGTCTTCCGATAAGAGAAAAGTCTTTAGTGCCTGCTAAAAGAACTTTATCCAGTTTAATTTGGTCGCCGATGTTCGGAGCCCACATTCCTTCCACTACTAAGAGATCACCGTCCGTAACTCTCCACTGTTTTCCTAATAGATGCACTATAGCGAAGTTTCGTGATGCATTTTTTTCAATTAGTTGGTTGCATTCAGCTATAACGTCTTTCGAGATTTCAGAAACGGATTTGTTTTCAACAGGAGCCAGGTTTGTTGCGAATCTTGATAGTATACCAGCTGTAAAAGAGAGAAATTTATAATTACTAATAACTAGAGTAGGAAAATAACAATCTGTTTCTCACTTTCACAGAAAACTTACCTTGTGCTCCATGAAATACACGGCTGAGTTTTTGCAAACCAGCTCTAATCATCGCCATTATTGCACTATTTCAGTTTTTTATTTTAAAATTATATTTTCCAATTCAACATTTCATAACATAAATATGTAACCTCAAAATGAAGTACCACAAATAATATAGAGCGTACACTGTACAGTATCCGTCAGAGTTTTAGTGTTTTATGATTTACTTACTAAACTAGTGCGTGCAACACTATATTGAATTTTTCGTTCGAAATTATTACTTTTACAACCACCTCATGAATTATGTAACCAAACTGTTATGTGGCTAAGTGATTGCCTATTCTCTGTCTATGGTGATTACCACATTTTCGAGTTTGACAGAGAATAAATGCATTTCCTGTAACCTTAGAGCATTTTACCTAAGGGGCATCTGAACGGGCGGAAAGCGTGATCGGAGTAGAGTTTCTGATTGGTGGACGCACATACCAATTTGCATAGCATGACTGATTTGGCGGGAAATACACACAAAAATTGGCAGTGATAATAACTGCCGATTGAAATAGGCAGTCCTTAACACTGCCAATTTTTTTTTTATCTCGGACTTTATTTTAACCCCCGACGCAAAAAGAGGGGTGTTATAAGTTTGACGTGTTTGTCTGTCTGTCTGTTTGTGGCACCGTAGCTCGCAAACGGATTTATAATTTAGTTTTTTTGTATGAAAGGTGAGTTACGTGCAAGTGTTTTATGAAAATCGGTTGAGTCGTTTAAAAGTTATGGGGGTGAAAGTGGGGAAGAATAACCGAATGTCTGCAATAATATCATTGGAGTATGATTACTCGATTAAGTGCTTGAGTAGAGTGTTTTTTAAATTTTGAATTTTAGCTTGTTCTATGTGTGTTAGATACACACAACGCCATCTAGTCCCAAGATAAGCAGAGCTTTTGTTATGGGTACTAGACAACTGATATAAATACTTTCTTTTGTAAATACATTACATACATAAATATTTAAATATTTATTATTTTGCTAACTACTATGGTGACAGAAGCCTAAAAAACGGTTACCATATGTCCTGAACCGTTTGCCGGTGGATATTAGACAAGAACCCAATATAAACAAACTTATAAGAAATTAAAGCAATTCTTATTGGATCTTGTTTGATGGCAAAAATTTATATGTATATATAGATGTAGTTAAGTAGGTAGGTATATATTATATCCACATATTATTATAAGTTTTATGTTTATTATATAGTGTTATGTGTATCGCATGTACCTATGTAAATATGCATTTGTGTACATTTGTGCACAGTCCTACGCACAATGCACAGTGCATTGTGCGTAGGACTGTGCATGCGCACGTATCATGTATCTGAGGTATCTAATGCATGGGTGCGATGTGTGCAGTGTTGCGTACAAGCATATTGTATATGGAGACTCAACTGAGTCCACAGACAAACTGTTTAAAACAGTTTTGTGGACCTTATGTTTTAGAATAAGGTTTTATTATTGTGAAAAATAAATTTTTAAATAAATAATAAATAAATAATTATACACAGAAAGAAAACACTTTAACTCCGAAACAAATATTTGCAGATCGTATATAAATAAATATACACTTACAGATATTTTTTTTGCTCTGTATTCTTTACATTATTATCTATACTAATACTAGCTGTTGCCCGCGGCTTGGTCCCGTGGAAGTTGATTCTATGTATTTAATTAAAACTGTGTAAGTATCTATGAATACTGTGTTCATGTTTTAAACGTATTTATTTATAATCAATAGTCCATTAAAAAATTTACTTTAATACACACTTTCGACCCTTATTTTAACCCCTTTAGGAATAGGATTCCCATAAATGCTGATAAAAGTATTCATTTATTTGTAATGTTGAAGTAAAAATGTTGAAGACAAAGTTTCAGGTTACTAAATTAAAAAATGACGGACTTCCAGTCTAGCCTAGGGATAGAATATCCAGAAACCCTTAAATACGTATCTCATCATCATCATCGCAGTCCACTGCTGGACATAGGCATCTCCAATTGCACGCCACTTGGTTCGATCCTCAGCTTCTCTCATCCAGCTCCTGCCAGCCGTCTTGGGCAGATCATTATTCCACCTGGCCTGTGGACGTTCTACGTTACGTTTGCCGAGATGCGGTCACCACTCACGAACCCGTTTACCCCAACGCTTATCAGTTCTGCGGCTAATATGGCCAGCCCACTGTCGCTTCAGCTTGCTTATCCTGTGGGCTATGTCAATGACCTTGGTTCTCTACCGGATCACCTCATTCTTGATGCGATCCCTTAGAGAAACGTTGAGCTTTTGTGATGAGAAAAATAAATCATTATTATTATTATAGCCCTCTCCATAGCACACTGAGCGACTTTGAACTTGTGGACCAGCCGTGTCGTAAGTGTCCACGTTTCGGCACCGTATGTCATGACAGGTAGGACGTATTGATTGAAGACTTTCGTATTGAGGCTCTGTGGGATTGACGATGAAAAAACCCGACGAAGTTTTCCAAACGCTGCCCAACCCGGCTGAATTCTCCTGTTCACCTCGTCCTCGAAGTTGTTTCTACTTAACTGCAAAGTCTGCCCGAGGTACCACACACATAATTTTTGAACAACTTCGAGAACGGCACCGTGAACCACAACCGGTTCCGGTAGAACATGTTCGTACGAACGTATCTACTCATTTTTAATCTATATATATATATATCAATATATCTATATCTAATAGTAGCCATAAATAAAGTCGTATGTTTCCAACTTCAAGAATGACGGACTTCCAGAATAACCTATATACAAAATTTCAAACCCTATTTCACCCCCTCAGGCGTGGAATATCCAGAAACGCTTAATATGTATCTATTCATTTTTAATCAGCCAAAACACAAATTTTCATGTTTCTCACTTAAAAAATGACGGATTTCCTTACAAACTTTCAACCCCTATTTCACCACTTAGGGGTAGAATATCCATAAACGCTTCAATACGTATCTACTCATTTTTAATCAGTAGCCCAAAACTAAATTTTCATGTTTCACACTTAAAAAATGACGGAGTTCCTTACAAACTTTCAACCCCTATTTCACCTCTTTAGGGGTATAATATCCAAAAACTGCTAAATACGTATAATATCTAATCATTTTTACTTAGTAGCCCAAAAATAAAGTTTCATATTTCTTATTTAAAAAATTACGGACTTCCATACAAACTTTCAACCCCTATTTCACCCCCCTTAGGAGTACAATATTCAGAAACGTTTAAATAAGTATCTATTCATTTTAAATCAGTACCCCAAAAATAAAGTTTCATGTTTCTTCCTTAAAAAATGACGAATTTCCAGACTGACCTATATACGAAATAACAACCCCTATTTAACCCCTTAGGGGTAGAATATCCTGAAACGCTTAAATACGTATCTACTCTTTTGTAATCAGTAGCCCAAAAGTAAAGTTTCATGTTTCTTACTTAAAAAATGACGAACTTCCATACAAACTTTTAACCCCTATTTCATATATTTCTTGAAATGAAATGAAATGAAATGAAATGATATTTATTTGTAAGTAAATCTTTTCAGATATTTTTACACGTCGGACTTTACAGCTAGAAGAGACCGGCATTTCCTACGACTCACTCTGGGAAGAAATGCCGAAACAAACCACAGAGATGTCCTTTTTTTTTTAGTCCGAGAACATTGATTACAAAACAAAAAAAATAGTCTGTGCGAGTACAGTATAGGATCTGGGTTGGCCTTTTGAAGAAAGGACCATAGTTTTGAGTCGGCCTGTCCATACAGACGGCATACGAGCCCCAGCCATCGTGTTACGACCCGAAGCGTGACACTACCGTCAGCAGGACATTTGTTATTTCTTAGTGCTCACTTACGTTATATAAAGAACCTACATGCAAAATTTTAGGATTCTAGCTTCAGCGGTTTGGGCTGTGCGTTGATCTCTGGGTATGTCAGTCAGTCAGTCAGTCACCTTCCTCTTTATATATATATACCTAGATAGATAGATTATAAAGCTGCAGAGTTTGTTTGTTTGTTTGAACGCGCTAATCTCAGGAACTACTGGTCCGATTTGAAAGATTATTTCAGTGTTCGATAGTCCATTTATCGAGGAAGGCTATAGGCTATATTTTATTTTCAAAAAAATTAGGGATCCGTAAGAAGATTGATATTTTGTAACCCAAGGTGTGAAATGGAAAACCTATTTTTGCGTGCGCTGCAATAACCATTCACAATATAACAATACAATGTATTACGGGTTTATAGGTCCTATTAAGATCTACAAAAAAGTCTGCGAGAGCATATATCTAACTATCATGGTTTAGTCACAATAACCGCTTTTGTGTTCAAAAAAATTATTAAATAGTCTGAAGAGAGAAATTACGTTAAATATGTATCGTAATATTAATCCTTATCCAAATTAAGCATTATGTTATCAAGGGTTTTTATGTAGAAGTAAAATACTTTTTGTTTCATCCCAATCGGACATTTCGTTTAGAAGTTATCACGAGTATAAGACGCTAAGAGTTGGTACCTAATAATGAGTTATTTGCCAAAGAGTTTTTATCAACATAATACCCTCAATCTTTATCCAAATAAATGTGTTGTTGAATAAATGAGTATTAGATCTTAGAAGAGTATAATAAATACATCTATACTAATATATAAAGCTGAAGAGTTTGTTTATTTGTTTGAACGCGCTAATCTCAGGAACTACTGGTACAATTTGAAAAATTATTTCAGTGTTAGAGCCCGAGGAAGGCTATAGGCTATATATCATCACGCTAAGACCAATAGGAGCGTAGCACCAATAAATAATGTTTAAAAAACGGGGGAAAATTATCATGCTACGGGTAATAGGAGACGCAAACGACGTTGCGTGGGTCAGCTAGTGATTAATAATTCTATGGCTATATTTTACATTCACCCATTTCTGTATATCCTGTAACATTCTTTTTTGTGATGTATTGTCACAATTCGGCAATAGATGGCACTAGTATAGAAGTACGTTTCTCTCCACTCTCTCCAATAGAATAAGCGTTCGATCACACATATAATAACACATTACACACAAATATTAAGGAAATGTCCAAATAAATCGAAAAATTATTCAAATCGCTGAAAAAGCATCTCACCTGGCCGCCATAGTGTGGGTCACCATGCTGCATTGCACCTTATTCGCACTGAGGATGGTGACTCTTGGATTCTGCTCATGTTTCCATCAGGCAGGGCAGAGTCATTTTGGGAGCCACCACATAAAACAAAGACGTAACTACGGCACTACCTACCAAAAAAGACTATCCTTTAGGAGATGATCTGTTCTGATGTCAGACATTATCAGTTCCGATTCGAACATGTTCCGTTAAATATTTAGAATCTAAAATAAATCTTATTTTTAACCGACCTCAAAAAAAGGAGGTGGTTTCTCAATTCGACCGTTTATATGTTTTTTTAATGTGTGTTCGCGGATAACTTCGTCGTTTATGAACCAATTTTAATAATTCTTTTTTTAATGGAATGAAGATATCCCAACGGTGGTACCATGATAAGTACACTAAGATCTGATTCTGGCATCCAAGAGAAACCGAGTCTAACATTGAAATCGGATTTTATTTTGTTAAAATGTTTAATTATTTAATCCACTATTGAAAAATCGAATAAAATAATATAAAGAATTCAAATCGATTTTATGAATTTTCTGGTTGATGAATTGATGTTTCCAAAAACTTATCTGCACATCAATTGTATATTGTATACATAAGGAACCTTAGTAGGTAACCTACTTTAAAATAAAATTAAAATAGTAGGAAAAAAAAAAACTTTACACAGAAGAATTTACAACATTTACATACAAGCCTCAATAAATTCCTACACATCATCTACTAATGGTAGAATTGCGAAAAGACTGGAAAAGAAGAAGGCCGGACTTCTCGTCACGAGAAGCGTGTAGATATTTTACCTGATTTTATTAGAAATAAGAGTCAAAATATTTGAAAAGTGAAACGATTAAACCAATGTTTTTTAAAACTCAATACCAAAAGCAAGTATTACAAAGTGTGTATAGTCATGAACATGTAGAAACAAGGTTCGTATTTGGAATCGGAAACATTTTTATAGCTTCGCGTCATTTGCTTAGTTTTTAATATGCAGCCTAATTGGTGAAAAGCTTTTTGAATTATAGAGAAGAGTGCACAAACCCATTTAACATATTCATACATAAATTTATGTACACCCATTAATATTAGAAAATATTTTTTGAATATGTCCGGGCAGTATGAATAATGACTAGTAAAATCAGAATTTATGACATATTTAAAGACTGTTGCTTGTCACATTGTCTGGCCATTACAAATATTGTTATACAACTGTCAGGAAAGTTGGTAATGCAGCAAATTAACGTACATTAGGCAGTATGTGTTAGGGTCTGGAAGGACCCTGGTCATTAGCAAACAGGTGTTACTACAATGAACAGTTGTTTTCTAGTCAGTTTACGAGTAGAATTAAAAGCTAATATAGGCGGATGTGTTAAGTATATTGTTTATATTACGTGTTGAAAACTCATATGAAATTTCAGTGTAAAACTTACTGTGTTGTAATTAGCACTTAAAACTGCTTCTATATTTTGGTAAAATTTGCTTTTTGGTAAATTTTCTAAAAATGAATCCCAGCTAGATTTATTTATCGCCCCCGAATTCCCCTGCATACTAAATTTCATGAAAATCATTCGAGCCGTTTCCGAGTTTCAAATATTTATATATTTTTACGTGTTTATACAAAAAAATAATCGTTTAAAGACATTAGACACAAATTAATATTTCTTCCTTCTTTAATATAGATTTCTGGTTTCAACTACAATTATAAAACAATTACCAACCAACTATTGCAATCTATAAATGTATAGATTGAAATAGTCTTTACTAGACTAACAAGGCTAACTTCACGAATTAGGCTGCGACGAATAGGAGCGGAGCAGTAACTATAAACGCAGATAATATAATAATAATATTGATTAATTTATTTGAACAATATAAATGTTACAGTGTAGGTATATTTATTAATAACATGTCTTAGACAGTAGGTTCGTCAACCCTTACATAACACTATGCAAAAGTAGGGTAATTATATTTATTTGTACGAATGTCTCTACACATGAAAGTATATAATAAAACTTAGTTCAAAAACTTTAATCGCTGCCTGCCTGAAGTAGAGTTAACCTGTGTCACAAGTGTGTCGCCAGATGAATGGCGGGTAACGGGTACAGTATTAATTTCCGCATAAGCCTGAATGCATTTTGAAGCTACTGGAGGCCCAATCGACAACCGGGAGTGCTAAAAGAGTGACAATGCACTCATTGTCCATGATGACCATGGCCAGTGGTGGCTACTTACCACCAGTTAACAAATTTACTTATTTACCTCTTATATCAAAACAAACACGAAAAACAAATGTACAGTCATCGTCAAAAAGAAGTGAACTTAAAAATATATAAACAAAGTTCGTATACATTATTAAGTCTTATGCTACCTCTGCATGATGGACCAGCGCTGACCCAGCGAGCCACGCAATTACACGATGGCGACATTCAGTTGTGATCTTCACGTTTCTCGAGATGGACGTAATCAAGCATTAGCTGCTGCGGCAATATGTCTAAACAGTTCGAGCACGCACTGTGGAATGGGCCACATGTAGATGCGTACCGTCATCTCGGGCCCACTACCTTTCATGTGCGGCCGAAAAACCGACACCGACGCCATCCCACGACCATCGCACGCGCCATAAGCCATCCGACACCATTATGCTCTCCACAGTCCACACGCTGGCCTATCATACTGGACCATCGCGATGGCCCATGGTGTAGAGAAGCCTTTAAACATTGTAATCCTATACCAAATATTATTACAATTCACGAGTTATTATTTCATAAGTATGTATGCACTTTATTATCTAACAAGGAACTAAATAATGTTCTAGTATAATGTACACGCTAGTGTTCAATTACGACCTGCACAAACATGCCTTGATTGTGCGTGCTCTGGTTCGTTACTTTGTCAGGCATCAGTCGATGCCGAAGATAATGTATCTACTGGTTTGATTAATACACGGTAATATAAGTTTCTGCCATGTCTTCACCTATGCAAGTCGTCTGTACCTTTATTAGGATGTTATACTATTTAATACGTAACAATGTTTCGTACAAAATATCTGTATGAATCTGTAGTAGATGTATTTTGTAGTTCGTTTTTTAATAATGACTCAGAAAACTATTTTTGTTTTGGTATTAGAATAAAAAAAATATTTTTTCATGTGGATAGAATTAAATATAATTACGGTTTATTTCGTCAATGACGCACAAGGTATGAAACGTATATTACAATATGTCAGTAAACCCGATGGAAAATTTTCTAGTTCAGTAAATATTGTGTTTTAATCACTATTGTTAGAATATATTTGTATTTCTTTTGCTCACAATTAGTTAGATATTTTTGGTTGTTGCTGTACACATTCAATAACAGTTGTGGGTTACAAAGTATGTTGAAAATTTAAAAATTTCAAATTTATGTTATTAAGGTATAAAAAAATAAAAAATATATAAATACAGGTGAAAAAAATCTGTAACATTTTTTAAACCAAATGTTCTGTAAAGTTTCAAATAATGTAAAAAAGCTGCCTAAAGCTTTGGAGTCCAGTTATAGTACAGGAGTACATAAAATGAGAGTTTGAAATATATTGGCTAATGAAATATATATATATGCAGCGTGATTAACGTCCTGCAGAATGTGTTGATAACATTTGTTATCAACACATTCTGCTCATATACACATATCCTCAAATACTATACTATTTAAATCAAGCATGATGACAACAAATATTGAAATATTGTTAGTTTGATTTTCAGAATTAATTTCTAAACATTTTCGTGTAAGGACTGAATGAAGATCTCTATTTAATATAATGATTTGTTTATTATTGAAGCCTTTTAAGAAGTAAATTATGTAAGAAATTAATACTCTTTCTTTTTGTCACCAAAAAACTATTTTCTTCCAGTATCTAAACCTTTAGTAGTGTATAAGAAAGTATCATTAATAAACACTCGTCTTCAACTCAGACTCTACCAATGCTGGAGTTTAACGCCATGGTCAATGACATTCCCAGAGCTTTAGAACCGAGCTTATATATTATTCTAACAACAGACATTCTATGATGGATTACAGAATACGTCTTGTGCACATTAAAAAACCTAACTCCATTCGTACGCGGTATCGTACGTCACAGGCTGTTCGTGCATTTTCGCCGTCGCTCGGGAGGCTCCGGGCGCGTCAGGGGTGCGTTGCCATGGCAACGGGCGGGCACGCGGCGCTCTCGGCAGCGGCCACAGCCGAAAATAAACACGAGAGTGACGCCTCGCGGACTTGTTGTGGAGCAGGGGACACGCCACTGGGGCGCTGTGGGGGTGTGCGCGCCGTGACGTATGTAATTATCGTTTCAGGTTTCACACCAGCACTATTAAATTAGTCCTATAGGGTCATAGTGTTATAAAGTAATCTTTCGGTAAATTTGAATATGCAGTTAAAATATATTTGTGTAATGGCGTTTTTTCTTTAGTTTTGATGAAACTGTATATATATGTTTAAATAGGTAGACAGATGTGTATAGTTGTTTAAGGAGCCAAAGACACGTCATGTGTGTAGCTGAAGGCGGGCTTTTTCAAGAATCGCACCTAAAAGTTGCAGGGCTCGGAGGCGTGTGGCTCCCGTATAAGAGCGGTGGTGTCCCCGGGGCGGGGGTGGCGAAGGGGCGCGGGCGGGTGTGGAGGCCGGTGCGCGCGCACGGCTCTCGCGTCAGTCGCTGGGCGGCGCGCGGCCGGCTCGGGGTCGATAGCTGCACGCTGACAGCTGCACGGGCACGGCCATGTTGCGCGACGCGTGCACGCGCGAGCGGCTCCGACGTGCTGCTGTGTGAGTGAAGTGCTGTGTGGAACTGGCCCCTTCTCCCCTCGACCGCCACGCGGCCGCCTCGAGCTTTCGGTCAGTATCAGTGTGCACCATTACATCTGATCCAGTCATTATCAGTGTGATCACCTGTGCGGTGTTCCGCGGGCACGCACCGTGTCACGCCTGGTGAAAAGTGATCGTGTACTCGGTGCGATCTCATTCGTACATATTTACGGGTGAATGCGCTGACGGATAACCGGGGCCGTGTACTCACGTCCTAAATGCGAGGCTAGGTTTCATCGTACGACGTACATACGTCATATAACAGGTAACTACTAATGTTAGGTTAGGCTAGTACTGGCGCGAAGGTGACCACGTTTTTGTGACACATAGGGAAACATATAACGAATCTAATTGAGTTTTTAGATATTTTCTTAAACCTGTAATTCACTAATGGTGAGTAGAAAAGGGTATATTGAGACACAGATAGAAAATAATTCTAAATATAAAATCGTACATTTTCGTAGCGCGTCGTAGATACTCGTAGCAATTGTAGCTCATCGTAGCATATAGCGCTTTACTTACATGAAGCTTTATTTGAGCGATCGTAGAACTCTAATATTACATTTCCTAAATAAATATGTATATAAAAAATGATAAAAATGTTAATAAAAAGATGATTCAATAAAAAAAACATTTATTTGTTAATTCTAATAGTTGCTACCTTATACCTTGATTTATTGATTGAAAACAGCCTTGGATTTGTATTAAACATCGGAATAAAATAGTACAAGGAAGTTAATTTATTTATTATTATTAACAGCCCTTAAGTTATATTAATGGCAGTCAATAATTATTAGGTATGGCAACTATGCTACGTCAATTTATATCACTAATGGAGGCTTGTCGAAACATGTGCCTGCGTGTTATTTATTTCACGATAATGATCAGCTAATGCATTACTAACTAAATTGTTGCTAAGTTTATCTACTTAGGTGCAATCCACACATATTTATTGCCTTTTAAGTTATTTCAAGAGTTCTTATGATGGCTATCTATCTATATACTAACTTTTGAGTGAAATTATAGAATAAAGCATCTCCTTCATAGGTTGGTCTACTTGGTAAGCGGTTATCTACACCTACGAATTTCAACGTGTGGTGGTAGCCGTCACGACGTCTGTATGTTCGCTGCCTTTGGAATCTTGGTTGTAAAAGGATCTTATTACAGTTGAAATGTATTATGTCAAGCATTATAATATGTACTAGCAATAAAAGTATAATTAGTAATTCATATATTACAAAAAATCTGGATTTTTATAACGATATTTTGTTACTCGTACATTGTTTATGAAATACTGATACGGATGAAGTGTAAAACTGTAACTAAAATCGCAGATGAAACTGCGTGGAGCTACTAGTAAAGTATTTTAGTAAAATAAATATGATTTGTTTCAATAAAAATGTTAAATTGTTAAAAATACTGTTATAAGGAGTATGAAGAAAGGGTGTAATGTTTTGTATTTTAACCACGTTACGTTAATGTAATTGACAGGACTCTTCAACGAAAATGTTGGAACATTGTAGATATTTTAATGGTACAAGAACTTTATTAGCGAGATGCAGAATCAGTAGCGTAATACTTAGTTCAACCTTTCTTCACAGATGGCGCTGTAATAAATTTGCTGCATGTAACAAGGTCAACCATTACGGGCTATATATTATTAACTCCTTTCGTTGTGAGAATCATAAAAATTATAATAAAATCTCACACATTTCGCACACGGTTGTCTAATCTTAAAATAAGTAGATCCAGTACAATGGTAACCAAATACATCAATAAAATTTATATATTTTTAAGCTCACACACAGATTATAAAAAGTAAATCACACCAAGAGAATCAATTATCGTGTTCATCATACAATGATTTGTCTTAGGTTTCGGATTCGAACTTTGATTTAAAAATCAGGATTACTAACGACCAGGCCCACAGGACAGTCTAAAGATTGGATTTGGATTTCGAAGCTTTTCGTTTGGTTTCTTTTACGACCCAAGGGAAAACTAAGGTTTAGACTGCAGTAACTCGGTGAGTTCAAGGCCTTGTCTAGTAATGGGAAAAGCTATTAGGATAGCGACTGTCACGTAGTGGCTTTAGGAGCCTAGAAGGTTGTGGTGATAATGAAATTAGACGCTCCACAACAACAATTTAAACAATTTATTCATGAGTGTAACACAAACAGATAGATGTACAGTCAGGGTGTGGGTTTGAGAGATTCGACCAGTCAGTGCCTCCAGACAAGGAGCACTTAACTGTTGGGTCGAAGCGATGAGAAAAGGAAGAGGTGCAGTCCTGGGTCGGCTTTAGAGGCCGACCCCCGTAGAGGCGTCACAGGCAACTGGCGTGGTAGACGCCGGCCGAAAGAGGTGCAGTGCTGGGGCTCCGGCGTAGGCCGGGCGGCCCAGCCACCAGGCGTGGTAGACGCCGGGCGAAAGAGTGCAGTGCTGGGGGCGGCTTTAGAGGCCGACCCCCCGTAGAGGGCAGCGCAGCCGTCCGGCGTGGTAGACGCCGGGCGAAAGAGGTCGAGCTGTAGTGCGCTCGTCCTTTTATGTGTCCCTGCGGTGGTAGGGACAGCGGCTCAGCGGTGGGAGGCGAGCGCCGATGACGCATGACACGACATTAACTGGCTGAGTTGTAAGATATATCTATATAACACTAATACATATTTAAGGCGAAAGTTTCTGAGTGTGTATGTTTGTTACTTCTTCACGCAAGAACTACTAAACGGATTCGGATTAAACTTTCCAGTAATATAGCTTATACATCAGAATAACACATAGGCTACTATTTGCCGTGATAATCGACTTACACGCGGGCGGAGCCACGGGCAACAGATAGTCTATACTAATATTATAAACGCGAAAGTTTGTAAATATGAATGGCTGGATGTTTGTTACTCTTTCACGCAAAAACTACTGAATGGATTTGGATGAAACTTTACAGTAATATAGCTTATACATCAGAATAATACACTACTATTTGCCGCGATAACCGACATATACGCGGGCGGAGCCGCGAGCAACAACTAGTAGTAAGATATGTAGTTACTTATCTTAAAATGTATTGTTAATAATTTTTTTTATGGAATAGGGGGCAAACGAGCTTATGTATCGCCTGATGGTAAGCGATTACCGCCGCCCATGGAAACCTGCAACACCAGAGGCGTCACAAGTGCGTTGCCAGCCTTTGGAGGATGGGGAAGGGGATTTTTTTAAATGCACCCGCCATCGCTCGGTGTTGCTGCACCTCCAATATTAATTTGGAGCCTATTACTATTCTATCTATTCTTACAGTTTCTTTCTCACTTTCAGGTGGGATTCCTAGTACTCTAATCTGTATTCTATATTATCATTCTTTATTTTCTTACAGGGGGTAATAAGTACAATACGGCCTTTATTGATTTATACATCCTTATTTGCTATTCTAATTCTAACAGTACATTTAAATTAAAGCTAACAAGTTAACTCTAGATTTTCTTGGGTTACAATATCATTATTTAATTTACAGATTTAATGAATTATGCTAAGCTTGATGATAAGCATTAATAATTTTTATATTACTATGGTATTATAATTCTAGTTTGCTTTATTCCTCTTATTTACTAATTTTATAATCTCTGTACAATATGGGGAATGGGATTGGGTATGGGCCTCCGGTATCCCCACTCACTAGGTGAAATACAACGCAAGCGCTGTTTCACACCGGTTTTCTGTGAGGCCGTGCTATCACTCCGGTCGAGCCGGCCGATGCATGCCGTAGAGTGGCTCTCCCACGTAAGGGTCCGTTCACACAGACCGGCTCAGAGAGGAGAGCATATTTTTATCACATTGGAAACAGAGGTTTGAGTAATTGTATTAAGGTTTATATTTGCATGTGCACTTCTTTTTAACCGACTTCCAAAAAGGAGGAGGTTCTATGTTCCACTGTATGTTTTTTTTTATGTATGTTCAACGATTACTCAGTCAATTGTGGACCGATTTTGAATTTTTTTTTTGTATTCAAAAGGGTATGCTCCCGAGGTAGTCCCATTGCCACCATATCAGGATCTGATGATGGGATCCCAGGGAAATCGAGGGATACCCTAATTTTTTATTCACCGGTATTTGCGTCTGGTAGTCATCATTTTCTGATGATGAGCTGATGATGTAAGGTACAACTCCTTAACGGTTAGGAGTTGGAGGATAAATCTTTAAATATCATATGTATGTATGTTACCTATGTATGTATGTTGTCGTATTCTTTGAAATTATTAAGGTTAGCTGATGATGGAAGGTGGAAGGTACAACTCCTCAACGGTTAGGAGTTGGAGGATAATTCTTTCAATTTCATACGTATCTAAAGACCTTCAGTCGTATACTTTCAAGTTATTTAGGTGAGCTGATGATAGAAGGTTAAGCTCTTCAACAGTTAGGGATTAGTGGATGATTTTAATATTACACGGGTGAAATAGGGGTTGAAAGTTTGTACGAAAGTCCGTAACTTTTTAAGTTAGAAACATGAAACTTTATCTTTGGGCTACTGATTAAAAGTGAGTAGATAAGTATTTAAGCGTTTCTATATATGCTATCCCTATAGGGGTGAAATAGGGGTTGAAAGTTTGTGTGGAAGTCCGTCATTGTTTAAGTTAGGAACATGAAACTTTATCTTTGGGCTACTGATTAAAAATGAGTAGAAATGTATTTAAACGTTCCTGGGTATTCTACCCCTAACAGGGTGAAATAGGGGTTGAAAGACTGTATAAAAGTTCGTATTTTTTTAAGTTAGAAACGTGAATCTTTATTTTTAGGCTACTGATAAAAATGAATATTAACGTATTAGGTAGCGTTTCTGGATATTCTATACCTAAGGGGTGAAATAGGGGTTGACATTTAAACCACTACAGTTATTTGCATCAACAGAAATTTTATGAAATAGTTCAGCTTACTACTTGTCTACGATTGTTTGCACTGTAAACTGAAAACAAACTTTTTATAAAAAAAAAACCGACTTCCAAAAAACATCCAATGAAAACTCTCTGCCAAAAAAGCACTCACTAAAAAGCGTAACATAAACTGGTTCTTCATTAATTGCCTAAACCCTAATTCTTTTTTCATTTAAATAGTAGTATTATATATATGTGTGCTAGGTACCTAAAATCTGTTTGAAGTCGGTGCCAAGCCAAAAAGAATACAAATGAACAATTACAAAAGTCTAAGCGATAGTCGCTTGGCACCGACTTCAAACAGATTCTAGGTACCTAGCACGCTTTTTAGTGTTTTTTGGCTTTTTTCATTGGATGTTTTTTGGAAGTCAGTTTTGTTATCAAGAATGCTTGAACGCACTAAGTGTAAAATAATAAGAGGAGCCGACCGGCTCCGATTGCGTATTCTTTTTCGCTCACGCAGCCGATCGGCTCTGATCTCTCACGCAGCCGGTCTATGTGAAATAGTTGGCGGCTCCGCTCCGGCCAATTCCAATTGTATACGATCCGGTCTGTGTGAACGAACCCTAAGCCCTCCCTAACAATACTGTATTGTCCTTATTCTATCTATCAGTTTTGTTTCAATATATTAAAAAATATCTCAACTACTGGTTCCTAAAATGCTTTATTTAAATTATTCCTTGAAACTAAAATATGTCCATTTCAACGGTAGAGATGTAATAAACAAATCCATCTGGAGCATTGGGGTTGAATTAACTTAAACAGACGTTTACACAAATTCTAGATTCAAGTTAGCACAATTGGCCTGTTGATGTTTAATTATTCTGCGTACATTTCCCAAAGGTTTAAATCTCTAACAACTTTGAAAGCTATCGCAACTTAGACATTAACAACCTTCGGACCACCTATAACATCTAAAATTAAATGTCTTTTGATGCGATTGCTACGTTGCTACGATAAAGATACGATGAGCTACGGTGCTACAATAAATGCTACAAAAACTACTAAATGCTACGACGATTTTTGTTATGTTTTTATTTTTATTTTTTATTTTTGGCCCCGCCAAAATGACTTTACTCTGCCTGATGGAAAGCATAAGCAGAATCCAAGAGTGGTGGTCACCATACTGCGAATGCTGACAATGCAACAATGCAGCATGGTGAACTACACCATGGTGGGCTAGTGATGCTTCTGCATCATTGGGTCTCCGGTCTTGCACTCACCAACGAAACACGACCACACGGTCTCTGTCTTTCACGATGATTTTCTGTGCGAGGGTAGTACCGCCCCGGTCGAGCCGGCCCGTTCGTGCTTAAATAAGCGTGGCTCTACTACCTTGTATTCTGTTTGTTATTATATATGGTTACAAAAGGTAGATCAAGCAGTTTACTCTCAGATGGGTGATCTTACAAAAGTGACATCGATATAAATGCAAAATAAATACACAAACAAAAAATTAAGTAATTAAGAAAACCAGTTTAGTGAGAAGTATTCTAACCTGGGAGTGAGTTATACTAAAGCTTAACACCGTTACGGTAGGTTACTTCCCTCTTTAAGTTCAGTCAGGTCCACCACTAGTTGAAAGTTCCTGATATATACACAAGAGTAACATCTTTTTGTTGGTGGGACATATCACTCGGTTCTCATCAGTCTTTATTCTCATCTTCGCATCATTTTGTTGTATATAATTATATGTACTTAGAATTATATAATCACTAGCTGACGCACGCTTTAGTCGAATAATGCTAGGCTCCTACTGTTCTAAGCATTATGTTACTGTCCTATCTCAGACATACCAGCAAAACGTACATTTAAGATAAACGAGAATATTGGTTACAAAGTTTCGGAATTCATTGTGAATAACAAAACGACACAAGAATTATATGTATTAGACTAGTTTTTGTTCGTGGCTCCGCCAGCGTATATGTCAGTTATCGCGATAATAAGGAGCCTATGTCCTTTCTCAGCAATCAAAGTATCTCCATACCAAATTTCATTGAAATCGGTGCTGTGGTTTAGCCGTGAAAGCTAGACAGACAGACAGAGTTACTTTTGCATAAATACCAAGCGCAGTCACGCGCAAAAGCTAGTAATGTTATGATATTACTAGTTTCTGCGCGCAACTCCGCTCGCGTATTTGTTGGTTATCGCAGCAAAGAGTAGTCTATATCCTTCCTTAGGAATCAAAGTATCTCCATGCGAAATTTCATTTAAATCGGTGCAGCGGTTTGGTTGTGAAAGCAGGACAGACAGATAGATAGAGTTACTTTCGCTTTTATAATATAAGTATGGTTTAGTAATTAGTATAGATTACAGTATACAGTCTGGTTACAAGAGCTGTGAGTTTGTGTGAGATGTGTTGCCTCCTGCCATCGGTATTATAACGGAACCTTGAAAAACTTAATCATTTATGAATATTTTAAGCCCAGCTGAAAACGAATCTACCCAACTCATGATAAGACATATAATTTAGGCGATACATCAGTAGTATTACCAGTCGATAACATCAAGTGGGTCGAGCGAAGTCGCAACTTTTACTGCACACTCCACAGATACTTTATGTTGGTACCACGTCAGGGATATATTTTATGCCTCAGTTCGGTTTTGTTTTGCATGTCTTGGCGTTGTTCGAGATTTTACAGCCGCGATGGATTAAAGAGTCAAATTTCAATCAATTTCTAATTATGTTTCACAACGTTCTCACAGTTTATCTCAGTTATTTTTTCTCAAATGTAACTGGCAGAATCGCAGGATTCTGTAGTACTCTTATTCTGTAGTACACTACTTTTTCTGTAGTACTAACTTCTGTACTAATAACTAACTCTACAGCCTTGATGGCGCAGTGGTAACGTACGCGACTGCTGTGCATGAGGTCTCGAGTTCGATTCCCGGGTCGGACCAAATGTTAACACGATCTGCAAATATTTGTTTCGGAGTTTGGGTGTTCTCTATGTATAATATGTATGTATTTACAAAAAAAGTATATATCTATTTATATCAGTTATCTAGTACGACTAGTACCCATAATACAAGCTCTGCTTAGTTTGGGACTACATGGCGTTGTGTGTTAGATGTCCGAAAAAAATGTCTGTAGCCTCAGTTCCATTTCTAATTCCCAGAGGAAGGGGAGATTTCCATTCTGAAGAGGCCACTATTATATCGCCTGAATTAAAATTAGCGGCTGCCTCGGTGGTGGTGTTTGTATGATCTGCAAATATTTGGATCAGAATTTAGGTGGTTATAGAAACTATAATGTGTATGCACTTACAAAAAAAATATATATTATAAGTTTCATATATATTCGTAATCACTGTAAAAAATCTTTATTTTGATACCACACTCCATGTATTTTGAAATCTTTTTTTTTATATTACTTTTTGGCGCCAAAAATCCTTATTTTATTTTTATTTTGATATACCCAGTGTCACTCTCACGACTACGACAAATCTATTGACACCACTCACATAAAAATACGACAAGCCGTTTAGGCTCTAGGGCGTGCCAAAGAAGTATACATACATACATACATACATCAAAAGTGTCTAGGGATCAAGCATTTTTATGCGGATTTCTTGAGATTGAGATGTGGCTTTGGCCCTGGCCTGCTCAGTCGCCAGACTTGAACCCGATTCAGCATGCATGGGATATGCTACAGAGAAGAGCTCTGCCGAATATGGAGGGTATCCAGTCGCAAGAAGACCTTTTTTTGTTGTTGCAACGAACATGGGCGGCCATTCCACAGCGTGTTTGGATGAACTCATTTTGAGTATGCCAAACCGATGTTCTTGTGTTGTTAGTGTTCGCGGTAGAAACACGGATTATTAATTGTTTAAGTTACCTAATAAAATTTTAAAGAAAACTGTTATTTCAGTCTTTTTTTCGAACTTTAATGTTAGTGGTTCAAATGTCAAAAATCTCTTTATTAGGAAAATGGCAAATTTCTTTATCAATGCAAAGGT
The DNA here is from genome assembly GCA_949125395.1 of Diaphora mendica. Classification (NCBI taxonomy): domain Eukaryota; kingdom Metazoa; phylum Arthropoda; class Insecta; order Lepidoptera; family Erebidae; genus Diaphora; species Diaphora mendica. The sequence goes on along the minus strand of OX421318.1, from coordinate 28,373,665 downwards.
GACTTGGTTTATCGTTACTGTGAAAAACGAAAACACTTTATTTGATGAATCCTTAAAGAAAATTTTAATTAATATCAATCAGGAGAAAAGTTATTGCAAAAATATATGTTGATCCCTAGACACATATGTTGATCCCTAGACACTTTTGATGTGTGTACATACACTCGCAAGACAAAACCCTCCTTTCGCAGTCGGGTAAAAAGCATGTGTTTTCCAGCGGTATTAGTAATTTACCAACAGGTTGTCTATATATCTCCAACAAGATGAAAACAGACACCTTTTTGTCCATAAACCATGACCATATATGACAAAACCTATGAACAGAAAATCAACGTAACATGACAGCGTTCGTGCTGTCGTGTTTTGTTGGTGAGTGCGAGACCGGAGGCCCAATGATGAACCACCGCTCTCGGATTCTGCATATGCTTTCCATCAGGCAGAGTAGAGTCATTTTGGCATGGTCAAAGATAAAAAAAAACAACAATCAAAGGCCGGCAACGCACTTGTTACGCCTCTGTTGTTGCAGGTGTCCATAGGCGGCGGTAATCGCTAACCATTAGGAGATAAGTCTGCTTGTTTGCCCCTATTCAATAAAAAAATAAAAAAACACTTAAATAAATGTTCAGAGAAAAGGTTTTCGAATTAAGTTCTATAGAGTCTTTAATCCATCTCAATTTCCTTCGAATCATAAATAGATTCCACTTTTACATTCCATCTCTAAAACAATATTAACTCTAAAAATCATTATTTGTCTAAAAATAACCGAACTTGAGGTATTCAGCTTGGACTCTATTTACACGTACCACATAGACGTACGACCTGTAGATGTCAGCACTTTTAGTGTCAACTATAGTGCCGCTGATTTTAATGAACTCTAAGCTGTGCACTCAGTTTAGTGCAAAATATACCAGTATCACAGTCACTGAGAAATCTGTCAAATTGTTATTGACTCACAAAGATACTAACTTAAGTAGTATTTTCTAGAAAATTTATATAAACTATACTCTGTCCATTTCTTTATTTTCTTTTTGACAGTCCAAGAAATTTTGAAATTAGTGACGCCCTCACCCATTACCGATTCGATTTGAAACGAATAGCGATTTTATTTATGAAGAACTTTTAATCGATTTAATTAAATATTTTTTGTTGAAATATTAATTATTCCTTTATTAGTTTATTATATTATGTAAGAAATAAACAAAAATATAAATAATAAATCTGTAAATTAGATGAATGAACAGAGTTATTGTTCTTTACTCTTGGTTTGATCCTAAATTCCAAGATTTCGACTTGATTCCTTGCAAAAATTCTATCTTGGAGTCATAGATACTATTTTTATTTCCTTTTTTTTTTAATTTACAGAAAAAATAGTTACATGAAGTCAAATTATGTTTATCATATGATCGATTTGTCGTATTTCAAGTACTGTTTTATAGTCTGTGGTTGTTTGTTATGCACAGACCACTTCACTAAAGTACCGTCACCGTCAATAAAGTACGACATTACTGTAGTACATAATTCCGAAAAAAATATGGTAATTTATAGGCGTGAGCTGTCAAAAAGAAAATAAAGTAATGGACAGAGTATAACTATAAAATCTTCAAACATTTCAACAATAAGAGGTCAAATGCGAAGCCTATGTCTTTCCTCAAGTATCGAAGTATCTTCATGTCAAATTTCTTCTTCAAAATCGGTTCTTTGGTTTTCATTTTATGTTATCTTCTTAGAGGTTAACACTGGCAATAATTTAGAATTGTTAAGTGCAATTGCAAAACTAGCTGTGTGTGGGAGATGCTAAATACAATAGATTTACCGTGGGTGAGCCACGCTTCGGCATGAATGGGCTGGCTCCACTGGAGTGATGCCACTTCCTCATAGAAAACCGGTAATAAATAGCGCTTGCGCTGTATTTCACCGAGTGAGTTAGGATACCGAAGGCCCATACCCCTCCCCATTCCCCAAAGACCGGCAACGCACTTTTGACGCCTCTGGTGCTGCGGGTGTCCATGTGCGGCGGTAGTCGCTTACCACCAGGTGATACGTCTGCTAGATTGCTCGCAATTCCATAAAAAAAAATGAGAAAGGAACATACTCTGTTCTATTTTTTAAAAGTCACCGTTAAAATCATGTTTCGGCAATGATCGGGATAGTTCGGTTAATATCACCACAGTGTATAAACCTTTACGACTGTTAAGTAAACCTTATAAGGTTAGTTAATTCGTTAAAAGGGATAATGCCACATATGGGACGATGTTCTGTTTCTAGGGTCGCAAATGAAATCAGAATAAAATCACTAATTCACTTAGAGCTCTTAGCAACTCTATAACTTTTACAAAATTAAATTATTTGCAGTACTTTAGTATACATAAAGATTGTAACTGAGTTGACCTTATATAATATTTGTAACAAATTGAAAAATATAAGTTTTAATTGCCCATGATTGGTTGGAAAGCCGTTTTATTGTAGGTGGTTAAAATTAATAGAAGTTTGGATTTGGTTTCAGACAAATTTATTGACACTGCATTGTGTCAATAAAAGATTTTAAAAAGTAGCAATGCGAATATAAACTGGATGGTTGACTGGTAGAGAATGCCTTAGGCATTAAGTCCGCCAATGCACCTAAAGTGTATTATGTATTAAATAAATTAATAAACATGTGGAGTGTCATAGCATATGTCGATGGAATAAGAACCTACTTGACTTAAAAAGTATGTATCATGATCACACCTTTATTTGTACTGGAGGGGCTATAACCCACCACCGCTTGCTTAGTTGTTAGGGTCACCAATCAGTAGGTCTAGAGCCGTATGACTCGGGTCCTCCCGAGAGTAAGGCGCCTGAGGTTACTCACCGAGATAGTTATTAGTGTAAACACCAGATGCTCCTGGTTTCTAAAATTAAATTGAAATATTTCGGACTTCTGACAACGCCATCTAGGTTCAAACTAAGCTGAGCTTGTACTATGAAAGCTAGATTGTATGATAAAATACTCGACATGCAGATCATAAAAAAAATTGATCCGAATCACGTACGCTACCACTTTTTTTTTTTTTTTTAACGTGTGGAAATCTCCTCGGACCGTCACCCCACCGGGGTTTGCGGCGGGGCGGTGTGTCGGACTTGAACCGACTAAAACCACACGGTGTGCCACTCTGCGCCTGTGAAGGAAGGAATCCGGGAACTGCTGGTATTAACACGTCCGGATCCCTCCCAGCGCCTGCCCGCACAGAAGCGGGCACCCTCTTCCAGGAAAGTCTCAATTTAGGCGACGTACGGCACACGCGTACGTCGCCCCCTCGAGGGTGGCCACTATAGCGGATGGAGGGGAAAACTCGGCCATCCGCGGCCACACTCAGGGCGGCATGAGGCGCTGATAGGCACGCCTCCGCCACCCAGTTCGCCGGCGGCGGATTGGGTCCGAGTGGATATCATCCTCCCGGGACTTCTCCGCCACCTCCTTCTGCGAGATGACTTCTTCGCAGAAGGTTGCGACCGCGGTAAAACTGCTATCGCTACCGGCCATTGAGCGTATGACGGCCGGTAGCGAGAGATCTCCTCCGATGACTGCAGTGAGGGCCCGACGCTGCGGCGCCCAAGCGGGGCAAACCGCCAGCGTGTGCTGGGCTGAGTCCTCACTGCAGTCACAGTGGTGGCAGGCGGGACTCAATTCCCTCCTGGCGACCGAGTGCAGGTACTTCCTGAAGCAACCGTGCCCGGAAAGGACCTGCGTCAGTCGGAAGGAAAGGGTCCCGTGCTGCCACCCTGCCCACTCGAGGATGACCGGCTGGAGAGCCTCTACGACGGCAAAGCCAGCGCGTGGAGTCTCCAGCCGGAACGACCATCTGTCCATAGTGGCTCGACGAGCGGCTTCACGCCATTCGCGTACCTCTTCGGGCGGAGGGCGATAGCCATACTCCGATATCCAGCCACCCGTCGATAAACTTCGGCGAGCACTTCCGCCTCCAAATCCAACGGGGGTGCTCCGGCCAAGGCGCACGCCGCCTCGGTCGACACCGTGCGGTATCCGCGTAGCGTACGCTACCACTGCGTCAACGAGGCAGTCAAACACGCTTACAAGTCAACCATAAAACGTTTTAATCGATGGTCGTAGTCACATATTTATAAATAAAGTTTACTTATATTTAAAAAGTCATAAAATAAACATTTAATGTAACAAAGCTTTCTTATTAAATAAATTGCACCGTAAAATTAGGTACTAAATATGAATGAGGCTCTTGACTTTCAAAGTCATTATAATATAATAGTCATAGAGGTATAAATAGTAGTCAGCATTGAACTCAAAGAAATAAACTAATTAGATAGTTTAACTGTGGGAGAGCCACGTTTTGGCATGAATAAGCCGTCTCGAGCGGAGTGATACCACGGCCTCACAGAAAACCGGTGTGAAATAGTACTTGCGCTGTGTTTCACCGTGTGAGTGAGGATACCGGAGAACCATACCCCAACCCCCCTCCCCCTATCTCCCCCTCAATCCTTCCAAAGGCCGGTAACGCACTTGTGACGCCTCTGGTGTTGCAGGTGTCCATGGGCGGCGAAAACCGCTTGCCATCAGGCGATACGCCTGCTCGTAAGCCTGCTTATTCCATAAAAAAAGCTATTCAAGTGTATGAACGTAATTTCGATTTGATCTGAACATAACAGTAACAGACAGTTTAGGTAACAGCAGTCGGAAAATGTTAGTTTTAGTTTATAAATGTATATTATTCAGTCACAGGGTGGTCGACTATCAAGAGTTTACAGATCCATACGTTTTTTATCTGGAGACATTACTTATTTTAAAAAAACGATCCGCCAATTTTTTTTTTATACGTAAAGTATTCAAAGATCGTCATCTATCGGTACACCGCGGTTATCTTCGACAACGTGGTATAGTTACACCATTTGCACTGAAAACGATCCTTTTATGAGCGCCTAATTTGTTTATAGAGATAATGCTCCACACGGGAGCCATAGCGGCTCGATGCCCGTCCAGGATTAAACTTAATACCGTTAATGATTATTAACATTTGAGCTTTCAAGTAGAGGTTGGAAAACAATTATAGAATTGCTATTTGTTAGTTTCGTATTTCGTAGGTATACAATTATTGGGATGTTTGCAGTTGTTAAACTGAATTTGGGACGACAATTCGGGGAGAAAACTAAGCTAAGTTGGTTAAACAAATAGTGTTTATCGAATAAACTGAAATCTATTACAGCGGTTGACAATGTCTAGCATGTTTTAGAAACTTGAATTTAATTAATACTATAGGAAACTAATTATCTCAAGTAGGAATGTGTTATGTACCATTATAATTATATTGTTTGTGGGGGAACGGGTGTCATGTCCCTCCAACACAAAAGGAGGATTCTCCGACCAGGCGAGGTGATCATGCCTGGCGGGCCACGGCCCAACTATTGATGTTGGGATGTTGTATATATGCTAATCGGCGCGAGAACTTCTCTAGCGCGATTCAGGATTAGTAGTTATTCTGTGTAGTACGTTACTCCGTAGTGCGGTGTATCTCCGCTAGATGACGCTGTAGCATGTTTTTGCTGTTGTCGCCTTATTGCTGTTCTAGTAGTTCTAATTATTAAATTAGATGTCGTAAATTCTGTTCCTATCTAAGGTACATTTCTATTTTCATATAAACAGAATATCTTAAATGGATATACCACCACTACGTTAACTCATTCACTCATTTTATTCGGTAATGTTAAAATAAACTTTGAAATTGTTTATATCAATTTAATATACCGTTCCTTAATTTTAACATTTTGTTGGTCCACCCTTTGCTATTATAATACCAGAAATTCCTCTTGGCACAGGGCTTACAAGTTTTTATTTTGTTCTAAAAGAAAACAGTTTCATGTTTAATCAAAAGCGGTTTGAATAATGTAATATAAACAGAAAAAATAAATAGACACTTTACTGGCAGTGTTGTGTATGTGTAATACATACATACAATAGAGTTCTCCATAATTTTGGGCCATGGTCATATGTGTACGTACGCAAAACTGTTACAAATAAATGAACCAGTAGTTTCGTTTAGCCGCAGGGCGTGGCGATGGGCGAAAGCACTCAGATTAATACCGGCTCCACATAGAGATACTTAGAGGTATTCTGGATATCCCCACTCTGTTAGTTGCTGATAGCTTTGTACTTTTACATGTAACTTAAGATGTTAGTACGTACGTACGATAGTAGTATTGCGTACAGACATAACAAACTGTGGTCATCACCTAATTATTTACCAAACCCGAGACCTCAAGCACAGCAATCGCATACGCTACCACTGTCCCACCGAGACAGTCAATACAGGAACGTTTTAACCGTGTTTGTTGATGTCGGTACTATGTAGTGTGACAAAGTCACGCTCGTTCGAGTCACGTGCTAAGTTGATGTGATTTCTCTTTTTATTTCAAAAATATATAAAGTTTATTATAAAATATACGTCTAGTACGCTAATAATTGAGAAGGTATAGACGGTAAAGAAAATACGTGGTCAGGTTTACATGTGTCTGTTATTCTGATGAGTATCTAATATACGGTGGGAGAGCCACGCTTCGGCATGAATAGGCCGGCTCGACCGGAGTGATACCACGACCTTATAGAAAACCGGTGTGAAATAGCGCTTGCGCTGTGTTTCACCGAATGAGGATACCGGATGCCCATACTATGAACCTTCCCCCCATCCCCCAAAGGCCGGCAACGTACTTGTGAACCGCCTCTGGTGTTGCGGGTGTCCATGGGCGGAGGTAATGGCTTACCATTAGGTGATACGTCTGCTCGTTTGCCCCCCATTCACACACAAGCATCATTTTTAAATGTAATAAAACCTTAATCGAAAAGTTAATATATATGTATATTAAAGAGTATTTTGTATAGCTATCAAGAGTCAAAATTGAATTAATTTTGAAATCATTACACTAATTTCAAATTAAACGTAGATTAAAGCCACAACATATCGAATAAATAAATAAATATTTTTATAAATTCTGTTATTATTTGTTATATTGCTTTTAAAGTCACAAAATTTAAAGAGAGCTGACGAATATTTTTGCTCAAAAGAAAATAAAGAATCTTGTAGATGACATACCACATACTTGTGATGTTATTGGCATTAAATCTCGTCTTCTTTATCTATCATATTTAAACACAAATTTGTCTGACATACAACAAACTCATCTTTAATCGAAACTTGCCATCAACAAGACACACGTCAGCGATGTAGGCTATGTATCAGCTACGTCGTGACCGCACGCCAATGCCAGACGCGTTTAAAAAAAAATTAAAAGTTTCAGCTGGCTTGCGTCACTGGGGGCGTGAGAAGTGACGTCAGAGGCGGAAATAGACCGCGGGCGGGCCGTTGTGCACGCCCTGCTCCTATTCCAGTTCAAGTTACGTCTGTACGCTTTTGAATGCAATACGTCACTCCTCAATTGCATAATTATTCGATGTTAGGGTAGTACTTGGCGCTGTGGGTTGCTAGTTCAAAAGAGTTTGTAATAATTTCCCACTGGCATCTTTCTTAGGAGGGGCGTATGTCAAACAGTGGACTGTTAAAGGATAATGATAATCGGGGAAAGGAACTAACTACTGATGGTGCTAAATCAAGAAGTGCTGCTTTCTGCGACCAGCTGCCAAACGTGCGCCTATGGAGATTCTAGTCGAGATTTTTAGTAAATCTGTCTCTTCAAGTTTTTCAACTCTTATTCACAATGAGTATGGTGACCCTTGGATTCTGCTCATACTTTTCATCAAGCAGAGTAGAGTCACTTTGACTGGCTCATATAAAAAATTACACTTTTGTTTCTTTAATGACAAAATATTTAGTAATATACACGTACAGACTACTTATATTTCTCTTTCAGATTTGTTTTTAATTTTGTTAATTTTTTTTTTTTGAAAGAGAGGACTCCCGCACTAGGAATAAATCCGTGTCGCGGGGGACTTTACAAACATACATGAACGGACACAAAGAACACCAAGACTCAGAACAACAATTTGTGGATCATACAAAGTGTTTTCCTACGTGGGATTTGAACCCACGACACTTGGCGAAGTAGGAAAAGGCGTGGTGACCGTTAAACCACTAGGCCTAGTGTTTGAGTAATGTTTTCGCGCTATCAATTACGAACCCATAAATTATTCATGTCAACCTTAAGATCAAGTTTGCTAGGACCTGAACCAATAGTTCACTTATAAATAGCTCACGTTAGGTCACGGCTACACTCGGTGTGCGACCGAATTAGTGCTGCGATTGGGTACGTCCGCGCTATATTTAGATGATAGTTCACTTCGGCGTTTACGACGAATAGTGATGCGAAAGTGTTATTGTTGAATGGAAGTTATTTCTGGTTTTGTTTGCGCGGTCAGACAGCTGTTTGAAGCGGTTTATGGTGCAGTATAGTTTAGGTATAAGCGATGTGTAAACGATGACCTGGTCGATTTTTTTACACCGAAATAATGTTTATTGTTTTTGAGCGAGAGCTAGTAACAGTTTGGTAACAGTAACAGGTTATGTTAATATACTTTGTATAAATAATAATAAGAAATAAATAAATATATTTCGGACATTTCATACACAACGCCATCTATCTTCAAACTAAGCAGAGCTTATATTATATATAATATAAGGAATATATATTATATATATATATATTATATATATCTAGCTTTTACACGCGGCTTTGCTCACGCAGACTTTCATCCCAAAAATGACTTTCTTAGTGCTCACTTACGTTATATAAAGAACCTACATGCAAAATTTTAGGATTCTAGCTTCAGCGGTTTGGGCTGTGCGTTGATCTCTGGGTACGTCAGTCAGTCAGTCAGTCACATTACTCTTTTATATATATAGATAATAATATGTAAGTGGTTAAGATTTTAAAAGCTCAACTAGAGGTTATAGTTATTTAAATTAACAAAATTGGTAAATTAGGATCATTATATCAGTCCAAGATGATTGCCACAGCTGGAGATAGGCCTCTCCAAGGTCCTCCAGAACAACCAGTCCTACCGTCCGCATTAAACGGTTTGCCGGGACCTAAAACAATAGGATGGGTTTAGTCACATGTACAATCTGGATGTTCAGTCCTTTATCTTTGAAACTTTAAAACATAACAATTTATAAACTCGATAAAATAAGCATCAAATTACATTGTTGGAGTCTGTGATGTGATCACGAACTCCTTTATTTCATTGCGATATGGTTTTGGCTTTTTTATGGCTGATCGTCTACTTGACGTCCCAAGGAGGGATTGCAATTCTTCTCCACACATAATATGTAGTGAAAGATATTTTGGAATAAAAACACCCAGAGTTTTTCATGTTGTGAAACGAACTGTCTAAGCTAGAAATAGTCGCTAGTTTTTTGTTACAGAGAAACTACCGTCAGACTCAGATAATGCAATAAAATACTACAATTTGTCATTTTATCTTAAAACCTTTATACTGTATCTAAATATATCTAAACCCCGCTGGTCATTACAATTCAGTTCATCTCTCCCCCATTAACTCATTAATCGCGTAAATTGAGCAATGAATAATTATTATACAAATTAACTAAACTACGCTATAATTCTCTGCAATAAACTATACTAATATTATTTGTATATAAAATATTTCACGATAGCGTCATAATTCACGTGGGTTTGGGACTTAAAACGGGGATTCGCTTAATTAAGCTGTTGTGTATCTTAATTTGTATAAGCTGCTCCACCGTATGCTTTAATTCGGTTTTATGTTAAGATGCTTACTTTATGTGTGCAGAAGATTGCATTAAGGTATAGCGAGACACTCATTGACATCTCTATTATACAGAGGTAAAACTGAACCAATTTTGAAAATTATTTTACTAATAGAAAGCTGCATTATTTTTAAAAGTCATAGTCTAAATGTCAATTCCAAAAATTATTACTGCGATATCTGACGTGGGCGGAGCTGCGGATAAAAGCTTGTATGTAAATAATTCTACTATGTGTGTGTGTGTTATTACTTACACAAAAAATGTTAGACCGATTTGGAAGACTTCTTTAGCCACGTTGAGCACTTTTTGGGAGGGAAAAATCATATGGGTTCGCGTCACCGACATGCTAATGTTTGATGTTGATAATTTGAATTTAAACATTAAAAAATTTCTGATTTTACACATTATTTTACAAATAACATTCTAAGTTATAAGTTTTCACTTCTATCGGCATTCCTTACGACTGCCAATTTTTTTTCATGATGATTTTCATGTTCTTTTATGGTAACCCAGCTGATATGTTACTTAAAGACAAGTTTGCTTGATTATTATTTTTAAAGACAACTGCAACACTAGGAGTATATAACAAAGGATTTACAGACACACATGAAGTTACACACAAATTACACCTAAACTCAGAATAACAATTCCTGGATCACACAAAGTGTTGCCTCATGTTGGATTTGAACCCACAACACTTCGCACTGTAGGAAGCGGCGTGGCGACTGCTTAAACAACTAGGCTATATGTACGGTCATGATAATCAGTAACACTTAGAATCTTCAGTCGAACTTGATTTGGGGAGGGGGACTCCCATTAATTGTTTGAGTTCTGATAACATCATGTAGTCACTCATATATACTGCATACATACATGATAGTTACTTATATATGCCGTAGCATATCTCTTCCACGTCAAAAAATTATTGAGTGGGACTTTCGGTGGTTTAAATTCTAAAATATACTGAATTACTAGTAAATCTGTGACAAACTTTGTTATGCCAGATATTACTATTTTCTATAAGAATCATAATTAATTTCGAATACAAGAAAAAGTGTGACAGAAAAGTGGTATTAAGCCCAGAACTTACATCACGCGACCACTATTGTTTAGAATTATAATCACTACTACTACGTAATGTAGCGTAATGGACGTGCACAATGGCTTTAGGGGTGAAAATAATCCGAAAGCTTTAATCTAATACCTAATAAAACCAATTAGGGTTCAATCACATAGGTATAGTGTGCATGTTTAGTGAATATAAACCATTAGTTTTAAAACTTTTTTGACACCTAAGGAAATTGTCGTAGCGTGCTACGACGTGCTACGGCATGCTACGGTTCGCTAAGATGCTCTATAAATAAAAAGTAATGTGTTATAAACTCATTCATAGAGTTACGTTAGTTTATATTTATTTTGGATTATAGTTGATAAATTAAGAAAGGAATATCTATTAAACATGTTATTAGCAACTGAACGACATAGATGCACTGCTGCCTTTAAGCGACCCTTGAGTTTTTCAGAATGTAGGGGCTATAGCATTCCCTTTCCATATTTAAATAAGAATCATTATGCTGATAATATTATGACATTAAGATAAAAACCGGCTACATTTTTTGTAACTCGTAATATTTTATTACACAGGTAAATCTAATGATCCATCTACGCTGCCCAAGAAAAACCCCTCAAAGACTTTAGCTAAAATCAAGCAATTACAAGCTCAATAAATATGCCATTAAATACTTCTTTCCAGTGCAGAAGTGCATCTAAACCAATCTGAGGAAACACATTTATTCCTAAGCGTCGGTGCCCGAATGTCGTCACGGATTTGCAGACGGCGAACATAAAAACGTCACGCGCACGATTCAATCACGGAACACGAGAATTCCTACATTATATATACGAATTCTTTCCCTACAACTCGTTCTACACTCGTACTAGGAATTAGATCGTCGGGACACGGAGCAAACACAGTCTAATGCTTCCTTTAAAAAAAAATCTTCAGACAGCGATTGAGTGAAACATTTATAGTTCAAATAGATGTGTCCGATGATTCTACGTGTGAGGATAAGTGAATTAGTTCTTCTAAACGCATATATATATTTATATACCACCCTCTCACAGAAGACCAATCTAAAATGATAGCATTCGTGCTGTCGTGTTTTGTTGGAGAGTGCGTAATCGGAGGCCCAATGATGTGTGGGTCACCATGCTGCATTGATGCAGTATCTGCATTCGCAATGAGTGTGATGATCACTGCTCTTGCATTCAGCTCATGTTTTTTTTTTTTTTTTTTTTTTATGTATGGCTCGCCAAAATGACTACTCTGCCTGATGGAAAGCATAAGCAGAATCCAAGAGTGTCGGTCACCATACTCACTGCGAATGCAGACAATGCAGTATGGCGACCCACACCATGGCGGCCTAGTGATGCTGCTGCATCTTTTAGTCTAGTCAACAAATATGGAACTTGTTGACTAGACTATTTGGGCCTCCGGTCTCGCACTCACCAACGAAACACGACAGCACGATCGCTGTCATTTTACGTTGATTTTCTGTGCGAGGGTAGTACCGCCCCGGTCGAGCCGGCCCATTCATGCTGAAATCAGCGTGGCTCTACTACCTCGCAAAATTTACCTCATCGAGAAACTTTTATTTGTTTTTCTAATATTGACAGTCCCCAATCCTTTCAAATAAGTAATACCCCTGTACCACCATTCTCACTGCCAGGCTCATGGTATTACCATTACTTTTTCTTTTTACCTATTTTTCTTTTAATTACACTTCTGATTTTCCTATCGATTTCCTAAAATACTTAGTTATTGATTTGCCCTCTGTTAACTGACTCGTTGGTCACACGGTTGGCGTGTGCGACTGCTGATCATGAGGTCTCGGGTTCGATTCCCGGGTCGGACCAAATGTTTGTATGATATACAAATAATTGTTTCGAAGTTTGGGTGTTTTCTATGTATAATATGTATGTTTTTACAAAAAAAAAGTATATATGCATTTGTATCAGTTGTCTAGTACCCATAAAACAATTTCTGCTTGGCGTTGTGTGTTAGATGTCCGAAATATTTATTATTTACATAAATGATATGATATGATAGTGTCAATTAAATTTAGATTTTTTTCTTTCCAATTCTATATCTATGATAAACTTAATATCTAAGAAGTATCGTTCAGTTATTGTAAATTTTATTCTGCCTCGTAGATATCTCGATTCAAAAGTCAAAACTATCCAGATTATTCAAAACTCTTTGAATTGTTTGACTGTAAATTTAGTTTTAATAAACTATGATTATTAGAGATTAAACACATTTTTTCTGAGCTCGAAGTTTTCATAACTTACCATCATAACTGGACTGTTTCTACCTTCATTCCACCTCGGTCGGGATGGGTACGACACGATGTTGAATCTACTCGGAGAACATCCATTTTAAAATGGCCTCCCTAACTGTTCAATTTATGCTTCAATGTTTTACTTTATCTCTACATAGAGGGTAGGAGGAGGTCAATTGATTGTGGCCACGTCGAAGAGGTTCTCTGATAAGGCCACCCTCGAGCGATGCTCGCCTTGTAGTTGTAACGTACTGTCTCAGATAATGGATCGCAAAAGGTTGCCGCACAATCGAGTTAGGCGGGCCTCACACTGAGCCTTTATAGGCTGTCTACAAGAATACCTAAGGCCTGCTTCTAAAATGATATCGGTTTTATAATAAGGGTCTCTGGTACTATAAATAACTAGGTTCTTTCTTATATTTCTTTGTTGTTATTTATCGTGCTGTTGCAATTAAATGGAGGGCTATGGCAATGCCTCTCATGGCTCACCCGGCTGTATATATATATTTGTGTGATTTCGTTGATTTAGCGGTTGGCGTATGAAACTGACGAACCAGAGATTTTGGATTCTTGAATTTAATTTTATAATGTTTAATACTAAAACTAAACTTCGGGCTGTAAGTTTGGATCTTGATGTTTTGCCTCCGTACCTTGAAGAGCATGTAAAGCCTGTTCCTGATCTCTTCTTGATTATGTTGGATAACTATCCCATCGAATTATGAGAGTGAGGGCACAGTGCATGTACCTGTGCTTGAGCACACACCTGTGCACTATAATATCTTCAGCGTAGTTTAATGATCTCTATTGACACTGGCCTTCGTGGTCAGCTTAAAACTCACTCTGGGAAGAAATACCGTAACAAACTATAAAGGTGTCGTTTTTGAGGCTGTGAACATTTATTAAATAAAAACTATGCGAGTACAGTACAGAATAATTAGAGAGCTAGATGAGGATACCTCATCGTTACATTAGTCAACAAATAAACAACACAGTTAAGTTTTACACTCCAGTGAAGTTAAATGCAGGTTCATAAAGATTTCATCATGAACTTCCAAAAACAATACACGTTGTTGTCGGTAGAGGGGATAGGCAAAGGAAATCAGTACAGCATTCTGATCTCGTCCAAGACTTCAATTAATTATAGAATGAGTAGCCGTGCCTTGTGTTGCATATTTAATGGTCTGTCGTCGATGGAACCGTTTGAGGTAACTGGCAGAACAGGGCCGTATAAATTGGTTTCGCTTTTTCAATTAATGTGCTATTATTGCAGACGAAATTATTTACCTACTTCATTTATTTATTTAATACCTTTATGTAAAATGGTGAATTTAATGCCTTAGTCATCTCTACAGTTAGGTGGTGTGGAAATGAATGAAGAGGTGCACTACACTTTGGTATTTTAACGTGAGAGACCATTATTAATACGGCTTACCAGAACACCGAGTACCTAAAGCTATTTTTTCGTTGCTTTTTAACCAAGTGAGTGACGTTACCGGGGCCCACACCCACACTACTCCTGATTGGCTGGGGGGTACTCTAAAGGGTGGCAAAGCGCTTGTAATTCCTAGCTTGCAGATATCCCTGGGTTCATTAGCACTTACCATCAAGTAAACTCCATCTGGCCTGTGGACGTCCAACACAACGTTTGCCGTGGCCTCCACTCAAGAACCCGTTTACCGCAACGGTTATTGGTTCTACGATTTGTTGATTAATAAGTGGCGTGCAATTGGAGAGGCCTATATCCAGCGGTGAACTGCTGTAGGATAATGATGATCAGGCTGTCTACTGTTTTGCTGTATATATATCATTAAAAAATCGAAGGGAATCAAGAATCTTTGTCGACTGAAGCAATTCATGTGAAAAGTCGTGAGTAAGACACTATACATCGATTTATTTTCGTTGGATTCCAGTTTAAATATATTTTTAACATTATTGCTTGCACTATCCAACTTTTTCATAATATGGATTGAAACGATGGTTGGAATTTACGTTTATTTGGAATTCTTTTCGTTTTCAACAAGTTCTGTTATTAGTCACAAGGAAAGCTGTACGAGTTTCAATTTTAAAATATTTTATTACATATCTGTATATATATATATATATATAAGTATATTAGAAACTCACTAACAACTCAAACATGAAAGTGGCTCTTCCTCGTGTTCTCAATAACAAAACGGAACCATGACATGATATCAAAGATAAAACAAACTCGTTATGACTTATATATAATTACAACAGATTCACAAGAACACCCACAATACAAAGAGGGCTCCACCATAAGCCTTAACAGATACAAACCTCCCCCTCTCCCTCCCAATAACTCAACGAAACAACTCAAATCTGCACGACAAGCGCCTTTTATAACACTTCTGTTTAACGATAACGAGTATAGTAAAATTCACGACAAGACTTAAAATATACACATAAGAATTAAGACTTTATTTCTTACAGGCTAAAGTGCAGAATTAAATGATTTTGTATTGTGAGAACGTTTCAGCCTATGGGAAGGTTATGTTTGCGTGACGTATGTGTTAGCTGTTTGTTAGCGAGGGAAGTGATTGAAAAATATATTGGTTTTGGAATAACGTTCCACGGAACATGATTCAGAGGAACACTTTATACTGGAGGGCTTTTTCTAAATGCTAAGGTTTTGTCCTCGCGAAATAATGATTCTTTACAATGGCAAATAAAGATGCGTTTGCTATAAGTAATATTTTGGTATCTAAGTATACGCTACATAGCTAGATATAGGTATCTCCATAATCGTATCTCACGAGGGGTAGTTATATTACATTGTGTTTTTATATTGCAAACAGTAAAAAAACTTCGTTTAAAAAAACCGACTTCAAAAACTAAAAAGTATAAAATAACTTAATTTGTATGTGCTACCTATTCATAGGTTTGAAATCGGTGCCAAGCCAAATGTATTAGTAGGTACCACACTCGCTATATTTCGAGACGAGCATCAACGACGTCAACGACGCTTCAGTTGTTTTGTTATACGCGAAGAGCAGCTATCCCGCTCAAGTTCACGCGCGGCGAGTGCGGTACCTACTATTACATTTGGGCTTGGCACCGACTTCAAACCTATAAATATACTAGCAGCTCGAATAGCAACTAGGTAGCACATACGAATTAAGTTATTTTATACTTTTTAGTTTTTGAAGTCGGTTTTTTAAACGATTTTTTTCATCATCATCATCATTTTACCTAAATAACTTGAAAAAATACGACTAAAGGTAATACATACACATGCAATTTAAAGATTTATCTTCCAACTCCCAACCGTTAAGGAGTTTTATCTTCCATCATCAGCTCATCATCATGAACTGGTGACTACCAAATCTAAATACTGTAATAGCTTTAGAAAACATTGAAAAACATAGTACGTGCCTAACAAATTTGAGGGTTTCCTTCGATTTCCTAGGGACCCCATCATCAGATCCTGATATGGTGGAAATGGGACCACATGGGGAGCATACCCTTTCGAATACAAAAATAATTTTCAAAATCGGTTCACAATTGACGGAGTAATCAGTGTACATACATAAAAAAAAGTCGTGTGATGTCGTGGTACACCAGATAGGAACGAAGTTCCTTATCATAAAAATATTTATTTCAAGTTCTATTCAAGGTATAAAGAAAATAATTATTCGGGTATACATTTTTTATCATGATTTTTTTATCGATTCAAATAAAAAAGGAGGCGATTACCATCGCAGAGAATTGAAGTGAAAGATAGATAGAATACAATTTTAAATGCACTGTAATAACAGAATTTTAAATACACGATATAATTTTGAATCGTTTCGCTGATATTTCAGAAAAAATAATAGAAATTTTACCATAGTTGAGACCATCATCATCATCAACATCATAAACTGTTTAATGTAATGATAGTGGTCTTAGTTGTGGGATACTAATCTTTTTATTATAGAGTTATTCCGTACTTGTTACATGTAACTTGCAGATTATATAAATTTTTCTTTCATGAAATAAATAAATAAATATTTCGGTCATTTTTTTTTGAAAATACATACTTCATACATAGAAAACATCCAAACTCCCAAAAAACAAATATTTGCTGATCAAAAAAAAATTGATCCTACACGTGATTCGAACCCGAGACCTCACATAATTTTCATACGCTACCATTTTGACACCGAGGCATAAATCTTACGTTGCGGACGTTTTTTGCCGGCTAGAGTACCCCTCCGCAACGCCCCCTCCGAACTTCGTTCCAAAAAAAAAACCGATGAAATTGAGAAATTGATGTTGCATCTGGTGTCTTCATTGTTATTGTCATAAAAATATTATTACATGTAGTTATACCATTAACATATAGGTACACTTTAGTGTATACAATAAAAGTCAAAACACGGTTAAGATAAACGTATATTTCGGACACACAAGATAAATACGCGCCGGTATCGTGGCTCGAGAGGGAAGCAGCCTCTCGGCGTCACAGTAAGTATTCGACTGATTTAACATTGAAAACCGATGATGCGCGAGCGTCCCGTTCGTGCTATTACGATAACAAATGCAGGAGAAAGAAATGTAAACATAATCGCTACATGCGCCTCCCCCGAGACCTTAAGGTCGATAAAAATTAGGAAAGCGAACAACTCTACCCAAACGAGTCGTCCGATGATCTGTTGCGGTAGGTGAAGGTTTGGCTAAGGTCGGTGGAACTATAGGCAAAGTAGTCATGACGTTAGATGGTATCGTTTCCGCTAATGGCAAGGCAACCGAAACATTAGCTGGCGTATCAGCTAATAAATGTGCAGGTTTCAGTCTATTAATTGAGATGGTGTCGGGTTTACCCTTTATTTCAAGTTTGAAATACTTATCGTGACGATCGATAACACGATAAGGTCCGGTATAAGGTGGTTGAAGAGATCTACGAATGCAATCTTGCCTAACGAAAACATATGGAGCTGTGGCAAGGTCTTTATGCACAAATATTTTAGGTGAACCGCTTTGGTGCGTAGTAGTAGGTGTTGGTCGAAGATGTGCCATGTAATTTCGTATACGGGATACAAAGTCCGTGTAATCGGGAGCTTTGGCTTGTTCTGACGATTCAAAAAAATCGCCAGGCAAGCGGATCGTTTGGCCGTATACTAATTCAGCCGTAGAAGCTGAGAGGTCGGCCTTCCACGCTGTTCTAATACCGAGGAGAACCAGCGGGAGAACTTCCACCCAGTCTTCGGTGTTATGGCACATTATCGCAGCTTTCATTTGACGATGGAAGCGTTCGACCAACCCGTTCGCGGCAGGGTGGTATGCGGTTGTACATATATGCTGAGCACCTATCATAGTCGCGAGTCGCCAAAAGATGTCAGAGATGAATTGGCGACCCCTATCCGTCGTAATACGGAGTGGGCACCCGAATCTCGAAATCCATCCAGACATGAATGCGTGACTAACTGTTTCAGCTTTTATGTCTGTTATTGGTATAACCTCGGGCCATCTAGTAAAACGGTCAACCGCCGTTAGGCAGTACTGAAAACCGCGTGAATATGGCAAAGGACCAACTAAGTCGACGTGCACTTCTGCAAAACGCTGCGTAGGTCGCGGGAAAGCTTCGAGAGGCGAATTCACGTGTCGAGACACCTTAGAACGCTGACAATGGATGCAAGATCGGCACCAGTCGCGGCAATCTCTATGCATGCTAGGCCACACGAAACGTTGTGAAACCAATTTTTGCGTAGCTTTGACTCCCGGATGACTTAATCCATGGATTGAGTCAAAGACAATTCGGCGAAATTCTGGCGTCAAATATGGTCGTGGAGCTTGACCAGACAAGTCACAGTATACTTTAGATACTGATCCAGGGACGCATACTTGTTTAAGTTGTAGCGAAGAACCGTTTTCGAGAAAGTTTCGAAGTTCAAAATCTTTAGCTTGGTTATAAGCAAGTGCGTTGTAATCTAACGCAGTAATTGCTTCAACCGGGCGAGACAGCGTATCTGCCACAACGTTATTTACTCCGGAAATATGACGAATATCGGTAGAAAATTGACTTAGGAAATCTAAATATCGAAACTGACGCGGAGAACACTTATCTAAAGGTTTTTTAAATGCGAATACGATCGGTTTATGATCAGTATATATTATAAAAGGTTTTAATTCCAACATGTGTCTAAAATATTTGACACCTTCGTATATCGCCAGCAATTCGCGATCATAAGGGCTGTACTTGCGTTGGGCTGAAGTTAGTTTTCTAGAGAAAAAACCTAATGGCTCCCAGTGGCCCTTTACGCGCTGTTCAATGACGGAACCTATGGCGATATCCGAAGCGTCACTAACCAAGGCAATGTCTGCGTCAGGACAAGGGTGCACAAGAAGTGTGGCTTCTGCGAGGCTGCTCTTACAGTCCTGAAATGCCTGATCCAAAGTAAAATTCCACTCTATCAACGACTTGTTATTTACCTTAGGCCCACCTAGTAAAGCATTTAAGGGCGCTTGTATTTGTGCGGCGCGAGGTAGAAACCTACGGTAATAATTTAACATTCCTAAAAACCTACGAAGTTCGTTAATGGTTTTAGGCTTCTGAAAATCCTGTAAAGCTCGCACTTTTTCAGGAATAGGTCTCGTACCTTTTTCTGATATCCTATATCCTAAAAACGATACCTCGCTCTGACCAAACACGCACTTAGCAGTGTTTATAACTACTCCATGTTCTTTCAAACGTTCAAATACTAGTTTTAGATGTTTTTCATGAATTTCAGGTCCTGAAGAGGCCACTAAAATATCGTCGATATATGGGAAACAAAAATCTAGGTCCCGGAGTATCTCATCGATGAATCTTTGAAAAGATTGTGCTGCGTTTCGAAGGCCAAAACTCATAAAATTAAACTCAAATAGGCCAAACGGAGTGGTAATGGCAGTTTTCGGTTTGTCTTCAGGATTAATGGGAATATGAAAATATGCACGTACTAAATCGATTGTAGAAAACATCGTACAACCACTAAGGTTATGTGTAAAATCTCCTATGTGCCTTACCGGGTACCTATCGGGTATCGTGCGTGCGTTTAAGGCACGATAGTCACCGCACGGTCTCCACGTATTGTCTTTCTTGGGTACCATGTGTAATGGTGATGACCAAGAGCTATCAGATCTTCGCGCAATACCTGTACGCACCATATCTTCAAATTCGCGCTTAGCCACCTTCAAACGAACCGGGTCGAGTCGCCTCGGCCTACAGAACACCGGAGGGCCCGGAATAGTACGGATAAAATGTAGTGTAGTATGCCTTACCTCGCGCTCCGTAGGGTCGCCAGCGGGTTTAGTAATCTCGGGGAACTGATGCAGCAACTCGTGAAAACGGGAGCTGCCTGCAACAGCTTTAATGTGGTGCATAGCACGAGCGGAACTTACATGAGCGTTAACATTCAAACAAGTAGTATTATCTATTAATCTCTTATTTCTAACGTCTACTAAAATATTATAAAAGCTAAGAAAATCTACTCCTATAATAGCTTTAGGTACGTCGGCAACAACAAAACGCCAATGAAATTGACGACGTAACCCTAAATTTAGTGTTAAACTTATAAACCCATAGGTAAAAATAGGTGTATTGTTAGCAGCAAACAATTGATACTTTTCTTTAAATCGGCGTCGGCCGGGTAAATAATGCACGGGATAAACGCATAAATCTGAACCGCTATCTATGAGAAAAGTCACTCGCGTGGTACGGTCAGTAACGAACAAGCGGCCTGTCGATGGTATGCAGTCACTCGCCGCCATCAGTGACTGCTTCTGGAGTTTTCCTTGTTGTAGGTGCACGGGTCGCGACACTTCGTTGCCCGTGCGCCGAAACGCGCGTGATACCAGCATCTCCCGGAATTCTCACGGCTACAAGAACGGTTGAAACGACGTCTATTGTTCGAGCGGGAGCGGGAACGCTGACGGCTTCGATAATCGTTTAGCGATAACGCTGCTACTTGACGTGACAGGTCCTCGATACGTTTGTTGAGGTCTTCGAACATAGGCATAATCGGGGCGTTGGAAGTGGTTGCTACGTGACCGTGATATGGTGCCACATCGTTGATCTTGTCGGCGAGGTCAGCTAATTTGTCCAAAGGAGTGTCCGGCCAACCGGCTAATATTGTTTGAATATGGTGAGGGAGTCGATCACACCACAATGTACGTAGGAACTCGTCGTTCATGTCCGTGTCGGCTAAATTGCGTAAATGTCTTAAAAACTGTGAGGGTTTACGGTCACCCAACTCTTCTCGTGACAACAGTTGACGTAAACGCTGTTCCCGTGACGCGGAAAGTCGAGACACCAGTTCAGAACGCAGCTTCTCGTACCGACCGGAAGCCGGTGGGTTAGTGATAATATCCTTCACTTCTGCGGCGTACTTGTGCTCGAGGTTACTTACTACATGATAGAACCGTGTGGTGTCCGATGTTATATTAGCCAATGAGAATTGTCCCTCTAATTGGGCAAACCACAACGCCGGTTCCTCTGCCCAAAATGGCGGTACCTTCACGCCAACTGCATTTACAGCCGACGGTGTAAGCGAATGAAGTCCCACCGTCGACGGTCGCGATGCGTCCGTATAAGTTATTCCGTCGTCCTTTGTAGTCATCTTACCGCTATTATACTATTTATGTAGTTACGGTAGATATATAGCCTGTATGGTAAACGTGCGGCTAACAAATCGTTCGACACTGATTCCTCACGCGCGAACTAAAAACGTTGTTAAGTACACTTGCACTAGCACTGGAATGTTCCTTTGACGTCGAATGGGTCACCATTTATAGGTACACTTTAGTGTATACAATAAAAGTCAAAACACGGTTAAGATAAACGTATATTTCGGACACACAAGATAAATACGCGCCGGTATCGTGGCTCGAGAGGGAAGCAGCCTCTCGGCGTCACAGTAAGTATTCGACTGATTTAACATTGAAAACCGATGATGCGCGAGCGTCCCGTTCGTGCTATTACGATAACAAATGCAGGAGAAAGAAATGTAAACATAATCGCTACAAACACAAACTTTCTGGAGGTGAAACATACAAAAAGGCCAGTTTTGAAAGTAAAGAGTAACGGTAGAGACATAGAGATATAGAAATACCTTGGAGTACTAACAGTCTAAAACATCTACTAATCTCTCTAGAATAATTCAGAATACACACACTCCGACGTCATATGCATACACGTATACATGTAACAATATTAACACGATTACTATTCGATGGTCCCTATTAATAATGTTGGATGTGCAAAAAGATTACTTTTCAGTATGTAGAGCAGTTTAAATGTTGTTTTAGGGATTAAAAAACAATCAAAGAACTGTAAATGTTAAAATTTTCACTGTTTTTATGTCAGTAGTTTAAACTGCTTTACTGAAAAGTTATCTTGTGCAGACCGACACTATTAATTGGGGCCAACGAATCGTAATAAGACATGTAAACCTGACAGGCTCATTCATCAACGCAGAGTCTAAGCCGCTGGAGCTACATATTGGAATTTTGGCAGCAGAATAAGAAAGATTTTTTATAAATTTATCAGTAAGGATTAAAATAAGGAATAAAATGTTGTATCTCAGTTGATCAAGGTTCGAAACAAGAAATTATAACGCGAAGACATAAACGGAAGCAAAACCATCTCAACTGGACATTTTAAAAAGCCACTTAGATTCTAAATCAACCTGTCTGACAGATATATAGTCATAGAGTGCAGCAGTAGACGAGGGACCCCCCCTTGGGAAGGCCGCCTCACAGGTTCATCCGTATTCTTCAGCTGCAGTAAAAACTATTAATTTCTTGTTTGAAACTGCTATATTAATAAATTAAATTAAAAAGCTTTTTAATCACAAGCTTTTACTGGAATGTCTCGAAATGAATCAAACGAGTCCAAACTCGATGATGTTGCGACGTTTCTTTACAGAGTTCCTATGGCCACCTTTCAGCTCCAGCATCAGATCAGCTCCAAGTCATTATAGTATTGTATTGTCACGCTGTATACATATGCTTGCATTTCAGTAAAATTGGTTGAAGACATCTGCTTCAAAAAAATTACAGATTTTTTCACTGATTTTTGCGCAAGATTCCACTCGAACAAAAAAGCAACAAACATACATTGCAAGTTAATAAAAAGCTTATAAAATTATTTGCGATTATTTTGTAGTTATTATTTGACCGTTTATGGAAAAAAGGATAATGTTATTTTTATTTTTGTACTAGCTAAGCCCGCGGTGTTGCTATACCTTTTAAACAAAAACATGGGTTACGCCGCAAGGTAAAGTTTGTCTAAAATCGTTTAAGTTACTCCTTATGTCATTAGCTATCTGCCAGTAAAAGTTCCGTCAAACTCAATCTAGTTGTTTCAGGGATAAGCCGAAACAAACAGACAGGCAGACAGACAATTTTTTTCGCTTCATATATTCTATATACTTTCATATAAATTGAGTGAAATTGTTATATATATATATATATAAATATATAAAAGTAAGGTGACTGACTGACTGACCGACAGACATACCCAGAGATCAACGCACAGCCCAAACCGCTGAAGCTAGAATCCTGAAATTATGCATATAGGTTCTTTATATAACGTAAGTGAGCACTAAGGAGTTTTCGAAATTCCACACCTAAGGGGGTAAATCAGGGGATGAAAGTCTGCGTGAGCGAAGCTGCGTGTAAAAGCTAGTGTAGAATATAAAGAAGGTTACGGAGAACTGTTACATTTTATAAGAAGTTTCATATCATAACGTTACAAAATATTGTTGTTCAAAAACATTTGCTTCAATTTGGAATGCAACTTGCGCAGAATAGTTCAACCTTGTTCAGATTCACAACAATGTAGATGAACTCGCGGGAGCGTTCATTACTTAAGTAAGGAATTTATAATTAGGTAGACATATATATGTTGATAATATGCTGAGATCCTACAGTTTAAGCCATAGTTAGGTAATGTTATTTTTGCTATCTATCCACTTCCGAACTTACGTATGTGTAATATGATTTTAACTCGGAGTTTCAATAGTAAGTTCTTGCTAAAAACAAGTGTTGTGCGAATAACAAAATTCCGTATTTTCATTTTGGATTAGCACACAAGAAGATGTTGTTAGTATTGTATTAATTGAAAGGGGCTGTAGTTTGCTTATCAACTAATGAAGAGTGCACGTATTTGCTCCCAAAACTGACAAACGCTTTGCATATAAGATACATTAAAAAAGTGAGTAAAAATAAGAACTATAGTCATTTTAAACCGACTTCAAAAAAAGGAGGTTCTCAATTCGACTATATTTTTTTTATATTTGTTACCTCACAACTTTCGACTGGGTGAGCCGATTTTGATGATTCTATTTTTATTTTAAAGCTGGTGCTTCCTGTGTAGTTCCATTTAAATTTAATTTAGTCCAGATTGATTTCGGTTTTTTTTTGTTAAAATTTGTGATTATTTATGGTAGTTATTTGGATATTTCAATATACTCATAGCTTTGCGCCAACTTCTCACGCGTTTTAATTGTGTGAGGTATCATTAAGAGCAATTTTGTATACATAATGTGTATGTACATTTATCAAATTAGTTCAATCATAAATGTTTAACAAGAGCCATTAATTCACCTCAAAAATGGACACCTAAACCGATGGAGCACGAACCCCATAAACAATGTATCAGGACAATAGATAAATGTGAAATAGTTTTTGAAAAATTTTTATTGATGTAATTATTAAGTACCCGACTACAGTAAAGTCAAAACGAAGAATAATATTTTTGGCTATAAGTGTCTTTCTAGATTCTACCTTAGCGTGTAAACTATTAAACCGATTTTAATTAATTAGTGTCAATTAATTTGTAATAATAGCCCAGGTGATATAGGCTGTATACATTTTATCAATATTTTTTAAGTAGTTGAGTTTTAGTTTCATTTTTTTTTGTGTTAAGGAACGTATAATTTATGGCTCAACATCAAATGATACATTCACAACTTGTTCAAACGTAATTTAACTAAACGTTATCGTTCAACGATTTGACTGCGATACTAAATCGTGCGATGAATCGTTCAAGATTGCGATGGATCGCAACGATTTGTCGTTCGCCTTTCTACGGCTTCACATAAAATTCGCCCATCGCCCTCTCTCTCCAAGGATACAATTTTGTACGAAAAATTGATTCAATTTGGTTATATGCAAAACGATTTTAGTTTCGTTCGCTCAACCCGATATTGTAGCTTTTATTTTATTTTTTTGGATCCAGCTCAAAGGTAGGCTTTTGATGTTGTTGCTTTACCATAGCGTATAATATATAAATTTATCCATATTTTTTTAAATCTAAATATTAATACGTGAAGCAAAACTTTGTACCCATTTTTACGAAAATTATGCGAACGAATGAGTATGTAATTTGGCATAGTTAAATTTAAATGGAGGAGGACTGCAGAAGGCAGTTACCGTGGGAGAGCTACGCTTCGGCATGAATGGGCCGGCTCGACCGGAGTGATATCACGGCCTCACAGAAAACCGGTGTGAAACAGCGCTTGCGCTGTGTTTCACCGAGTGAGTGAGGATACCGAACCCCCAACCCCTCCCCTCATCCCCCAAAGGTCGGCAACGCACCTGCGACGTCTCTGGTATTGCGGGTGTACATGGGCGGCGGTAATCGCTCACCATCAGGCGATATGTCTGCTCGTTTGCCCGCTATTACATAAAAAAAGCTAAAAAATTTTTTTTTGACAAATACAAAAACCGACTTCAAGGTTCGACTCGTTTTCTCTTGGATGCCATCATCAGATCTTAGTGTCCTTATTATGGTACAATTGTTGGGATACCTCCTTTCTATTATTATTAAAAAAAGAATCATCAAAATTGGTTCATAAACGACGACGTTATCCGCGAACGAACATAAAAAAAAATAACGTCGAATTGAGAAGCTCTTCCTTTTTTGAAGTCGGTTAAAAATATAGCTAGATCGATATATCGCCCTCGAAACCCCTGCATACTAAATTTCATAAAATTAAATAAATAATAAATCCCACTTATATATAAAGGCGAAAGTTTGTGTGTATGTTTGTTACTTCTTCACGCAAAAACTACTGAACGGATTTGGATGAAACTTAACAGTAATATAGCTTAAACATCAGAATAACACATAGGCTACTATTTGCTGCGATAACCGACATACACGCGGGCGGAGCCGCGGGCAACAGCTAGTAAATAAATATTTTGGACATCTAACACACAACGCCATCTAGTCCCAAGCTAAGCAAAACTTGTGTTATGGGTATAAATATAATTATATGTATATAAATACATATATACTTTTTTGTAAATACATACATATTATACACAGAAAACTCCCAAACTCCGAAACAAATACTTGGTGACCACACAAACATTTGGTCCGACCCAGGATTTGAACCCGAGACCTCAAGAACAGCAGTCGCATTCTATACCACTGTGCCACCGAGGCAGTCGTTTGGCGCCGAGAAATTGTTGGAGTCGTTTCTGAGATTGAGATTATATATAAGACTAGCTACCCACGCAACGTCGTTTACGTCTCCTATTGCCTGTAGCGTAATAATTTTGCTATACCTGTGTACCTGGGGATTATAATTTATAATGTGTCCGAAAATTTATCAAGCCCGCCAACCCTTACTAAATAAGACTTAACCATTCTCACATATGATAATAATGCTGATATCTTGGGACATATCGTCCTACGTTATTTAGACCGAAACTATAACGCCGTGTGTTATTTATTCTAGGATATCATGAGACACAAGTCAGAAGAGTAATTGTGTGATAACACTATCATTTGTTACGTGTCTGGGTGTAACTTATCTCCAATTCATTTGTGTTTAAATGTTAACGCATCTTACGTTTAAAAATTTATGCAGATGAAAACATTCAGATTAATTCTATTACAAATGTTTTTAATAAACCATATTCGTATATCTAGGTGGTCTAGCGGTTAGCGTTTGCTACTGTCGATCAAGAGGTCTCGGGTTCGATCCCGGGGTCGGACCAAAAAGTACTAGTGGGTTTTTCTTACAAGAAATTGTTGATAACAGCCCGGAGCATGGAAGTTGCCTGTGTTTTACACCGGTGCCTTGGAGAGTATGTTGAGCCGTTGGTCCCGGTTATCATGAACACTTATGGCAATTGTTATTGGAAAATCAGTTCCCGTAAATATACTAACAACTATTTCAACCTTTTATTTATTTAATCGTAATTTATTTTAAGTAGCATATATACGAGTTTAGCTTGCACACTGCAAGCTACAACAATAATTGTGACAGTGTTGACACTAAAAATACAAAACCACTAACTAGTGTAATTAAAGTCGACACTAGTTTCGAAATAATAGCACGTGGTTGTGAACACATGTTTGGACGGTTTTGTGTCGAATTAATTTTGTACATCATTATATTAAATTGTTGGGTTCGCTTGTTACGTAATTGCTGTTAATCCTACAAATATAATGAACTAGCTGACCCTGAGCGATATATGTTTTTCGTGAAGATTTTTTTTCTAAAAACTTGTTTTAGTATTTTGGGCCCGCCTCAGCTTCCCACGGGTAGTGTACAGTCACGGACTAAGAAAATATAGTACTACCGGTTTATTTTAATTTTTCTTCTATACAAATCAAGTCCTGACAATAATATTATTATTTTTTATGAAAAAGGGGGACTAACTAGCAGACATATCGCCTGATGGTAAGCGATTACCGCCACCCATGGACACCCGTAACACCAGAGTTGTCACAAGTGCGTTGCCGCCCTTTTATAAGGAGTACGCTCTTTTCTTGAAGGGTTGAATATATACGTAAAAAAAAGAAACGAATGAGAATTATCCAATTCGGTACAGTCGATCGGCAGTTATGCGGGTATTTCGCTGATTCATTTTCATTAATATAAAATCCAGAATAACACATAGGTTACTTTTTACCGCAATAACGGTCATACAAGCGAGCAGAGCCGTCAGTATACGCATATTTATAATTACGCTTAAGCTTTGGCAAAGATGGACCAGCTCGACAGTAGGGATACGGTCAAATTTGACTGCATGTTTGGCCTAGTGGTTTAACGGTCACCACGCCGTTTCCTACTTCGCCAACTGTCGTGGGTTCAAATTCCACGTAGGACAACACTTTGTGTGATCCACAAATTGTTGTTCCGAGTCTGGGTGTTCTTTGTGTCCGTTTCATGTATGTTTGTAAAGTCCCCCGCGACACAGGATTTATTCCTAGTGCGGGATTGTCTTTTAAAACAAAAAAAATAATTGAAAACAATATTAAGCAAAAATTTCCTTGCTCTTCACTGATTTCAAAACCCCCTTTCAATAATCTAGAGGCGATCACTTAAAAAAGAGCAATTAATTTATTATTTACTAGCAAATGCTTGCAGCAATTTGGTATAGAATTTATCAAAATCTGAATGCTGAGCAATCAGAGAGTTGAGTAGACTTACTGTGTGACTAGTGAGAGTGTATTGGGCCGTACAGGTTCTAGAAGTGCGATCTAGTACAAGTTCGATACTCGGTCGTTCATCTTTGACTTTTCATGTGCAATATAGAAATTAATAATTACTTTCTTCAACGATATGAAATATCGTGCAGCAAAACTTCATTTGTCTTGAGAGTCTATATTAGACATTGATATCTTTGAGAGTTCTTAATAATTTCTACATAAGTCTGTGAAATACGCCCGTACCAAGTTAATGCTAAGACTATGGTATAATCCCTCTTAAGCTGAGAGTGTAAGCAGTGTAGCAGGTTACATCATAAGTTGGAATAATGGTTCTCCCACGGCAAAATTTTGACTGTTACTATTCTTAAAACTAAACGGGGTACATCAATAGTACGGGCATCCCTACTTTTACAGCACCCTTGACTCCATTTTTTTATTGTAGGCTCAATTAGCTAGTACGCTTTGCAGCCGACATATTTCGATTTCATCGACAATTCTGGATAGCCCGATACAAACGGTTGCAAGCTTTGTTTACTGGCGCTTAATTTAGACACTGACTTTTCCATTTTTGAATGCAAGTTTTTTTGTTCATTCGTTCGATTTTCAAACTGCAGAATTTCCCTTTGCGCAATTTACATGCCAGTAACTGCTATTTCAAAATCCTTCTAATACTAATGAAGACTTTTTGCTTTCGTTCTCAATGCTGATCTTTTAGGTGTTGTACTTACACTTATGTCTGTAGCCTTGAAGGAGTTTGCAGAGGCATATTAAACACCCACATTTTGGTATCTATCCACTTACTTTTTATAAACTGGCAACTGTTCTTTGTTATTTTCAACTAGAGCCTTAAAGATGATAATCTTCTTACATATAAAATTCTCGTGTCACAATGTTAGTTACCATGTAACATCGTTTTTTTTCTCATTTCAATCTTTTAATAATTTTTGTTTTCAGCGCCCTCTCTTTCACTTTAGTTCCAACTGCAACTAGGTGCGGATCGCGATCAAATTGTTTAACTGCCTGGTGCACCTAGGATGCGCCAGGTGGCGTTTATTTTAAAGGATTTTAGGTTTAGATTATGCCGCCTTGTAACAATGATACATTATCATATGTGTGTCATACGATTCTCATTACATTTTAAATTTATTGCATAGAACCAAGCAGTATAGTAGTTGTACGTCTTGTTTTCACGTCATGTAATAAGGTGGGGGTTTAATCGAGAAAGTTCGATGATGAATCTTTAAAAACAGATGTGTCGCAGATGAAGGATTCATTCTTAATCTTCTCTTTGGAACTCTGAGGAAGTTTTCATTATAGTGTATAATATATCTTTGATTGGTAGTGTTTTGTGAGTGATCAAGTCCCACTGTCTGTGGTAAGTTAACCTCAAAAAGGTTTTCATTAATATCTTTAAGTATGTAGAATACGTCCTCAGGATATTTAATTTTGTTTATAGGGTCGATAGATTACGGCTGAAAATCTACCTTCAGTAACCCGTCCTGTGGTTCGTGATTTATTACTGAAGCAGTTTGATCGTAGGCAGCTCACGGCTCACTCCTCAAGATTTCTGCCCTACCTTGAGGGAAGATCACGTAACGATTAACATCCTTAATTATTACTCTTATTTAGCACCTACAAGTAGATCACCATTGGACGTCTCCTAAGACAACAAGCTACCTTGAGCTGGTGAGAGACTTCGGCTGACTACCTCGAGTCAGCAAGGTGATCCTGAGGGTTGCTACCTAGTGCTGTCCAAACAACAGGCCTGAATATCTATAAGAAACTGTATACTTTATTTTCTTACCTACCTTGTATGTATTATAAAAAAAATTCTTACAATTGTAACTTATAAATATAAAATTGTTTGAACAAAATAAAAGTTGTATGTGTCTAATGTGGTTTCACTGAAGTCTCCCGTGGAGCACCAGCACAGGCACCCTCACTTTATCTTTCTTACAAAATTCTAACGGCGCCCTGAGAGCTTAAGTATCTACCGCGAGTTGCAGTCGGTGAGTAACCTACCTGACAAGTTCAAAGAGGTTACAACCATACTCCTCTGAAACGGCTGGACCGATTTTTATGAAATTTGGTGTACATATCGGGTAGGTCTGAGAATCGACCAACATCTATTTTGTATACTCCATTTTTTAATGGCAAAACATCGTTTGCCGAATCAGCTAGTAACAGAGAATAGTTGCTTAAAGTTAAATAACCTTTATGAATGAGGGCCCGAGGGGGTATATTATTATTTTTATAAATAAGGCAAAGTATCCCGCCAAGGGTTAAATTGTCAATCTTATTACCGTCTTGGTTCTGTAGCATTTATATGCGAATCTATACTAATATTATAAAGCTGCAGAGTTTGTTTGTTTGAACGCGCTAATCTCAGGAACTACGGGTCCGATTTGAAATATTCTTTCAGTGTTGGATAGTCCATTTATCGAGGAAGGCTATAGGCTATATTTTATTTTAAAAAAAAATAGGGATCCGTAAGAAAATTGCTATTTTGTAACCCAGAGTGTGAAATCGAAAACCTATTTTTGCGTGCGCTGCAAATACTATTGACAATAGAACAAAATAATGTATTACGGGTTTGTAGGTCCCATTAAGATCTACAAAAAAGTCGGCCAGAGCATATATCTAACTATCATGGTTTAGACACAATAACCACTTTTGTGTTCAAAAAATTTATTAAATCGTCTGAAGAAAGAAACTACGTTAAATGTGTATCGTAACATTAATCCTTATCCAAATAAAGCATTATGTTATCAAGGGTATTTATGTAGAAGTAAAATACTTTTTGTTTCATCCCAATCGGACATTTCGTTTAGAAGTTATCACGAGTATAAGACGCTAAGAGGTGGTACCTAATAATGAGTTATTTGCCAAAGAGTTTTATCAACATAATACCTGATATTAATCTTTATTCAAATAAAGGTGTTGTTGATTATGAGTATTAGATCTTAGAAGAGTATAATAAAAACATCCATACTAATATATAAAGCTGAAAGTTTGTTTGTTTGTTTGAACGCGCTAATCTCAGGAACAAAGCAAGAACAGTGGGTCCAAGGTCCAATTTGAAAAATTATTTCAGTGTTAGATAGCCCGTTCATCGAGGAAGGCTATAGGCTATAATATATCATCACGCTAAGACCAATAGGAGCGGAGCACCAATGAAGAATGTTTCAAAAAGGGGGGAAAATTATCACGCTACGGGCAATAGGAGACGCAAACGACGTTGCGTGGGTCCGCTATTTCAATATAAAAGGAAAAGTAAATGAGATCAGGGAGTTACAACAAAGGGCAACTTTACTGTTCTCAGCGACGCTGGCACAGTTTTGAGTCATCGTCTCCTGACATCACCTTGACTGTATTGTTCATCAGGTTCTATGCCATTTCTTGGTATAGGTATAAAAACAAATGTCGGTTTACGGGCCGCCTCGACTAGGGCGGGACTACCCTCGCACAGAAAATCAACGTAAAATCGCAGCATTCGTGCTGTCGTGTTTTGTTGGTAAGTGGGAGACCGGAGGCCAAATGATGCAGAAGCATCTCTAGGCCGGCATGGTGAGGGTCACCATGCTGCATTGTTGCATTGTCTGCATTCGCAATGAGTATTCTATTCTACTTATGCTTTCCATCAGGCAGAGTATAGTCATTTTGGCGGGGTCAAACATAAAAAATGACGATTAACAGGAGTTCACCCCTGTTTTATTAGAAGGGCCGCACAAAGAGCGCACTCATTCTCTCAAGTTACACGTGTTAATAGCCATGTGTAGCTCATCTTAACCTAAGATAGTATAGAGCTTTGATATCACCCTGCGTGGTTATAGAGGTCTGATGGTATTCGTTCCACGTAAGAAATCAAAGTTCAGCCGTATACTTATCCTAGTTTGAGAAAAGGGAGAGTAAAAAATCTGTTTCCATAATGAGAACGCCCTCAAATCACTCAAATATATGTATTTCAAAAGTCAATCACTTACGCACGTGAAATAGTCACGTTGTATAATGTCTCTATTTATATACAGTGTTTGTGCCTGGGTTCAGATCAATAAACCTTCGGTGAGGTTAGACAAACAAGGATGTGCCGCGGTGGCGCCCGGATCCACAGCCATGTGCTAATTGATTTGGATGCGGTACGGACCCGTCCGTACTTAGTTTTGGAAAACTCTTGATAAGGTTACGGTTTTGGCTTTACTAAGATAGCAAAGAACCAGTAGTTTTCGATTTGCTACAAACACTCAATTATAATTTTTGCGAGATAAGACTTATGTAAGGGCCTACCAAAATGACTACTCTGCCTGATGGAAAGCAAAAGCAGAATCCAAAAGTGGTGGTCACCATACTCATTGCAAATGCAGACAAAGCAGCATAGTGACCCACTTCATATATTTTATTATAATGTATTTATGGAACTCAGTTGAAGTAAGTTTTACACGTATATTTTAAAACCTTTTCCTGCTATATAAATTTCACCAAATTTTATTTTTAATCTTATTGACAAGCATGAAGTTTAACTATAAAAATCTTTATGTGTATCTAAAATAACAGTCCATTGCAAGCTTCCAAGTGTAAGTAATTTCATTTCAATTCCATTCATAACAAATTTAGTAAAAAAAAGAACTGGTTTATTATCATTTGACTGCACGGTTGGCTTAGTGTTTTAAGCGGTCGCCCCGCCACATTCTACTGCGTCAAGTGTTGTGGGTTCAAATCCTGCATGGGACAACACTTTGTGCGATACTCAAATTGATTCCCTGAGTCTGGGTGTTTCGTGTGTCCATTCCATGTGTTTGTACAGTCCCCGCGACACAGGATGTATATTCCTAATTCAGGAGTTGTCTTTTAAAAAACATTCAAAATTATAAAATAAATCAGCTTTTAAACAGTATTTTTAGTCTGTCGAAAATTCAAACAAAAAAAAAACTGTACCCTGTTCAAACCTTAATCATTATGGTATGACTTCTTAAGCGATAAAAGTGTAATTAACAAACATACTGTTAATCTTGTTAGTTAGTGTAGCTTAATATGAATAGATTGATTGATTTGATTCATAACATCTAATTCATTACGTAATACATTTGAATAAGTTAACGCTGTTAGGTAGATACTCATTTAGATGTATTGTGTTATGTATTTTATAAAGAACTTTAGGAATACTAAAGCTTTCATACTACTTTCATCTTCTTAGCCTTTTTTATTCCCAAGATTACACACATCAAAAGTGTCTAGGGATCAACATATATTTTTGCAATAACTTTTCTCCTGATTGATATTAATTAAAATTTTCTTTAAGGATTCATCAAATAAAGTGTTTTCGTTTGTCACAGTAACGATAAACCAAGTCACCTTTGCATTAATAAAGAAATTTGCCATTTTCCTAATAAAAGGATTTTTGACATTTGAACCACTAACATTAAAGTTCGAAAAAAAGACTGAAATAACAGTTTTCTTTAAAATGTTATTAGGTAACTTAAACAATTCATAATCCGTGTTTCTACCGCGAACACTAACAACACAAGAATCGGTTTGGCATACTCAAAATGAGTTCATCCAAATCACGCTGTGGAATGGCCGCCCATGTTCGTTGCAACAACAAAAAAAGGTCTTCTTGCGACTGGATACCCTCCATATTCGGCAGAGCTCTTCTCTGTAGCATATCCCATGCATGCTCAATCGGGTTCAAGTCTGGCGACTGAGCAGGCCAGGGCCAAAGCCACATCTCAATCTTAAGAAATCCGCATAAAAATGCTTGATCCCTAGACACTTTTGATGTGTGTATTTGGGGTCGGCTATTAGTTCAACCGGTTTTACCTGAATATCAGTTTTTACACGGAGCGACTGGCATCGGACCTCCACAACCCTAAGGGTGAACTGAATTTGAAGATTGAACTAGTTGTCAGTATATTTGAGGGCATTGACCTCCCAATAACTATTGCCATAGATGTTCATGACAACCGGGACCGACAGCTTGTGCTTTCCGAGGCATGGGCAGGAAAGACCGCTTTCTCCGCTCGCTATTTTGGTATATGTACCGTGTATACATACATATACATTTAGTAAAAAGCGGTTATTTTAACATTACAAACAGACATTTCAATTTTATTTACTTGTAAAGAGTATGGATGTATAGACTAGCGGAGCCCCGCAGTTTTACCCGCGATACGACATCAACCGTGGAAAACGGCGCGGACGAAGATATAAATATAATTATTAAAATGTCCGGTTGTTTTTATCTACTAAAAATCTATGGCCCTTTAAGCAGGGCTTGAAGAAACACGTTACCAAACCAATATAGTGTGGATCCCCATGCTGCAAAATGTAAAAAAATACCTATTAACATTTTATGCGCGTAGTTCCAAGTATATGTGTACTGTCCCTTATAAATGACCTGTCACGTCGGTGTTAAGGAGATTAAGATCTGCACGTTCCTTCCTTTCCTTTATAAAACAAATGACCAGCACTAATACGAATTTAAAACGCTTTCTGTAAAAAAAAACCTTTTTGAAATTAAAAAAAAGGCACGTCAAACTTAAAAATATCGACAATCGAATACTCCCTAGTTAGCTTTACTGCAAAGTACATAGAAGCCTCCAGCCATTATACATTGTATGACAGTCAATAAGATGATAAATTAAAAGTGCCGCATCCATTATCTCTCAGCTCCGCTGCGCTCCCAGGCTTGGAGACGATCAATCACGCAGCCAGTCACAGCTGAAAACAATATAGGGGGCTTTGAAGACATCACTGTTACACTACTGTTTGTTTTGTAAACTTACATCGGATATGCTACTGTTTGTTGTAAGTTAGAGAGGGATGGAAATAGAGGAAATGACAAACTTGACATATTTAACTGATGACTTCATAAACGACAGTCAATTTCATTTTCATAAATAACAACTTAACACGTACTGACAACTGAGGTCCCGGTTGTCATAAACACCTATGACAATCGTTATTGAGAAGTCAGTGCCCTCAAATATACTGACCACTAGTTCAACTTTCGAATTCAGTTCACCCTCAGGGTTGCGGAGGTCCGATGCCAGTCGCTCCGTGGAAAAACTGATATTCATGTAAAACCGGTTGAACCAGTAGCCGACCCTAATTAATCTTGGGAAGATGATGACTTACTAAAAGCTGCGGTTACGCAGGTGACTGCTAACATGGTGAGTTGGGTAGCCAAGGCCTTAGAAGACCAAGATGTACACTTTGAATGGTGATGTGGTAAGTTTTTTGCGATACTGAGTTCTTCTCATGTAAATTGGCGGTTTTTTATGTTGACTGTTGACGATGACTCTACTCTGCCTCCTTCGAAGTGCTTACTTACCCTAAAAAAACACCTAAATATCAACTACTGGGTCCCGATACATTTGTTTTATATTTATTCATTTTTAAAAATAAATAAAAAATGTGCTGCCCATGTGGCGGCAACGCTTCACTTACCATCAAGAAACTCGTCGGCTCATTTGTCTCTCGCTGTTAGTCTGTATATGTTTCCAGTTCAAACTGAATCTATACTTATAATAAGAATGTAACAGGTCCAATTCTGTACATTAAAGATATTTTGAATTTTTTTTTTGGAGGGCACTCTGTTGTCCATACTGAAGCCAAAACTGTAATTTTTTTCATTTTTGTCTGTCTGTCTGTCTGTCCGTCTGTCTGTCTGTCTGTCTGTCTGTCTGTCTGTCTGTATCTTGGCCGCGCATCACGCCGAAACTACTGAACGGATTCAAATGAAACTTGGCATAATTTTAGTTCATACTACGAGGTAGGACATAGGATACTTTTTATCCCGAAATTCAGCACGGTTTCCTGGAGAGAGGGGATGAAAGTCAAAATATGTACTTGGTTGAAATTCAATAACACATAGTCCGATTTCATTCATTCTTTTTTTGCTGGAAACAAAAAAATTAAAATAACGGGCAAAGTCTTTTTTTGTCCGCGGCTGTACACTGCCAGTGGGAAGCTGAGACAGGTATGTAAATATGGCGGTACGAAGTTCGCCGGGTCAGCTAGTACTTAATATTAATCTTTATCCAAATAAGTATGTTGTTGATTATGAGTATTAGATTTTAGAAGAGTATAATAAATACATCTATACTAATATATAAAGCTGAAGAGTTTTTTTGTTTGTTTGAACGCGCTTATCTCGGGAACTACTGGTCCAATTTGAAAAATTATTTCAGTGTTAGATAGCTCATTTATCGAAGAAGGCTATATATCATCACGCTAAGACCAATAGGAGCGGAGCACCAATGAAAATGTTTCAAAAACGGAGGGAAATTATCACGCTACGGGCAAAAGGAGACGCAAACGACGTTGCTTGGGTCAGCTAGTTACTAATAAGAACAAAGTGCAGACGATATTAACTATGCACTTTTGAGAAGATAATATTACGTTTTGCGGTTAGTAAAATAACTGAGGGCTTTGTGAATTATTAAAATTTAGAAATAGGTTAGTTAATTCTGCTTACAGCAATAAGCGTATATGCTTACACCTAATGAGATAGTCATTCATCTCTTTCTCTCTAGTAGTCTCTAGTGTTCAGTAAAGTGGTTTCGTTGTATTTCTAATCGCTTCAATTTGCTTCTAACTATTTAGTGTCGATTCTAAGACAGCTCGACTTTTGTTGGGACTCCCCGAGTATCAAAACCCTGCGTGGTCATGGGTAATTGTTGATCGTAGTGAACAGGAGTGGGCGTGTGTTTAGTTCCATCTATATATTATCATCCTTTTGAAAACTAATGTGCCTTTAAAAAAATAGTGTTTCAAGGTGATAGTGCGACGTTGATTTCAAACCGAACAGGCTGGCACAACCACGGCAGTACTACCCTCTTGCTGACCCAGTGCTTTCGAGTTTCGTTGGCGAGTGCAAGACTGGAGACCCAGTGATGCAGTAGCATTTCAATAGGCCGCCATAGCGTGGATCATCATGCTGCATTGTTGCACTGTCTCTATTCGTAATGAAATTCTGCTCATGCTTTCCAACAGGCACTGTAGAGTCGTTTTGGCAGGCTCATATATGAACAAAAGTAAATTTAACCTGTCTTCGAGGTCACTCCCTATAAGATACTATGTTGCTTATAGGAACTCCTACTTTTAGTAAAAGCATACTTCAACACTATGCAACGAAGACATACTGAACTGCGGAATACTAGTTATCTTATATTACGTTAAGAAAATTCGTCTGATGAAAATAGTATGATGGTACCTCGAATTATCAGGAAATCCTCCCTTTGTGTTGGGAGATATATCCAAATACTCCAGAAACTTTATTTCTAAATTACCCCCGACGCAAAAAGAGGGGTGTTATAAGTTTGATAGCGATATTTTAACGTCTCTGTGTGTGTGTCTGTCTGTGGCATCGTAGCTCTCAAACGGAGGGACCGATTACGATGCGGTTTTTTTCATTTGAAAGCCAGTTTTCTTGCGGGGGTTCTTAGCTATGTTTAGTTAATATCTCAACAGTGTAAGAGTATCAGCTCTTTTCCTAAATGATGTAAGACATTTTTGGCCTCTGGTTACTCGATTAAGTGCTTGCGTAGGGGGTTTATTAAATTTTAAATTTATAGTTATATGTCCAATAAGTATTTCTAGAAGTTATTGATTCTGTTTTTAACTGGCATTTCATCGTCAATTTTGAATTTAATCTGCAATTCATGTTAATTAACGTTGCCCAGAAGAAACCTAACCTGCATATGGCCAGTCACACGAGCTGTTGCCATGTCAACGACCGATCAATTATGCTGTAATGATAGAGAGCGATATTTAAATGTAATTAGGATTGGTCGCGTTGAATCCGCATAATTAATGAAATGACATGAAATGGAGTGCGATTGAATTTGTGGTTTTGATAAATTTAATGATCGATTAGATTAAGTATCATGTCACGCCTCTATGACACTTGGGAGCTTTAACATGTTTGATATTATAGTTCGTGTATTATTGTAGAGTATTTGTTGTAGTCGTGTTATTGAACTTTAGTTACCTTTTATTATAGATATGTAGTTTACTCACATATGTATTTCGGGGATATCCAACTAGTTTTGGACCAGACAGGGATCCTTTTTCAAGGAAGTGAAACATCCTGTCAAGGGTCACGCTATACGGCTTCCGCATTAGGAATATTAATAATCATGTGTCTTTACAAACATATAGAACAACAATTTTGGATCACACAAAGTGTTGCCCCTTCCGGGGTTTGAACCCACTACACTCAGCGCAGTAGAAAAAGGAGTGGCGGCCGCTTAAACCACTTT
Organism: Diaphora mendica; assembly: GCA_949125395.1. NCBI lineage: Eukaryota > Metazoa > Arthropoda > Insecta > Lepidoptera > Erebidae > Diaphora > Diaphora mendica. Next base: position 28,334,886 of record OX421318.1, on the reverse strand, counting down.
GCTACCCCTGATTTATTTATCAAGAAAGTGTTTGTTCTATTATAGTGACTGATAGAACTTTATCCGTAGAGGTGTTAGGCAATTATTTGATTGCTTTTCACTGAGGAAATGAGTTTACTAATATTATAATCCCCACCCTCCAAGTTCTGTGGAAAATGTCTTAATGGGCGGCAATGCATGTCCATGTTGCAGTCCATGAGTGACCATAGTCCGTTAACATCAGTTGACTTCTCTGGTTGTTTGCCCCTTATGCCATAAAAATATATTTATAACTGTTATACAATAGGTCAAATGACACACAAGGGCTTAATCCAAAAGCGGGTTTATAATAAGTTGAGGGTACAAAAAGTACAGATGGCGCTGCGAACGGTCCGCGTATGCCTACACAACCGCTTCACCTCAGACAGGTTTTAGATTTGACAACATATTTGGCCCGGTATCTTAGTATATACTGCCCCATCCGAAGGTGATTGCTCGGTCACCTAGACCGAGTTGGATGTCCTTATATATTGAAACTGGGAGTAAACCATTGCGCGATCTAATTTGCGCCCAACACCACCTATCGAAACAGTTGGAAGTTAGTTGCTGTTACAAAACAATATACATTGCAATTAGCGGCCTGCGTGTGCAAACTACATTATTATTCATACTTCACGGTCGATTTTACGAGCACTTCATATCACCCGCGGTTTACGGTACAAATTCATTTGATCGCAGTATTAGTGCGCGTAAAAATTTTGGTTTTATTGACGTAGGTCGATGTATGATGAATTAATTTAAAGTTTATGGCTCGTACTAGTCGCTTATAGACGTAGTCTATTGAATAGCTGTTTCATACTTTTATGAATATCCATGAACGGCTTAGAAAGTTTCGTATTGAATTGAACGGTTTCGAATTGGGAAAACCGGTTTTCACCTTCCAATGGTTTAAAATAATTGTCTTTTAAGATGTTTCTATTCTAAGTTATTTTGGTTACATTGAACGGTAAGGGGTTGGTTCTAATGAAATGGCCAAACAACCTGTAGAAGATAGCTAGGATGAATTAGTTGTGGAATGCAAAACACCGTGTGCTAAGGACTCGTATTTGGAGAGGTTTACGGTTTAATCTGAACTTCACCTCTTTCTGTTATTTTTCTACGGTAATATTGATTTATCTATATATAAGAATGCAGAACGGGGCCTCATAGCAGTCTTGGTTATAGCATACCATAGTGAGCAGTGCAACAGCAGGAATCTCAAAATAAGAGCACGGTGGTGTTGTCCAATGTCTTATTATTTAATTGTATTACAAGTTCACACAAAATCACATACGATTGGTAAGATAAAGTTAGGTTAAGAGCCAATAGGTTAGCACCTGTGCACCCTCGTGCGGTAGCTTTCAGTAAAATGCCCACAGAACACATATACTCCTAGCGAGAATGCCGGCCGCCATTATTAGTGGTGACATCTACTTCTCTATTCGGGATTACCCGCTCTTATTTTAGTAACATTTAATATTGCTTATAGAATCGACTAAAATTAAACCACAATAAATAAATCAAGCTATGATTAAATCAAGTGGTTATTTAACAATTATGTAATTTAGTATACATAATTATTAGCGCGCTGTCAAATACTCTTATATTTCTAAAATATATGTTTCTTTTGTTCCAGGATTTTTTTATAATGCGGCAGTCTTATGGAGTCTAGTTTAGGCATTACGGAAGCCGGTATGTTATTGATGTTATTTTTTTTATTATGTTCCATATAGTTAATAATAAGTCTCAATAAAATGTACGTCTAAATTGTATTGTATTTAATATAATAAACTACGTTTGAATATTATAAATGAATTTGGAAAGAAATGCAGATTTTATAATTCTACTAAGGGTGCTCTTTTTTTTAGTTTTAAATACCAAAATGACTCGTCTCTGCCTGATGGAAAGCATGAGTAGAATCCAAGAGTGGTGGTCACCATCCTCAATGCGAACGTTGACAATGCAGTATGGTGACCCACACTGTGGCGGAAGTTTTATTCAAAACTGTTTATTCTAGTCGGCTATCACCAAAAACATATCACGATTTTTTATCCTGCTAAGCTATCGCTGGCTCTAGCAATGGTGTATAGATCGTATATCAGAACAAATCTCAATAGAAAGACGTTGATAGATGGCTGCGATTGTCATGTACTTTACCTTATTTTTTATTTTAAAGTTGCAATCATTATAATTTAGAAAATTCTACTTATTTAGGTACCTCTTCAGTAATATTAATGTCCATTACCTTTCGAAGAATAATAAAAGTTTTTTTCGTGATCAAAGCTGCTAATCTCATTTTAGATAGGGTTTATTTTCAATTGAAAGATACATCGCCATCGCTAACCAATTTGCAATTAGCATACCTACAACGGTAGACTATTTAAAGTATGTACGGGCAGAGACATTCTATGATCATAAGCAAGTCTTCTGGCCGCGTGAGGTATCTCCGCAAGCAAAACATAGCCTTAGAAGAAATTATTACCAGTACCGTAGGTTACTTTACGGTACTACCGTTTCCTTTTAGCTGTTAAGTAAATCACAATAACAAGAAATTTGAAATATAAGAGGGTTTTCCATTAAACAAACATTTCTCACATAACGGTCCATTATAGTTATGATGTTTCCATCCATTACGGGCCATATCTTGGCATGGTATAATTTATGGTGTCAATATCCCATAGATAACAATGCAGGTTAAAAAGGCCTTTCAGAAGACGTGTTTTAAATCAAGAGTATCATAGTGTAGATAAATGCAGAGGTTCAAGCTCTAATTATTTATAACGAAACTATCAAGGTTAATGTTTTTATTATAATTATGTGTTTATTAAGGTCCATTCATTCCTTTACTTTATCGAGAAATTTAATTTGATTGCAATTTAATTTCTCTTACGACTAAATAATTTTAAATCAGAATGAGCAAAATATTACTAGTAATAAAGATAATATTTGTTCTATTTTCATGTGAAAACGGTGAATTTACTGTCAACTAGTGAAGTAAATAAAAAAAATTAATAAATCAAATTTGTTAAAACTATGATATGTGAAGTATGTGGATTTTTAGGCTTTATATATACTACACACATCAAAAGTGTCTAGGGATCAACATATGTGTCTAGGGATCAACATATATTTTTGCAATAACTTTTCTCCTGATTGATATTAATTAAAATTTTCTTTAAGGATTCATCAAATAAAGTGTTTTCGTTTGTCACAGTAACGATAAACCAAGTCACCTTTGCATTAATAAAGAAATTTGCCATTTTCCTAATAAAGGGATTTTTGACATTTGAACCACTAACATTAAAGTTCGAAAAAAAGACTGAAATAACAGTTTTCTTTAAAATTTTATTAGGTAACTTAAACAATTAATAATCCGTGTTTCTACCGCGAACACTAACAACACAAGAATCGGTTTGGCATACTCAAAATGAGTTCATCCAAATCACGCTGTGGAATGGCCGCCCATGTTCGTTGCAACAACAAAAAAAGGTCTTCTTGCGACTGGATACCCTCCATATTCGGCAGAGCTCTTCTCTGTAGCATATCCCATGCATGCTCAATCGGGTTCAAGTCTGGCGACTGAGCAGGCCAGGGCCAAAGCCACATCTCAATCTCAAGAAATCCGCATAAAAATGCTTGATCCCTAGACACTTTTGATGTGTGTATTTGTGATTATGAATATTTTTAAAATTATTAGAAACGTTTAAAGTGATTGTCATATTTGTGTAGGTTCATATACATTTAGAAAAATAATGACTTCTTATATCAATGTTCTCATTAAATATCATTCTAGGTACTTAGCCTATAGTTTAGTACTTATTTCTACTACCATAATTCAATAACCGCTCAGGAATTAAAGCATGTAAATATACAAACGATGTGGTAGGAGTCGTTACGCCAATATTATAATCAATTAACAAACAACCTTAAAATCGTATACCTGTTACAAATGAAAACAAAAGAATATGAAAAGTTAACAAAACTTTGGCCGCTGCAAATTTCAACGCTGACGTACACAATAACGATTCCCAAAAAACAAAAAAGAATTCCAGCTCAGAAAATAGCTTAATTGCTCTGGGACTCGCAACAATTTCCGAATGACTATTCAATTTGTCAACCCGGGGTTCAAAAACAAACCATAAAATATGCTTGTTATACTGTTATTCCTACACTATGGCAGCACGAACCGGCCGGAACAACCAATCAATCACAACCTGACATAATGACGTCATCCATTATCAATTATTGACAGTACACGGATCGGATGCCGTCCGATTTTCCAAGTTTTATGCCTTCCCCCCACTCTAGAGTAACAGGGGGTGGGAAGCACCCACGATTGATCATAGTTCGAGTGTATTCATGGTTATCAAACTTTGTTGAGTGTTCGAACTACACAGTTTGATGTTTTATTACAGTACATTGTTGTATTGTAATAAATTAGTGGTTATGAAATGAACTGTTTGATCGTTTCAATTTCTGCAATAAGATATTATGCACTATTTAGTTTTATTGATCTACGGTTGTTTTCAATAAATAAAAAAATAATAAACATTTTGAACATTTGACACATAAAGCTATCTAGACCGAAACCAAGTAGAGCTCGTACTATGGGTACTAGGCAACTGATATAAATATGTATAATACTTTTTTTAAAAAATACATATTGTAAATAGAAAAACTCCCAACACCCAAACTACGAAACAAATATTTGCAGATCAAACAAACATTTGTTCTGACCGACCAATAACTCTTTATTTAACTCTCTATAAATATTTTCGTTATTTTCAATTTCTTTCAGTATGATTGATTCAATATTTTCATTGATATGCAGGTTAATATTTTTTTAACCGACTTAAAAAAAAGAGGTTATCAATTCGACTGTATTCTTTTTTTGTGTTACCTCAGAACTTTTGACTGGGTGAACCGATTTTGACAATATTTTTTTCATTGAAAGCTGTGTGCTTCCTGTGTGGTCCCATTTTAATTTGGTCCAGTTCTGACAATGGCATCCATGAGAAAACCATATAAGTCTTCAATTTGCATTAAGTATGTGCGCGACAAATTGACGAATAACTCAATATCACGCCAACCGATTTCGATGATTCTTTTTTTATTTGAAAGCTGGTGCTCCACGTGTTGGCCTATTGCAATTTGGTCCAGTTCTTGAAGTTGGTTTTTTTTGTTAAAGTTTTGTAGCATTTTTCGACAAGTTTTAGTTGTCAAAAAATAACAAATACCCTTTTCAAGTTAAATTAGAGTTAAATTAAGACCGTTTTCAATGACCTATCACTAAGTAATATATATATGTCGCTATCATTCGTCGTTCATTCGTAGCTGTCATTTACGTTTGACGGTATAAAAAGAAAACATCAGTCTGGACACGGACTCACTTTTGCTCGAGCGGCCTTCAAGAATACACGAATTATTAAAGTGATACTATATCTGTTTTAATCTCGATATATTGTGATTATTTCTTTAAGAGTTTTTGTGATTACGATTATAAGAAGTGTTCTTTATCTGCTGGTGCATTTATTTTAACCTTTCGGTTACCATGAGCGATGAAAACATTCCTGATCCTGAGCACATGTATAACCTCCCTCCGACATATATATAGGTTATTGGAAACGGCTTCTAGTGGTTAGCGTTTCCGATTGCTAGGCCAGAGGTCATGGGTTCGATGCTCAGCTAGATCGGTATTCTACCATGAGCAAAATTCAAGTGTTTTGCTTCGAATCTCTTTTACAATAGCTAAGACCACTATTTTTTTGTAGTATTGGCTAATATTTTGTTTTGATGACGTGACTTCGCGTTGAGATTACATAATTCACATACATTTGTTACATTTTTTTATGTCTAAGCCTACCAAATTGACTCTACTCTGCCTGATGGAAAGCATAAGCAGAGTTCAACAAAAATGGTGGACATCACACTCGTTGCGAATGCAGACAATGCAGCATAATGACCCACACCATGGCGGCCTAGTGATGCTTCTGCATCATTGTGGCCTCCGGTCTCACACTCATCAACGAAATACACAACGAATGCTGTCATTTTCGGTTGATCTTCTGTGCGGGGTTCGTACTGCCCCGGTCGAGTCGGCCCGTTCGTGCTGAAATCAACATGGCACTACTAACTTTTCAAAATGACGTTTTCATTTGTAGAATGTCAACTTGGATACGGGCGAGAGGGATTTTTGGGCGTTTCTTTTCTATAATAAGTATGTATTTAGGATGACATTTACATAAAATATATAGGTATATATGTTTATCAGTAGGCTCTGTGTATGGGCTCTATCTAGTTTCAACTTTCTGTCTATGTATTAGGTAGATATATATACCTAATATAATACTAGGTACACAATAAAGTTGAACTACTCTAAACTACAAGAGATGATCCAACTATGCCCTAGTTTATTAATTAATTATAACTTGTCTTTGTCTGCCTTGTCTAAGTTTAAATTTTCTTGTCTAATAACTTGGTTGTTTGACATGTGCAAGTACAGGGTTCACCTTGTAAAGATTGCAGATTAATAGTAATTATAATAATATTTCGGATATTTATTTATTTATAACTTTATGCACTTTTGTACATCGGCAGACTTAATACCCAGGGCATTCTCTACCAGTCAACCTTAGGGTGGTGTAGAAATCTTGTGAGGTAGGCGCGCATAGGTTTCGTACTTAACTAAAATGAACACAGCATTACATAGGAATGGCAAATACGACAAATACATAAACACTATAAATATATATGATATTACTTAAACTCGTACATAAAAACATATTTAGGTACATTACATTTAGTACACCATGAATAACAAGAAATGTGTTGGAGTTGGAGTGCTATCGTTATGATGACTCTGCCATGCCAGTGAGAAGGAGGTTATGTACCTTCTTTTTAAATATGAGACGGTTAGTGGACATCCTGATCTCAAGTGGTAGCGCATTCCAAAGCAGAACTGCTTGAACGAAGAACGAAGAGTTTACAAAGTCAGAAGTGTGGGAGGGACATAAAAGAAGCAGATTATTTTCTGAGCTCGGTTAACTAACACACAACGTCATCTAGTCAAAACTAAGAAGAGATTGTACTATGGGTACTAGAGAACTGATATAACTACATTTATACTTTTTTTTTTGTAAATTCAAACACATTTAATATAAATTTGGCAATTACATACTTTGATTCTCGAGAAAGGCTACTCTTTGTCACGATAACCGACATTTACACAGGCAAAGTCGCGAGCAAAAGCTAGTAACCATAATTCAATCATCTCCGTTATGAATCACATCACGACCATCAGCTGTTGTTATGATGATATGACAAAAACTATCCTTAATAATAATTTACATAACTCAAAGCTTCTAAAAAGTTATATCATGACATGTTATAAAACAAAGTCCTCCGCCGTGTCTGTCTGTCCGCAATAAACCTCAAAGCTACTGCACGGATTTTGATGCGGTTTTAGCAATATATATGATTCTTGAGGAAGGTTTTCGTCTAAAATTTGATAAATTTTGGAGTATATTGACTAAACTATACTGATATTTGTTTGTGACAAGATTAAATTATATATTCCGTAAAGAGCCCTTGTGAAGCCGGGGCAGGTTGCTAGACTATGCATAAAATCTATTCCACTCGTATAAATTTTCCCTAATACCACACGGTGGCAGTCAGAAACGTTTCATAACTTACAATGCACTCTACAACTTTTATAGTTAAGGCACTGTGCCAACTGGACCTCCCCTGGTCTTCTGGCATACAGTTCTTTAGTGCTTTTTCCTAAATTATTAGTTTTCACCCCAAGTAGGCATTAACCCTGACTGCACTTTGTTAATATTAATGAATAATGGATCTTAGAAGTTATACTTTAGGGTCTATTTTGTACTATCGACGAACTTGAATCGTGACCCACTTTGACGATAAATCGTTTGAAACCGTCAAAACAACAAAGATTTCCCTCCTTTACAGTGCATGCCGCACTTAGGACGTTTTAAATACTAAGCCAGCTACGACAATACTGATCGGAAATCTATGCAATTTTTACCTTTATCATTACTGCAGTAGACAATATTTATTATCTATACAAATAAATAAAATTGGAGTGTCTGTTTGTAATATTAAAATAACCGCTTTTTAATAAATGCATATGTATACACGGTACATGTACCAAAATATCATTTTTTTAAATTTTTGTCTGTCTGTCTGTTTGTTACCTGTAATCTCTGGAACGGCTGGACAGATTTTCACTGGCAGATACCCGATGATCTAAGGAGTAACCTAGGCTACTTTTTTTAGACTAGCTTTGTCCCGCGGCGTCACCCGCGGGTCGACATTAACCGCGGGTAACACCGCGGGGTTCAGCTAGTATTAGATAAAACAGTGATAATTATATTGCTAGTATCTTAATCGTGAGAGACCCTTACGACCGGATTCATACGATGGCAATTAAAAACCGGCGTTAAGAAGTTATTTTATTATTTTTCATCGATTCAGTGCCGTTATCAGAGGCCATACTCTCCCCTCAGTATCCATTATAAGGTAAGAAAGAGCATGCAAAACTGGCCATAAACTTGCTTCTTTTGAGTTACAGGTATTCGGTGTGTATGGGTGACGGTTTTCACTTACTATTAGGTGACCCAACTGTTCGTTTACCATCTATAGTAATCTATACCTTGAGAAAGTCTAAGTTAAGTTAAACACACGAAGCTCAAAAATAACCAATATTTTGGAAATATTTGTCATTCCAAGGATACTTCATTCACACCGTTATAGTCTTAAATATTTCAAATGTAAAATACCTTGGAAATTTCGCTATAAAATGAAACACCTACTTAGCGGAGGCAGTAACTCGACCCGAGATTTAAATTCACAACAAACATTACAGTCACGGAGGTCGTAAGCAACTCGCTAACTCTCAACCGCCGGAACGAAGTGTTAAATACCGCAGCCAGCCGCCCCGCGCCGGTTCAAACCGGATGAAAGCGGATAAGTCTGGTGTAAACACGATGCAGTTTATGCACCTTTACTCCTTTTATGCGGAGAAAATCGGTCGTTTGATGAACACTAGTCGTTATAAGTTAGGAAAGTTTTGTTACAGCTGTCATGAAAAATAAATTAGTAAATTTAAGAAGTTAACATCCTTGTTTTTTTTTATTGAATCAATTAAGTATATTAATAACTATCATTGTTAACTGACTTCAAAAAGGAGGAGATTCTCAACTTGATTGTTTTTTTTTTTGGTTTAACCAGTTTTGAACTTCTTTAATAGAAGTTTCTTACAGTTTCACATCCAATCAAGGTTCAGCTTTAAAAGGTCGTAGTCCATAACTTAACTAATAACATAAACTAATAAATGTTTTGTTTGATACAAAAAGTAATTGGCGTTTCAACTTAAAAATAAATGAACGAAATAATCATTTTTTTTTATAATATTGTTACGAATAATAATAATCTGCAAGCCTTATCTGCGCACACAAATAAACACACACACTTCTTATCGATCTCCTCAGGCAAGGAATAATGGACCTTATTTCTATATGCATAGTGTCGGATATCGATTGGTTGTTGCCTAATGATTATTATACTCTGTCCATTACTTTATTTTCTTTTTGACAGTTCAAGAAATTTTGAAATTAGTGACGCCCTCACTCATAACCGATTCGATTTGAAACGAATAGCGATTTTATTTACGAAGAACTTTCAATCGTTTTAATTAAATATTTTTTGTTGAAATATTAATTATGCCTTCATTAGTTTTTTATATTATGTAAGAAATAAACAAAAATATAAATAATAAATCAGTAAATTAGATGAATGAACAGAGTTATTGTTCTTTACTCTTGGTTTGATCCTAAATTCCAAGATTTCGACTTAATTCCTTGCAAAAATTCAATCATGGAGTCATAGATACAATTTTTATTTCCTTTTTTTATTAAATTTACGCAAAAAATACTTACATGAAGTCAAATTATTTTTATCACATGATCGATTTATCGTATTTCAAGTACTGTTTTATAGTCTGTGGTTGTTTGTTATGCACAGACCACTTCACTAAAGTACCGTCACCGTCAATAAAGTACGACATTACAGTAGTACATAATTCCGAAAAAAAATATGGTAATTTATAGGCGTGAGCTGTCAAAGAGAAAATAAAGTAATGGACAGAGTATAACTTCGATTATTTTTATTAGCGTTTTTACGAGATATTACGAGATGATTCGTGTGTTATAGTCGTTTCTAGAAATGAAAGAATAATAATTATTTGAGTGTAAATAGAGAGTCTCGCGGGCCGCAGTTCAGTTCAGTTTGAGCTATAGTGAGATAAACATCAAAGTGATATCAGCGATCAACCTAGCGACCTCGGCGACCTTTAAGGATTAGAGTAGTATTGTGATTTAAATAGTGGTTTTAATAAAGTCTCTTTAACACGTCAAAAGGCTTCTCTCTCAAATAAATCGAACCCTAACACGTAACAATATGATTATAAACAAACGATTGTCATATATATGTATTTTAAGAACAATCAACTAGTTTCTGCCAAGATGCAAGTGTTTTGCGTTGAATCTATTTCTACAATCGGTAAGACCTCTATTATCTTATATTATTGGCTAATATTTTGTTTTAACCACATGACTTAGTGCTGAAAGACGTCATTCCTTTACGTTTCTTAGTTTTCTATTATCATTTAAGCTAGCAGAATATCAACTTGGCTAGAAAACTGGACTGGATTTTCACTTCGGTGACAGATACCATGTTATTAAAGCATCCATTTTGAAAAAAAGTATGATTTCTCATTTTCCCATTATCAGGCTATTTAACAACCAAATGTTTCTTATTATTTCGTTACATCAACATCTCTATTGTATTTGATGCTGACTGTACACATTTGTGTTTGCAATAATTTATGTTAATATGATTCGTCTCTTTACAATGTTAGTATTGTTTTGTCATCCATTACGCAAATTGGCAACATATTAGTACCAAATGTAGTAAATGTTAATTAGTGAATTCATCTATTTTTTTTCTTCTAATTATCTATATATATAAAAGCGAAATACCACTCACTTATTAATCACGAAATCTCAGAAACTATAACACCTACAAACTTGAAATTTAGCAGGTAAGTTCCTAATAGGGTGTAGACATCAGCTAAGAACGGATTTTACGAAACTCGGGTAGAAAGTAAGGAGGTAAAACGGGGGTTGGACGTTTGTATGAAAGTCCTATGTTTTTGAAGTAAGTGACTTGAAATTTAAAATGTATACTCGATAGACGGTGTGGAGGTGTACTAATAATGTATCTTTAGAAATCAACCCCCTTTTGGGGTTAAAACGGGGGATGGTAGTTTGGACGCAAACGAGGTTGCTTGGGTCAGCTAGTACATACATCAAAAGTGTCTAGGGATCAAGCATTTTTATGCGGATTTCTTGAGATTGAGATGTGGCTTTGGCCCTGGCCTGCTCAGTCGCCAGACTTGAACTCGATTGAGCATGCATGGGATATGCTACAGAGAAGAGCTCTGCCGAATATGGAGGGTATCCAGTCGCAAGAAGACCTTTTTTTGTTGTTGCAACGAACATGGGCGGCCATTCCACAGCGTGATTTGGATGAACTCATTTTGAGTATGCCAAACCGATGTTCTTGTGTTAGTGTTCGCGGTAGAAACACGGATTATTAATTGTTTAAGTTACCTAATAAAATTTTAAAGAAAACTGTTATTTCAGTCTTTTTTTCGAACTTTAATGTTAGTGGTTCAAATGTCAAAAATCCTTTTATTAGGAAAATGGCAAATTTCTTTATTAATGCAAAGGTGACTTGGTTTATCGTTACTGTGACAAACGAAAACACTTTATTTGATGAATCCTTAAAGAAAATTTTAATTAATATCAATCAGGAGAAAAGTTATTGCAAAAATATATGTTGATCCCTAGACACATATGTTGATCCCTAGACACTTTTGATGTGTGTATCTATATATATAAAAGCGAAATACCACTCACTTATTAATCACGAAATCTCAGAAACTATAACACCTACAAACTTGAAATTTGGCTGATAGGTACCTTATAGCGTGTAGACATCCGCTAAGAACGGATTTTACGAAACTCCACCCCTAAGGGGGTAAAACGGGGGTTGGAAGTTTGTATGAAAGTTCTATGTTATTGAAGTAAAAGTAATTATGGCAAAAGGATTTTAAATGGTATTTAAGTATAAAAAAATGTGCAAATAACTAACGCAAGCGGCCGCTAGTTATCTATAAATTTATAAGTCAAAGATTTTTTTCGTATCCCTTATTTCTATCATCGATATCTACCTGCCTTGTCCCTTATTGTAACAACTATAGATTGACTGGTAGATAATGCCGTGTGGTATTATGTCCGCCTCGTGCAATTGTAATGAGGGAAGTACAAATAAAAAAAAAACACAAACTGGATGATATTTTTAAAACATTAATTTATTTAGATTGTAATACAAATAATTTAATCGTAGTCTTGTCAAAAGTAAACACAATTTACTCCTCAGAAAACAAGTGCTAAGAGGATTTTACCTAAATCACGGGAACACATTTCTGCCTTCGAATTACAGGTGCTTACAGACAGAAATAGACATTCACCTCAGATTACCTACTTTATCGTTTACCCCTGTGTCATAAAAACATTAAACATCAAAGTAAATATTTCTAGTACGGCACTCAGGAACATTACAACATTACTGAAAGTACTTTACCACTACTTGAGATCCTTCTTAATTGTAATTACGACTATTTGCTACCAAAGCTATACTATTCCACCGCTTGTGGTAAACTTAGAAATGATGCCGCACTGTAAGAGGCTCTCGTTAAGGTAAAGTTCCAATAGATATAAAACCAGAATCACTTGAAGCGAATATACCAATAAAATATCAGGATATTCTGTCTTAATAACCTTCGGGTTAGTAATAATAATGTGTATTTGTGACTATGCATTGTTAACAATAGACCCAATGGCATATATGGGCAGTGTGCCATCACATCGAGGGGTTCGCTGATAAATGGACCTGAACTGTGAATATGTAATTGAAGTAACCTATTTCTGATAATAGCTGTTGTTGTTGTGATAGTATGACGTGATGTATTTATAATTTTTGATGCTTATAAGCAGTTGATGTTAATGTATATTAAATAGGTTATATTTTGTTACGTATAGTTTCATTTTTTCATACCCATTATCAGTTATGCTTCTGGAGCCAAATCCAATTAGAAGACTCAAGAGAGCCGATGTGCTGCCTAACTAAGGGGAGGTGGAGCAGTGGCTCTACCTCTCCAAACCCCAACCTCATTCAACACACCTGATTATAGTCTAGACGACTGATCGCAGGTCACAAAAAAAAAAAAAGTTTCATTTATGTGAACTTATTTTCAAGAAGCCGTTGTCAGCGTTGGCAGCACAGGTCCTTGTCTATTAGTTGATATCTTTTGGCGGACATGATTATGATGATGATGATGGTTGCTGTGACTGTGATTGTCTATTTGTGGTAACGATTATTGCTTCGCATCCTACTTGAATATATTTTGGCCTAATTGGAGTATATTTAACCATGGGAGAGCTATGTTTCTAGACAAATGGGCCGATTTTAGCGAATTAACTGCATCGTCTCACAAACAATTGGTGTTATTCAATTGTCTTTGCTTTTCACCGAATGAGTGACGTAATCGAAAAGTCCAGATTCCTCTCCCTCTGATTTTGGGAGATTACGTTGGAGTTTGATTTTATAGACCAGGACTTATGAGTTTTGATTTACTAGTGTCCATCGGTGTCGGTAGACAGTTACTGCGGGGAACAGTCCTTCGCTTGCCCCCTTTTATGGGGCCATCGAGGCATAAACAACAAGAGTTATAAAACTAAGTATGACCCGACTAAGTAAAACTTTTGATAAAGTTTGTGTAGCCTATATCACCTGGGTCATTATTACGAATCTATTGGCTGGCTTACTTAACTTACGGGTTTCGCCATAGTCGTAAATAATCACAAATTTTAACAAAAAAAACTAACTTCAAGAACTGGACCAAATTTTAATGGGACCACACGGGAAGCATCAGCTTTAAAATAAAAAAAAACAATCATTAAAATCGGTTCACCTAGTCGAAAGTTATGAGGTAATAAACATTAAAAAAATACAGTCGAATTGATAACTTCCTCCTTTTTTTGAAGTGGGTTAAAAAGCATCCATAGTTTCTTGTATCACAATAAAACGCAGGCAACTACACAATATCGTATATTTTTAACTATTTCAGTTATCGATATTAAGGAGGGTTATATAGTTTCAAAACATGTTTACTGCAACCTTTGTGATCCAACAAGCGGAATCGCTCGCCCCACTGCTTTCGGAAACTTAAACACTTTTAACTTAGAACTCTCCGAATTGAAATATATCTGGGACTTCGTCTGTGAAACAGTTTCACCTAGATTTTAATTTGAAATGTCTTGTGAGTGAATTCTTCTTGTTATTGAGTTCTATCAACGTAAAACATAATTTGTCTATGGCTGTATACAATGTGATAAAGAGTGATTAGAGATAAGAGATGAATTAGGTATTTTGAAAGGTTCAGTGAAATTAGTTCTACTACAATATCGGTGTGCTCAATATTAGATGAGAAAGACAAAATCGAATCTTGAGAAAAGATTACCTTATCCAACTTTTCGTAACCTATGATCAGCATATGATAAAATTTTGTTTTAATATAAAATTCACCTGTCAAAGAAAAATAGGGAAAAAAAGGTACAGCAGGTACTTGCTTCATTTACCTCGAAAGTAGACTGAGAAGAATGTAAGCTAAAATAGTAAGAAAACCAATTGGAAAACAGTTTCTAGTATTTAATAAAGTCGTATCCAGATTACAATTGAAAGATAGTCTATTACTGAAGTTCGAAATGGCATTAGTACTTTAGTATTGTATATGTTACCGTCCGATTGTCAAAACCGTTAGATTGTAATATATCTCGTGAGATTGCAAAGTGGCGAAAGATTGTGAAATGGTATTGACGTAACGCAAGTCGCGTGTTGATTGGTTGAACAGCATATGTCCTGCGCGGCCATATTTGTTTGTTAATTCGTCTTTGTTGCCGAATGTAAAGTATTTTTGTGATTGTAAATTGATTTCATGTTGAAAATACCTCACAGTTATATTAAATTTTTGTGACAGTAAAATTAATTTGTGATTAATCAAAGAAGTTTTAACCTAACTTAACTCTATGGCTATTGAACGGCCTACTGTAAAACCGACCAAATGGACAGTTGACAATTTGTCGCGTGTAAGCAGTATATCACAGTTGACAATCTATCGATAGTTTGCAATCTCGCTAGGTAGATTATAATCTAACGGTTTTTACAATCTTACAGTGACATATATAATTGTATTGTTGAAGTTGTAAGTCAGCTTTCTGTATAGTCCTGATATGCATTAATTTGATAGAACTGGCCGTTTGTGAATTCCCTCGTGCAAGGAGTTAATGCATACAGATATGCAGATTTGGTCTATGGTATGATGTTGTATAGACCTTTGATACATTTCGGTATTCGGGTCATGTCATTTGTTCAAAGTTACCCGACCGACGTTAACATTTACAGGTGTGAGTTATTGCGGCCACGCTTAGGAAGTCTTAAATGTAACACTATGTAAATACAGTAGCAGAGACATCGTTTATAGTGAATTTAAAAATCATTAGACCCACATATTACTTTAAAAAAAAATGTTAAGAATGATAACTTTACTTGTAAATCCTGTAATTTAAGCTGGCAGTTAACATAAAAAAACAAAATAAAAAGAAAAAAACCTATTTTTTTCAAGTTTCGTAAAAGGCATACGAAGATAAAGAAACAATAGATGTCATCTCATATGTTTGACCAATAGCAGTTATTCTTCTGTTCTATTTTCAAATAAGAGAACATTGTAACAAACCCGTCACAACGTCCAGCTATACAATTAATTCACCAGTTTTATCGCATAGCTGCACCGTCGTAATCCGAGCCTATTGTTCCTAGCGATGATATGCGAAGCGGACGGCTTAGTGGACACCGTTCGCTGACAACATTAGCTGACTAAATTAATAGTTTGTCATCGTTGACAATTCACCTCGAATGCTTACGTCACGCATGCGGCGTATCTGACATCGTTGTTGAAGGCTTATAATAATTATTATAATCTTTGGAATTATTCTAAATTTAAATATTTTAGACTAGCAACCTGCCCCGGCTTCGCACGGGCTCTTTACGGAAAATATAGCCTAGCCTAGCCTATGTTACCCTGAGAAGATGTGCGGCTTATTTTTTTTTCGAATTCTTCAACAAATACCATTATATTTTAGCCAATATACAAAAAAATAACAAATTATATACGAAAACCTTCCTCGAGGACTCTGTCTATTGGTAAAAACTGCATCAAAATCTGTGCAGATAATTTTGAGTTTCTAGTATCGCGGTGTTTGTTACTAAAGGTCTTCGAAACGGCTAACATCTATTTTTCATACCCCTAAATGATACAGGTTTATAAATATGTATTTTTATATCAAAACAACGTTTGCCGGGTCAGCTAGTGTAACTTTATGTTGCTACTACTGGCGTTTTTGACGTTTGACTACATAACTGTCATTTGTCATAAATATCAGAAATAAAAGAATTTCAGACAAATCTTTAAGCGTTTCGCTTCGTTCTTTTTGTAAGTAGATAGCTATTTGCATAAATAAAACGTTGCCGATTTAATATGCTTTTTTACTGAATCTTAATGCTCCGTGTATTGCGGTCTATCATTTATTCTGTATACCTTTTGACGTTACACTTGAAAGCTCCGATAGCTATCCCCATGTGTGAACACGTCAATTTTTGTTTATTCAAAATCCAATACTTCGGTATCTATTATCGGTTATTTTTATTTAAGAATAACGTCAAGGGAATCCGTAAAGCTTTTAAGTTGCGTAAGTTTTTTTTTGGGGTAACACTGAATCTTTATATAACTGGCTACAAAGAAAAAAAGTTATTCTTGAATATAGAGAACTCTTTGATAAATTGAAAACTTTGGATTTTTAAATAATAATTTTGCTTCGTGATAACTCCACATATAACCGCCTGATTCCAGAAATAGATAGATCTTCCAATAATGTGACTAGACTGCTGATAAATATACTTTTATATTTAAATATAATAGTTATTTGTTATACAAGAGTGCAAAGTTGCTTTTTAACCGTGTCTTCAATTTTGATGACCGAGCAAGCGAGTGATTCAAAAATTAGAATCCTGAGCGTCAGCGAGGGAATCAAAAGAGCACGAGGTGAAAAATCTTTGCACTCGAGTGCAACACGTAACTTTTCATTCCACCTCAGCGAGGAAACAACTAAATGCAAAAAAGCATTAACAATCACAAGATACTTTTATTTCGGTTTAGGTATTAATATTTATTAGGTACTACATACACACTACTACACTACATTATGATAGGTAAGTATTACAGATTTATTTTTAAATTATTTCAAAAATACTTAGGTACTCGCTTAACCCCGCGGTGTTACCCACGATTTTTGTCGTACCGCGAGTTACACCGCAGGACAAAGCTAGTCTAAAAAAAGTAGCCTAAGTTACTCCTTAGATTATCAGCTATCTGCCAGTGAAAGTCCCGTCAAAATCAGTCCAGCCGTTCCAGAGATTACCCGAAACAGACAGACAGACCGACTGACAGACAGACAATGTAACAGAAATTGTAATAAAATTATTATAATAAATTATTATAGTAATCATTTTAAAAAAAAACGAATTCGATTTTTTTTCGATTTCTTGCATTTTCTGAGAAAATTTACTATAGTAACATTTTTTTTTTCACCATCGGAAAGTAGAGATTTCAACGAACAGAAAACATACCAACTTTTTAAAAAAGCTGATATTTTGACGTCTGAATTTTCGATTGAAAATTAGGGTGCTTTTTCGATATTAATTCAAAATAAGGTGAAAAAATAAATATTTCTAATCAAATAAATTACAGCGTATTTTGGGCGTAAAAAGGTAAGTTTTCACCAAATTTCGTGAGAGAAAAAACAATTATGTAAAAGATAAAAATAAAAATCAAATACTTGGTTTTTTCACATAAATTTTGAGGTTTGTGAAAAAAGTGTAAATTCAAAGTTTTAAATCTTTTTATTACCTACAACTTTGCCATTTTCCTTTTTTCCATAGGACTTTTAGTTTTGCCGGAAATCGAGAAAAACCGTTTTTTACCCTTAAAAACTCACCCCCATCCCCTTCCCGACCTCAGATCGCCCGTAAATTATTTTTCCTTTCATTTTTATAATATTCTCCTCCTTTTATAATGGGTTTAATCCTACTATTTTTTTAACTTTTTATTATTTTTAAAGGCTTCTGCCCTGGTCTAATGATCTAAGGAGTAACTTAGATTTTTTTTAAACTTACTTTGTCCCGCAGTACGACAAAAACCGCGGGTAACACCGTGGGGTTCAGCTAGTATTAGTTAAACCTATTCATCTGTGTATGGGAATGTTCAACTAATTTCGGATTCGATGTGGTAAATTGACCATTTGCGATACTAATCTATTTCTAAATATATACGTAATATAATTAAATGAAATTATAGTTAGATAGAGACCAAATGATTGTGATTACTAGACAGTTGTTGATTCTAGTTAAGTATCACATTTAGCTTGGTTTTACTTTTGGTTGGTTGGTATTACTATTGACGCTAAGTTACAATGGGGTCCCCAAATAGAAAAACTATCCGGTAGGCTAAGCTCAGCGGCTTTTGCTGTAAAAAAGATTCGACATTTAACTGATGTTGATACAGCTAGAATAGTTTACTTCAGTTACTTTCATAGCATAATGAGTTACGGTATCCTACTCTGGGGTAACTGTGCAGATATTAATGCCATATTTGTTTTACAAAAACGTGCCGTACGAGCCCTTTATAAATTAGGCCCTCGAGTTTCTCTCCGTTCCAAATTTAAAGAGATAAATATTCTGACTGTATCTTTACAATATATATACGAAAATTTAGTTTATGTCCAAAAAAATATATCAACGTTTCCTAAAATCAGTGATGTTCATTCTGTAAATACCAGAAAAAAGCATAATCTTAGTGTTCACGTCACTCGTCTCCACAGAGTAGGCAACTCGTTCATGGGACAATGTATACGCTTTTACAATAAACTCCCTTTTGATATTTGGAATTTGCCATTAAAGAAATTTAAGAATGCCATAAAATCTAAGTTATCCGCAAAGGGGTATTATACCATAGCAGAATATCTTGATGATAAAACCGCCTGGGATTGAGCTGCCCATTCTGCACATGCTGTTTATTTTGAATGTTTAAATTTATTTTGATGTGACGATAATTTATAGTTTGTAACAAATTCATTTTAAATTATTGCTATTGTTGACATTTTTTTAAAATTATTATCTTTACTGATTATTGTAATTGTGACTTAAATTGTAAGTATCGAATTTCTTTTATTGAAATAATGTCTTTTGCATATTGTCTGGACTTTAAAAGAGACGGTGATACCTGAGTTTGCTTTGTCCTTTCTTCTCAGGGCTAGTCCAGTTAGGAAAGGCCGAACTCATCTGCTCAAAAAAAAAGTTTAACTTGCAAAAGTGTTCATGTAACCTAATTGCAGAATAAATGATTTCATTTCATTTCAGCTCTGTAGTAGTCAAAATGTAATGTACTTTTAACATGTGAAAATTAATGTAAGAAAACTAAAATGACAGAATTCGTGCTGTCGTGTGTCGTTGGCGAGTGCAACACCGGAGGCCCAATGATACTAGACTATGGGCCCGTGTCGAAAATTATTGGGTCATCTGAACCACCAGGAGACCTTTTTAGAAAGATACAGTGGCATAAAACAGTAACATTCAGCACCATGCCGTCACTTGTAAGCTGTCAAAGTGAGTCCTGGTGAAGGGTAAGAGGTAGCAACCCTCGATTTTTCTCCCTTGTCACATGATTTTTGTACGGAGTTGAGGAATAGTGTTTTTATAAAAAAAAAAAAACTGCATGCGTTGGTGGCTGCCACTGCCCACCCCACCCACGGAATCGCAGCTGACGGTCGCGAGTATTCATAATATACATTTCTAATACATTTTACGAAGTTTCGCTGGAGAGGTAATAATTGACCGAATTTGTACCTGGCTCCCGGACCATATGTTTGTGTGTTTATCCCAGGTCTCACAGTATCTCTTTTACGGCATTCGGTGTGTTTACTGTTTGGTGTACGTCAATATAGAAATCAAGAAATAATTTAAAAAATAGGGATTTTGCCTCCAATAACGTAAGTATACCGTCTTCTTAACTTTAGTCTGAATCTAGTAACTACAATAAACAGGTAAAATAAAGTCGTTTTATATTGTCGTAATCACCATGTCCAACAATTGAACCAATTAATACCTTCATCACACAATATATCGGTGCATTATACAAACGTACAGTCTAAATTATTCTTTATTACCAAGTTCTAAAGGTGCTTTCAGAAAGCCAGTGTTGGAAAGCCATTAGGCTGGGTATGCTGAAATGCAACTGTCTTAGAGTAATGCGAACAGATTTAAGCTGAGATGAATAATTTAATTGATTAATCACTACATTTAAACTCCTAAAATCTAAAATTATGAATTTATTCAACGAAATCCGATCATTGTTGGAAAGTTGTAAGTCAGAATATTGGCAAACTGGTTTATATCATCTCTGCCTACACCCAAACGCTTCATATCCAAGCGTGAATATTTATTTGTATGTATGTGTAAAATGATCTGTTATTCATCATCATTAACTTGACCCTTTATTATTGTTATTTAATTTTATGTAAACTGTAGTTACTTATTAATTTACGAAATCTTACTTATTTTATAATATTATAAATGCGAAAGTTTGTAAGGATGTGTGTGTGAGTTTGTTACTCTTTCACGCAAAAAAATCTGAATGGATTTGTATGAAACTTTACAGTAATATAGCTTTTTGCATCAGAATAACATACAGACTACTAGTTGCCGCGATTACCGACATACACGCCGGCGGAGTCGCGGGCAACTGGAAGTAATTCTATATATAATAAAATATACCATCTATACGAATCATCGACTGCCTCATTGGTCTCGCGGTTGGCGTGTGCGACTGCTGATCATGAGGTCTTGGGTTCGATTCCCGGGTCGGACCAAATATTTGTATGATCTACAAATATTTGTTTCGGAGTTTGGGTGTTTTCTATGTATAATATGTATGTATTTACAAAAAAAGTATATATGTATTTCTATCAGTTGCCTAGTACCCATAACACAAGCTCTGCTTAGCTTGGGACTAGATGGCGTTGTGTGTTAGATGTCCGAAACATTTAAAAATATTAATATTAAATATTCGAAAGTAGCTCTGTCTATCTATTTCGCTTTCACCTCTACACCTTCAATACAATTTGTCATGGACATACTTTGACTCTCGAGAAAGGACATAGGCTTAGCATTTTACCTCTTATTGTTGAAATGTATGAAGATTTCATAGTTAGTTTATATAAATTTTGTAGAAAATACTACTTAAGTTAGAACTCTTAACTGCTATAACCAACATACACACAGGTGGGATCGCGAGTAAAAACTAGTAATTTCATATAAGAAAACAAAAAAATACGTTTCTTTTATAAAAAATCTTAGCAAAGAAAATGGTAACACAGCTGTTAAAAATGTTATTATAACACAAAACAATAAAAATATGATTACATTTACAAATAGAGAACATTTCTGTAATTACGAATTAATTTTAAGAAGCTAATTTCCTTATTCTTTACATGATATCTTTTACATTTTCTTTTATCTTTAATTAACCTTCCACTCCACGTGAATCTGTAATGGGAAAAATAAATTAATTCTGTTGATGTAACAGCATTAAACGCAATGATAAATACAAATATTTATCAAACATGTCGCCAACCTTTTAATTTAAAGATGTTTTTTTTTGTGGAGAACCTTGGGAAGGCCACATGCCTCCAGCAGTGGCGTCTTTTGGCAGAGATGATGATGAGAGCGGGAGAGCCACGCTTCGGCATGAATGGGCCGGCTCGACCGGAGTGATATCACGGCCTCACAGTAAACCGGTGTAAAGTAGCGCTTGCGCTGTGTTTCACCGAGTGAGTGAGGATACCGGAGGTCCATACCCCAACCCCTCCCCACGTCCCTCTCCTCATCCCCCAAAGGCCGGTAACGCACTTGTGACGCCGATAGAGGCGATATGTCTGATCGTTTGCCACTTATTCCATAAAAAAATCCAGCTTATTATTAAGAAAAATAACTATAAGAATTTGAAAATTCGGATCGGATTAGCAGTTTAAGAGATTAATACATTGAAACTAACAAACTTTACCTCTCTATAATGTTAATATAGATTATATCTCTCGA
The DNA here is from genome assembly GCA_949125395.1 of Diaphora mendica. Taxonomy (NCBI): domain Eukaryota; kingdom Metazoa; phylum Arthropoda; class Insecta; order Lepidoptera; family Erebidae; genus Diaphora; species Diaphora mendica. Next base: position 28,312,458 of record OX421318.1, on the reverse strand, counting down.
ATTCGTGTTTATACTCACACAAATCCGACAATCTGTAATAATCTAATTGCTTGTTAAATTACAGGGAGTTTGGCAATTAAGATTGTCATTTTAATAAGCAAATAACTGAAGGAACATCTGGGGTCGCCGGGCCTTTAACCACTATGTTCTTGATCAGTGAGATCTACCGGCCCCGTGTGCTTAGTATTAAATATTATCTGCAATATATTTGTGCATATTGGGACAAGTTGTTTTCAATCATTATAATATAATTATTATAATGATTGAAAATAACTTGTAATTGGATAATCTCAATGCTGGTATTTATACGACCTCTAAATCTTAAAGAAAAGTGCGTACTTACCTTAAAGGCAGGTAAAAAACTTGTGACTCCCGTTGCAAGCATAAAGGCAGCGGCTATCACTTCCACAGATTCCGTGTGGTAACACATTAATATAATACATTTTTTTTTTTTTTTAATTTTGTTTTCGGCTAAACCTATTTGTTTACCCGACTGCGAAAGAAGAAGGGTTATGTTTTTCGAGTGTATGTATGTATATTTCTTTGGCACGCCCTAGAGCCTAAATAATCACGTATTTTTATGTGAGTGATGTGAATAAATTCGTCTTAGTCTTGAGAATGACACAGGGTACATCAAAATTTAAAAAAAGGTTTTTTGTTGCCAAAAAGTAATCTAAACAAAAATGTTTTCAAAATATATCGAGTGTGACATCAAAATTAATAATTTTTAACGGTGATTACGAATTTTAACATCATTATTAGCCTATCGCAGTCCACTGCTGAACATAGGCCTCTCCAATTGCACGCCATTTTATTTCTATTCTCGGCTTCTCGCATTCTGCATTCCGCATTCTCCAGCTCCTGCCAGTCACCGCTCCACCTGGCCTGTGGACGTACAACACTACGTTTGCCGAGACGCGGTCTCCACTCAAGAACGCGTTTACCCCAACGGTTATCGGTTCTACGGCAAATATGGCCAGCCTACTGCCACTTCAGCTTGCTAATCCTGTGGGCTATGTCGATGGCACTGGTTCTCTGCCGGATAACCTCGTTTCTAATATGATCCCTTAGAGAAACACCGAGCATAGCCCTCTCCATAGCACGCTGAGCGACTTTAAACTTGTGGACCAGCCGTACCGTAAGTGTCCACGTTTCGGCTCTGCTCGGCTTATCATTACGGGTAGGACGCACTCATTGAAGACTTTTGTCTTTAGGCACTGTGGGATCCACGATGAGAAGACCCGACGAAGCTTCCTAAATGCTGCCCAACCCAGCTAGATTCTCCTGTTCACCTCATCCTCATAGTTGTTTTTACTAACTGCAAAGTCTGCCCGAGGTACACATATTTTTGTACAACTTCGAGAACGGCGCCGTGTACCGCAACCGGTTCCGGTAGTACATGTTCATTGAACATGACCCTGGTCTTGTCCAAGTTGATCCATAAGCCGATGCGTACAGAAGAGTCAGCCAGATCGTTTAGCATCTATTATAGGTCCTGCAGCATCTCTGCCATGATGACGATGTCGTCTGCAAATCGTAAGTGAGAGATGTATTCGCCATTGATGTTGATGCCGCACCCTTTCCAGTGCAGCGTTTTGAAAAAGTCCCCTTATCTCACTCCTCGATGTAATGGTATGGGGATTGTATGCTGATTCTGTACTTAGACGGACATAGTGGCGGCTTCGTAGATACATTTCAACACTTGGATGTATTGCCAATCAACTTGGCAACGCTGCAGGGACTCCAGAACAGACTTTACGAATACCATAATACTACCAGAATAATACCAGACGAAATAAATGTATTTAACTTATATGTTTTGTTTTAGATAGATAGATAGATATTGACGCAGTCGGGTTTTTTTACTAATAAATAATTTTACTTGTTCTAAATTAAGGTAGCTTAGTTATTCTAATAACATCAGTTAACTGCCAGTGAAAGTTACAACAGAATCGGTTAAGCCGTTCCCAAGATAACCTGGAATAAACAGACAGACAAAAGCTTTAAATATTGTTTTTTGATCTAATCATCATGTACTTTTATATATATTTTGTTAAAAGCTATTAATTTGATATTACAAACATACATTTCAACTGTGGAGGAACGGTTGTGATGTCCCTCCAACACAAAGGGGGGATCCTCCGACCAAGCGAGGTGATCATGCCTGGCGGGCCAACTGCCCAATAGTTGATGTTGGGATGTTGTATATATGTTAATTGGCGCGAGAACTTCTATTGCGCGATTCAGGATTGGTAGTTTCTTAGTTTTCTTCGTTACTCCGTAGTTCGATGTATCTTTGGTAGAAGGCGCTGTTATATTGTTGTTGCGCTGGATGTGGAAGTCGCCACATCAACTTTATTTACTTGTATAGATGTATAGATAGAAAAGTGATCTCAATTAATTACTAAATTTACGTTAAAACGCTCATCTTAAGCCGTCATATTGATGATTGTTGTGAACTGTGTCCAAAGTTCGTCAACTCGTCACGAACTTGTCGGCAGCAAATATAACTTGTTTGTTACAAAAATATAGAGGCGAGACTTAGATTGAGCGGAGCGGAACGGAGCGGTGTTTTGCTATTGTTGCATTGGACATTTTCTGTTTCTTCATTTCTAAAGTGATTTCAGTAATTCACCGTTAAAATGATGTCTAATGCACCGTGGTTTGTCATGTGCTTAATTTTCTCTAACTCGACTTCAATTAAGCTCATTTGCTTCGGTGTCTGTAGCTATTATATACGAGATATCTAAGTATTAATCCCTCTTCGCTTGAAAACAGCCGTGGCTTTATTACCACGTTCAAGTAAATTCGAATCTTGTTTTCACGAATGTATTGTTTATAAAATAACAATACTTCATTTCATTTCATGATCTCATAATTATAATATTAATCATTCTATTATTCATAACTAGTGGACCATATTTGATTTTGTAGGTTTCTGCACTTCTCATTCATATTAACTATAATAGTACCAAATTTCATTCTCCTCACAAAGGTTTTGCTTCACTGTATTGTTATATAGATTGGCTCGAGTATCGAAATGAATGGCAACATAAAATATATAAGGACTTTAATCAATTTTATTTAATATGTCTTTCAAAATTTCTTCACTAGGCCAGCCATATTATCTATACTATTATATAAAGCTGAAGAGTTTGTTTGTTTGTTTGTTTGAACGCGCTAATCTCAGGAACCGCTAGTCCGATTTGAAAAATTCTTTCAGTGTTGGATAGTACATTTATCGAAAAAGGCTACAGGCTATACATCATCACGCTACGACCAATAGGAGCGGAGCACCAATGAAGAATGTAACAAAAAACGGGGGATTTTTTATACGCTGCGGGCCATGGGAGACGCAAACGAGGTTGCGTGGGTCGGCTAGTTATAGATATTATATAAAGCTGAAGAGTTTGTTTGTTTGAACGCGCTAATCTCAGGAACCCTGGTCCGATTTGATAAATTCTTTCAGTGTTGGATATTACATTTATCGAGGAAGGCTATAGGCTATATATCATCACGCTAAGACCAATAGAAGCGGAGAACCAATGAAGAATGTAACAAAAACGGGGGATTTTTTTTACGCTACGGGCAATAGAAGACGCAAACGAGGTTGCGTAGGTCGGCTAGTTATAGATATAATGTCTTTAAATTTCATGCTTTTAGGTAAACACCAAGTGTTCAATAGGTTTTGATTCAACTATTAATTGTTAAAATTGGTAAAAATATATGACTTCAATGAATGTTTATTATGAAAGCAATTTACTATTTGTTACTGTTTGAGGAAAGGCAGTTCTGATATCTAATAGAAGCCTTAAAAATGTAAGTCCTGACACATAAACCTATAAATTCACAGCCAACGATATAATTCTCTAGGGTTCCTTTGAGGTAAAAAAATCCTTAAAAGAATTAAGAATAAATAAACATAAATAAGTTATGAACGGAACACACATATACAATAACTTTCCTATGAAATCCAAACTTTCAAGGGGTAACTGGCTAATTAAAAACTGAGCCGCCCTTCAATAGCACCCCATTGAGGGTAGCAATAACATCGGACAATCCCTTGCTGTGATCACACAAATACTAAAGGCTGTATTCACTTCGGGGATCCTATGGGGCGAGTTTTAGGGGTTCTTTGGAATATATTTTAATTAGCGTTGTCCTTTGTCAGCCTCTGTAGGATGGATGGTATTCAGAGTCTACGAAGTTATCGTAAATCTGGCTATGAACGTTTGGGTCTGGGCCAATTCTTTTTTTGGGCAGTGTTAAAACGCCCACGACCATCGTGTCCATTGGAGTTTTCGGTGAGTCTGTATGTTAGAATTCGAACTGTTAGAGACAGTATCGTGTAGTGTTGTAGTATACATACATATAAAAAATTAAATGTATTTAAAAAAATATAGAAAATTGATGACCACCACTATCAAGTAGAAGAACAAAGGTATATTATATATCATCATCATTAACAACCTTTAAGAGTCAACTTCTGCATATTCAACTTAATAAGGAGGCTATATATATATATCTCTAGTCTAAAAATTTTAAGAAGGCAGTCGTGTTTGTTACCAGAAAGCCAGAATTATTTGGATAATAATTTACTTATAATTCATTAATAGAAGTTGTAAAGTGACTGTTGAAAATTGAGTTCTGTGAAAATTTAAAAATAATACAATTCTTTCTTGCCGAGGAATAGTTCCCGTAACTTACGAACATGAGCTAGCTTAAACATCGATGATCTTTAATAGACTACAGACTATTATGGTATTTACGAATTGAATAGACTTCAAGAAAATTGTATCGGAAAAGCCGAGCCTGAAAAGGCAGTGTCCATTGGAGGCGGTTGTGATAAGGTTACCTGAATGAGACCAAAGTCGTACATCAATTTCTAATTGTTTTTTGTTTGTTATTATCCAGACCGAGTAAGAGAATCCCTTGTTATGTTTAAACTGACAAAAACGCTAGTACAGCAACTCACTTTCCCAACGCTCTGTATGATAAACAGATGATTCCATGTATTCCTTTCATCGTAACATAGATACGGTGTATTTGCATAAATCAATAAAACAAGGGCTTGATTTATATGATACTGTGGTGCTAACGGGCCGGGTCCGACACGAATGAGCTGTGAGCACACATTGTAATTCTGGTCATTGAAAATTGTAATACTTAGATATAATCTGTATTAATATTTTAATGCAGAAAATTTTGTTTTCTTAAATATGGTAATCTCAGGAACTACTGGTTCTATTTGAAATTATTTTATTGTTTATTAGCAAATCTATCTGGAAAGGTTCTTTAAGCTATGTATCATCACGCTTGAATCAATAAAAGGCAAGCTTCAATTAAAAAGCTTTTTGAAAACAAGCCTGGAATGCCTCGAGACGAATCAAACGAGTCCAAACTCGATGATTTTGCGACGTTTCTTTACAGAGTTCCAGTGGCCACCTTCCAGCTCCAGCATCAGATTAGATCCATGTCATTATAATATTGTATTGTAACGCTGTATACATGTGCTTGCAAAATTTCTGCAAAATCAGTTGAAGATATCTGCTTCAAAATTGAGTTGCAAGATTCAACCCGAACATACAAGCATACATACATTGCAAGTTAATAAAAAGCTTGTAAAAAAGTGTTTATGTATGCTTTACTTTGTACACATATTGAAATAATAGGTTTGTGGTTTTGATACTTGTTATTTTTTACCTACCATTAATTCTAGTGCCCATAAAAGGATGAACTACTAATGTAACTTACACATTTATGTGTTTTGTGAAAATAAATCGCATTAATATTTCGTATACTACATTATTTTATGCAAGACTAGTGGTTGCCCGTGGCTCCGCCCGCGTATATGTCGGTTATCGCGGTAAATAGTAGCCTATGTATGCCTATTCTGATGTATAAGCTATATTACTGTAAAGTTTCATCCAAATCCGTTTAGTAGTTTTTGCGTGAAAGAGTAACAAACATCCATCCATCCATCCGTACTTACAAACTTTCGCGTTTATAATATTAGTAAAGATTATAATTTTAATACCATTTAACGTAATAAATACTATTGCTTCTTCCTATGTCTTGCAGGCCTTCTTGATTACCATCACATAAATAAACAGTGTCCCAGAAAGCAAAATAAGTCATTAACGACACAGTGATAGCGTTTAAAATTGCTAGACAGTAAATCTGCAATGCGACCTTTTGTTACTGTGAATGTAGATTCGAGAGAGTCCTGTCTATAACGGTTAATATATTTCACAAAGTCAATAAGAAATAGCTTCAAAGTTAGTTTTGTTCTTTCTTTAATCCATTTTCACCCTCATTTTAATTATCTCCACTGCAATTTTAAGAGCTTACTTCCTTAATAATCGTTTTCATTTTATCCGAATATAAATAAGTTCAATTTAAAGGCAAAGGGACAAAAATTACTGACACGAAAAGATACTCAATTAATAATAACATTAAATTCGACAACCATCATTTTGCTCACCAATATTAACCCAACAACGCTCGCTATCCGGAGCAAATCTCCAACAATATCCGTAGGTACAAAACACAAAAATATTGTTGTAACCCTTAAAAGCTCATGCTCGCAAAATACTCGGCCTTTTTTGATCCGCAACCAATAGACACAACCTGGAGGGGAACGGATCTGAAATCAATTTTTACATTTAGATGACACGTTATTTTTTACCTTTTCAATATTTTCCTCTTTCTCAATTTATTTCACATCTACCCGAAATAGAGTTGTATTGAGGCCTGTTTGCTTAACGCGTAATCTTTGCTTTATGAGCGTAAGGTTGTTTTAAAAGCATTTTTTGTATTTAATGTTTGTACTCGTGTTTGAATATTAATTAGTTCTGTTTGTTCATTGTTGTACTGAATGGAATTGATGCAAAAATTGTAAAGCATATAATATTTTCATACGAATGTTAGTGTAATTTTCATTTATTATTTTTATGCAGGATTTGTTTATACTACGTGTTATTTAGACGTTTTAGAGCTGAAATGCCTTTAAAAATACACAAAACTATGTAGATTATAAAAAAGTTTATATATTCATCAAAGAACTAGGTCTTTCTGTAATTTTCTGTTTTTGCTGTCTTTTACTTCACATGGAGGCTGCTTCTGAAAAAAAATAATGCTTTTAATTTCACATTTAACCGAAAATCATATTTTCAACTTACATCCTACTGAATAAATGACCGCTGCACGATTTAATACGTGTATAACTGGTTGCTGTCCCCAGCGATTGAGGGTTAAAACTCCTTTATTGTATCCCATCACGTAGCGCAGATGTATAATGTTTACTTATATGATGCATCAATGAACGATTTTTTTATGCGGTTGGTGTGGTAGCAAATAGGTTTCGTTATCAATTGGAGGGTTGATCGATAAATTTTGGGTTGATTGATAGTGTTTTTTAAATAAATCTATTGTGTAATAGAAGAAACCGGAGGTACGGATTTTTCCCCACGAAATACTTAATTCCCTCTCGCTAACTCTGAGTGGATATTTCGAAGGGCCCGTCAACCCACGTGTGTCTCTTAGTAGCTGACGATCCGTCTGTGCCTCTAAAAAACACATATGATTAGATACATAATAAAAAAATTAGAGACAGTCTTTGGGGACTACCGCTACTAATCCCGCCCACCACTGTAACTCCTGTACATCAGGATCAACAGCGGTGACCCTCGACCTCACCGAGTTATGAAACTCGGGAAGTCCCAGGAAAAATTCAAGTGTCTTGGAACTCGCAACGAAATTAATCAGAAGAAAAACTGGAGGAGCTGAAAATATGATATGTCCACTTCCCTCCTTAGCAAAGCGGAAGACAAAGTGAAGGCAAAATAGGCAGACATCTTTTCAAACCGGGAAGCGCCACGGATAAAATATTATGTGTCCTAAGTGAGCTGATAAGTGAGAGTGACACAGTGAATCGACTAATTTAAATGAGTTTAGTTTGCTCTTAAAGTTACAGTGGCCTGTATGAAATTGAGGGACACAATGATCTACCTCGAGCCATGTCCTCGACAATCGTTCGCGAACAGATGGAACGAACTGGCAGAGTTGGCGCCCCTTAGATGATTCGTCCCATCGTTGTTGCCATTCATCCACGAGGTCGTTATAGACATTGGACCGTTGTTGAAATAATGTTATGATTTTATCACCGTCTCGTATGCCCAAAGACATTTCCCATCATCCTCCTTAACTTATTTTACGAGACAAGAATCTTTACCAGTAATTGACTCATAAAACTATATATATTCTTCATGTTTACTCTCTATAGAATTAAATGTGTTTAAGATAGCAAACGACATAACAGCCTTTATAGTATAATAAAGCGCTTACAAGCGATGAACGTAGAGTCGAAGGGAACTCGTAAACACTTCGATAGAGATGTCTTTGACATCAGATTTACAGCTCTATGAGAGCTCGTAACTATACTAGTGTGACTATGTTTGTGTCTTAATTATGGACAAAACCTTTTTTGTATAAGATTGTGCATTCTTATGTGGAATTTTTTGTTAGTGTAATAGCTGATAACGGACATTCTATTATTCATACTAATATTATAAATTTGAAAGTAACTGTGTCTATTTCATCAAAATAATGAGTTTCTCAATTCGACTGAATATATAGTATTTATTTTTTTATTGAATGCAGCAAATGATCAAATGAGTCACCTAGATTTTTTTTTTTTTTTTTTTTTTTTTTATAGAATAGACCGTCAAACGAGCAGACGTATCGCCTGATGGTAAGCGATTACCACCGCCCATGGACACCCGTAACACCAGAGGCATCACAAGTGCGTTACCGGCCTTTGGGGGATGGGGGGGGGGAGATAGGTGGAGGGATTGGGGTATGGGTATCCACACTCACTCGGTGAAACACAGCGCAAGCACTATTTCACACCGGTTTTCTGTGAGGCCGTGGTATCACTCCGGTCGAGCCGGCCCATTCATGCCGAAGCGTGGCTCTCCCACGATGAAATAGTAGTATATAGCACATCACAGAATTAGTGGGAGTAGTGGAGTGGTGCTTCGATTATCTCACTCACTGAAAAACAACGACAAAATTGTTTAACAGCGGTTTTCTGCGAGGTCGTGGCACTCCGGCCGAGCCAGCCCATTTCTGCTAAAAACATTTGCTCTCCTGCTATTAGTCCAAGTATGGCATTGTATAGTTTCTGTTGTACAGCGAGACTTATTCGCGATGAAATTAAGGTAACAATATCTTCTATTTTCGGACGTTTCGAACGAATATACCATGTATGCCATTGTATTTCAGTAAGTGGAGAAGAAATCATAAACACATTATGAGGAATGTAGTATCACTTGTCTTAAATTAATAAACTAACATTAAGAATGGGTATTTGAAGTGCCTGTCATATGCCATATCAATATGTCAATGTATTTTAGTCCGTAAGCAGTTGTTAATAGATCTAGAATCCAAATGGCCATTGCATGAGACTTATGCGTCCTTACACATTTGTTACTCAACTAGCTTTAATCGCAGTCTCAATAAATAGTTTCGCCATTCATTGTTTAACTGAAAGGTACTCTACGTACTTTGTTGTACATACGTACATAGCTATATATCTATCTTGCAATATCTATAGAAGATTTTATTATGGCCGAATGAATGATATATTTATTATCTACGGGTATAAAATTCAAACAGACTAACTGATTGATTTTTATATGTGTTTGCTAAGTCTTTTGATCTAAATAAAAATATTCGTAATATATATGTTTATAAATATGTGTAAAAATTCACCTTTAAGAGATTTGGGATAACAAACACACGGATATTATATTATTAGTGGTCGTATCACTTCAAACAATTGCGTTCTAAGTTCTAACTTTAGCAATCGAGTAAAGCGAATGAAAACCCAAACGTTCTTGTGGTTGTTAAAACTTTAGCCCATTCACAAACCTCCACTTGAACGAGAATAAAGTCACCCCATATCTGTTCTTGTTAAAGGACAATAAAAAGACTGAAAATACGATATACGACGGAATAAATCTCTCGGAGTCATAAAAAAGAGACGCGTGGTGACACTAGCACCTCACTACAAAGTTTATTGTTTAAAAACTGCCTTTAAGTTGCGTTGTCATATTTCATGATTCAGCGCCTCCTTTGAACACTTTGTTTTAATTTATTTTAACAAAAAAGTTGCCTACATTAGTTATGCCTTGTGTCATTTTGTTTTGTTTTTACTTTGTTGTGCACTCGGAGAGAAAAGTGTGTCTCGCTTACTTGGACCAGCTTCGTAATAAACTATGTTTGTATTAAGTTCATTCATGATACGTTCTTTTTAACCCCTTTTTAAAAGAGGGATGTTATAAGTTTGACGTGTCTGTCTGTCTGTTTGTCTGTCTGTCTGTCTGTCTGTGGCACCGTAGCTCGCGAACGGGTAAAGCGATTTCAATTTAGTTTTTCTTGTATGAAAGGTGAGTTACGTGCGAATGTTCTTAGACATGTTTCATGAAAATCGGTTGAGACGTTTAAAAGTTATGTGGGTGGGGTCTCAAATGAAAGCGCATAACGTGTTTTTTACTTTTTAAAGGGAACTCAGGTTATTATGTCTGGCGTTTTTTAAAATTTTGAGAATTTATTGTTCAGATGTTTTCAGGTAAATCCCATTTAGTAGTAATGCATTAGTTTAGTAAAACTTTGATCAAATTTTTATAACTTTTTATCCGACTACGGCAAAGTATGATCATGTGAATGTATGAATGTTAATTGTTCTGAATTTGCGTACATAACTATTAAAAGCCCAAATGTTAATTAGTGTTTACGAATGAGTATAGCGACGTTTTTATTTGTATGTTTTGATTGTTCCATAACTTAGTTAAATCAACTTTGTTTAATTAAATTGTTTCATTTTATGAATTTACATTTTAGTGAAATTAACAGCACATGTACATGCACATTTAAATACGAACTCACACATACACAAAAATCGTTATTTAACTTTGTAATTTATGGTAATATTTGGGTTAAAACGAATATTATTCTTATATTAGTTAGAAAATTAGACCTTGTACACTAATTGTGTACACAATTTCGGTCCAATAAAGATTAAAGTTTAATGAAAATTAAGGTCACAATAAAATAGGGTTCGAAATCGGCTTTGGAATTCGGTTTATACCAAATCTGATGCTGTTTGAGTTTATTCAGCGATACTAGACATACAATACTACCATTTGACTGCCTCTGTGACCCAGTGGTAGCGTATGCGACTGCTGTGCTTGAGGTCTCGGGTTCGATTCCCGGGTCGGATCAAATGTTTGTATAACCTGCAAATATTTGTTTCGGAGTTTGGGTGTTTCTATGTATAATAAGTATGTATTTACAATAAATAAAGTATACATGTATTTACATCAGTTGACTAGTACCCATAATACAAGCTCTGCTTAGCTCGGGACTCAATGGCGTCGTGTGTTAGATGTCCGAAATACTTATTTATTTTATTTGAAGTAATACACATATTATTAATATTTTCCTTTTTTTTAAGTGTGACTCGCTAAAATGACTCTACTCTGCCTGATAGAAAGCATAAGTAGAATCCAAGAGTGGTGGTCACCATACTCATTGCGAATGCAGACAATGCAGCATGGCGACTCACACCATGGCGGCCTAGTGAAGCTTCTGCATCTTTTAGTCTATTCAACAAGTATGGAACTTGTTGACTAGACCATTTGGCCCTCCGGTCTCGCACTCACCAACGAAACACGACAGCACGAACGCTGTCATTTTATGTTGATTTTCTGTGCGAGAGTAGTCATCATCAGCCACCCCGGTCGAGCCGGCCCATTCGTGCTGAAATCAGCGTGGCTCCACTACCTCTACTATCATTATAGAGGTCGATTTATGATACCTTATTAATATAATTACAATGTGGTAAGTTACTAACTCATAACATACCTTTTTTACCTTAAGAATTTCGAATATTACATCATTATCCGCCAAAAGGTAAATGCGGTTACGGATATCCGATGAAACAGATACGGATAACCGTCACATCACTAGTTTGCATGTACCTGGTATCGTGTATTTAGTTTTGAGTTTTAGAATACGGTGAATTAGGGAACATTTAACAAGCTCTAATTAGTTCTACTTCTAATTACATATGTAAATTAATCTTACAATGTAATTTTAACCTACTTCTAATGGTTAAATTGGAACGAAACTTTATACGTATTAAAAACCAAGTAATTTATATGAATAACTAGCTTCTGTCTGCGGCACCACACGCCGTGTATATCAGATACAGCAATAATCATTTTACTACATCGGGTTAATATATAGCCTATAAGACTCACAATTAACTAGGCTTTCTGTGGGTAAAACCATTTTTTAAATCAGTTCAGTAGATCTAGAGATAACCTATACCTATAACCTCACAAACTTACAAATTTTATCTCTTTAAAATATAAGTATAGATTTCGCATGATTATACAAACTTTCACCAGGCGCAATAAAAGTCTGAATGTAAGTAAGCAAGCAAGTTCATTGCAAGCTTCTTGAGGTAAAGTGAAAATCGAAGTACATGTCTACTACTTCAAATATGTAGACACAATTTTGATGTATTTCTATAAAACTTCATAGATATTTTACGAAGTGCAAAAAAGCACCGTTAAAAGAGAACTGTGTTCAATAAAAGTTATGAATGATTTTTACATAGGTATGTCAATTTTCAACTTTCGGTAAAATACAAATATTTTTTTCAGGAAACGAAAAATATTTTTAGTTTTGTATCGAAACGAAAATAGGTATGTCCTTTCTAGTTACGACCAAAAATACCCGTTCTGACATGTCCAGAGAAATTCTTTTAACAAGTAACCCGTATACATGCAAAAATTGATTGAAAAATAGAAGCCCGTCCTGTGACTGTACCGAACACAAATTTGTGAGAACCAATAAATATTTATTGACGTCTTTGAACTACATTCCGACAAGGATGAAGGAGAGATGGGATAGGATGGAATGGAACCGCATGCATGTGAAACTACTAATGCATTTTATTAAATATGATAGTCTTTTCGCAAAGCTTATTCGCATTGGCGTTAATGAGGAACGTGCAGTAATGAAATGTTATTGGAACGAAGTTCCAATAATATTTCCGTTGCGGCGGGGTGCCTTAGCCGGCAAAAAACGTCCGTAACGTTAAAAAAGGCGTAAGATTTTTATGTGTATAGTCTATGTATGATGCTATATAGTGTCTAATGTATAGCCTACGTGATGACTGTTATTATTATTGCAGTTTGTTATATATTTTTATAAATCACTAGCTGTATCCGCTACTTCTTACACGTGACATTTGGATTTTCTAGAAATTTTAAATTTTTTACCGTTTAATCCTTCCCTGGTCTACGACAAACACTTCAAAACCAAAATCAGGTAAAACGACCCAGCCGTTCTCGAGTTTTAGCGAGACAAACGAACAGCAATTGGTTTTTATATATAAGGTTGTAAATAAAATAAAGATGTTTATCGATAAAAACATCATAATAAAAAATGTATACTCGAATAACTATTTTCTTTATATATCGAATAGAACTAGAAATTAATATTGTAATAATAAGGAACTTCGTTCCTCTCTGGTGTCCCAAGACACCACACGGTTTTTTTTATTTCATGGCTTTGTTTTCTTTTATCATTTATTTTTCTATGATGTTAATATCATGCTGTCGTGTTTCGTTGGTGAGTGCGAGACCGGAGGCCCAAATAGTCTAGTCAACAAGTTCCATACTTGTTGACTAGACTAAAAGATGCAGCAGCATCACTAGGCCGCCATACTTGTCTGCATTCGCAGTAAGTATGGTGACCGCCACTCTTGGATTCTGCTTATGCTTTCTATCAGGCAGAGTAGAGCCATTTTGGCGGGCCATACATAAAAAAAAAATTGTCAGTACGTACTATATCATATTCTTATGTTCTTTTATATTATCTTGGTAATGACGCTGAATAAATCATCATTCCTTTAGCCAGAAAAAAATCACTGCTGGACATTGCTCTCTCCCAAGGTTCTCCATAACAGCCAGTCCTGTACTGTCCAACGACTTACCTTCGCTTCCTTCACTCTATTGTTAGTTAGGACCACCTTAGACCACCTTGTTAGTTAGGGCATACCAACGATACGATTTCCAGTACACGGCCGCCACTCAAACGTACATATCTATTCTTATTTTTTTTTTCTTATTCTTAGTTTTTCGCGAAAACAATTTTCGGTGGAAGTTTGGATGGTATTGAACATCATATGTTTTTTTAGTTTTATCATTCTCTTATTTTAGAAGTACTAGGGGGGGGGGGGGGTGTCTACCGCGCAAACTATTCAGTTAAAAAAAAATGCTATTAGAAACCTCAATATCATTTTTGAAGACCTATCCATAGATAACCGTACGTATGGGTTTTAAGTAAACATTTTTTTTGAGTTTTTTTATTTTTGTGTGAAAATCTTAATGCGGTTCACAGAATACATCTACTTACCAAGTTTCAACAGTATAGTTCATAGTTTCGGAAAAAAGTGGCTGTGAAATACGGACGAACAGACAGACAGACGGACAGACAGACAGACAGACAGACAGACAGACTTACAGACAGACATACATGACGAATCTATAAGGGTTTCGTTTTTTGCCTTTGGCACGGGACCCTAAAAAGGTATACACCAATTATTTTCTTCTTAGTTCTTGTACACACAACGTAAGTAAACTAATCATGTTTAATTAAAACGTGTAAAATAAATTTATCTTTAGATAGTTACGTCTAAATCGGAAAATTTCAATTTAGGTGTGTCTCAACTATAATTAAACTCATCCGAAACTGTGTTATCAAAATCACGCAATACAACTAATTTACTAAATATTGATTAGCATAGCATGTGATAGTAATTTTATCTTCTTATCATCACCACCACGATTTGATAATAAATTAAAACGTCTTGTCGCTGTTTATCAGACGTAAACATCGCACGAACATGTTGTGACTGCCTCGGTGATGCAGTGGCAGTGTATTTGACTGCTGTGCTTGAGGCTTCGGGTATGATTCCCGGGACGGATCAAATATATGTGTAATCGCAAATATTTGTTTCGGAGTTTGCGTGTTTTTCATGCTTTATATGTATGTACATATTTACAAAAAAAATGTATGAATATCAGTAGTCTACTACTCATAGTACAAGTTCTGGTTTGGGGCTAAATGACATTGTTTGTCATTATTATCATTATGACCGTGGGAGAGCCACGCTTCGGCATGAATGGGCCGGCTCGACCGGAGTGATACCACGGCCTCACAGAAAACCGGTGTGAAATAGTGCTTGCGCTGTGTTTCACCGAGTGAGTGAGGATACCGGAGGCCCATACCCCAATCCCCTACCCCTACCTCCCCCCCCATCCCCAAAAGGCCGGCAACGCACTTGTGACGCTTTTGGTGTTGCATGTGTCCATGGGCGGCGGTAATCGCTTACCATCAGGCGATACGTCTGCTCGTTTGCCCGCCTATTCCATAATAAATAATAAAAAATAATATGATAGTCGGGAATGTTGGGTAGATATTCCTTTAGATTTATACATTTTGATTCTTGCTTTAGAAAAGGGAATTGCTCTATATCTCTTCTTTATTTTTTTATGGCATAGAGGGCAATCGAGCAGACGTATCGCTTGATGGTAAGCGATTCCCGCCGCCAATGGACACCCGCAACACCAGAGGCGTCCCAAGTGCGTTGCCGGCCTTTGGGGGAAGAGGAGGGGGATGGGAGGAAGGGGAGGGGGATGGTGGGAGGGATTGGGGTATGGGCCTCCGGTATCCTCACTCACTCGGTGAAACATACAGCAGGCACTGTTTCACACCGGTTTTCTGTGAGGCCGTGGCATCAATCCGGTCAAGCCGGCCCATTCATGCCGAAGCGTGGTTGTCCCACGACTCATATTTTCTCTCCACACCACAGTTGTATGTAAGAGATGGCTTCTGAGTGATATGGCCGCCAGTTGTACTAGTCTTACCGGTTTATTATATTTACGTAGTATATAATAAAGCGCTTTATAATAAAATGATAATTTTGTACAGCATCTAAGTTACATTTTTAATGTAACAATACCTAATAGAACTAAGAAAACGTAGAAAGGCTAAAAAAATAGTAAGTAAGTAATGACGAATTTCGGTAAATATGTGTATATAATATATGTTACAAAATAATATAAACTCTATAGTCTAGTAATAACGCACATTTTGATTCTTCCGTTTCCAGTTTCTATTTTTTTAATGTTTTAATACCTTAAATTTTGACATGAACGTGACGTCAAGAAGCTTATGGCCCCTCTCACATGACGTCACATTTGTTGAAACTCTTCCCCTTCTTATGTGTAGCTCAATTTTTTGGGTGGCCACTTAGCTACCGACAAATCTTACGTTATTTCTAATTATCTAATACCTCTGAATGAGCAATTTTTGTTTATATATATTTAAATATATCTGTATATTTATATGGTTTTAATGATTTTCATGAAATTTAGTATACCTATAGAGGGTTTCGGGGCAAAAAAATCGATCTTGCTAGGATTCATTTTTAGAAAATTTACCAAAAAAATATACCGAGCAAAGTTCGGTCATCAAGAAGATAGAGAATTGTCATCATTCACAGCCTTTAGTTGTCTAATGCTTTACATATCCTTCTTAGAAAGATGGTTCTGGGTTACTATACAGTGATGGCCAGACGAGTTGATATTTTATTTTACGGCGGACTTAATGCCTACGGTATTTTCTGCCAGTCGACCGATTAGGCAATGCACAGAAAAAATGAGGTAAGTGCACTTATCAGGAAATGATAGTAGTGATATTATGTATTCTTAATGCGTCACCATATGAAAAAGTTCTAAAAAAGAAAAGCTTCTTATTGACTTGTGTTCATACATTTTAAATATAAAACAATACGTAATTCAATCTGACTTTCCTGTTTTTATGTTCCGATTTGTAATGCTTTATTATTTTTCCGATACAGCGAATAGAATCAAGTTTCATTTAGTCATTGCAGCAACATAATAATTCTATTAAAATGCACAACGCAAACTGACGCGATGGCAGCCATGGTTGTTTTTGTATTCCGATATTTTCTCCTTGACAAATACGAAGAAAAATATCAGAATATAAACAGTATCGGAATTCATATATTCTGCTTTAGCTTGTTAGGAAAGTGGAGCAGAAAGTTAAATAAACATTGACAACTAATTAATGGTATCGCCGCTATGCTGATCATTATTGTAACAATGGATTTACGTCGACGGGTTTTCTATAAAGCAATTAATCGTATATTTTAACACAGAACATAACATTGAGTTTGTATTCATTATTTTATATTTTTAACTAAAGACCTAATAACTCTTGCACAAAACTCTATAATATTGTGTTATGATTTTCAAAAGCGAAACAGTCAACATAGGAATAAGATGAGTATCTGCTATAAAAAATCTTGTCTCATTAGTATCACCCTCTAGACACCTATGATTATAAAAATATAATGAATAATTCTTACAATACACTTAATTGATACAAGAACAAATAACTTGATAGCTTGTGAGATGTCAAAATGTTGATAGGGGTTAAACCATCCCAGTCATTACATGTTTTCCCATGCATTATTAGAATCCATGCATAAACGAGCAAGCTCTTTAATTGAAAATGAAATATTCAAGACGTATTATACCAAGTCATATGAGTTTACGTTTTAACTAGTTTTAAAACATAACATACAGCATCTGTATCTAAAACTGTGTCATTCTTATCTCGAGCAAAATTTTTTATCATCAACTTAACATTGTCAGAGCTGATAACGCGGAATTGATCGCGCGATATCTTGATAAAGTCATATAATACAGTGTCGCGGACAATGGGGGACGTTGCGCTCGTTGTTGGCGCCGGTAGCAACCTCGGCTACCAAGTCCTCAAGAAGCTTACTGAAATCTACAATGGTAAAATATACTTCACAACAGAAGATGAAACAGCTGGCTGCAATATTCTAAAGAATCTCGAAAGAAATGGAGTCGACCTAAATTTTGTACAAATGGACATAACTTACACGAAGAGTATCATTAAACTGAGACACTACATTCAAGATTTTGATGAAAGAATAGAATTGATTTTGAATGTCACAGATTATATGCCAGATACAAAGAAGATATCGCATGCTGAAAAAGTCAGAAGAACGCTTAGTGTTAATTTTTATGGGTTCATAAATTTTGGCAAACTCATTTATCCACTGCTGGTTGAAAATGCTAGAGTTATCAATGTGTCTGGGCCTGCTGGTCTTCTAGCAACCATAGATAACGAAGAAATACGAAAAAGAATCAGTAATCCAAATATAACAGAAGATGAATTAGTAGTTATAATGCAGGAATATGAAAATGCTGTTAGAAGAGGAACGGAGAGAACTGAAGGTTGGGGAAGAAGTGTTCAAGCTGTAAGTAAGGTGGCTCTGAACGCTGTAACATTTCTACAGCACCGAGAATGGGCAGGGAATGATGTAGTCATAAACTGTGTGAATCCTGGCAATTTAACAAGTAAAGAGAGTAGAAAATCGGCAAAGATGTTCGAAGAAGGAGCAAAAGCAATACTTTACTTAGCGTTTGAGGCTCCACTAACCTTGAAAGGTCATTTTGTTTGGAGCAATTATTCAGTAATTGAATGGAATTCGGATCCGTTTATCGAAGTAACGACAGTATAAGACGTTAAATAAGTGCTGTTAATCAGTGAATGATGTAATCAGTTTAAAGATTTGTGTCATAAAAATGTGTTTATGAGGTGCATGAATTAAATTATTGTATGTATGGTCGTAAATACAGGAATAGTATTTATTCTAATCCCACAATAAATCAGTATTATGAAGATAAGATTCTGGTTTTGATTTATGTTTAGTGTGAAGTTCCTATGATCTAAATTTTGGATGTGAGTATAATAGTTTACAGCTATCATTACATAGTAATTAGACCGGATTACGTAGGCATGATACATCTTCGTATTAAAATACAATTTTCTTACTGTTTAGCGATTACACATTAATAGCTGCTATTAATTTGAGGTTGGTTTTATAAGTTAGACAATGAAAACATAATTACTAAGAAACACACCATGCCAACAATGTTGAAGTATTTTTGAAGAATATAAAAATGATTTTGTATTTGGATTGGAATAAGGATTAGTCTTCGAACTTACTTTTTTAAATAAGTTCGAAGTGATAATAAAGGACGTAAAATAAACACAAACTGAACTCGTCTGAATGAGTTTTAGGATTATAACTGTCTCGAATAAAAGACACGGGCAGTTCAGATTAGCCAGCTTCGAGTCAAACCGAAAAAGGGTTACTTAAATATTTAGTTTGTCCTTTTGAGGTGTAGGTAAAGGAAGAATGTCTCCGTGTCTCAATGATTAGTAGAACTCTATTTCAAATGTGTGTTATGTTTCCTCAAAAATATGTCAATAGAAGGTGCAGGTCATTAGTAACTCAAGGAGGATCTGTGCCTCCTATAGCTATGATAATATGTAATGTCATAAGAGTGAGGATATTAATTTAAGTATAGTATTATATACTAACAGTGAATTAGTATGGTTGTGATAACCAGTAAGATAAGTCTTATACATTGGTGGAACTATTTCCTGACCTTGTTTAAGCAGATTATAAATCATATCTATTTTATTATATCTGCCCTATCTTTACTCTAGTCAAGATATATTATAAAATTCAGTTTTATCTATGAAATTATATGATCATAAAAAGTAAATTCTTTTTCAGGTAAGTTTTTATTAAAAAGTTGTGAGATGTGACAATAATAAGGTATTTTAAGGATGAACTCCGCACTATGACTATTTCCTAAGTGACGGGGGACTCTACAAACATATGAAACCGAGACAAAGGACACTTAGACTGAGAATAGCAATTTGTGGATCCTATAACGTCTTGTTCCATGTGGGTATCGAACGCACAACACTAGTAGAATTACTGCTTCTCGTAAGAGGATGTCATTAGAAAATATAATTTGTCTTCTTCTCTCTTTTTAATATGTTAGATAACTCCTAGTTCCCTCCTCCTCCGCATAGTTCCAACTACAGGTATGAAGGCACTAGATCCTAGCTATTGTTCACATTTATAATGCCAACCATGTATATCTATTGATTTGTCAGTGGCACTTACCATCATTGGACTGCTTTTTATGTTCTATGTTGTTTAAGACCTTCAGATAAACGTTAGAGGACTGCGTCGTTGGCCTAGAGGCTAGCGCAAGCGACTGCCGATCAAGAGGTCCCGAGTTCGATTCCCGGGTTGGACTACTGTTTGATTTTTCTCACAACAAATTCTTAACAGCAGTCGGTTCCAGTTGTTATGAACACCAATAACAATCGTTATTGGGAAGTCAGTACCCTCAAATGTACTGACAACTAGTTCAACCTTCGAATTCAGTTCACCCTCAGGGTTGCGGAGGTCCGATGTCAGTCGATCCGTGGAGAAACTGATATTCAGGTAAAACTAGTTGAACTAGTAATCCCTCTCAATTAATCTTGAGAATAATAAAGTCTAGGAAGATGATAATAATGAACTTCAGATAAAGGTTTAACTATGATATAACCTTATTAACTATTTTGGAAAGGAAATTCGGTCAAGGTAATGTGACATTTCATGGAAAAAACAATGATTCAGATGAGGACTTCAAAATAAAAGGTTTTTATCTCATAAACTTATAAATATTAAGCCCTGTCAGATATCCGTGTACCAAAACGGTAACATTATCATTTTATCATTGAAATTTGAACTAAATCGTGTGTTTTGTATTCATAGCGCGTATCGCAACAATTTATTACGGTTTATACCTGTACTGCTGTAGTGACGCATCAATGTACTGTGCCCTAACAATTTTATTGGAAATCGAACAGTTTTAAGGTAAAAGTCCTCTCGTAAAATCACTTTTTACTATCTACAAAGGTAATTTCGCTGATCGTTTCGTGGAAGCGTAGATTGAGTCTAAATGTCTTAGTTTTATAATGGGTCGTTTTGTACCTTATTCCTTTGGAACACTGTAGTTTTTTGGATGAAGTTGATTATTCTATGACTTTCAATTGAACGCAGTAATGATATAATTTATTTTATTAAAATGTCGTTAATTCGATCTGAATACTACAATGTTTGTGTGCTTCTTGTTAGCTTGCGAAATGTTTCTACATTATGTAGTAAATATAGAGCAATACTTATAATTTTGTCTGCTCCAGGGTTCAGTTACAAATAAAGGGTAAATATTTTGCTGAAGAATCGTTAATTTCCTAATATTCTTTATTTTACTTGTTTATTCTCAGAGGCCGATTCTCCAAGACTCACATGTGGTAAAAGTTTCTGCTCCGCTCCGAAGAATACGTTTGATGGTATATATGTCACCATAAGATTGTAAATACCGGTAGATTATAACCTACCTAGCGAGATTGCAAACTGTCGAGCGATTGTCAACTGTGACATAGTGCTTACAATTTAATGTACTTTTTTCGTTAGAATATAATGTATGGAAGTAAAACCGTTAAATCACAATCTGTCGCACGTCAAATTGTCAACTGTCCCTGATTGGTCGGTCTTACAGTAGGCCGTTCTATGGCCAGAGTCAGGTTAGGTTAAAAAAAAATGATTCAAAAAATTACAAGATAATGTTTTAATAGTAGGAACATCGTTTACATAACTAATATAGTGTAGGTACTAGTACTGATTCCTAAACTAAGCCTGTATTTTGGGAAGTTGGGTTATGTTAGAGCTTCTATGATTAATCACAAATTCATTTTACTGCCACAACAATTTTACGTAACTAATTCTAAAGCTGTGAGGTATTTTCAACGTGAAATCAATTTACAATCACAAAAATACTTTACATTCGGCAACAAACGAATTAACAAACAAATATGGCGGCGCGGACATATGCTGTTCAACCAATCAGCCCGCGAGATGCGATCTGTCACATAACACATACCAATTTGACAGTTTCAATACATTCTAGAATCAAAGTCACTTGTACTTGTTCCACTATTTTTATTTTTTCTTTACACCTGACCGGTTTCGCCTTATGGCATTCTCAAAGAATGCTATGAGAACCTTTGAGAATGCCATAAGGCGAAACCGGTCAAGTGTAACGAAAAAATAAAAATAGTGGAACAAGTACAAGTGAGTTTGATTCTAGAATGTATTGCAACAAGTTCCATCAAGTGCCGACAATCGAGAGTATAAATTATAAATTGACAGTTTCAGTTTGATAGATTATAATTTAACTAAAAATAATACTTTAAATTGTAAGCAGTATGTTACAGTTTTCAATCTTTCGACAGTTTACAATCTCGCGAGATAGATTACAATGTAACGGTTTTGACAATCTGACGGTAACATTTAAATATAATATATATTATGTATGAGCCAATTATAATTTTATTATGTGCAATTGGAGAGGCCTGTGTTCAGCAGTGGACTGCGATAGGCTGATGATGATGAGCCTGCCAAAGTGACTCTACTATGCCTTCTGGAAAGCATAAGTAGAATCCAAAAAGTGATAATGCAACAATGCAGCATGGTGACCCACACTATGGCGGCATATTCTCATGCTTCTGCATCATTATGCCTACTCCTAAGCCCTAAAGCCTTCCTTAATTTACTCAAAGTTAATTGGCAGTAATAAAGGGATATAAATATGAAAGTAGGTCTGTCGGCCTGTTACTTTTTGATAACTAATTCACCTATTTACATATTACAGAAAACAAATATTCAGAATTAAGTTTTGTAAGAGAGTATTAGTGGCAGATAATTCTTAAACCAATTCTAAAACTGTTTTAACTCACAAGCGAATTTTTCTAATAGGCTTGTTTTCAATAACAAATTTATTATTATAATTAAATTCAGCAAAGGTAACTTTTTGGGGAAAGGTAAGATAATTGTTTTCTCATTTTTTACTAAACATTCATTTAAAAAAGTACTGGAGTGGTGTCTTTTAATTAGACAAGATTTTCTTTAGGGTTATTTACTTAGGGATTATGTGTCTTAAGATTAATGTTGAACTTTTAAGAAACTCTTCCCTGATGTCTATTTGTTTTTATCTTTGGAGTTTAATTTAGATATGAGGAAAAATTGATATATTGATAAAAAATGGCAAAGAGAAATTGTATGTTTGTGAAGTCGCTGCGACATAGGAATATTCCTAGTGCTGACGTTATCTTAAAAAAAACGTTATTAAAAATGGAAAGATTACGTATACATTATTTAGTACTATGCAAAAACTAACTTGGTTTTTATGTATATATATATGTATTTAAATCATCTGTTGGTTTACCACTACTAATAAATGCTTCTTTTGATTAAATGGCAATCAGCTGGATCAGCTATGTCAAGCAATTCTGCCAATGTCTGTGATGAAATTAATGATAAAAAAAAGTAGCTGAGATGAAAGGGCGACCGTCTTTCGAAAAAACAAAAAACGATCCTCTAATAAATTCTACAACAACAACCATTGTCACAGTGACAGCCGTAGTGTTGCCATCCTCTGTAGCCTTCATTCCTACAAATTATTAAAGTATGGCAACATTGTTCATTTGTTTTACAGTCTGTGGTACAGTAAATAATAAAGTGTCCCACGTATATAAACGGAAGCTTATCTGTCAGTGATACGAGGGGTAAACTTCAAGTTATTGCGAGATCGGACACGAATAGCAATCTGTCCAACAGACTCCCGGTTACAGGAAGTTGCTATATAGATATAATTAGGTACTGCTGACTGGACCTTGCTTTTACTGCTTTTTCTCTTTTGTACGACACCGCCGAAGTTTTTTTCTGATGGTGGTTGTAAGCCAGTTACTTTTTTTTATGGAATAGGGGCCAAACGATCAGACGTATCACCTGATGGTAAGCGATTACCGCCGTCCATGGCCAACCGCAACACCAGAGGCGTCACAAGTGTGTTGCCGGCCTTTGGGGGATGGGGGAGGGGCTGGGGTATCGGCCTCCGGTATCCTCACTCACTCGGTGAAACACAACGCAAGCGCTATTTCACACCAGTTTTCTGTTTGTTGAAGAAGGTCTTGTTTTGAAGAAAATAGCTATTTGCTTTATCTGATTGTAATCACATCATCTATTATACTAATGTTATAAACGCGAAAGTTTCTAAGTAACTATGGATGGATGGATGTTTGTTACTGTTTCACGCAAAAACTACTGAACGGATTTGGATGAAACTTTACAGTAATATAGCTTATACATCAGAATAACACATAGGCTACTATTTGCCGCGTTAACCGACATATACGCGGGCGGAGCCGCGGGGTAAAACTAGTTATAAATAGCCTTTAACGGTCCCCCTGCTGGACATAGGCCCCTGCTTAGAAAGAAGTATTTGGTCTATTTAAACCACGCTGGCCATATGAGTAACTTGTTATAGGGTTTTAATGTCTTTTCTTGCAGTGATGTTCTGCAGAGATTACTCTTTTAGACGCCTTTTTCGATGCCAACGGGATGAGTATGGGTGGTAACGCTCCGTATTCTTAATTATATATGTAGACTGCACGGTTGGCCTAGTGGTTTAGGCGGTCGCCACGCCGCTTGCCAATTCGCCAAGTGTTGTGGGTTCAAATCCTACACGGGACAACACTTTGTGTGATCCACAAATTGTTGTTCTGAGTTTGGGTGTTAATTGTGTCCGTTTTATGTATGTCTGTAAAGTCCCCCGCGACACAGGATGTTCATTCCTAATGCGGGAGTTGTCTTAAAAAAAAAAATATTGTAATCGGGTCGAGTTGAAGACCACAAAAAAAAATAAAAAAGTTTCGTCACCACACCTAATTCTAAAGGCTTTGCAACTCTCATACTTAGAAAGTTGGAGTATATACGTGATAGTCATTCATGAATGGGCTGACTCGATCGGTGTGATACCAAGACTTGATACAAAACCAGTTGTATTGTATTTTTGTAGTAGTAACTATATAAACGATTATTTTGTGTTTAATTTGGAATTGAAGAAATACATGGAAGACTATTTTTTTGCATATTTATTGAGACTAACTTATAACAATACTTATCTGTATTTATATTGTTAAGTTAGTTTGTGTACGCTTTGAAAACTCATAAAGTACTGCAACAATTGAACTCAAATTGGCTGCCTCGGTAGCGTATGCGACTGCTGTGCTTGAGGTCTCGGGCTCGATTCCCGGGTCGGACCAAATGTTTGTATGATCTGCAAATACTCGTTTCGGAGTTTAGGTGTTTTCCATCTATACTATGTATGAATTTACAAAAAAAAGTATATATGTATTTATATCAGTTGTCTAGTACCCATAATACAAGCCCTGCTTAGTTTGGGACTAGGTCGCGTTGTGTGTTAGATGTCCGAAATATTTATTTAATTTATTCATTTATTAAATTTATTTTTTTAAATTTTAATATGGTATACAAAACACTTCAAAGTTGGTCCTTGTGTATTACATATTTGCAACCACATTATAATAAAGAGAAGCACATCAGAATAAGCCAATGCATCGTTTTAAAAAATTAAAACTCTTTTATTTCAAAACTACATAAGGTAAATTACACAACATGGCTTTAATCTTTAATTTAAAACCAATTAAAGCACTAAAGCCGTGTATCCGAGCCTTAACCACATCATGAAGGCAACAAAGTGTTCTAAATATAGCAACACCAGGTCTGTGCGACAAGGCGACAACGCGACATGCTGTTATTCACAAAGGAAATAATGACGCGTCACCCGCACACTCGGCCGCCTCGCGCCGCCGCGTCTGCGTCGTGTCGCTCGAATCGCTCGCTCTTATTACTTTTCGAAGCAGCAGTACAATAAAAAAAAAAAATAATAATAATAAATCTCTTTATTTACTCTCACAAAAGTTCCTAAGGTAAATTACAGAATGCCACGTCATATACAAGCAACTTCGTGAGAGTCTGGTGCCTGAAATAGGTTTTTAAAAAACCTGTAGTCACCAGTAGGTCACCAGAGCCCTCCCGCAGGAGCGAATCTTTACATAGATAACTTATCATAGATTTACAATAATACCCTTAAAGGAATAAAATACACATAATACACAATAGTCAATGAGCGACTGGCAAAGGGCATAATCGACCATTGTTATCAAGCGCTGATTTGCCGTGTGTCGAAAAGCTTTAAAAATGTAGATAAGCTTTCGCAATCTAGCAACGAGGTTGTTTATGTGCGGCCTAAATGTCAAGAATTGGTCCATCGTAATGCCGCGGTTTTTGATATTTTCAGTCCTTTGTAGGTAATAGAGGGTATGAACATTCGTTATGCAAATAATTAGGAAACAGAAGATGCTACAGTTATTGAATGAATTTGTAGATTTCTTACAAAAATGCAACAGAATACTTTCTTATGACAGAGAGCAAACAAGCAAATGAATCACCTGATTGGAAGTGATTAAAGCCTATACAGATGTGGAGGAACGGGTGATATGTCCCTCCAACACAAAGGGAGGATCCTCCGACCAAGCGAGGTGATCATGCCTGGCGGGTCAACTACCCAACGGTTGATGTTGGGATGTTGTATATATGTTAACTGGCGCTAGAACTTTCATTGCGCGATTCAGGATTGATAGTTTCTTAGTTTCCTTCGTTACTCCGTAGTTCGACGTATCTTAGGTAGGTGGCGCTGTAGTATGTTATGTTGTTGTTACGATGTATGTGGAGGCCGCCACACAGAATCAAGGGGGCTGGGAGACGAGAGGGAAAAAATTTGGGCTTCGGTAATTAAGTTGATAAAACTAACTAAAAATATGCTTATCATGGGTTTCCTGGCATGGACGGATGGCTAGGCAGGGTATCAGTTTATGAAAAGTTAATTAATATGTTAGCATAAAATCGTATGTCAGTCATTTGTCACGATGGTATGTAAAATCCTCAAGAAGACATCAACATCAGCGTACCGCAGGACATAGGCCTCTCCAATTGCTCGCCACTTGGTTCGATCCTCGGCTTCTTGCATCCAGCTCCTGCCAGCCGTCTTGCACAAATCATAATTTCATCTGGCCTGTGGCAAGAGGACTTATAGAATAAGAAATAATAACTCTTTTTACTTTTTTACTCAACTACTCTTCTGTCCGGCACATCACAGAAACTAGCAACTTTTGTTTAGCTGAATAGGGTTGATTGATTTATCGAGCCATTGGTTTTCAGAAACCCATTTCAAGCTAGTATTTACCTTATCCTATTAAAATAGAACTGAAAATCGTACACCGCTGTCAATTGGACTAGATTATGTACGCATACGATTTAGTTAATACTTAATTATCGTTATTAGTGTTAGAGTATTTTGTCACTCAGTTTGAGTTACCTCTTAATAAACAACTAGTACTAGCTGACCCACGCAATTTGATTGCGTCTCTTCGCGAAAAAACGAGTTCATGGTTTAAACAACGTGATACGAGAATTAAATATGATAGATTTTGATAAAGTTTGCTTCGCAGTAGTCAGTCATAGGAAAATACTTAATTTTAACAAGCTTTTGTCTGCAGCTCCGCCCGCGTGTATGTCAGTTATCGCGATTAAAAGTAGGCGTTCCCTTCTGCAAAGTTCAATCTATCTTCATACTGAAATACATTTAAATCGGTTCAGCAGTTTAGCTGTGAAAGCGTAACAGATAGATAAACAAAGGAGTTTCTTTCGAATGTTTACTATTTATATCTATAAATATAAAAGAGTAAGGTGACTGACTGACTGACTGACATACCCAGAGATCAACGCACAGCCCAAACCGCTGAAGCTAAAATCCTGAAATTTTGCATGTAGGTTCTTTATATAACGTAAGTGAGCACTAAGAAAGGATTTTTTTAAATTCCACCCCTAAGGGGGTGAAATAGGGGTTGAAAGTTTGTATGGAAGTTCGTAATTTTTTAAGTAAGAAACATGAAACTTTACTTTTGGGCTGCTGATTAGAAAAGAGTAGATACGTATTTGAGCGTTTCTGGATATTCTACCCCTAAGGGGTTAAATAGGAGTTGTTATTTCGTATATAGGTCAGTCTGGAAGTCCGTCATTTTTGTAGTTAGAAACATGAAACTTTATTTTTTGGCTGCTGATTAAAAATGAATTGATACGTGTTTCAGTGTTTCTGAATATTCTACCCCTAAGGGGGTGGAATAGAGGTTGAATTTTTTTATGGAAGTTCGTCATTTTTTAAGTTAGAATCATTAAACTTTATTTTTAGGCTACTGATGAAAAAAGAGTAGATACGTATTTGAGCGTTTCTGGATATTCTACCCCTAAGGGGTTAAATAGGAGTTGTTATTTCGTATATAGGTCAGTCTGGAAGTCCGTCATTTTTGTAGTTAGAAACATGAAACTTTATTTTTTGGCTGCTGATTAAAAATGAATTGATACGTGTTTCAGTGTTTCTGAATATTCTACCCCTAAGGGGGTGGAATAGAGGTTGAATTTTTTTATGGAAGTTCGTCATTTTTAAGTTAGAATCATTAAACTTTATTTTTAGGCTACTGATGAAAAAAGAGTAGATACGTATTTAAGCGTTTCTGGATATTCTACCCTTAAGGGGGTGAAATAGGCGTTGAAAGTTTGTATGGAAGTCCGTAATTTTTTAAATAAGAAATATGAAACTTTATTTTTGGGCTACTAAATAAAAATGATTAGATACGTATTTAGGAGGTTTTGGATATTATGCCCCTAAAGGGGTGAAATAGGGGTTGAAAGTTTGTAAGGAAGTCCGTCATTTTTTAAGTGAGAAACATGAAAATTTAGTTTTGGGCTACTGATTAAAAATGAGTAGATACGTATTGAAGCGTTTCTGGATATTCTACCCCTAAGGGGTGAAATAGGGGTTGAAATTTGTAAGGAAAACCGTCATTTTTTAAGTGAGAAACATGAAAATTTGTGTTTTGGCTGATTAAAAATGATTAGTTACATATTTGAGCGTTTCTGGATATTCCACCCCTGAGGGGGTGAAATAGGGGTTGATATTTCGTATATAGGTTATTCTGGAAGTCCGTTATTCTGGAAGTCCATCATTCTTGAAGTTAGAAACATGCAACTTTATTTTTTGGCTGCTGATTAAAAATGAATTGATACGTATGTACGAACGTGTTCTACCGGAACCGGTTGTGGTTCACGATGCCGTTCTCGAAGTTGTTCAAAAATATGTGTGGTACCTCGGGCAGACTTTGCAGTTAAGTAGAAAAAACTTCGAGGACGAGGTGAACAGGAGAATTCAGCCGGGTTGGGCAGCGTTTGGGAAACTTCGTCGGGTCTTTTCATCGTCAATCCCACAGTGCCTAAATACGAAAGTCTTCAATCAATACGTCCTACCTGTCATGACATACGGTGCCAAAACGTGGACACTTACGACACGGCTGGTCCACAAGTTCAAAGTCACTCAGCGTGCTATGGAGAGGGCTATAATAATAATAATGATTTATTTTTCTCATCACAAAAGCTCAACGTTTCTCTAAGAGATCGCATCAAGAATGAGGTGATCCGGTAGAGAACCAAGGTCATTGACATAGCCGCAGAACTGATAACCGTTGGGGTAAACGTGTTCGTGAGTGGTGACCGCGTCTCGGCAAACGTAGCGTAGAACGTCCACAGGCCAGGTGGAATAATGATCTGCCCAAGACGGCTGGCAGGAGCTGGATGAGAGAAGCTGAGGATCGAACCAAGTGGCGTGCAATTGGAGATGCCTATGTCCAGCAGTGGACTGCGATGATGATGATGTGATACGTATTTGAGCGTTTCTGGATATTCTATCCCTAGGCTAGACTGGAAGTCCGTCATTTTTTAATTTTGTAGCCTGAAACGTTGTTTTCAGGCTTTTGATTACAAATAAATGAATACTTATATCAGCATTTATGGGAATTCTATTCCTAAAGGGGTTTAAATAAGTGTCGAAAGTGTGTGTGAAAGTCAATTTTATTTTATTTTAATTTAATTTTTTTACGTTACGTTTAAAAACATGAACACAGCATTAATAGATACTTACACAGTTTTAATTAAATACATATAATCAACTTCCACGCGAGCAAAGCCGCGGGCAACAGCTAGTTTGTTATAATATTCTAACATGATTGCTCTCACTTAAATCTTCTAAATACATGAAAAATACTTTCAACTTACAGGAAAATTCATCCAAAAACACAAGCCTTGTATTATGTTCCTGTTGTTTTCCTGCACTAAACCTTCACAACATCTTGAGAACCAAATCTATTGTCAACAGGAAATAATATTTTATCCTTACGTTACTACTTTCATTCTATTTACGTACTTATATAGTCTGTAACCTGAGAATTGCGGAAAACTGAAAACGCTAATGGCGTAGTGGTTTCAGTGGCCATTTCCCAACTTTCTACTACTTTGGATGCTGTGGGTTCAAACTTCATATGGAACAAAACTTGAGTGATTCACAAAATTGTTGTTTTGAGTCTGGGTGTTTTTTTGGGTCTGTTTCATGTATGTTTGTAAAGTCCCCCGCGACACGAGAATATTCCTAGTGCGGGAGTTATAAAAAAACATGTATATGTACTCAAGATTCAGTACTCCCTCGTCCCGAAGAAGAGTCACCATGTGACCTAGAGCCCAGAATTGTCTCCGTTTTCTGTAAAATTTAGTCTATCCGAAGATCCTGAATCCCTACCATTTAAAACCCTTGTAGGTTGGCGGCTCCACAGTGTTTCCACTCGTATAAAAAACTAGCCATTTTCTTAGTATAAATACGCGTGACACAGGGCCTTAGTGACCCACAGCACGCCATGGTGGGTCTAAGGGAACTTGGTCGATACTCGGACACCATGCGGTTATGGTTAGTTTGATTTTGGCATAATACAATATTCTATCCTACAGAATAAAAGT
This sequence comes from Diaphora mendica, assembly GCA_949125395.1. Lineage (NCBI taxonomy): Eukaryota > Metazoa > Arthropoda > Insecta > Lepidoptera > Erebidae > Diaphora > Diaphora mendica. Next base: position 28,281,584 of record OX421318.1, on the reverse strand, counting down.
AAATAACTAAAAATATTGTATAAATTATACGTTATTTATATAAGTATACGAGTATGTCATTGATGAAGATTCACTTTTATTATTAACTAGCTTTTGCCCGCGGCTCCGCCCGCGTGTATGTCGGTTATCGCGGCAAATAGTAGCCTATGTGTTATTCTGATGTATAAGCTACATTACTGTAAAGTTTCATCCAAATCCGTCCAGTAGTTTTTGCGCGAAGAAGTAACAAACATACACACAAACTTTCGCATTTATATATTAGTGTGATTTTTAAAACTGTCGGATTATACATTAAAAAGGCCTGGTGTACGTGACACACAATTCTACAATTCAATTCGACCATCTGTAACTGTGTCAATTAATTGTAATTAATTATTTAAAAAGGCAAATAGACTGAAAATAAATGAGTAAATCACGGAAATAAATAAAATATCTCATTTGGGAGAACCCTCGAAACAATCGAGTCATATTATGCTTTAAGGTGTATATGTATACTGTGAACGATAAAAGGCAAATTGATTACATATTACATACTCATATTGCGAGGAATACGGAGAACATACCATCTTTCCGAAAATGGCAAAATTTTATCCGCTGAGAAGTACTGGTACTGAGGAATCGAAGACTATTTTAATGGTATAGTTAGAAAACCAACCGACAAGTTACTTGGTGACAAACGACCTCAAGCGCAACAGTTGCATACGTGGTAGCGTATGGTGGTGCAGTGGTAATTGCGTCACCGAGGTAGTCTTAGAGATATTTAATGATCCATACTTATATTATAAACTAGTTGTTGCCCGCGGCTCCGCCCGCGTATATGTCGGTTATTGCTACAAATAGTAGCCTATGTGTTATTCTGATGTATAAGCTATATTACTGGAAAGTTTCATCCAAATGGGTTTAGTAGTTTTGCCTGAAAGAGTAACAAACATCCATCCATCCATCCATACTTACAAACTTTCGCGTTTATAATATTCGTATCGATGCGAAAAGGTTAAAGCAATAACCGTGTGCTTAAATATGGTTCTCCCACGGTAATTTCTCAGAAATAATATAGTGAATTATTGCCTACATTGCTAGGCATTCAACATAAGTAGTAATTGTAAGAAATATTCATGCATCGAAATATTTCACTGAGCGGGGAAAAGGCGCATTTTATCGCTGTTAAAGGTCATTTTGTGGTCTTGAAGGTCATCTAATGAGAAATTGAACTTCAACTCTACATTATTAATATGCTTTTTGATTGATTGCTTGTTTCTGATCGGAGTAACAAAAAAACGTAAAACGTCAGTTTCAACAATCGACATTCATCGAATATTTTATAAAAGCTTGTCAGTACTTCAAGTAAAAATTCTCCGAGCAACGTTAAATGAAATTTGAAATGATATTTATTTTTAAGTAAATCTTTTCAGATATTTTTACAAGTCGGACTTTACAGCTAGAAGAGACCGGCATTTTCTACGACTCACTCTGGGAAGAAATGCCGAAACAAACCACAGAGATGTCCTTTTTTTTTAGTTTGAACATTGATTACAATACAAAACAAAATCTGAGCGAGTACAGTATAGGATCTGGGTTGGCCTTTTGAAGAAAGGACCACAGTTTTGAGTCGGCCTGTCCATACAGACGGCATACGAGCCCCAGCCATCGTGTTACGATCCGAAGCGCGTCACTACCATCAGCAGGACATTTGGGTAGGCCGGGGAAACACTCAAAGCCACCAGAAAGATACTTAATATGAACTTAGTAAGGCCGCCCTTTGTACACTCTGTCTTACATTTTATATACTCTCTTCTAACTCTGTTATAATATGGTGTGCAAATAAAGAGTTTTCTATTCTATGGCGGCCTGTTGATATGCTTCTGCATCATTTGGCCTCCGGACTCGCACTCACCAACGAATTAGTACAGCACGAATGCGTCATTTTAGGTTGGTTTTTTGTGAGAGGGTAGTATCGCCGTATTTTTATACTATATAACACAGGCTAGCTAAAAATATACGTCACTTCTGTTATTCATTTTACCTATATATGTGCTTGGGTTAGTACTTCAAAACAACGACATATCTCCATTCAAGTTTATTCACGACCTACAATATATTTTCTACCACCCCTGCGGGCGCAACATCATACAGTATTCATTGTACGACACAATCCACTACGGGAGAGATGACCAAACGAGCGCAGCCATGCATTTGAAGTTTGCCATTTACGAAATGCATTTCGAAGATGGCCTATATTTTATACCTGGATGCATACAAAGACGTCACGTAGAGTTTTCTGTAAATGTAAGTTCTTTTTGTAACGACAGTGTTATAGTATTATATACAACGTGTAAATGAAATACGTTTGCGGCATTATAAACATCGAAACAAAACCTAAACGATTTAACCTAACCTTAATGAACAATAATTCCAGGAATATGGAATTATTATTCGTACAAAATTTTTAGTATTAAATACTTTACTATTAAATTTGCAACATCAAAAAATCGATGGCTATCATAGATGCAAGATCGATTAATTGCAGTAATCAAGTGCTACGTCAGCGGTCCTTGCAGAGTAGAGGTATGTAATAAATGTCACTTTGTTTTTGTTACGCTTTGGACCTTATTATTACAAGCTTTTTATAAACTTGCAATATATGTATGTATGCTTGTATCATCAACAACCCATAACGTCCCACTGCTGGGCTTGGGTCTCCTCTCAGGAGAGGGTTAAAGCCATACGTCCCCACGCTGGTAAGTGCGGGTGCCCTATGCTTGTATGTTCGGGTGGAATATTGCAACTCAATTTTGAAGCCGATATCTTCAACCGATTTTGCTGAAATTTTGCAAGCTATGTATACAGTGTGACAATACAATATTATGATGACATGGAGTTGATCTGATGCTGGAGCTAGAAGGTGGCCATAGGAACTCTGTAAGGAAACGTCGCAACATCATCGAGTTTGGACTCGTTTGATTCGTCTCGAGGCATTCCAATAAAAGCTTGTTTTTCAAAAGCTTTTTAATTAAATTTATATCCACTGCTCACTACACTTACAATTACCTAACACGAGTAGCGAGCCACCTAACACGTGTCGCGAGCCATCTAATTAATTAATTTCCATGAAAGTGTGCAAATAAAAATAAATCTTTAATAAATATTTTGGATACCTGACACACAACACCATCTAGCATCAAACTAAACAAAGCTATGATGATGATAGTGATGTCAGTGATTCATGATTCTATCAGGCCGAGAATAGTTATTTTGGCAGGCTAATATACGAGTGTATAAAGAAAAAAATTGTAGACGACGTACCACACACGCTCATTTCAACCTTAACTTAATTATAACAAGACTCAAAGTCGTTTGTCGGATCCCAAGTGAGGGTCACTCTATAGTCTAGAGAGTAACTATGTAGACTATTACAAATTGTATTTACGCAATAATAACAATTACACACTATACGAGTTGAGCAACCTTTATTACAAATTGAATTTGTTGTTTGATTAAACAAGTTTGAACATTAAACACACATATAAATGTAAAGTTATTTTCGCTAGTGTTCATTGTAAACATGTACTAGTTTATTACATTTAAATGTAACGTCTCTTTAGAAATATATTTAGCGCAAGACTGTTGTGTAAATAGTGACTTTAACTTATAAGGCTTTCGAGGAACGGGTGTCATGTCCCTCCAACACAAAGGGAGGATCCTCCGACCAGGCGGGGTGATTATGCCTGGCGGGTCAACTGCCCCACGGCTTATGTTGGGATGTTGTATATATGATAATCGGCGCGAGAACTTCTATTGCGCGATTCAGGATTGGTAGTTTCTTCGTTTCCTTCGTTACTCCGTAGTTAGACGTATCTTCGGTAGATGGCGCTGTAGTGTGTTATGTTGTTGCGCCGTATGTGGAGGGCGCCACAAGGCAATAGTTTTTGCGTGTATGTCAGTTATTGCGTAAAAAAGTAGCCTATATATCCATTCTCAAGAATCGGTTTAATGGTGAAAGCGTAACAGACAAACAGAGTTGTCTTTGTTTTAATAATATTAGTAAGGATTAGTACACAATATTTAAAAACGTTAATTCTCACATAATATTACATTGTAATGACGGTTACCTTCAGTCTAGTATTAAACGTACCAGTATAAAAAGTGATTTATTACATTATCAATAAAAAATGATAATACCTAAGTACTGCACTATATATTCAAAAATAAATTATAATACTTTTAACTAACTAATATAATTCACGAAGCAAACATTTCAAATATTGAACATCGTAATTTTCCCAATACAATGCAGTAAGTCTAACCAAATGTTGTTTGGTGCCAAAATCGAACCAAAAAATTCATAACTCAAGCACTTAGTGATGATCAATGGCCATTGTATGGGTGCGGTCCGGGTTCCGTGGAACACCAATCAGCACTCGTACGTGTTACACCGAAAGCCTATCTAAATAACAACCTAAGTACGTGTACTGAACGGGCACCGTAGTGATACCGTTCAATACTCGCACGTAACCTACGCCTAATAACCTAAATCCCTATCCCTACCAATATATGGACCCTGCGGTAAGGGTATATATACATATATAGATAGTGCGGGAAGTCTGTTACCGGGAGACCTAGGGCAACAGACGAAGACGAGAAGGGAGCTGGGTTTAGGAGATGGTTTTCTCACTGCCGGTCGAGCAGACTCACAAGACCGATCTTCTGACGGCTAAGGGTGTCTTGGCCACAGTGAGAGGTGTATGGTAAGGGTAGTGAGTCAAAGTCGGATTAGACAAAATGACTGGTTTTATTTACATAAATTATAGCTTATATACTAATCTTACTCTAAGTACACATAGATGGCTATTAACATGTGTGCTATCCGTGTGTTGCCTTAATCTCTGTCATGCCTAACTGTTGACAGAGTGCGGTGCAAGCACTGCGTGCGACATAGATATGATGTTGCAGTTGATGCAATCATGTTCTAGATTGAACAGCCATTGATTTCTTATTACAATATGTACAGGGTGACAATTGAAAATTATAATAACAAATATTACATAATTCCTATATTGATAGAAAAGAACTTGATGTTGCAGAATTTGTGTGCTCTCGTACATAATATGCGTAACTTAACCATCTCACATACGGTTCTCTGACCTTTGCATAGGCTACGCTGCAGTTATCAGACTGTTAACACAAATAATAGGTCTTTACCTATGAAATTGCCGTTTTGTATGCAATAAGTGAAAGTACTTATTTTTTTAAACTTTTTTATATCTGTTATTCGAAGTAACCACCCATGCAATCGACGCATCTTTACCAACGCATTGGCAGTTTTTTTTTTTTTTTTATGTGTTAGCTGCGCCAAAATGACTCTGCTCTGCCTGATGGAAAGCATGAGCAGATTCTAAAAGTGGTGATCACCATCCTCAATGCGAATAAGGACATTGCAGCATGGTGACCTACACTATGGCCGCCTAGTGAGATGCTTTTGGCTGGAAGTGAGTTCCAGGTTTTGACCGCTCGGCACAGAAAGGACGAACCGAAGCGATGAGTACGAGATCGTATGTCTACCACTCTGAAGCGGTGACTTCCAAGGCCGGCACGTGTTGTCCTGTAGAGGAAGGGGAAAGGGGGGACCAGTTGAAAGAGCTCCTCAGAACACTCTCCGTGATACAAGCGATAGAGTACTGCCATAGAGGCGACATCTCTACGCAACTTCAGGGGCTCAAGGGACTCGGTGGCTTCAGAACTGTTGACAATGCAGATTGCTCGCCGCTGCAACCGGTCGAGAGCTCAAACAGGTACTGTGCGGCACCATCGCAAAGATGAGAACAGTACTCTACGCACGAGCGAACCTGGGTCTTGTAAAGAAGACACAGATGCTCGGGCGAGAAGAACCGTCTCACCTTGTTTAAAACACCTAGCTTCCGCGAGGCCGCTTTAGTGACACTCTCAACGTATTCGCGTGGGTTGAGATCTCGGCAGATATCCATGCCCAGGATATCGAGCCTACCTTGTAATGCCATTCGAGTGTTCTGAAAAGTGGGAGGGGGAAGGAATGGAGACTTTTTGGCAGAGAACGCGCACCCCTGTGTTTTCTTGGCGTTGAACTAGACCAGATTCTCACAGCCCCATTGAGAAATGCGGCCCAGAACATGGTCGAGTTGAACGACAAGCTCCTGTCGTTTTTCCTCGATATCTGCATGGCTTGGCTGTTGGATGTTCAAAATATCGTCCGTGAACTGTACTGTCGTCTGCATAGCAATGAATGTTGCCAAGGGCTAACATGTCATTGATATGCAGAAGAAACAGTGTGGGCGACAGGACGGAGCCCTGCGGTACTCCGGCGTTAATCGACTGAAAATCGGAGGCTGCACCGTCGCAAAGGACTCTGATGCGGCGCTGGTGCAGGAATGCGGCAGCCCAGTTGCAGAGTTTGGGGGGCAAACCGAAAGCCGGTAGCTTGGAGAGAAGCGAACAGTGCCAAACCCTATCAAAGGCCTTGGCCATATCAAGGCTAATGGCCAGGGATTCCTCATGCCTGTCAATAGCCTCACCCTAAAGGTGTGTGACGTACGCTAGAAGATCACCCGTGGATCGGTTCGGTCTAAAACCATACTGACGATCATTTAGTAGGGAGTGATCTTCCAGGTAGTGGACCAGTTATTTGTTTATTATCCGCTCAAACACGTTGCAGATAATGGAGGTGACGGCTATCGGACGGTAGTTGGCCGGGTCGGAGCGGTCGCCTTTTTTGGGGATGGGTTGAACATTCGCCTCTCTCCAAACCTCCGGTACAGTTCCCGAGGAATATGACAGGCGATACAGACGCGTCAATACCGGAGACAACTCTGGTGCACAGTTTTTAAGAACCACCGCTGGGATACCGTCGGGTCCACTGGCTTTCCGGACGTCGAGTGACCGAAGCTCCGCACGTACATCACTCAGCCGGACGAAAATATCCCGCATTGTAGTGTCGCAGGTCGGAATAGTAGGCGGGTGCTTGCCGCGGTCATCGATTCGGGAGTTAGCCGATTTTTTATTGATAAAATTCTTGTAAAAATCAGCTGGACGGGAGGCAACAAACTCTTCAATGGCATTTTATACTGCCTCTCGGGAATTGAATTTTTTACCCACTAAAAAGTTGTCTAAATTTTGGAAAAAGTAATAGTCGGTAGGTGCAAGGTCTGGTGAGTATGGCGGTTGAGGGACAGCTTCCAACCCCAGCTCTTGCAGCTGCTTCACGACAACGCGCGACCCCATACTGCGCAACAGACACAGTCCAAGCTGCAAGAGCTGGGGTTGGAAGCTCTCCCTCATCCGCCATACTCACCAGACCTTGCACCTACCGACTGTTACTTTTTCCAAAATTTAGATAACTTTTTAGTGGGTAAAAAATTAAATTCCCGAGAGGCAGTACAAAATGCCTTTGAAGAGTTTGTTGCCTCCCGTCCAGCTGATTTTTACAAGAAGGGCATCAATAAACTGCCAATGCGTTGGCAAAGATGCGTCGATTGCATGGGTGATTACTTCGAATAACAGATAGAAAAAAGTTTGAAAAAATAAATACTTTCACTTATTGCATACAAAACGGCAATTTCATAGGTAAAGACCTAATATATGTTAATGTCTTTTAAAATATAAACATATTATAGATAAATGATACAACCAGTAACAAAATGAGATGATATCATGTTCATGGTATATCGATATGGTTTCAAAACAAATTTTTATATAGCTACTTTTTATATACCTTTTAGAAAAACGTACTTTTATATGTCTTTTTAAATGTTATTTCTTTCTCTCTCTTTGTCCCTGATCACAGTCTATGTGAAGGGCAGAAACAGAATATAAATTAAGTAACACACTAAATTTGTTAAAGTTGTATTTATGTATATACTTTAACTTTATATATTTCAAAGTCTTTAAATAATATATAATTTATATGCTATAATACTTGTTACCCGACTGCGAAAGGAGGGTTGTGTTTTTCGATTGTATGTATGTATATCTGTATGTATATTTTTTTGGCATACCCGTGAGCCTAAACGGCTTGTAGTATTTTTATGTGTGTGGTGTCAATAGATTCGTCTTAGTCGTGAGAGTAACACTGGGTACATAAAAAAAAAAAGGATTTTTGACGCCAAAAAGTGATATTAAAAAAAGTTTTCAAAATACATCGAGTGTGGTATCAAAATAAAGTTTTTTTACGGTGATTACGAATATATATAAAACTTATATGTTTTTATTGTTAAATATTGACGCAGTCGGGTTTTTTATTTTACATAATTTTTACTTATTTTACTTCCCTATTTTTAGTAGTGACCAAAATTAACAATAATTTAAAAAGTAGTTTAGCTCAAAATTGTGGTACCCAGTCTGTTAAATTTCATTATAATAGAAATCTACGGGATTGCTACCATGTACCTTTTTGTTAAAGAGTATCCGATATTTCGGCGCTGTTGTGTTACAGTTACTCCGTGATCATGGCGCTTGCAACAGCGCCGAAATATCGAATACTCACTAGCAAAAAGGTACATGGTAGCAATCCCGTAGATTTCTATTTTAATGTTACTGACCATGAAAGTTTAAAACAATATACTGTTAAATTTCTCCGTGCTTATTTATATAAAACATCTAATTAAACCATATCAGTTTCAATCCGGGTTGAATGTACCCTGACAGTATTTGCCACATCGCTTGTCTACGTTCCCAACAATGGATAGATTAAATATTAATCTCAAGCATCGTTACCCTACAACAATACCGACTAACAACTAATTTGATTTATTTATTACAGAATGGATATGACTAGTTCTGTCATGTGCATGCCCCTTCATCAATTCCTATCTCGTCATCAATAAACTGTACACCCTTGTCTATCTGCGGATACAGACTTGATTACAATAGAATCCTTGGGTTTCTAAAGGTACATTTTCAATCATGGCGATGCGGGTACAATCCGTGCATTTCGCCGAAGAACGTGACGCGGGTCGGTTCGAACAGGTTGCTGATTTCAATGTCTTTTATTGAACTGAATTTTGGTTGGTGGTCATTTTATTTAAATTATTTAGAACAAAAATGAGGAACAATCTTATAAACACTGTTTGAAATTATAAATACAGGAATGTCTGCCATCAATAGCTATGGACTCCCTGCTGCCTGCTAACTCTTTTGGGGAAACATGCCCGTGTGTTTGAATTTTGCTACACTGCTTTTTAGATGTATATATGAATATAAAAAGTTTTATAGGCATCTGTTGAGTATATCATGTGTCACATATTTCAATCTTAGAGTGAATCTTATCCAAAATTGAATCTTATCCAAAATTATAAAAAAAAATACAGTTAGTACTAATCAATATCCAAACCTTATATAGTGCTGTGAGAATTAAGTTACCAATATTACTTAGTGAACACCTACATGTATCCGTTAGTCTGTAGGAGGTATTCTTCCCCATGGTTTGACGCATATGTGCCTGTTTGTTCGGAGTTTGTTACCCGACTACGGCTAAGCCAAATGAAAAGGTTTATGTGGGATAGATATAACGGAAATAGTTTTTCAGCAGCCTAGGTTTGTTGGTTTGTTTCATCGTAGCGCCTTAATTAATTGATCGTTTTTAATGAAAGAAGTGTCAACAGATTTGTGACAATGCATGCAATGGTCCGAGTGACATAGGCGTTATTAATGTTAGCAAAAGTTTTTTTTTTTTAAATTATTCTTGTTTGCTATATTTCACCAAGCGATGATGCCGGAGACAAAGCCCTTCCGTTTCTAGATTTTATTTGGAGGTCCCTAAAGGAGGGAAAATTTATTATAAACGACAATGTACATTTTAAAGCAGTTTGACTCTAATAAAACTATTTCAACTCATTTTCAGCGTGTTAAAAAATAAATAAAACTGTTTCTCAAGCATGAAGAATCGGAATATACGTCATAAACACATTTATCACCGAACTAGAACTGAATAAGCAAAACTACCCGCATTTATATTCAGAACATATTTGACAAGGTAAAGATTTATTTCGTCAAATGTATCTTAAAGTTACGAATGCCAAAAACTCGTCATACTTCGTTTCGTTTTATTCAGAATTTATTAGATGGTGATTTTTGTTTTTATCTGTAGGTGATGATGTAAGCTCAGTCTTGATTATAATTTCAAAACAAAACCCTTCTAATAACATAAATGTGAAAGTGAGACTGTCTGTGTGTCTGATAAGTTTTTTTTGATTTCAATTTTGATGAAATTTTACATGGAGATGCTATAATAAAATAAATTAAATTAAAAAGCTTTTTAAAAACAAGCTTTTACTGGAATGCCTCGAGACGAATCAAATGAATCCAAACTCGACGATGATGCGACGTTTCTTTACAGAGTTCCCATGGCCACCTTCCAGTTCCAGCATCAGATCAACTCCATGTTATTATAATATTGTATTGTCACACTGTATACATATGCTTGCAAAATTTCAGCAAAATCTGTTAAAGATATCTGCTTCAAAATTGAGTATATAGTAATATATACATACAGACATTGCAAGTTAATAAAAAGCTTGTAAAAATATGGATATGAGCTACTTTTTAGCTTTTTACCACGTTACGTTATCTATCCATAAAAGCAATAATAATAATAATAAATCGCTTTATTGTACACTAGAAAACTTATTACATAACTAAAAGCTAGGTAGGTCGGTAATACACTACTGGCGGCCTTATTGCTCAACGGCAATCTCTTCCAGGCAACCGTGGGATGGAAATAATTTACGTTATTGGGCAGACGTATAGTGTAGTGTCTGGTGCACTAGACAGTTAAACTAGTAGACTTGAAAACGAAAATAAAGCAGTATAAATATATATTAATGACAATATTATATGAAATTCTGGTGACACAAATACATATATGGTTATATACATAATAAGCGAGATTCATAGATATTATACACATCCTGGTATTTAATACTGTGACCCAATTTATTGATTGTTGTCTCCTAGGAAATGTTCCTTTACCAATCGCTTAAAAGCAGTTAGATTTTTTGCACGCCTAATTGAGACTGGCAGGGCGTTCCACAATCGTACCGCTTGTACAGAGAAGGACTGATCGAGGAATTTGGTAGAGTGTCCAGGCATTTTTAATTTCAGATTTTCTGACGATCTCAACAGTTTGGAATGTGAGTCATGAAGAAAGGTAAACCGCAATTTAAGGTAACGTGGAGTAAAAGGATTGAACAGAATGTTATATAGAAGAGAAAGAATATGAGCATTCCGGCGAAGGCGGATAGGTAACCACTTAAGCTGTTTACGATATTCGGAGACGTAATCATATTTGCGTAATCCAAATATGAATCTTATACATAGGTTTTGGAGTCTTTCAAGTTTATTCAGTTGGTCTTCAGTAAGATCTAGATAGCTGGCATCAGCATAATCGAGGATGGGGAAAAGAAGGGATTGTGTAAGAGCAATCTTGGTTGACGTAGGAAGAAGATTGCGTAGTCTGCGCAAAGACCCTGCAGCAGCAAACATTTTACGACTCAGCTCTTGTAGCTGTGGACCCCAGGATAGGGTACTGTCAATATAAATCCCCAGGTTCTTAACCTTGTCGCTGAACGGAATAGGTGTTTTATTGCAAGTGATTTGAGGAAAGTTTGTCCAGTCAATTTTGGTGATCATCCGCGAGCTTCCAACGACAATAACCTGGGTCTTCGATGGGTTAATTTTTAGACCGTAGGAGTTGCTCCACTTACATATTTTATCCAGGTCGGCATTAACAGCATTAACAGCATCGACCAGATTAATCGGTGATGCCCTGGTATAAATCTGGAGATCATCCGCGTATAGGTGGTAGGAAGAAGACAGATCATCAGTGATTGTGTTGATAAAAACAGAGAAAAGTAGAGGGGATAGGACGCCGCCCTGCGGTACACCGGCTGTATTGCTACACCACGACGAAACAGTGTTTTCAATGCTTACGCGTTGCCGGCGACCAAACAGGTAGTTGTGAAACCAGTCAATTGCGTTGGAGATATGTTAAGAGAGCGCAGTATACATAGCAGAACGTCAAAGTCAATGGTGTTAAATGCATTGCTGAAGTCCAGAAGTGCAATATCGTATCTTATCATTGCATTCCCTTCTTACATATATCTCTATCTCTTTCTTAAAGCCCATAATTTTAAAGTCTCTAATTCCCAAAGTGAATTAGTTTGTCTTCCATATTACGTGAGTAGGACTCTGCTTACCACTTTACGGGTAGATGCTTGAGTCTATATTTATCTACTACTAGTTGTTGCCCGCGGCTCCGCCCGTGTGTATGTCGGTTATCGCGGCAAATAGTAACCCATGTGTTATTCTGATGTATGAGCTATATTATTGTAAAGTTTCATCCAAATCCGTTCGGTAGTTTTTGCGTGAAAGAGTAACAAACATCCATCCATCCATCCATACTTACAAACATTCACGTTTATAATATTAGTAGGATTACTATAAGTGTGAATGTAAGTTTGTTTGTTACGCATTCACGCGAAAACTACTTAACCGATCATCAGGTAACTTTGTATACATATTCTTGGAGGTAGTAGAAGTAATGGATACTTTTTATTAAATGCGAGCGAAGACGCGGGCGAAAGCTAGTAGGTTCATAAATAACGGTACAAGGTAGTACGACATTAATGACAAGGAACGTGTCATGATAGTTTATTGGCATCGGTATTAGGCGTCCTATACCTCTGTTGGCTTGTACTTTTTAAATAAATGTTAAATATTCCCCGAAGCATCAAGTAAATGGACGACAGCTGTCTGTCCCTCTTTAATTTTTAAAAAGGACAGGTCAGCTACCGTTTACAGAACTTAACTTGCTCAAATTCGCCACTTTTATCCCCAGCTCACATTAATAATTCCGTGAAACTTAAGATAACTTCGTCACCAAGTTTACAACATCAAGAAGATGACCGCAGTGTTACGTGACTGTGTAACACACGACCAAGCATTAAATAAAAACATCCTGTATGCAGCGTAGTGAAAAATAAAACCTCTTGTATTTGAAAAATAAAATTTGTTTACGAGAAGCAGGTGATGGTCTTAATAATGCAGGAAGAATGCAGTTTTCCCGGCAAATTTCGGTTACCTGTGCAATATTTTCTCTACTACTCTCTCAAGAGTATTTTAGAGAGGTAGTTGAATATGCAGCAGCTGTTTTCAAAGGTTAATGCTCTGTAATGAGGCTGTACGCTATGCATTTTAGTTGAGATAGCAAAGACTGAATATTTAAAAAAGTATTAAGCTAACTGGAGAGACTTCTGAATTAAAAAATAAAACCTGATTGAAATTCTTTGAGTTTTCATTTGAAACATGCAATTCTTTTAGAGTTATAGTAATGACAATTTTAATCAAGTCACTTGTTTAAAAAAAAAAAAAATTTGGTTAATTTATACTGTTATCATAAACTTTGTTTATTTGATTATAGCGCTAAAATAAGTAAAAATTGATTTAGTTTACTTATTTTTATATCAACAGAGGTAAGCAAGAATTTTAATAATGTTCAATGTTTCTATCAAACTTAGTGAACAGTACAAGTGTACAAACATGTAATATTTATGTATAAATAATCAAAAAAAAATCCAAAAAAAAAACAGACTTCAATCTGGACCAAATTTCAATGGGACCACACGGGCTTTCAACGGCACCAGCTTTCAAATAAAAAAAGAATCATCAAAGTCGGTTAACCCAGTCGGAAGTTATGAGGTAACAAACATAAAAAAAACCTCCTCCTTTTTTGAAGTTAACAAAAAAAAAACATCCTAAAGCTAATAAGGTAACCATCACAGACATCTAATTATTTGTTACATCTTGTTAAAGTGACGAATATACCAGCCTTAAACATTAAAAAACGAATAGGTACAACACTACCAGCTCCCACACAGCATCTCGGCCTACTTACCGAATATATAAAAACGTAAATTCGAACAAAAAACAGTTCGTCGCAGCGGCAAGTTTGCTGCGGTGGCTTAAACTTACTACACGGTATTAGTGTTGGACTATATGTTTAAAGATCCCGATTCCGGGCTTTCGTATATGGGAATATACGAAAACAATATATACAATCGGTTTTCATTTTACTAGGTAACTAAAAAAAAATAAGAATATCTTAATACTAACATGTAAAAGGCTCGTCAAATGAAGATTTTAAATATAACAAACATGGTTTTATGACATATTAATAAAATACTTTGATACTTACTAAAATGACACAAAAAAACTTAAAACAATTTTAATCACTTCAACACACACTTTCTTTTAACTCATTATAGGTTTTGTGTTCCTTATGTGTTAAGAATAATCTTAAATAAGAAAGTTACGGTTATTTAAAAAAATAAGAAGGCATAAAGATTTCACAATCCTTTCATGTATTCTTGAAGTAAGCATGCAGCGTTATTTTACTGTGCAATTTATACAGAATCTGATAATCTCAATAATAGTATTTAGCTATTATACTATACAACTTTAAGCTGTTATGTGTCGCAAGCAGCAAGAAGAAGTAATTTCTCTTGTTAATTGACTACAAAGTGGGATAAATTTATGAACAAATACTTGATTTAACATTAAATAAATATAATAATTAATAAATAAATATTTCGGACATTTAACACACAACGCCATCTAGTCCCAAGCTAAGCAGAGCTTGTGTTATGGGTACTAGACAACTGATACAAATACATATATACTTTTTTTGTAAATACATACATATTATACATAGAAAACACCCAAACTCCGAAACAAATATTTGTAGATCATACAAACATTTGGTCCGACCCGGGAATCGAACCCGAGACCTCTTGATCAGCAGTCGCACACGCCAACCGCTAGACCAACGAGGCAGTCAACATTATTGATATGGTGTCGTTTTCCATAAAGATAACATATTCCATCATCTCCCTTATCTCCTAAAACAAACATAAATATATTTTAGATGAATATTTGTGAATAAATACAAAGACACACATGTTTATTATTTGACATAGAGATAATAAGATACAAAGGTGTCTGGAGTGCAAATTTGAGCGAGAGAGCGATGAAGATAAGAAATATTTCTTGAGAAGTCATGTCTGATTCAAAAAGCTAAAGAAATATAAGAACGTGTTTAATGAAATGGCTTTTTCTTTTAATATCAGAACATGCGATAATTATTTATATTTGGCGTATAGCTAGTTAATTAGCGGTAAATAAATTATTTTACTAATAGTTTCCATAATATACTAAAAGTATTTTGTCCGTAATTAACTTCTGTATTTTTAACTCTTCACGATGATATTTATTTTAAAAATATAAAAAACATGAAATCGTATCCATATATTGCAAAACTTTATTGGTTGTATTAGACGCGATAATCACGTAAGTATGTATCGTTCATCACACTACTGCTTGTATATCCTATAAATTTAAATAAAAAAAGTGAAAAATGTCCGCAGTAACGAGAACACGCGCACATCACTAAAGACAATCTTAGTACTTTTTATAGCCGTTGTTGGAGCTTAATAAAGGCAGCAAGTTGTAATGGATGCACGATATCGGATAAAAGTGAAACGATTTAGTAAGTGATTGCATGGTAATAGCGTGTCTACTGTATGATATCTTTATAAACTTTGAAAAAGAAAAGAAAAATAGTTTGGGTTGTTTTGAACTGAGCCCGATTTTTTAATGGAAAGGAGATATCCCAACGGTGGTACCATGATAAGGACACTAAGGTCTGATGATGGCATCCAAGAGAAATCGAGTCGAACCTTGAAGTCGGTTTTTATTTTGTTAAAATTTTACTTGTGCTTGTTTGTGACCGTGTTTGTAAGAGTGTTATTGTTTGTTTTTTTTAAACTATTTTCCTTTCTTTTGTATTTTAATTAAATACTAGTGGTCGAACAGTGGTTGAAAGTCAACCATCATTCATTTTTTTTAGCTTTCTGCACTCCTCCATATAAACACCAAATTTCATACTGGTCCGTTCCCATAATTTTCGTAAAAATAGATACAAAGTTTTACTTGACGAATTAATATAGTATAATACACATTTTTCTAATTTAGTGCCTAGTGATGCTAACAAGCTTGGCTAGCCTATTAAACTTTCTGTAATCAAACAACATTACTCCGCTTTGTATTGTGTATCACATATTGTATCAATCGATGTTTGCCGTTATAGAGTGTACCTCCTTTCCTCATTTCCTTTACCTTCAAATACGTAATTCGGTGGCTTTCTAATCACCGTAATAAAGTAAAAAACAACTGTCATTCGTTTGATGTCTGTGAGCCCTACGACCCTTTAATGTATTCCCATGGTGGGAAGGTGAGCTATCGCACATCTACGACTATGACATGGCTAATTTCCCCACGGAACACCAAGCCTACGAGTTTTACGGGGTAAAATTTCAACTAAAGCCGTAGATATATCTATAAAAGACAGGATTAATTCGCGTATTTTGGGATGGCTCACTAGGTATAACCCAACGGGGACTTTAATCAATGAGTGAAGCGACCTTCTGAGTCAGTGTCAAACTTTTTTTATGGTGTAAGGGGAGGGGAGAGGAGGGTTATCCGATGTTACGTGACTGCTACTTTTCATGGATGCTT
Organism: Diaphora mendica; assembly: GCA_949125395.1. Taxonomy (NCBI): domain Eukaryota; kingdom Metazoa; phylum Arthropoda; class Insecta; order Lepidoptera; family Erebidae; genus Diaphora; species Diaphora mendica. The sequence continues at coordinate 28,264,988 of OX421318.1, read as the reverse complement.
GCAACTTAAGAGTTAAAATGCATTGACGCGTTATGGATTCTGTACAGGTCACTATTTAGGTATTAGGTTACTGGTAAATAAAGGGATAAACACAGTTTGGTTTGCAACGGACACGTCTTGCTTGTACGGCGGACTCGCAGAAAGTGTGCGGTCAGTGCAGTGACTGCCTGACCGCACCTCCCACTACCGCTCGCCCTACCAATAGGCATGTTTGTATTTATCAATACACTACAGGTTTCTCTCACACTGGGTAGACTCACTTACCTAACCGGTTACCGGTTCCCGTGTGGTGACAAATTATGAATACAAAGTGTCACCACTCCCCATCTCATGGGTGTCATAAGAGGCGACCAAGGGAGTAAATTACATAGGACAATATCACTGAAAAGAGAAGAAAAAGATGATACAAACCCTATATCAACACGTCTGGCCAGCGTAGTATAGTAGGTCAACACCTCTTTTCTAAGAAGAGGATTATGTCCAGCCGTGGACTGTTAAAAGCTGTTGATGTGATATGATATGAGTCAGGTCTCGTGAGTGAGACTGGATACATTCATCAACAACCCATAACATCCCACTGCTGGGCTCGGGTCTCCTCTCAGGAGAGGGTTAAGGCCATAAGTCCCCACGCTGGCCAAGTGCGGATTGGGGACTGGCAAGACAACCTTGCGGCTACATTATCTTGTCGATGGATGTTTTAAAGCCGCCCAAAGGCCTCCAACTAAGCTTCACGACTGTTATCATATGATAACAACCGGGACCGACTGATTAACGTGACCTCCGAATCACGGAGACGCTCATGGTAACATGCCACTAGCGGTCACAGGTACTGACAGCGCCGTCGTTGCTTACAACCAAATACGTTACAAGGTTGATATTGTCTCATGAGCGAGACTGGACAGATTAGTTACAACCAAATATGCTCCAAGGTTGATATATTTTTTAACCTATTTAATGAATTTAAAACCATGATAATTAAGGAAAACATCTGAAGAATAGAATATGTAATCTGACGTGTGGTATCTTGTCCAATGAAGCATTATAGTTGTCACGCGTCATCGGCGCTCGCCACCCACCGCTGAGCCGCTGTCCCTGCCACCGCAGGGACACATAAAAGGACGAGCGCACTACAGCTCGACCTCTTTCGCCCGGCGTCTACCACGCCGGACGGCTGCGCTGCCCTCTACGGGGGGTCGGCCTCTAAAGCCGACCCCAGCACTACACTCTTTCGCCCGGCGTCTACCACGCCGGACGGCTGCGCTACCCTATACGGGGGGTCGGCCTCTAAAGCCGCCCCCAGCACTGCACTCTTTCGCCCGGCGCCTACCACGCCTGGTGGCTGGGCCGCCCGGCCTACGCCGGAGCCCCAGCACTGCACCTTGTCTGTATAAAAATAAAATAAACTAAATAATCTAGATTCTAGAATTAAAATCACTTGTACTTATTCCACTATTTCATTTTTGTTTACACCTGACCGGTTTCGCCTTATGGCATCATCAAAGGTTACTGTGTAACCAAAAAAGTAACCTTTGATGATGCCATAAGGCGAAACCGGTCAGGTGTAAACAAAAATGAAATAGTGGAATAAGTACAAGTGATTTTAATTCTAGAAAGTGATTATAACAAGTTCCATCAAGTGCCGACAATCGAGAGTATAAATTAAATAATCTAGAGCACTTATGTGTCATTTACTTAGTTACCTTTCTAGAGCACTTTAGCTCTACTAGACTGCACGGTCGGTGTATTGGTTTAAGAAGTCGCCACGCCACTTTCTACTGCGCTGAGGGTTGTGGGTTTAAATTCTACATAGAACAACGCTTTGTGTGATCCACAAATTGTTGATTTGAGTCTGGGTGTTATTTGTGTCCGTTTAATGTGTGTTAGTAAACTGCGACACAGGATTTATTTCTAATGCGGGAGTTGTCTTTGTCTAAAATAAGAAAGAGAACTCAGTGAATAGGGTAGTTGACTGTTTTGTAAATAAATGTCTCCTTCATTAAAACGAATATTACAAAACATCTCGGAAAATATAATTATTACAGCTTTTCATTTCTATTACAAATTTTGATAAAATTGAAATATATTACTCAATTGAGTAGTCTAAAACAGTGACGTCACAAGTTTGTGTTTAGTACATTTTTCATACAAAGTTATCGTTTTGACAGATGATAAAAAGTAACTAATTTGAATAAGGTGTCAACTACCCTATCACCAATCTAATTAAAACCCCAAGTTCAAAAGTACCTACCAAAGAATCCGAAAAACTTACTTTTCTTGTAAGCAAACAAGTTTCAAACTTAGCAGATATAGAAACAACACATGCAACTCAAATCGATCTCTGCAACATACGGCAACATGCATAGATGCAGCAGGTGTCTTACGGTATGCATTTAAATCGAATATTACAAGACATCCAGTTATAACCGGCCATGGATGGCGTTAACGAGTGCACGTGTACTTAATATAAATCACATCGGTTGTTGTGGCTTTATGGAAAAAGACGATCGTTCAATGAAATAAAATTATATTATATTGATATTGGGAGGTAGATGACCTGCCAATTACGCTCGATAAAGTTGACAATTGTGGGCTCATTTGATTTGATATCTTATTCTCTAAGAAATAGGATCCTGTTCTTTGAACCGAGTGACGTCTAACAATGATGTACAGATTGATGATGTTCATATTGAGTACGTTGTGATGATTAATAATATATGTATAACTAGCTTATACACGCAGCTTCGCTCACGCAGACTTTCATCCCCTGTTTTACCCCCTTAGGGGTGTTATTTCAAAAATTCCATTCTTAGTGCTCACTTAGGTTATATAAAGAACCTACATGCAAAATTTCAAGATTCTAGCTTCATCGGTTTAGGCTGTGCGTTGATCTCTGGGTATGTCAGTCAGTCAGTCACCTTCCTGTTTTATATATATAGATAGATAATGTATATTTTTGTTATTGAGATAAATAGTAGTAAATTTCATTGTCGATTCATAGCCATGACAACGTTACAGATAGACAGACAGAGTTCGTATGGAATATGGTTACGTAACTAGACTGCACGGATAACGCAGTGCTTTAAATAGCAATTGTGTGATCCACAAATTGTTTTTCCACTAAAATACGTTTTGCCTACCCTCTATTATGTATAAAATAAAATGAAAGTAACATTTCTTTTAAGTATTGCCACTTATTTACAAATAAGTAAGTATTACCATATTTTCCCTTTTGAAGTCGCCTACTGATCCCAAATATCTCTGCTTCAATGAATTTTCTGTTTGATGCTAACAACATTATACATATGAGAGTATAAAATGGTTATATGTATATTGCTGTATCTGTAGCCAATATCTTATTTGTAAGGGTCACTTATGGACTTCCTGACGTCATGTGACGCGTGAACGGACTTAAGACAGACTACTTATACGTTGTAGAGATGAAAGGCCTCGTAATATTTATAGGGTTAAGTTAAAATTGTAGTCCTTTTTAACATATATTTAAGTTGTATATACTCACTATATTGGATGTGTAGATAGTGCCTTATTTTTATGGTAAAAGTGTATTTTTTCCCGACTGAGAAAGAAGGAGGGCTATGTTTTTCGAGTGTTTGTATGTATGTCATGTGAGGCCCATACCCAAAGCCCTGCCCCATTCCATCTCCCATCCCCCAAAGGCCGGCAACTCATTTGTGACGCCTCTGGTGTTGCGGGTGTCCATGGGCGGCGGTAATCGCTTATCATCAGACGATACGTCTCCTCGTTTGCCCCCTATTCCATAAAAAAAGACTGTTCGATACCAAATCATCAAATGGGTTATAAGTAGTAGAAACTATAATATAATAATGGCAACACTATGTTTGTCATAAATTAGCTTGACAGTTGTAGTTGTCAAATTGACTCGGATTATAGAACTCACTAGAATGAGACGGGTTAACGGTTAATAAAAAAAAATATTAGTCTGTCAAAGAGACTACACTGCCAATTGAAAATCATGAGTAGAATTCAAGAGTAGTGATCACCTTACTGCAGACTACTATTGCAAATACAGACAATGCAGCATGGTGACCAACACTTTGGCGGCCTATTGAGATGCTTCAAGTAGGGCTTCCGATCTCACCAAAGCAACACGACAGCCATGTCATTTTAGGTTGGTTTTCTGTGAGAGGGTAGTAGTAGTAGTTACTACTTTGAAGTTGAAATAGTTGAATGCAATGACGTAATTAGTATTCAGTTGATACTTACCATATAGGTATCTGTGTATCGTCATAGGCTCTAAAATCTAAACGGATGGATCGAATTTTATTTTAAGTTCCTTTTGTTTAGAAAATTATTTTTAAATTATTTTAATTTTAGAAAAAGAGAACGTTCTTATCTATAAATCAGAAAAATCTGTTTAAGGTTGAGAGGAAAATGTCATCATACCACTTCGATGGCAAGATAAAAAGTACAAAAGAACCCTCCAATATCAGATCATTTGAAAAGCAATTATAAAACGCCAAATTATTTTAAGAAATAATGAAAATTATCACAGTCATTTAGACACCTTAGTAGTATAAAAATAACTATTAAAATATGACAATGATGAGTTGTAGTAGTTTTCTTCAAATTTCAATGGGTCCAAAGGAAATGTTTACCAGACATTTTTTTTCGAAATTGTTTAATGAATGACGTACGTTAAAAGTGAAACTACGTCATTTATTAAATAAAAAACTCTTTCGTTTTTTAAGTAGGTTAAAAAATAAAACGGCAATGATTTACACACTAAAAGAATTCATAGAGTATAGAAACTGGGTCTCCGGTCACCATGTACCAGCTGTGTCCAACTTTCACCACATTCGATAATCTGCAAGTTTTTTCTACCAGCTCAATGTGGGTCAAGAGAAAACTCGGAAGGGGCGCCTTAGGACGGCCACAGACTTGCGGATTTAATGCGTCAAATTTGGTGTATTAATACTTTTAGTGTGCTGGTTGTTATGTTATGTCAGGCAGAGTGATTTAATATGAAATTGGATTGTAAGTTGACGTTGCTAAGTGGTGAATATGCATTTTTTTAATAAATTACAATTCACAGATAAACAATGATGGGCCTGTTGGTTTAACGGTTAGTTATTCTGATTGCTAAACTGAAGGTTGTAATTTCAATTCCAAAGCCAGGATTTTCGTTTAGATTTGGTGTGTAAAGGCGCGTTTCCACCGAAATTGTTGGCAATTTCAGTATTTCCAACTGTTTGCAACTCTTCAGAAAATCGCCAACTTATGTTTCCATTGTGTCTACACCGAGTCGCCAACAATTTGAAAAACATTCTAACTAAGCCAACAGAGCCAATAAATATCTGCAACAAGCCAACAAGCGTCTTCTTTTGATGTTTACCGCCAAAAACAGAAACACGGTTCCCAACATCTTTTGTCACCAACACGTGTTGACAACACAAAAGTTGCCAACTTTTGTTCGGTGAAGACTCGGCTTGAGTTAGCTAAATATGTATGCATTAAGAAATATATATAAATAGGCTTCAGTTGGGTTCCCACAACACAGGCTCTATCTAGCTTAGAATTAGACTGTGAGATGTGTAAAATTATAATAACGATGTTTTAAATGTTATTGGAATGATATCAGTTAAACCCACTCTTTACATATTTAAGAAGCAAATAATAGAAAATGGCACCAGATAACGTTAGTGCCTTTGTAGAAAATATAGAATTAATCTCTCATTTGTAAACGCCTTTATTTCCCACACATAAACAATCCAGAGATGTATTGTGATGCATTTGTACAGTAGAGTAAGCAATGTATGTGTCAAATGTTTCTGTGTGAGTGCTGTGTATATTTTTAAGTGTATGATGTTGTGTGGGAACGGAAGAATTATTTGTATGTGAGCGTGTAAGTTTTTTTTTGATGTTATATGTGTGTGTAGCCAGTTCTGCGGTGTATGAAGTACCGTTTGAGGGTCCCAACAACCCTGATGGATTGTTTTTCCCACTCGAGACGTGATTCGTTTTATGTATGAAGTTCTGCGTGAATCTGGCGACTGTTCCTCACGAGTTATTAATTATTTAGCGAGCGTATGCGAGTGGGTGGGTTATGTTGGTGATGAATAATTGGTGGAAGGATTACGGGGTATGATGTTCATGGAACGAGAAGGGTATTAGAAATATGGCGATGCATTCTCAAGGAGTAGAGCGATATATTGTGTACTAGCTTTTACACGCGGCTTCGCTCACGCAGACTTTCATCGCCTGATTTACCCACTTAGGGGTGGCATTTCAAAAAATCCTTTCATCCTTTCAGTGCTCACTTACGTTATATAAAGAACCTTCATGCAAAGTTTCAGGATTCTAGCTTCAGCGGTTTGGGCTGTGCATTGATCTCTGGGTATGTCAGTCAGTCAGTCAGTCACCTTCCTCTTTTATATAATAGGTCTTCCTAATACCTATGAAATTTCCGTTTTGTATGCAATAAGTGAAAGTACTTATTTTTTCAAACTTTTTTATTTCTGTTATTTGAAGTAATCACCCATGCAATCGACGCATCTTTGCCAACGCATTGGCAGTTTATTGATGCCCTTCTTGTAAAAATCAGCTGGACGGGAGGCAACAAACTCTTCAAAGGCATTTTGTACTGCCTCTCGGGAATTGATTTTTTTACCCACTAAAAAGTTGTCTAAATTTTGGAAAAAGTAATAGTCGGTAGGTGCAAGGTCTGGTGAGTATAGCGGATGAAGGAGAGCTTCCAACCCCAGCTCTTGCAGCTGCTTCACGACAACGCGCGACCCCATATTGCGCAACAGACACAGTCCAAGCTGCAAGAGCTGGGGTTGGAAGCTCTCCTTCATCCGCTATACTCACCAGACCTTGCACCTACCGACTATTACTTTTTCCAAAATTTAGACAACTTTTTAGTGGGTAAAAAAATCAATTCCCGAGAGGCAGTACAAAATGCCTTTGAAGAGTTTGTTGCCTCCCGTCCAGCTGATTTTTACAAGAAGGCATCAATAAACTGCCAATGCGTTGGCAAAGCCATGTCGATTGCATGGGTGATTACTTCGAATAACAGAAATAAAAAAAATAAAAAAATAAGTACTTTCACTTATTGCATACAAAACAGCAATTTCATAGGTAAAGACCTATTATGTATAGATTTGGTTTGATAGATGTTGGTTATTTTTGGTACGCAAATTTCACAAAATAATTGCATTAAAATTTATTACAGAATCATTTATAGAAATGCACATAATTGTAATTTTAAGGTAGTCTTTTAAAAGAAAAGTTAAGTTCAACGTCTTGAATGCGTCATTGCTTACTCTTCAGGGGTACACGCGATAAAATTATTATTACCGATCTTAAAATTTAAGTTTTTACTTCCTATTTATGCTTTGTTGTTTTTTAAACCTTTTTTCTATCGAATAGGAGACAAACGAGCAGACGTATCGCCTGATGGTAAGCGATTACCACCGCCCATAGACACTCGCAACACCGGAGGCGTCACAAGTGCGTTGCCAGCCTTTGGAGGATGGGGGAGGGGTTGGGGTATCGGCCTCCGGTATCCTCACTCACTCGGTGAAACACAGCGCAAGCGCTATTTCACACCGGTTTTCTGTGTGCTTTGAGGCCGTGGTATCACTCCGGTCGGGCCGGCCCATTCATGCCGAGGCGTGGCTATTCTATTTTACTTCAAATAAAATGACTGATACTTTTAGAGATAAGTACGTTGAATTAAACCAAAAAGAACAATCTTCAGCTTTACTATATTTGTTCAGGATTTTTAATGGACGTTTTATTGACTGTATACCACGGCAGTACTGTCCAGCCTAGATCATCTGTATTACAATGTTTCTCACCTGACTGCACGTTTGGTCTAGTGGTTTAATGGTCACCACGCCGTTTCCTACTTCGCCAGGTGTCGTGGGTTCAAATCCCAAGGACAAGACTTTGTGTGATCCACAAATTGTTGTTTTGAGTCTGGGTGTTCTTTGTGTCCGTTTCATGGTTGTTTGTGGGGTCCCCCGCGACACAGGATTTATAACTAGTGTGGGAGTTGTCTTTAAAAAAAAACTATATTCAATGTTGACATGATTAATTTTATATAACAACTAGCTGAACCCCGCGGTGTTTCCCGTGGGTATTGTACCCGGGTAGAAGTTAGTCTAAAAAAAGTAGCCTAAGTTACTTCTTACATCATCAGCTCCCTATAATTGAAAGTCCCGTCAAAATCAGCCATCCAGCGGTTCCAGAGATTAGACGGAACAAACAGACAGACAGGCCGACAGACAGACAGACAAAAAAAAAATGTACCGTGTACATGTGTACATACATTTGCATTGAGTAAAAAGCGGTTATTTTAATATTACAAACAGACACTCCAATTTTATTTATTTGTATAGATAATTTTTGCATGCCTATATGGCAGAATATATTGAGAATAATACAGTACTTATACATACCTTTTTTACGGCATAGACCACGTATAGACTTTTTTTATGTAACTACATACATGCGGTGCGAACAAATGATTTGATTTGATTAAACTCTATTACCTTTTAATATACTATACTAGCAAAATAAATTAAGTAAAATTTTTTTTTTTTTTTTTAATGTTTGGCCCGCCAAAATGACTCTACTCTGTTTAATATATTTAATATATTTCTTATACTCATCTGGTTTGTATAACCTATAGTGAAATTTAGTCTACATTTTGCTTATAAATAGCATTGACGCATAGTCTTTTTTCCCGGAAATATATTACGAAGAGGAAATCGTTTGACGGGTGAAATCCTGTGAAATCACAGGGAATAGCTCTGTATAATATAGCACAACGATGATAGATACAGAAATAATAACATTGAATATGTGGGAGTAAGTTAGTCACGCGTTATTCGCAAAAGCTTTGTACCCCTTTCAACAAAAATATTATGGAGGAGGAGTGAGACAGACATAAAAAAATAAAAAAATAAATGAGTTATGTTCGAATTTCGACCACGACCAAAGTTATTATTATGTTACTGTATCAGTTAATATTGTATGAAATACTACAAAATGGTATAGGTACATATTATCTAGTCTCACTATGTACCAAATAACTGGTTCCGTGATTTTTGAATGACAGTTTTTTTTTTTTTTTTTTTTTATGATATAGGGGGCAAACGAGCAGACGTATCGCCTGATGGTAAGCGATTACCGCCGCCCATGGACACCCGCAACACCAGAGGCATCACAAGTGCGTTGCCGGCCTTTTAAGAAGGAGTACGCTCTTTTCTTGAAGGTTTGAAGGTCGTATTGGTCCGGGAATACCGCAGGCGACAGTTCATTCCACAGTTTTGTTGTGCGAGGCAGAAAGTTCCTGGAAAAGCGCACAGTTGAGGACTGCCAACCATCTAAATGATGAGGATGAAACTTCTGTTGCGTAGGACGATGGCGGAAAGAGGCGGCAGGAATCAGTCCGAACAATTCCTCGGAGCACTCCCCATGATAAATGCGGTAGAAGATGCACAGCGAAGCTACATCTCTACGCAGCGCCAAAGAGTCTAGCCGAATTGAAAGTTCTTGGCAATCGACGACTCGGGTCGCTCTCCGTTGAATGCGGTCCAAAGGGAGGAGCTGGTATTGGGGTGCCCCCGCCCAAAGATGGGGACAGTATTCTATGTGAGGCCGAACCTGGGCCTTATAAAGTATAAGGCGGTGGGCCGGAGTGAAATACTGTCTCGATCTGTTGAGCACACCAAGCTTTTTCGAGGCCAATTTGGCCTTACCCTCCAGGTGGCCACGAAACTGGACTTCGCTCGACATGTCGACACCAAGAATTCCAATATTGGCTGAGGCAGATAGTGGAGTGCCTTCGAAACGAGGACATACGACCCACGGAAGTTTTTTAGTGGTGAACGCGCAAATTTGTGTCTTTGTGGGGTTAAATTGGACTAAATTAAGTCTACCCCAATCTGAGACCTTCTCCAAAGAAGTCTCGACTTCAGACACAAGTTTGTTTCGACTCTCAATGACGTTTTCCCGAGAAATATTGGCGCGGCCGGTGTAAAAAGCATCGCCGGTGCTGTCATCCGCATAACAATGAATGCCGCAATTTTGCAGCATGTCATTGATATGGAGGAGGAACAAAGTAGGCGATAGCACACAGCCTTGCGGGACACCAGCATTCACAGATATGGAATCAGAGCATTCACCGTCGACTACGACCTTAATGCTTCTATCTGCTAGAAAGCTAGTGACCCAATCGCATAATTTCTCGGGAAGCCCATAGGAAGGGAGCTTCGAAAGAAGCGCTTTGTGCCAGACCCGATCGAAGGCCTTCGCGATGTCCAAACTAACTGCCAAGGCTTCCCCCTTAGTCTCAATCGCCTGTGCCCAGCGATGTGTCAGGTATACCAGAAGATCACCAGCCGATCGACCCTTACGGAAGCCGTACTGCTGGTCGCTAAGCAGATGATGATCTTCTAGATACCGTAGGAGTTGATAGTTGATGATGGACTCCATTATTTTCGAGAAGAGGGAAGTAATGGCTATCGGCCTGTAGTTGGACGGATTAGAGCGATCGCCTTTTTTTGGGATCGGGTGGACTAATGCTGCCTTCCATGTTGTCGGAACTACGCCAGAAGAGTAGGAGAGCCGAAAAAGACGCGTTAAGACCGGTGCCAACTCTGGAGCGCACATCTTTAACACTATAGGGGGGATTCCATCCGGGCCACTCGACTTATGGATATCCAGGGATAAAAGTGCTATACGCACTGAGCGTTGGTGAAACTGGATATCCAGCATACGGCTCTCGCACCGCGGTATGGTAGGCGGCTCCTGTTCCCCGTCATCCAAGGTCGAGTTGGACGCAAAGTGTTTTGCCAGGAGATCGGCTTTCTCCTTTGCGTCATAGGCCAACGGATTATTTCCCAAGTGCAAAGGTGGAAGGGATGGCTTACAGAAATTCCCTTCGATAGCCTTGGCAAGAGACCAGAATGCTCGAGTCCCCGAAGGAAGACGCTCAAGCCTCTCGCCAATCCCAGCAATGTGCACCGACTTCGCCCTAGCTATGTCTCTTTTGAAGGACCTGGAGGCAAAGTTGTACTCCTTTTTTAGAGCGCTGGTGTTTTGATCCCGTACCGCCGCTGCGTCAGCCCAGGCTTGGTAAGCTTCCTGCTTCCTGCGAGAAGCTTTTTTGGAAGATGAACCAAACCAGGGCCGACACTTGCCACCAATGGGAACCACAGAGGATGGAATGAAAATCTCCATACCCTGTAGCACAACATCAGCAATAGAATCAGCAGCGGTTTTGGGATTATCCGGCGAGAAGCACAACTGTCTCCAAGGGTAGGACGCAAAGAAGGACCGCATCCCATCCCAATCTGCTGACTTGTAGTGCCTCACACGGCGACTGCGTGCAACTCGCGATCGCGGTGAGCATGTGAGTGTCACTGAGAGTTTTTTAACATTCCATACTTTATTTTACAGATACAATACGATTTACGGATATTATTAAAAACTAATGGTTGCCCGCGGCTCCGCCCGCGTATAAGTCGGTTATCCCGGAAAATAGTAGCCTATGTGTTATTCTGATGTATAAGCTATATAGCTTGATTTCGATGATGATGATGAATTTCGATGGATTTCGATGAAACTTTACAGTAATATTACTGTAAAGTTTCATCGAAATCCGTTCAGTAGTTTTTGCGTGAAAGAGTAACAAACATCCATCTATCCATACTTACAAACTTTCGCGTTTATAATATTAGTATAGAAGATATAATAGGTCTTTACCTATGAAATTGCCGTTTTGTTGCAATAAGTGAAAGTACTTATTTTTTCACACTTTTTTATTTCTGTTATTCGAAGTAATCACCCATGCAATCGACGCATCTTTGCCAACGCATTGGTAGTTTATTGATGCCCTTATTGTAAAAATTCGACCGTGGGAGAGCCACGCTTCGGCATGAATAGGCCGGCTCGACCGGAGTGATACCACGGCCTCACAGAAAACCGGTGTGAAATAGTGCTTGCGCTGTGTTTCACCGAGTGAGTGAGGATACCGTAGGCCCATACCCCAACCCCTCTCCCTATCTCCCCCCCCCATCCCCCAAAGGCCGGTAACGCACTTGTGACGCCTCTGGTGTTGCGGGTGTCCATGGGCGGCGGTAATCGCTTACCATCAGGCGATACGTCTGCTCGTTTGCCGGTCTATTCCATAAAAAAAAAAAAACAGCTGGACGGGAGGCAACAAACTCTTCAAAGGCATTTTGTACTGCCTCTCGGGAATTGAAATTTTTACCCACTAAAAAGTTGTCTAAATTTTGGAAAAAGTAATAGTCGGTAGGTGCAAGGTCTGGTGAGTATGGCGGATGAGGGAGAGCTTCCAATCCCAGCTCTTGCAGCTGCTTCACGACAACGCGCGACCTCATACTGCGCAACAGACAGATTCCAAGCTTCCTAAACTGCCAATGCGTTGGCAAAGATGCGTCGATTGCATGGGTGATTACTTAGAGTAACAGAAAAAAAAAATTGAAAAAATAAGTACTTTCACTTATTGCATACAAAACGGCAATTTCATAGGTAAAGACCTATTATATTAAGTTACAATTAAATCTATTCATTACATATGTTAATATAAATGTATGTTTGTTTCAGATTCATGCCATGCGCTGATTTCATACGCAATGCTATCAGAAACAAGTAAGTAAACAGTTAAATTATACAGTTTCCTTATTAGAGAAAAACTGTACAAGCATTTAAAATAGTGATCTTACTTTGAAATATCAATGACACTAAAATGAAAATTTATACTCGCCGCAAGAGATGCCTACTTTTTGGCATATAGGGGCTCAACTACATTTTTAGGGTTCCGTGCCAAAGGCAAAAAACGGAACCCTTATAGATTCGTCATGTCCGTCCGTATGTCACAGCCACCTTTTTCCGAAACTATCAGACCTATAATGTTGAAACTTGGTAAGTAGATGTATTCTGTAAACCGCATTAAGATTTTTACACAAACATTAAAAAAATACAATAAATTTTGGGGGTCCCTTACTTAGAACTGAAACTCAAAAAAAAAATTTTCATCAAACCTATCTATGGATAGGTCTTCGAAAATGATATTGAGGTTTTTAATATCATTTTTTTCTAAACTGAATAGTTTGCGCGAGAGACACTTCCAAAGTGGTAAAATGAGTGTCCCCCCCCTTTAACTTCTAAAGTAAGAGCATGATAAATCTAAAAAATATACATGTACCTTGTAAACTTCCACCGAAAATTGGTTTGAACGAAATCTAGTAAGTAGTTTTTTTTTAATACGTCATAAATCGTAAACTGCAATTTACCTTTCATTCAATTAACACAAATATAAAAAAAATATAAAAAATATCATGTTACTTGCTGCTGCGGAACCCTTCATGGGCGAGTCCGACTTGCGCTTGGCCGCTTTTTTATAAATATTAGCTTGCCAAAGTGACTCCACCCTGCCTGATGGAAGGCATAAGCAGAAGCCAAGAGTAGTGGTCACAATACTCATCGCGAATGCAGACAATGCAACAATCCAGCATGGTGACTCCGATCTCACACAAGGATCACAAGTGGGAGAGCCACGCTTCGGCATGAATGGGCCGGCTCGACCGGAGTGATACCACGGCCTCACAGAAAACCGGTGTGAAATAGTGCTTGCGCTGTGTTTCACCGAGTGAGTGAGGATACCGGAGGCCCATACCCCAACCCCTCCCTCTATCTCCCGCCCCCCCATCCCCCAAAGGCCGGTAACGCACTTGTGATGCCTCTGGTGTTGCGGGTGTCCATGGGCGGCGGTAATCGCTTACCATCAGGCGATACGTCTGCTCGTTTGCCGGTCTATTCCATAAAAAAAAAAAAAAAAAAAAAACACCCACCAACTAAATACGACAGCACAAATGCTATAATTTTGGTTGGTGTTCAGATCTTATCTGATTCTAGATATGATCTGGTCTAGCTTGATAATACGACCTCATGGAAAACGAAAAGGTTCTTAATTCAACCATGACAGTTTTATCAGGTTTTGGATCAATTACTTTTAATTAAAAATTTTGTTTTTTTTTTAAACTATTTTTATAGTGTAACTTATTTTTAGATCTGAAATTTGGAACTCCTTTAAAAATAGTTCTTATTTCAAATTTATCACTTTTAATAATCGATTCCACTCTATTTTTATTTCATAAATGATGCTAACCGAGTTCTTAATGTTAAACCAACTTACATCTTAAGAGCGTCTTTAGTAATCAGTCAATAGCCCCAAAAACCACCATTAACACCCTCAATAAACATCTTGAAACAATTATAAACTTACCCCACATCGATTAACCGTAAGATAATTTATTCAGAACCCTCAGATAGCTCTCCTATGGGACAGATCTACTTATAGTTGCGAACCTCGATCAACGGAACAACTTGAGCAACAAAACATGAATTAACCAAAACGGTTGACCCTCTGTCTTATGTTGGGATTAGATTTTATAATTTAATTTCTAAGTTAGTTAAGTTTGTTGATATTGAGTGTAACATACTAATGAGATATTGTTAGGAGCGATATTTTTAACTTACTTTGAAAGAAGGGAGGTTCCTTAATTTGATTGCATTACTTTTTCGTTGATTTGTAACTCGATTCAAAAATTTTATTTACTGCATTCTAGGTAAACTTTCTCTTCGGTCCCATTGTAAATCGAAATAGACATAAAATTTATTAATACATGACAATACAGATGTTCCTCTCATCAGGGTATCAAGCAACTTGTCGCGTTGTTATTTTTTTTATTTTTTTTATGGACGTATCGCCCGATGGTAAGCGATTAGCGCCGCCCATGGACACGCGTAACACCAGAGGCGTCACAAGTGCGTTACCGGCCTTTGGAGGATGGGGGGGGGGAGATAGGGGGGGGGGGGGAGATAGGGGGAGGGGTTGGGGTATGGGCCTCCGGTATCCTCACTCACCCGGTGAAACACAGCGCAAGCACTATTCCACACCGGTTTTCTGTGAGGCCGTGGTATCACTCCGGTCGAGCCGGCCCATTCATGCCGAAGCGTGGCTCTCATATTGAAATAGGTAATTTCATGATATTTAATTTATTAGTTTAGTATAAGTAACATTACCTACGTCTATATCACTTTGCAACTAAAGGTTTACTAAACTTGGACTGCACCTTTGGCCCAGTGATTTAACGGTCACCACGCCGTTTCCTACTTCGCCAAGTGTCGTGGGTTCAAATCCCACGTAGGACAGCACTTTGTGTGATCCACAAATTGTTGTTCTGAGTCTGGGTGTTCTTTGTGTCCGTTTCATGTATGTTTGTAAAGTCCCCCGCGACACAGGATTTATTCTTAGTGCGGGAGTTGTCTTTAAAAAAATAAAGTTGATAAATCGACTGCCTCGGTGGCGCAGTGGTAGTATAAGCGACTGCTGTGCTGACGTCTCGGGTTAAAATCCTGGGTCGGACCAAATGTTTGTATGATCTATAAATATTTATTTCGGAGTTTGGGTGTTTTCGATGTATAATATGTATGTATTTACAAAACACATATGTAGCTAGTCAAGTTATGTCACTCCAACCATTATTACGAATCTATTAACTCTTCATGCATCAAAATCATGTCAGTAGTTTAGGCGCTACGATGGAACATACAAACACATAAATAGACTACCAAAATCTCCAGGCTTTGTCGTAGTCGGAAAAAAACTCGCCTACAATAATTTTTGTAACCACAAACAAGTGTTGAAAACAAGTTACATAAACCTCTAACATGTATTATGATTTCAGGGATTTTAGTCGTTATTACAATAGTCTATGTAGGATACAAGTTACGTTTTATTTATCTTTAAACATAATGAATATTCTTATAAGGTATAGTGTTTGAGATTTAGATTATTAATTTTCCTTTCCAAACTGAATTGCGAATTTTGTGAGAGTCAAGTTTATTTTAACGCTATTTAGAGATAGAAATATGAAAAACCCGACTAGTTTTGCTGCTAGATTACGCTATGAACGGAATCATAACATATTATAATATAAGAGAAAAATATGAATATTGCTTGTGAATGCTTGCTGTACAAGAATTTAATATATTCCACGAAGCTGTTATGTAGCACTGGAAAATAATAATTTCATCACTTTGTAAGATATCATACGAAACGTTGAAAGGAATAGTAGTGGCAGTTTCATTATTATATAGAGCTTGGAGCCGCTGAAAATTAATATATATAAAAATCAGTGCCACTTTTCGTTGTAATTTTATAACTCAAGAACGGGCTCACCTATCCAAACCAAATGTTTAGGCTTTGTTCGGACTATTTAGTAGATGGTTTATTTGAAGTTTGCACAAAATCGGTCAAACGGTTCTTCATTTATCACTTTTTTTGTAATTTCACTTTATACGTAGCGAAGCACGTACCGGCCGCTAGTATATAATATAATCTGGCTTAAAAAAAAGATTTTGTATGGCTTTCGTTTGTGTGTGTGTGTGTGTTTTTTGTAGATTTTGTATGACTTTTATAATGGTTTAAGGTATTTAAGATGTTTTAGTTAATAGTTACTGATCAGCAGTGTTTATTAAACCCAAAAAATAATATCCAAAAGTAAACAAAGTTCAGTCAGTGTTTGAACTGTTTTTGGGTATTGAGCATGGGTAAATCCAATTCATTATATTATAGTGATAAAGATTACACTATATTCTTAATTATTTGTAGGAATATATCGCGATATGACATCTAAAGGCTAGGGTGTGGTGGCTAAAGTGTAGGTAGCCCCGGAAACATGCAATTTACAGAAGCGTCATACAATTGCGTGATTGGAAAATATTGCAAAGAAATCTGCATTTAATACAACCAATTCATTTATCCAGAGGCATATCCAAAAATGTATAAGGAAAATAGTAGGTATTCAATCCAAAAGAAAATTGTAATTCTAAAAAATATAGTAGGTAAAAACCATAATAATTTTAAATAAAGTTACTTTTAAGCAAAAAGAATGTTAAGTATTTCCCCCAAATCTTTTCAAAGAACATTACCACCACAAAATGAACTCAACAAACAGTTAATCTAATTTTCCCGCCAAGAAATTCTCTTAAAATACCTTCCTCGATCTAAATCCGACAAAATATTTTAAACATAATATTTCCTCGAAATTGCTCTTAAATATACCTTTTTGACATTTTTATATGCAAGACAAACATGTAATGAGTTTGAACATTCACGGATCAATGCGCGCGAGACGATAATCCAAGATGGCGGACGATGAGGGCGTTCAAAATGGCGAGTACTTGATTGCATGCTGTTTGCCTTTCGCGGTGTTCATACTTCGTAGGCAATTTTATTGAAGACGCATGTTTTGTTGTTTTGATTTTCAACAATGTTTTCACAGAGTGTTAACTGGTATGAAGAATTTAAAATTTTATTGAGAGATTTTCTAACTTCAATTCAAAGTTTTATTAAGATGAAGAATATGTAGATTATCTACTTTCTGAGAATAAATAAATTTGTTGATATTTCACCTTAGTACGACATTTTTCTACCTAATCTTCTACTTGTAGTGCTACTTGAGTTTATTTATCTTTTCGTCTACAATATTTGGCCTCCATGCTTATAGAGCCAGAGCCCACGACAGCCAGACCTTCGTTATTTTATAAAGGCTGAAAGTTTTTCTGTGCATGAACCCTATATAGGTAAAAACAACCAGCGACTATAGAGTTTGGGTTGTGGTTACTTGGGCAGATAACAGGTAGTAAAGGTGTATAAAATAGTACCTAATTTTTGTTAAAGAATAAAGCTCAATATTTTTATATTTTCTTCGGGATAACTTTAGAAATCTCGTCGTGCATTGCCGGACACTTATGACAGTTGCTACCCCCTGCCAGACACCCCTAAAGTTTAAAAAATTATAGTTGTACTTTCGTTATAGTATAAAAGCTAAATTTTATATAATTTCCTTGGGGACCTATAAAAATGTTACCTCAATAGCCGGACAGTTTTAATGGTTTTAACATCTTGCCATCTGGCAAGATGTATTAAACTATGCATTTAAAGTCCGCTGTAGGTGCGAGCGCGAGTTCTTAGTCGATTACGATCTTTTAAGATTTTTAATAAAAAAATAATTTTAATGTCAAATTTCTTTAATTTTTTTGGAAAGATATTGAATTTGTTTTCCGTTTTTATATCAAGCGGCAATTTATTGCAGACTTTGATGGACATGACATGGTGCTTGAGGAGTGAATTTTTAGTTTTTGTAGGTTTAGTCTCGATTTATGACTTAATGTCACCTGTCTATTTTGTGATGTATATGTATGTTTCATTGAATGACTGGTTAGCCTAAAGTGTTAGTGATCTTATCTGTTACGCCAGGACAACATAAAATCAAATGAAGTACTTTTATACGAATATTAATAGACAAATTACTACTATCAAGCAGTGGATCATCTAATGGTAAGTGAACATCGCGATCCATGGACACCTGTAAATTGAGACTTCGGTGAAAAGAAAAACTTATTTTCTCTTAGTGCTAAGACTGATAAAATTGCTAAAAATAAATGAATCTAAGACTAAATTTTACTCTTAATTATTTTTCTACTAATTTAATGAGCTCATTTAATCTCAAATAAACATATCGTAGTGCTTATCACATCTCACACATCAACAGTCTGTAATAGTCGGAGGTTTTTTTCAATTACTACTATAACAAACTGGCATTTATAGTTACAGATAAGCTTGTTAAATCTAATAATGTAACCTCCTATATTTCTCTCCAATATTCTCTAATAATGTAACCTCCTATATTTATCTATAAAAGAAGTTTCTATTTCCTCTTAGATTCAAGGCAAAATAATCAATTGATTGCCCAAACTTGTGGCAATGAACTGATACAACAACAAGTGTCCCATCACTGAGATGATGGATGTAGGAACAGTATCGTACGATATTAGTTGTAGTCAACCCTTCTAACTAAGTAAAATTGTTCGATACAACCTGCCGATTAAGTGATCGATGCCTCATCTATTACGGCGAAGGTCGTAGTTCATATGACGAAATGCATCAGCGCTATCTAGTATGAACAACTTTTTATGTATGAGCCTGTCAAAGTGACTTTACTCTGACTGATAGAAGGCATGAGTAGAATTCAAGAATAGTGGTTGTAGTGGTCAGCATACTTATTGCGAATGCCGACAATGCAGCATGGTGACCCACACTATAACGGCCTAGAGAGAAGCTTTTGCATCATTGGGTCTCCGGTCTCGCACTCATCAACGAAACACGACAGCACTAATGTTGTCATTTCAAGCTGATCTTCTTTGAGAGGGTAGTACAAACTTGGTCGAGCCAGCCCGTTCAGGCTAAAATTAATGTGGTTCTAGTACCTTGAAAACATAAATACACTGAATCATCATAACATGACGCATTAGGCAAGAGTATGTGATGTTTCTGCTAAAAACCAACATAATGGCCCGCCTCAAGGAGGAGAACGTGGACCATGTGATTTCAGGTCCTCCCGAATCGGTACCACATCCGCAATACTTATCTCGGAGGAAACTACTGATTTGCCCGGCTAATCACTTCAGTAACGACGTACTATTTATAAGCTAAGCTCTAAGCTTACTAGAATTGTCTATTCAAAACAAAAGATCAACTTCATAAAATAACTTTTTAAATGGTTGAAGGTTTAATAGAAAAACTCTTAGTAGATTAGGTGCCGTTTTCCAAAAAAGGCTACATCTTTAAGTCCATATCTATAGAGAGTACATAACTAAGTGTAAAGGGCACACTCCATCGCTATTGTTGCTGATTTCCCGTTCATTGTAGACAGGCACTTGATTTGAGGCGCCCTTCTTGTCGCCGAAATAGATAGCTTTTGTGTTCCTTGTAGGTGGGACTTTGGCTAACAAATGCCGAACTTTTTTTTCGTAAGGTTTAATTTGCAGTTTCTTAGTGAAAGGAATATTTTTGATATTTCTTTTTCTTTTCTTCAAAACAACAAGTACTGCATAAGGAATATTATACTCTATGTAGCGAAGACTTTGCAAACATTTAGGTTCCGAACAAAAATTTCTGGATCACATAAAGTGTTGCCTCGTATGGAAATCGAACCCTCGATACTTATTGCAGTAACGAAACGGCATACTCCAAATTGCGGCAGGCGTAATTTAAAAGAAAATTGCAGCGATTTGCTATCAACTGTATTACTCCAATCAAAATGAGCCGCAGCTCTAAGGAGAGACCTATGTCCACTAAGTCCTGAACTGTTAAAGACTTTTGATGATAGCTAGTCTACGGCAAAAACCGTGGGTGAGCCACGCTTCGGCATGAATGGACCGGCTTGACCGTAGTGATACCGCGGCCTCACAGAAATCCGGTGAGAAATAGCGCTTGCACTGTATTTCACCGAGTGAGTGAGGCCCCCATCCCCCTCCCCATCTCCCTTCTCATCCCCCCAAAAGCCCTCCAATGTGACGCCTCTGGTGTTGCGGGTGTCCATGGGCGGTGGTAATCGCTTATCATCAGGCGATACGTCTGCTTGTATGAACCCTATACCACAAAAAAAACTATCTTCGTGATAAATTATATTTTTTTGCCTATAATCACAAATAAAGAACATAAAATTGTATAATAACTGCAGTTTACCTATTATTTCTTATTACCTGTCCGATCGCGGCTTTACCCATAAATGGGAAGTGTTAAAATTTTAAATTAAAACCCATTTTATTAGCCATAAAGTGGTGCCATAAAGTCGAGGGTGCTAACGCCTGCAGGGCCTTTACTCGATAAATTTACTCGATGTACGGAGCCTTTGTTATATTCTGATTTTTAAGTTTAATTTGAATTATTTTAGTGAGGCTGGCATCTTTGAAATAATTACTTTTGCAATTCCTTGTGTAATTTCGCATTGCTGGTCTTAAGCTATGAATGATTGGATAACTTTTTTGACGCTATAGTCTTGCTAAGTAAATCTGTCAATTTTTGTAAAAAAATTGTAGGGATCTCATTACATTATGGTCTGTGATGTTATCGGTTATTTGTTAATGACGGAGGCAAAATCAGGAAACGGGTTAATCATAAGCCTTATGAGTCGACCTTCTAGATTTAGGGTGTGAGGAAATGTAGGTATACACCCATTACTATACATTTTGATTCGTAACTCAGGTCTCTTCTAACTATTACAGCCTTAGTACTGTTTCGAGTATATTTTATACCCTAACTCCTTTTTTTTTCCTTTTCGAATCAATCAACAAATTTTACAAAATGTTCATTTTATTTTCTTAAAAGTAATCTTTAAAGATTAGCACAGACAAGATATCATTTCAACGACACAGGTCAAATTTTAGAATAATATTCGAAAAAATATGCCATTTTTAATATAGGAGTAGAATATTCAACTTCCAGTTTATTCATTTATTGAAATCTTTATGTTTGGAATGACTAAAGTACAGGTTTACGCAGAACTTACACACACACTTATACACGGCATAAGTACACTCACACTTCTTAACTTTTTAGTGTATATTTTAAAACTATGAACCAACTTCGACTTCCATAACCTGTCCAAGCTATTGCTATCTGCTTAGCACTGACAAACATTTAAAAGTTCATTTCAAAGCTTTTGTAGAGCAAAATTAGTTTAGTTCTTATTATGAACCTGGCGTTGGCCGCCTGAACTAACAGATAAAATGAGAAGCGAACGACAATTGCAGAAACATTTTCAGCTATAATTGAGTTCTTCATGAAGATTCTTATAACTGTTTGTTTGTTCGTTTGTCATTTAGTTGTGAGGATATTTTGTTATCTGTAACCATACAGATAACAAAATATCCTCATAACTTTATACCAATATAATACCAATAAAATATCACTTTTATAGACGTATTGAAGAACGTAGAAAATAGTTCAAGTAGGACAGGGATATGTACCCGTAACTGAAAGTCTTGAAATCCATGCTGAAAGGCTTGTTAACAAAATGTATGTTTACCGTCTGAAAATACATAAATAATTATTATTAACCTTGATATTTTGTGAGGACATGACATCGGCCCAAAGCATGACTTTTACCTCTTACGGGTATATTTTTCTAAAAATGTTTTTGTAAAAACTCAGAATCCCTCCTTATCGATAGTAACATAATCCTCGATCACGAAAGCCAAGATCGTATCTCGACAGGATACCTTTTTGTACGGTGGAAGCCTTCGGCCTGAAACAGTTCCCTGCACATTTTTCTGGTTACAAATTCCAATTTGCACATAGTTTGTACCTAACCAACCGCCGTATTCGGTATTTAGTATGGCATTCTCTATCCAAATACCGTACCGTAATAATGTAATCCTGACCGAATATCGGTAACAGTGGCCAATCTCAGCAAGAATAGGATGTATTCCAGGAAACTGGTGAGTTCGAATATTGTAGACATTATTACCACGCACGCATCTATCTCGAAAACGGCTCAAATGATTTTCATGAAATTTATTGTTTCGGGGGCGAGAAATTGATCTAGCTAGGATTGATTTTAGAAAATTTGCCAAAAAAAACCATCCAGCTACTAAATTATTGTATAGAATTCTTAAATGCAAACATTTTATGTCCTGGTAACTTAAAAAGTAAACAAGAATCAATTTAAAAAACTAAATCCTTATTAAGTAAAAGTTTTTGAAAACAAAAAATAGCCTATGTCACCCGGGCCAATATTGCGATCAGCCATAATTCCATTTACATTCAATAAAATCCATTTAATAGTTTAGGTGCCATGTTGCAATATACTAAGATACTGCCAAAAGTCTCCGTGATTCGGAGGTCATGTTAAGCAGTCGATTCCGGCTGTTATCACAGGATAACAGTCGTGAAGCTTAGTTGGAGGCCTTTGGGAGGCTTAAAAACATCCAACTGCAAGATTACGTAGTCACAACGTTGTCTTGCCCGTCCCCAACCCGCACTCGGCCCACGTGGTGACGTATGGCCTTAACCCTCTCCTGAGAGGAGACCCGAGCCCAGCAGTGGGACTTTATGGGTTGTTGATGTTGATGACAGACACATTGCTGATAATTTCATTTTTAAACCTGTTAAAATGAATTACATGGGTTCAAATTCTAGGGGTTTTCTATTTCATTATAGAATAGGCAATAAACAAGAGGGTTTCAATAAACAAGATGATGTTACAAAATGGTTCTTAGAGGAGAAATCGCGGTTTGGTAAAAAATAGTGAAACAAAGGATGCATATCAGTAAGATAAACTGATGAACTGAGAAACTAAACTGACTTAGATAGGGCTGGACACATTTTACAGTGGACTGCGATAGAGTCGTTGATTGATAACAGAAAGATTTGATTTGTTGATGCTGTACCTAATTATACATCTGTCAGGCAATACCTTTTGCATGCATTCGTCCATTGCTTAAGCAAGGCACATACCTCACAATCAAAGAAACTTGATTTTTAATATATCAGATTAAAATTTATTTTTCCACGTCACACGTAATTCTGAAACCATCTTCCCTTGACGCCACTCAAGCGCGTTTCTCGTTATTATGTCCATGGATATTTTAACGTCCTGAGGGCAAGTTTAGTATAACGCGAACATGTCAGAAAGGGAAGGTTATTTACACGTTTCTTACCATTTTGGAATAAACTGCGGTATATATTATTCATTATATGAATTCACTGAAGGATGGCCGAGAGTGATGTTAGTGGCGATATTAAAATAGATTTTTATTCTACCCCGGCAATCGATTCACAATGAAACTATTAAACGGATGTATATGAAACTTAACAGTCGTTCAATCCTCTCGCAAATGTAGCGTTCACCGTGTGAAGTTTGTAATGCCTATAGGGCCCATATGTACAGGCATTCAATCGCTAAGCTATTTCACTGGCAAAAGTATTCAACCTCAGGGCGATTCACCCTGTTCTTATTCTAAGCTAATGTAATATCAAGCACTTACTGGAGATATGTGAATTCCTTGATATCGGCGTTCTGAGGGGCCCCTCTGGTGCGTCCTCTGCTCCTTCACACATTCACCACTTCCAGTGGTAGTATAGGTTCCAAAGTATTCTAATTTATAATACACCCGTTTTAACTGTCGCGGATCGCGCCTAATTGACGCTACTACTAATCTCGCGTGTCCAAACCAGACCAATCATAACGGTAAACAACGAAAAAACCGAGTCTGATGGACCATCAGCTAAATTTCAATTAAACGGCACTCAATAACCACACTGGTCGACCGTAACACAAAGCCTCTCGTAAGTTCTATATTTTAACTTCAAACGTCAAACAAAAAACATGACAATCAAAATGTTGCCATTATAATGACGTTCGATTTCTAACAACAGTAATATAGCTAATCTATCAAAATACGGCATATACTATTTTTTATATAGGCGCAAAATAAATTCCATAAAACCTAAAAAAATAGAAGAACGTCGTGTTTCCACAAAAGGTACATTTCAATCCTTCTTTCTACTTATTATAATCACAATTTTTAGACCGTAAAAAAGAAATCATATACTTCTTTTTGTAGTATTCAAGGGGTAATACATTTCTCCACAAATGCAGGACCGTTGACAGTACTTATACACGTTGGGTGTGTTTCTGTGTATCGCTGTACGTGAGGCTTGCAGTTGGCGCTGTGAAGCACCTGCGTGAAATCGCAGTACTGTTAAGATTGATGCATACCGTGACATTATAAGATAGTCTATTAATACAAGCAAATATAGAACCTAAACATACTCTATATTTGCATGTGTTGGAAGTCCTATGTTTGCTACCGAAATGAATTGACCTGATGGAAAGCATCTGATGGTGGGAGAGGAATGTGCTGGTAGTAAGTTCTAGCTTTTGAATGCTCGGCACGTATAGATTATAATTTATTAATATTTCAAATGTCACTCCAGTTCAGTATTATTTAAAAAAAAGTTTTTTACCAAGTGAGTCAGTTTTTTTTATGTATGGCCCGCCAAAATGACTCTACTCTGCCTGATGGAAAGCATAAGCAGAATATCCAAGAGTGGTGGTCACCATACTCACTGCAAATGCAGACAATTCAGCATGGCGACCCACACTATGGCGGGCTAGTGATGCTTCTGTATCTTTTAGTCTAGTCAACAAGTATGGAACTTGTTGACTAGACTATTTGGGCCTCCGGTCTCACACTCACCAACGAAACACGACAGCACGATCGCTGTCATTTTACGTTGATTTTCTGTGCGAGGGTAGTACCGCCCCGGTCGAGCCGGCCCGTTCGTGCTGAAATCAGCGTGGCCCTACTACCAGATTACTGAAATCTAAACCTCCTCGGCAACAAAATTATTATAAAGATCCTGGATAGTCTTTTGAACACTCACAAAGAGGCATCATCATCTCAGTCAAAAAACGTCCACTGCTAGACATGGGCGTCCCCCTAGATTCTGCACAACAACCGATCCAGTGTTGCTCGCATCTGACAGCTTCTCGCTAAAGAAGAGATATAATATTTTTTAAATGATAAAAGAGCCTTGACTAATTCGAGGGCACTCACAGTGCTCGAGGTAGCGGGCACCTGTGACTCTTGGGTTACAAGCACCATTACTCACCACTGTGACTACTACTAGTCACCGAATGGCACAATGCCGCTAGTACTATTAGGTGACCTTTTTTTGTGGAAACTGGAACCCCGACGTACCTCGGCCCACCCGCTATTTGTAAGTGGCCTCTTCCTGTGTAGGAACCCTAACATTTCTATTCAGAATAGGGCGTAAGCACTTTATAGAGCTCTATTAGGTGACCCGTTTGTGAGTTTTCGGTTTTCTGTGAGGCCGTGGTATCACTCCGGGCTGTTATTAAGAATTTCTTGTAAGAAAAATCCAATAACACTTTGGCCCGACCTGTTAATCCAGCTCTTAATTGGCAGTCGAATACGCCAACCGCTAGATCAACGAGGCAGATAGTATAAATAAATAAATAATAATTATAATTGTTGCTATCTGTTTAATAAGCAAATTCAGTCGGAAAGACGATGAATAATTCCTAATTACGTAAAAAATCTAATGCATCCATCTAAACAATACCTGTATTCATAAATAACAGTCAATTACCCCTCCCTCTCTTAAAGGAAGATACTTCATTCATATTATTTTGTTATGTGGCACCATCAACATTCCCCATGAAACAAATGCCGCATAAGAAACACCATGCCATGGGAAATGTGACAGGGGAGTGTAACTTGTCACTCCTATATTCAAATACCGTTCCTCATAAATTTTGTGGCGTATATATTTTTTGTCCTAGTGATATATTGTGCGTTTTGGGTAAAATTGTTTAGGAAAGCATTTTAGATGAGTCAAGTGCGGTACAATATTAAAAATAAATTTTATTTTATACTAAGTTGCGATATATTTATACTACTTCACCAATTATTATCATTAAAAGTCTTTAATAGTCAACTGTAAGTGTTTAATTTATATTAATTTTCTTACTGCGCCCCGCCGTATCACTTATGATTAACACCGTTGGGCGAAACTAGTAGAAGATAATAGTACCCTTAAATACGCCTTATATCATCAGCTATATGTCACTGAAAGCCGTTTTAGAGAATTAGCTGGTACAAAACAGACAGACCAAAATTTTAAAATTGTGTTTTTGATGTAATTACCGTATATATTTTCATATGCATTTAGTGAAATGCTGTTTATTTGTATAGATCTATGTTATGTAGACTTTTATCATATACATAATTGCCCTATAAATTTCATTTTAGTATGTTTTCTGCAACGATACAAACACTAAAAATAAAAGGAAATGCTCTCGGTGTGCCCCCAACGAGGGACGGACAGTCTGTCCGACGTGCGGAAATTGCCGGCTCTTAAATTATACACATGTACCTGCAGACAGGCGCTTCAATAAAATATAACACCTTAATATAAGACAGTATTGTTGATTAGTCTAGAAATAATATCTTTAAATAGGTATCGTTGACTATGATAATGTATTTTGATCCGTATCTATATATATAAAAATGAATCGCCGAAATGTATGTACGGGCATAACTTCCGATCGGCTGCACCAAATTAAATAATTCTTTTTTTATGTGTTCATTATTGTAAGGACAAGGTTTGTGTATAAAAAAAATGAAAGATAACGGTAAAGTCTCTTTTTTGTCCGTGACTGTACACTGCCTGTGGGAAGCTGAGACAGATATGTAAATATGGCGGTACGAAGTTTGCCGCGTCAGTTAGTTAGTATTATAACAACGAAAGTAACTCTATTTGTCTATAATGATTTTATGGCTAAACCACTGCATCGATTTCAATGAAATTTGGCACGAAGATACTTTGACACTCGGGAAGGACATAGGTTACTCTTTGTGATAGCCAACATTCACGCGTCTGCAACCGCATACAAAAGCTAGTTTTGATTATTTGACTTTCAATTCGTATTATTGGTACCAATTTTCAAATTTAAATGGTTATAACCTTATAGTATACTATCCCAAATAAAGAAACATATTTTTAAATAGCTTCATAAGTAACAAATTTTTATTGTAACAAATATAAGAAAATACAACCTTGTAGACAACTTCGTTTATTGAAATCGTAGTTCTTTTAGAGGTAGTAGAGCCACGCTGGTTATAGCACGAACGGGCCGTCTCGATCGGGGCGGTACTACCCTTGCACAGAAGATCAACATAAAATGATAGCATTTGTGCCGGAGACCAGAGGCCAATGATGCAGATGTACCACTAGGCTGCCAAGGTGTGTGTCACCATGCTGCATTGTTGCATTGTCTGCATTCGCAATGAGTATGGTGACCACCGTTCTTGGAATGATTTCCATCAGGCAGGGTAGAATCACTTTGGCAGTGCAAAAAGTCGGTTTAAATTGTTATAAATGACTAATCGATAGCAGCAGTTTGGTGGAAATATTCTAGTATTTTTCGTATGCCACCATGGATCTATCTCCCAATCAGTAGGGAGTACGTTCAAAATTAACTCTGATTAACAATATTGAGGAACAATTTAATTATGTTGGAGTTAAACTAATATTGTACATAATTGACTACCAAATGTTATTGCCAATACTAAGTTATATATAATGTTTAAACAGTCATTTTAAATTATTATCAAAGAATAAATAATACTATAAAAACAACAAAAAAAATGCTTTTATAAATAAACTAAACTAAATAGTAGAACATAATTTTAATGTAAAAAAGCATGGGGCGACAATATTGAAATATTTTCAGAAAGCACCCACGCTTTTTTACATAAAAAATATTTTCTACTTTTTTTTTTTTTTAATTTAAGCATGTTTTTTAGTTTTTTAAACTGCTTTTTATATTATTTTTTAAATTATTGTAGTGTCATCGGTCCTCGTTAAGTCTACTAAGTTTAAATGAAATCCGACCGTTTGATGTCAGTCAAAATCAAGTTCAAAGGAGTCAGTTACAAACAAACATACAGGCGAAGCTAATAAAAAGCGTGTTTCGTATCGAATCTCTTTCTACAATCGCTATCGCCTCTTTTGTATAATTTGCTAATTTTTTTTTATCACCCCGTGCCGTAGCGGGGAGAGACATCATGTCCATACTTTTGTTAGTTTTCTATTAACGTTTGTAGAATCTCAACTTAGTTTGAGGGAGCTGGGCTCGATAGACAAAACCACTCAAACTGGTTGGGATACAAAGGGCGGCAACGTACTTGTAACCTTGAGTTGCAGGTCACCATGGGTGCCGATAATCACTATTATATTACCACCAGCTGATCTGCCTACTCATTAACCCCTATGCCATAAAAAATCTTACTCCTCCTTAAGTATAACCAAAACACTATCTATCCGAAACCAGTCGTCCCTTAAAACCTAGAACAAACCTAATCTAATAATACTATATCTAAATCACAAATGTACCTATACGATACTAATTAACCAAGACAGATTACTTAAGAACACAATATCTATTGGGTCCCGACCAACGACCTGACGAAAGGTAAACATCGATAAAAACGCCGATTAACAGGACTTAACGATCGGTTGGCGTGTGTTTTAGCTTCGAGATGAAACGTGTTGAACATGTGAGTATGTGTGTGTGTATACACTTAAGTGAGTGTGTGTATATTGTATTTGTATGGGGTATTTATATGCAGCTTGCTTTTGTAGATCACTATACTCTCTTAAGTATAAATTACCCATATTACTAATATTATAAATTCTAAAATAACTGTTTTGATTATTGAGAAAGGACATGGGCTACTTTTTATCAGTCTAACCGACAAACAAGCGAGCAGAGCCGCGGCCAAAGCTAGTGTACATATATCCTTGTGCTTTGTTGACCAATAATTCAAATAACTTTTTTTTTATAAATATGAGCCCACCATAATGACTGGTCTACTTTAGTGGTCACCATACTCACTGCGAATGCAGACAATGTAACAGTGCAGTATGGCGAGCATCTCAATCTTCTGCATCATTGTGCCTCCGATCTCGCACTCACCAACGAAACACAAAAACATTAAAGTCACTTTCTGTTATAAGGTTTTTTTTATAGTGGAATAGAGAGCACACGAGCCTGATTGTAAGCGATTACCGCCGCCAAAAAACACCCACAACACCAGAGGCGTCACAAGTGCGTTGTCGGTTTTTTAAGAAAGACTACTCTCTTTTCTTGAAGGTCGTATTGGTCCGGGAATATCGAAGGCGACAGGTCACTTCACAGTTTTGCTCATTTCTTGAAAGTAAAACATATTTGATTCGACTCAGGAATCGAATTTAAGCACAGCAGTCGTATACACTGTCACCGCAATCGAGGCAGTTGAATTTCATCAAGTAACTAGTCTACTTCTAAATAGGGTTTCCTATACCATAAATGTTATGCGATGTAGGTTTTAACACGAACAGGCCATATCGACCAGGGCGGTAGGAGTCTCTCACAGATCAACCTAAAAGGACCTGTCTTTAGGCTGATCTTCTGTGACAGGGTCGTACCCGTACGCAGTGTATACGACTAGAGTGCTTAAATTTGATTCCTGTGGCAAACCAAATGTTTGTATGATCTACAAATATTTGTTTCGAAGTTTTGGTGTTTTCCCTGTTTATGAATGTATTTACAAGAAAAAGTATATGATAGTATATAATTATTCTATCAGTTAGTCTAGTTTTCA
Organism: Diaphora mendica; assembly: GCA_949125395.1. Lineage (NCBI taxonomy): Eukaryota > Metazoa > Arthropoda > Insecta > Lepidoptera > Erebidae > Diaphora > Diaphora mendica. Next base: position 28,234,886 of record OX421318.1, on the reverse strand, counting down.
TAGTACAAGCTTTGCTTACTTTGAAACTAATTAGCGTTGTGTGTTAGATGGCTGAAAGATTTGTTTATTAAATTAAGTTATTTACCTAAACATCTTTTCAGAAGCTCATTCAAGACGGTGATACTTTACATAACCCTCAAATGCTTACTATGGGCTTATGAACTTTGAATTATAGGTGCACATAATAGTTGGTATTTATTTTACTTTTATCATTGGAAAAAACTTATTATGAAGACCACGTGTTAAAGATGAATGTCAAAGTGCTGTCTGATAAATTTTAAAAAGTTCGTAATACTGGTTTCAAACCTAACAGATTATTAAAGCTGTAAATGCATATGCCTGCACATATACGTATACTATTATAGAACACGTTGTTTGACTTCACACGTGCACCGTTCGCAGTACATTGTCGCGTCACCGGCCGTCGCTCGACTGATTTGACGTCAAGTCACTTGGAAACAACCCAGCGCCCCTCTATTATACTCGCCCGATGAACAGACACTAATTAACGAATTTTAAACACACGTTAAACATGTCTGTAACCTGATGTAAAAATTTTATTTAAAATAATAATAAAATGTGTATGTCTTTGGTGTAAGTTTAAAAAAAAAGGTTTCTTAACAACCTGCACGTTTGGCCTAGTGGTTTAACGGTCACCACGCCGTTTCCTACTTCGCCAAGTGTCGTGGGTTCAAATCCCACGTAGGACAACACTTTGTGTGATCTAGAAATTGTTGTTCTGAGTCTGGGTGTTCTTTGTGTCCATTTCATATATGTTTGTAAAGTCCCCTGCGACACAGGATTTATTCATAGTGCGGGAGTTGTCTTTAAAAAAAAAACCTATATGATGCAGAAGTAAATTCGATGTCATGTGAAAGGACAGAATTACTAATGTCATAGAAAAAACTTTAGAAGAAAAGAAAGTGTGTTCCACAGTCTTTCTAGACGTAGCACAAGCTTTTGATAAAGTATGGCATGATGGACTTGTGCATAAATTAAGAAAAATAGTACCAAAACCCTTTGCAGACATCTTAAAGTCCTATATATCTGATAGAATGTTCAGAGTAAGAGAAGGAAATGCATATTCTGATCTGAAACCTATCAAAGCTGGGGTACCACAAGGAAGTGTCCTAGGCCCGGTCCTGTACCTGTTATACACCTCTGACATGCCAGAATTAGACGAAAATATCATTGCAACCTTTGCGGATGACACGGCTATAATGGCCATTGGGTCTACACATAAGGAGGCAGTAGATAAACTTCAAGTAGCAGTAAACACCATTTGTGATTGGACGAATAAATGGCGAATAAAATTAAATGAATCTAAATCGGTTCACATTGACTTTTCAAATAAAGCGCCTAACTATCACCCGGTATATATAAATAGTCATATAATACCCTATGTCAATACTGCCAAATATTTGGGAATGACACTAGACGCCAAGCTTCGCTGGAAAGCCCATGTCAAAAAAAAACGCGACGAGTTGGATCTTCGCTACAAAAAAATGTATTGGCTTTTGGGTAAACACTCAAAAGTGTCCGTACATAATAAGATACTGTTATATAAACAAGTCCTTATGCCTGTATGGACTTATGGTATCCAGTTATGGGGATGTACCAAACAATCTAATACACTGATGATACAACGTTTCCAAAATAAAGTACTCAGGGGTATTGTAAATGCACCTTGGTACATTCGAGTGAACGACCTCCATCGGGACCTCAAAGTAGAATTCGTCGCAGACATTATATCGAAGTACGCCGAAGCTCATGAACGACGACTTCATCATCACGTAAACGTTGAGGCTATCCAGCTTCTCGACAATACGGACGTTATAAGGAGACTTAGAAGGATAAAACCCTTTGAGTTAGTTAAGTGACAGTGCGAAGTGAACAAAACACTACCATTTTAGTGCAGTGTAATATAAGAACACGCGAACAGAGTGTCCTCAATCAATTAGAGACAATAAGAAAAGTGTTAATGGACACAATCTTATTATAGTTTTGTATTATTAATTAGTTTTGTATTATTAATTTAGGTCAAAGTAAAATTACTCATTAGTCAGCAGACTAGATCGTAATAGCAATGTCATATATATATATATATTGTATTAGTATGGCATTTACAGAAAAAAAAAAAAAAAAAAAATGTGAAAGGAGATTCGATTCCTGATCGACTTTTACACTCGGCATATTTTTAACGCTCCAAAAACATGTGCATGTGCTATAAATGAAATTAATACGCAGAAATAACAAGTAACAAAACCTTCGTACTCGTTTATCGTCGCAAACGCGCTGATAATCAGGAAATAATTACTCACTCTCATGTACTTAGTTACTATGCACCAACTGTATGTTTTTACATACAGTTGGTGCATAGTAACTAAGTACATGAGAGTGAGTAATTATACCTATATAGAAAACGATTGTTTGAGTTCTGTCATACAAGATGGTCGTATTACCTTTCACATAACTTGTTGTCACGTATGAGAATGACGAGTGTCATTTTCATAATATACAACATAATGAATGTAAGCTACGTCGACAAATAGTTTTTTAATCGTAACATACATCTAATTCCATCCTAATCCATAGTAACTCGAATATTTGAGTTGATAGGCACACTCACACTAGAATTTCAACCAGGATTCCAGTAACCATATATTTACGACTAAACTGTTTCATATGCATACACTAATATGTAACATGTCCGTCTCAAAATCAATACATCGAGGGACGCGTTCAAAACTTATAATTTTATTATCCTTTATAAATTGCGTTAGCCCATGCCTCTCATGTGCCCTCTATATATAATATATTCGTACACATAAGTCATTCCGATTATTGACGAACGTGAATTTTCGTCTCGTGCAGGTGTCCGATGGGTAGTGCATTCGATTTCCGTCTCCGCCAATGCCCTCCGGCCTGCAGAATCACAATCAATTTGTGTCCTCTCCGAACCGAAAATATTGCCACCTTTGCTTTTGATGAATTTCTGTTATAGATTTGTTGGAGATTGTAGGTATAAGTTCTGGAAACTGTTGGATATTATGTAAAGTAACATATTTTTTGGGGGATTGTTTAGTGCTTTTGAAATTGATAAAGTTGCTTCCTAAATTCCATGAAATGGACTTGGATTTTTAAAAACAACGTAATGAGAAACCTTAAAGTGATCGTATTCCTAAATTTTAATTAAAAAAACATAGGTTATTTTTTAAATCAGAATTTCTAAACTGTATACTTTTACGTAAAAAGTGTTTATAAGAATTCTATTTAACATTATAGCTATAGCTGATTTATTTAAATACTAATATTGTTTCTTTTATCTTTCCAGGTAAGTACCAGTTTACCCAAGATTGAAACACGTCTTTAGAAAAACTGGTAATCAAATTTACTAATATAATCTTAAGTAACATCATCCTATCACACTTATATCAACAATTAGTAAAACATATTTTCAAATTAAATTAGTTCATTATTTTCATTAAACGAATAATGGTGTATTGCTGAGCTGATATTGCTGCCTAGGTGGCGCGGTTGTAGTGTATTCGTTAAGTGTTAATAAGTTAGTGAAATGTGACACGTAGCACACATACAAATAAACATATAATTATGTATACACAGAAACTATTTACAACTTATAAAATACACTTATTCTGTTCAACTTGAAAAACTAGTCAAAATACTTTACAAATAGTTCTCTCCATTCATTTTTATTGATTTAAATGAAGATTTTGTATCTTTCTTTTTCCAAACAGCTGTAATAATACTTCACCTCTCTTTTTTCTCTACAATCAAAGAGCTATCATTAAAACATTTTCACTTGAATATTCAGAACGCGTATGAACGCCTCCCCATGGGGGAGGGCGGGCATGGGTTTACCGATTCGCTTACATACAATTTTAAGCACCCTGTACAATTCTTGGATCTGAAATCTCGTTATACGGGGATAACCTTTTGAATAAAATATTGTTTTGAAATATTAAAATTATTGGTAAATTAAAGATCACTAATGAGTGATTGTAGCTTGCTTGGTTTTATAATAATAATATGTTGTCGTGAAGTGTATGACCTAGTGGTTTGAGCAGCCGTCACTCCGCTGAGTGTAGTGGGTTTAAATCCCACATGAGACAATACTTTACGTGATCCACAAATTATTGTTCTGAGTCTATGTGTTCCTTGCGTCACTTTCATGTTAAGTGCCCCGTGACACAAGAAGTATATTCCTAATGCGGGAGTTGAATTTAAAAAAAAAGATACGATACAAAAATTCCTAGGAATTGAGAACCTCCTCATTTTTTGAAGTTGTTAAAAAGTAATACAAAACGCTACTACAAAACTGTTATTCTTATATTTAAAATTACTATAATTATCAATAAACATGTCAACCAGGTAGAACTACAAAAAAAAAGAACTGCCGAGGTTATAGTTACACTGTCAGGCCATTATTACTTAATACCTAACATAAACGAGTTATTTGCCGTTAATATAATTTAATATTATGGAAAGTAATAGTTTAAAAGTTGGTACAAATAAATATAATTTTTTTTTCGGACATCTGACACACATCGCCATCTAGTCCCAAGCTAAGCAAAGCTTGTGTTATAGGTGCTAGACAAGTAATAGAAATACGTACTATACTTTTCTTTTGTAATTACATACATATTATACATAGAAAACACCCAAACTCCGAAACAAATGTTTGTAGATCATATAAACATTTGGTCCTACCCGGGGATCGAACTAGCTAGCCAAACCAACGAGGCAGCAAATAATTGCATTTTTGTACTTAAGATATTAGTTCATTTGTACGTCATGTGTGTATGTCTGTAGCCAACAAGTTGACCGTCGGACATCGACGATACGGCAGGTCGTTTTACCCCTTGAAATATTGCCCCCATTGGGCCCAAAACTAGTTAGTTAACTCTGAAAAACACACCTGAGTAGAACTGTACATTTTAATTGAATTTATTAACCACCGAATTTACTCGAGGAAAACTATTTTCTAAGTGGAAATTTATTTTTGCATGTACAAAAGTAATCTTTGCCAATACTTAATATAATAATATACAAATTTTAACAAAAAAAACCGACTTCAATCTAGACCAATATAAGTGAGACCACACGGGAAGCACCAGCTTTCAAATAAAAAAAGAATCATCAAAATCGGTTCACCCAGTCGAAAGTTATGAGGTAACAAACACAAAAAAAAACAGTCGAATTGAGACCCTCCTCCTTTTTTGAAGTCAGTTTAAGTTTTAGACTTCAAATCTGATTAGTAGCGGAGATGAGCGATAGACAGAAAACACTTTAGTTTTACTATATTAGTATGAATTAATGAGGGCAGAGCTTATCGTTTTTTTCAGCTAGAGCTATCGTTCAATCTATTTAGTTCGAGTGATTGTATAAATATAATTTGTTAGCTAATTGAGATTGATTTTGGATAGCTTTTTATATAACTGTATAGTACAAATATGTTTTTTTTTTTTTTTTTTTTATGTATGGCCCGCTAAAATGACTCTACTCTGCCTGATGGAAAGCATAAGCAGAATCCAAGAGTATTGGTCGCCATACTCACTGCGAATGCAGACAATGCAGTATGGCGTCCCACACCATGGCGGCCTAGTGATGCTACTGCATCTTTTAGTCTAGTCAACAAGTATGGAACTTGTTGACTAGACTATTTGGGCCTCCGGTCTCGCACTCACCAACGAAACACGACAGCACGAACGTGGTCATTTTACGTTGATTTTCTGTGCGAGGGTAGTACCGCCCCGGTCGAGCCGGCCCATTCGTGCTGAAATCAGCGTGGCTCTACTACCTACTAATAATATGACGAATCTGTTGGTAGTTGTACTTAGTCGACTGTTAGATAGAACATTCTTCTTTGGTGCTCCGCTCCTATTGGTTTTAGCGTGATGATATACAACCTATAGCCTTTTTCGATACATGCATTATCTAACACGGAAAGAATTTTTCAAATCAGACCAGTGATTCCTGAGATTAGCGCGTTCAAACAAACAAACTCTTCAGCTTTATAATATTATTAGTATAGATATCTAAATACGATTAAATTATCAGCAGTAAGGTCAGTTATTTATTTATTTTAAGGAACACAAACAATGTATCGTACAATAATATCTTAAAATCTAAAATACATTATGTTTTGATCTAGTACATACATAAATAATATGTGTCTACTAGATTCTGCCATTACCTTTTAACTACCTTGAGAGATGTAACAGTTTATAAAGAAAAAATAAAATAAAATTTTCCAAAAATTTATTAATCATAGTCTTAAAACTTGCTTTGCTTTTGCAAAATAAATTTACGCTACTAAAATTCTTTGCGTTAAAATAATTACGTGTTAAATACGTGTTGCACATTCTTACCATTGGCGAATTTCTTTTTTTATTTCGATTTTTCTTCGCTTGCCAAGCGAGTCTAACTTAAATTGTTTTAGTCGATCTGTGTAAGGAGCTCTACGCCCAAACCCATGCTTCCAAGATAGATGACGAGTAAAGGATCGCTGAATGGATTCTATCCGTTGCGAATGATTTTTTTTTTTTTTTTTTTTTTTTTTTTTTATGTTTGGCCCGCCAAAATGACTCTACTCTGCCTGATGGAAAGCATAAGCAGAATCCAAGAGTGGTGGTCACCATGCTCACTGCGAATGCGACCCACACCATGGCGGCCTAGTGATGCTGCTGCATCTTTTAGTCTAGTCAACAAGTATGGAACTTGTTGACTAGACTAATTGGGCCTCCGGTCTCGCACTCACCAACGAAACACGACAGCATGCTGTCATTTTACGTTGATTTTCTGTGCGAGGGTAGTACCGCCCCGGTCGAGCCGGCCCGTTCGTGCTGAAATCAGCGTGGCTCTACTACCTTTGACTACTATGATTCGAGTAGAGAGGATTCCCAGTGACACTAGAAAATTCTAATACACTTCTTACATAACTTTTATACAAAAGGAGACTGGTAGTTGCCTTTTTAAACTGTTTTGTATTTCTTTTAATGAATCTAACCATTTTAGCGGCCTTGACATTTTATCGGTATGAGAAATAAAATTTAAGTTTCTATCAAGGACTATGCCCAAATCACGAATCGTTGATACCTCCTCCATTTTCCTGTCATATGCTGAGTCAAAGTACCAATAGTACCAAACCAGTAGTTCCCAAAGTAGAGGCACTGTCTAGTTTTAAAACGGACTGCATGTGTGAGCTTTTTAATATCATTACTTTATACAGTTTAGTTCACACATTCTCAGACTTGTACCATGACCCATCAACACATTTAATGAATGCTAATAGATTGAGGACTGTTGGGCCATTTTTAAAAGTATTATTTCTATTTCATACTTTCTCTTTTAAGTCGATGAAAACTTGTTTGATTAATAGAATACTTATTTTTTGTTGTAAATACATACATGATATTATACATAGAAAACATCCAAACTAAGAAACCCAAATTCGCAGATCATACAACCCGTGTTCGAACCTGAGATCTTCGCATAGCATTCCTATACGCTACCACCGAGGTTACTACTCAACCGAGGCAGTCAGATAGTAAATAAGTTACAGTCCTCTGCAATTTAAATAGACTTCATCAATTAGTTAAATTATTTCCTTTAAAGTTCACTTTCGATAGTCACCATTTTCTTTATGAAACATAAACAACATTAAAAATGCAAATTATATATCCAAGTACATAAACGATGAAGAACAAAATTAAATTACTTAACCGTTTAAAAACTTTACCTAATCTCACAACTCAACTTTGTATCGTACTTAGCCGTTTCCACCTTATATTTATGTATCCAAATTAATAATTATAAATTCGAAACTGCGTCATTGGTCAAGCGGTTGACGTATGTGACTGCTGATCAAGAGGTCTCGGGTTCGAATCCTAGGTCGAGCCAAAAGTGTTATTGAGTTTTTTCTGATTATAGAAATACTGAATAACAGCTTGGAGTTTGGTAGTCTTACCCTCCGTGCCTCGGAGAGCACGTAAAGCTGTCGGTCCTACGCCTGACCTCTCCCTGATCGTGTCGATTAACCGTACTATCGGATTATGAGAGAGAGGGAACAGAGAGTGCTCCTTTATTTACGAACACACTTGTGCACTATAATATCTCTTGCGTAGTTGGCTGGTCTCCGCTGAGACTGGCCGCCGTGGCTGTAATCGGCTAGGAGAACATCACATAAATTCGAAAGTAACTCGGACTGTCTGTTACGCTTTATTTGACGGCTAAATCGCTGCACCGGTTTCAAGGAAATTGGGCTTGGAGAAACTTTGATTCTTGAGGAAAGACTTAGGTTACACTTTAATGCGATAACTGACATACAAAAGCAAGTAAATACATATAATAATTATACACTAGTCATACGAGTATGACAAGCCTAGAGGGAGTGCCTAATTATACCTCAATTGTCCTCCATAGAGATTCAAATGAGACCTAATAGTCGACTCCTCCTACGCCGTCGATGCAACCAGTATATTACTTGGATTTCAAGTTAAGTGCAGGCCGCTTGTTCTTGTATGTACAATTCAAATAATTTTAAGTTATTTATTATTATTATCAATTGCGTTGCACTGCACTGCACGCTTGGCCAAGCCGTTTCCTACTTCGCCAAGTGTCGTCCGTTCAAATCCCACGTAGGACAACACTTTGTGTGATCCACAAATTGTTGTTCTGAGTCTGAGTGTTCTTTGTGTCCGTTTCATGTATGTTTGTAAAGGCCCTCGCAACACAGGATTTATTCCTAGTGCGGGCGTTGTCTTTAAAAAAAATAATACTCATTGATTAATAGTATCCATAGCACAGTAGGCACTCCATCACTGTCCGCTTTTAAAAATATTTTTGCCTCATATAAACTTTCTGTGTAAGAAACTATTATCGGTATTTCAAGCATTTAAAAGATAAGCTATCAGTAATTTTTTTTTTTTTTTTTTATGGAATAGACCGGCAAACGATCAGACGTATCGCCTGATGGTAAGCTATTACCGCCGCCCATGGACACCTGCAACACCAGGGGCGTCACAAGTGCGTTACCGGCCTGTGGCGGATGGGGGGGGGAGATAGGGGGAGGGGTTGGGGTATGGGCCTCCGGTATCCTCACACACTCGGTGAAACACAGCGCAAGCTATTTCACACCGGTTTTCTGTGAGGCCGTGGTATCACTCCGGTCGAGCCGGCCCATTCATGCCGAAGCGTGGCTCTCCCACGGTGAAATTTAAACCCCCTACGCAAACACTTAATCGAGTAACCATAGGCCAAAAATGCCTTACATCATTTTGGAAAAGAGCTGATACTCTTACACTGCTGGACCGATATTAACCAAACATCCAGCCGTTTGAGAGATGCGATGCCACAGACACACAAATAGAGAGACAGACATCGACGTCAAACTTATAACACGAGTATAATATAGCTAAATCACCCAAAAAATAAATAATAGAATATAATATAACTTTTTGCGTCGGGGGTTAAAAACATACTTCTATCTCATAGATTAACAAGAAAGAATAGAACTCATCCAAATTGTTATTTTTTAATGAAATATTAATAAAAAATATAAAATTTCTTATATCAAGTTATAAAAAAAATTGATAGCTTTCATAGACGAATATTAGGATTTCTAAAGAATTTTGCTAAAACTGTCAAGATTTTAATTCAAAAACAATTTGAAAAGTTTCGAGAAAAATGTCAATATTAATTAAGAAAATATCCGTGTGTAGCACTTGTTAGTATAAATACAACACATACACACAAGTTACACCTAACTTCAGAAACGCAAGAAAAACTAACAAATCATAAAGTTATTGGTAAATCATTAATTATATTCGACCATAATTAATCAGAACATCAAAGTACTAGTAGAGTACTCTAACTATTTTTCTCAACAAAAAAATGTACGAACGAACCTCGCACCGACGTCACATAGTAACAACCTGTATGTGAACTCGCAACCAACTCGCTTGCCGGAAAGTTGAGAGCGCGAAGCTGACGCCCGGGCAGGGCGGGGCTCCACACCACGCATGCGCCCAGCCCTCAGCCATCCGAATAAGAGTACGGGGAATACTCCCATGTTCCCAGCTGAAATACTTTTCCCCCATAATTTCGGGAACAATTACTTGTTGAGAATTTAATTTTAAAGCACTTGGAAAATGTATTTTAACGTCAAGTACCTTGGAGGATGTAATAATGATATGATTTCTGAATATTGTCTCTTTAGAATGGTTGAAATGACAGAATGAAATATGTTTTAAAAGATTTATTAATTAGTGTATTAAATATAATGTTTAAAAGTAACATATTCTCTATGAATAGTTAGTTATTTTTCAATTTGTGAAATTATAAAATTTGAAATTTAAAGTGCCTTTATGGAACTTAATAAAAATACTAAGTTATTGAAAGAAGATAACTTGTTATTTACTCAGATAATTTATACAACTGAAATATAAGAAAGTGACGATTGAAACTACTAAAAGTACCATTTGGTAGATTTTACGTGGTAGCATTATTAAAGCGGGGCGGCAACCCAGCTAGACCGCGGTAGTCAGCGGCCGACTGCGGCGCGTGATAGACGCGTCATGCTCGGTCGATTATGACACGAGAACTCGCTCCTCTCTCGCGAAATGACTAAGCCGAATAACGCTAATCCGTGATGTTTGGATAGACGTTCGTACAGTGCAAGTGTGTGATCACCTTTACAAAAATTATTCAACATTTCTCAAACTAGTTTTGTGAATGCCAACATGAGTTATAATGACAAATCTGTGGTTTTATAGTGATCATCGGTAAGTTTATTCATTAAGTTTTTTTATAGTATAGGTAAAAATACTTTAAATTATTTTATACGAAAATTAAGGGAGGTATTTTCTACGAGTAATAAATTCAAATTTATATTAGCTTCTTTAATTTGATTAACTTTAATTAATTTTATTAAATATTTATTTTATATCCATAGAAATTTGCAAATTTAAGATATATAATAAAACTTTCGAGTGAAAATAGAAATGCACTAATAATAAAATTAAATTACCTGCAACTAAAAAAATTAGGTACTTATTTGTTATGTTAGGAGAGTTAAAGATTTTGTTGAATTCTTCGTTACCGCCAACCGCACAGAATATTATCGCCAACCACACGGGTTAGAAAGAGGCCATAGGGTAGAAAAGCGCTCGGTGCAATTAACCTACGCTCTTTACCGTAACCGTAGCGGTCTCTACGAGTTGCGTAGCAATTAGTGCTGCGTCGTAGCAATGTAGAAGTAAGGTACGTTACATAATTATGAGCGTTTGAAGATGGCGTGATGAGATGAGAAAAATTATAACTTATAATTGTAAATATTAAATGGATTGCAATATGCGATTATTTGTAAAGGATATATATGCATAATTAAATTAACATAAGTCTAAAACGAATTATAGCAAATTGATTTTGTTTAACAATATTATTTTTAAATATTTTAACCTATTATAGTTAGTTTTTTTTAAAAGACAACTTCCGCACTAGGAATAAATCCTGTGTCGTGGGGGACTTTACAAACATACATGAAACGGACACAAATAACACCCAGACTCAGAACAATAATTTGTGGATCACACAAAGTGTTGTCCTACGTGGGATTTGAACCCACGACACTTGGCAAAGTAGGAAACGGCGTGGCGACCACTTAAACCGCTAGACCATGTATCCATACTAATAATTATAAATTCGAAACTGCGTCATTGGTCTAGCGGTTGACGTATGTGACTGCTGATCAAGAGGTCTCGGGTTCGAATCCTAGGTCGAGCCAAAAGTGTTATTGTGTTTTTCTGATTATATAAATACTGAATAACAGCTTGGAGTTTATATGAATACATTATATTTTCAGAACACTGTGATTATTTTTTATTAGAAAAGTTTCATTTAATCAAATAAATAATTTTTATTTTATAAATGTATTCAAAATTTTGAGTTGGGCCGCCGACACCTATTAGAATAGCCAACAAACCTTACTATTCACGTACTTATCTCCGTAGCTATTAGTGCTACGTTACGTACTACGGCGTAGCGAGCTACGTTAATCGCATTGAGTTAAATTGTGCAAGATTTTCCGCGTTGAAATTGTTACAGCCAAATTTTTCCGGGGTTTTTGATGTTTAGTATAAAGAGAAATGACTTTACTGAATTTAAAGTGTATGGAGCGGCACGTTACGGGGTGAAATGAGTATAAATACGGTTTTTGGGAATTGCGGTTTTTTGTCTTAACTAATGTGGTTTGTACGTTTGTGACTGGTTTATACCTTAATTAATTATTATATCAATTTTCATATTTTTTAATTAATAGTAAAGAAAGAGTGTACTCCAGGAATAGAATACAAGTTTTTTTATAGTCATGGATCGCTAATTTGCAAAGAACTTTTAATACTAAAAATAAATGTAAATAGAAATTCAAAATTAACAACTAAAAATGCAACTAATTACACTATTTGGGTTCACACTCCTAAAGATTACAAGATATAGTGTCATTATAGAATGAAAATCACCTGTACTTATTCCACTATTTTAATTACATATACACCAGACCGGTTTCGCCTTATGGCATCTTCCATTATATAATACCATATTGAATACTCTCACCACGTACAAAGTAGTGAGAATCAATAGCAGTTAAATTAAAAACGAATGGAGTTAGGCAATATTTACCAGCGGCACCCAAACTAAGCTTCACTTGAATGTGGCTGCCACAAAATCAACAAAATATACAAGTGGAAATAGATCCGTACAAGATACATTTCCCAAATCATTATTCCTAAAAGTTAAATGAAGCTGTAAAAAATTGAAATTACAAAAAAAAAACAGATAAATTGATAGAAAATAAATAAATAAATAAACAAATAAATAAATAAATGAATAAATTAGATAAACAGATAGATTTTAAAAATAAAACAAAATAATAATAATTATCTCAGCACTATGTCTTGATTTAAAATTACCTTCATTTTCTATTAAAATAAGATTAGGCAGTCAATTTCCCTAAACTCAATTACTGCTGGAACTAAAAAGAACTTCCAGTATCATTTATAAAGCTCCGTTGCTACAAAGAGATAGAGAAAACAGCCAGGCACTTGAACACAGACATACTTAGTTGAAACATAATTGGTACTTAAATAAATATTTAGCAGCCATTTCGTTTTAGTTTTATGACGTACTTCTGTATTTAGTTGTGCCGACTATGATGTATTTATTTTCTCGGGCTATTATCTAAGTAAACGCTAATTAGTTCTAGCGCTTCAGTGAGAATAGTTGCCAACGTTTATTATAATTAGTAGTACCTACCTACTTCGTTGATATTTCTATCTTAGATTTTTTTTAACGATTAGCGACTAAAGTGTCTTTGAGTTTTTTGCAGAGACATTTTCAGTGTCATTTTCGTGATTTGTTCATTTCATTCTTTTTTCGTCTATAGACAATAACAGTTTAAAGTTCATTTTTGACACAAACCTTTTATCGAATTGCACTGATAAAAGTAAGTAGAGACATTTTAGTAGGGCCATACTAAAAAAAGTGAAAAAAAAATGGTGAAAATATGTGAAAATATACTTTAATCACTATTTCTGAATTAATATGTGAAGACAATACTTTTTTAAATCGTGCATTTATATCTTACATATTTTTAGTTGTTTCGATAAAACTCTAGCGATTGTGATCAAAAGTGAACTAAATTTGTTTAAGTAAGTAAAAACTAAACGTGTTAAGTATAAGCTTACCTGGTTATAGAATCACAGTTGTGAAAATTCATCAACTAGGCTTCATTTTTATTATTCTTCTACCAATAGACTAAGAGATATAAGTTGCTTTAGAGACAATGAAACATTTCTTGAAAATTCTATGTTTCAATTTAATTCGCAAGAAGATTAATGCAAATGCTGCGGTAGCTTAATGGATCTCTATCTCAAGTCAGACGTCGCTGCGGGTTTTAATGTTACCCGATACGCCACTGACGTTTACCAACGACTGATACAAATATCTTACTAGAAATGTTGCCAGAAACACTAAGATTACTCACGCGATTATTATTGCTAGTGGTCGCACAGTGGTCGAAATTCGACTATAAATTATTTTTTGTTTCATAGTTATAGTTCATTTATCGAGAAGGTATAAGCTCCGCTCCACTCCTATTGATCACGCTAAGATCAATAGGAGCGGAGCATCAATGAAGAATGTTTCAAAAACGGGGGAAAATTATCATGCTACGGGTATACGAGACGCAAACGGAGTTGCGTGGGTCTGCTAGTTGTAAATAAGAATAGGTTTGATATATGTTTAGCCTATAGTTTTCATTTCCAAAATTTGTATTGTGATAGGGTAAAAGTTAATATACTTTGTAGCGTGAATAGTATCCCCGTATCTTTGACTTCCTGATGACGTGCATCCCTGGTGATTGATTGAGTTATTACTTAGCTACGTGTACACTCTCTCTCGAGTACCATGAACGGCCGGAAGAGATAAATGTCTCAAACGATGGTCGGACCAAATATCGGAGGAATTAAAAATACCTGTCAGCGACGTACCCCACCAAACTACAGAACGGAACAGATGGTGACAACTGGTTGACGGAATCAAATGGAGTCATGATGCTCAGCAGTGAGGGAACGACTGAGGAGAGAGAGAGATGTGTACACTAACATGTATAAAGAAAGTAAACCTTTGCAGTAACTATATCTACCTGCAACGAGAAATGATTACCATGTACACAAACGGTAAATGACCTACTATGATATCCTTAACAGAGAATAATCTTTACACTAGAGCTAGATTCGTTCCAGTAAAAAAAATGCTACCAAATAAATTTATTTCTTTAAATTAGTAAGAACTGTTAAGGCTAACTACTTACTGATATTTACATATTGCCCTTTAATGTAATTTTATTATATTGACAAAGAAATACTTTGTTATCATGTCCCTTAATTTCCTACTGTTATACCAATATGATTACGAAATAATATAACAGTATTCAGTTTCTAAAAACTTCAAAAATCTAACGGTAACAAATTTTCGAGAGAATTATAAAATTGTGGTCCCCAAAAATCCACGTATTTCCATAACAATATTACTTTGGTAATAAAATTTTGGACGTCCCAATATAAGGGGAGATAAATTGTCACTCGATAGGTGAAATTTTGGCTGCAGGTTGACGCTGTAAAAACGCTAAATAACTGAGTTTGAAGCATTACGGACGGTTTTCCTTAAAGCTGCAGAAAATAATGATGTCAAATTTGATAGGCGTGACACGTACCTATTTTTAGTTGACCGCGGTAAACGATCGAAAGCAATTTAATTTAAGGTGAAATACATTTAATATTTAATGGGGTTATTATATTCATCGGTTATATCACGCCATCATTTTTAGGTTTCTGGTAGGTGAAGTATCGCCTGGAATTGATTTAATTTGGGAAAGGATGCATGGTTTTCATCGTGATCTGTATATTAAGTGAAGGTTTTATACATATCCAAAAATCAATGCAGCATTTTTACTGGTGTCTACATTATAATTAGTTCAATTACTTATTAACAAGGTATAAAAAATAATTCAGTGTTGTTATTTATTTATTACATGCATATTTGATGCATTACCTTACTCTATGCCTACGTCATTATCTACCATTTAACGATTGAGTGATACAAATAAGACAGGAAATAGGTGTATTTTGTTTAAAATTTGAGTGAGAATAAACAAAATTAATTAATTTTAATTCGGTGTATAATTTTCTAATCAAAATGTTACGATGCAAATGGTATTATAACTTAAACTCTTAAAATGTAAACATGGTAATGGAATAATAATTATTTTTACGGGAATTAACGCGATCACTTTTATTTCAAGGTATTACATACTTCTGTTTTGCCTGACGTTTCGACCAGGTTGCACTGGCCGTGGTCACAGGCTGACTGGCTCACTGCTTAATTCCCGTAAAAATAATAATTATTATATCATGGAACGCGAAAGCTTAAAAGTTAGTATGGTAATGGAACTTCTACATTAATATTTACAATTCACATTAAAAATAAATCATACCACAGCTCGTAGGTATACTTAAAAAAGTCATAATTTAAATAACATGAAATACCGAGAAGGGTTCGCAAAAATGTCTTTCCATGAAACATTGTGCGACCCGTCAAGTTAAAATTTACGATGAGATTTTATGCTCACCGTACTTAGGACTATTACAGTCATAATATGTGTCAGGCATCAGGCTGTCTGATTTCGGAGAGCATCGGAATATCACGTCATAATTTATTGATGTGTTGATGTTCATTGATACTTTTAGTTGGGAGCCTAGCTAATTATTAAATTAAACTTAAACTTAATACAAAAACAACTAATTTTAGAGACCAAGTTTTTTTTGAAATTAATAAAAAAAAACATTTCTATGTTATGTAACCTCTGTGTTAAGCTTAGCGTTACCACTTGCAAGACAAATATCATTAAGGAAAAATCATTATATATATACTTATTTGATATTTGTTTATTCAAACATAAATAACTTCACTACAGTAAAAGACAACCACAATTTAAATACACGCCACAGAGACAGACTATAGTATACCTACACCATCAAGAATTAAAATGTTGAACCAGAGTCCTTACTACAGGGCTGTTAAATTAAGTTATGGAATCAGGCGTTACTTTGCGGAAATCCATGACATTAAATGCTATGAAATATATTTAGCTTTAATTCCACGAGACAAATATCTGGATACCTGGATATTTGTCTCGCGGAATTAAAGCTAAATATATTTCATAGCATTTAAGGGCTGTTAAAATTTACAATAAATTACTAATTCATATTAAAACTGAAAATAAGCTCACATTATTCATAAAAATGAAAACATTCTTAATTGAAGAATGATTTTACTCAGTAGAAGAATACTTGGTAGCAAAACACAAATAATAATAAAAAATACATACCTTAAACGCTATTAAATACTATACCTAAACAATAAATCAACAAAAATGGCTACTTGTGAAAGAAATAATACATGCATAATAGGTAGTTTTAAGCATAATTTAATGTAGTTGTTCGATGTGGAATGTCACCTTTTCATTATTCGCGGATTTTGAAATTGTTTAGTACTTTATTTCTTATATTTAGTTATAGTTATTAATTCATTTTCTTGATATAAATTCTAACATTTTTTAATTTAAAATGTAACAATTGTGGAATTATCTATGGCTATTAAATACTTTCTCTCTTTGCAATGCCTGGAAAAAGCTACTAAGTTAAGACAAACTATATTTAACTGCCTCAGTGGCGTAGTGGTAGCGTATGCGACCGCTGTGCTTGAGGTCTCGGTTTCGATTTCCGGGTCGGACCAAATGTTTGTATGATCTGCAAATATTTATTTCGGAGTTTGGGTGTTTTCTATGTATAATATGTATTTATTTACAAAAAAACATACATGTATTTATATCAGTTATCTAGTGTTCATAACACAGGCTCTGCTTATCCTAGGACTAGATGGCGTTGTGTGTTAGATGTCCAAAATATTTATATTTTTTATTTATATTATAAGATCACAAAACGTACACTTAGTTAGAAATAAAGATTTTAATTTGAAATGACAATTTTCTACGCACAAATTTCTATAAATAAATAAAAAATAACAAATTCAAAGAAAAGTGGACTTAAAAGTGGCTGATTTTTTCAACGTCAGATTTATTTATATTTTATAAATAAAATAAATGAATATTAAAACACGCCATTAATTAAAGTAAAAGTTGAATCGTTTCGCAAATGAAGAATACATTTGTAGCAGTCGGTAAAACTTTTGCGCTTTTGTCATATATACACATAAAATCTTCTTAGTGTCTTTCAAAAATAAAAGAATACCTCAAAGCTGCAACATTAACCGATCAACGTTAAACAAAAGCTCGCACCCAATAAAATATTTTTACAAGTTTCCTCAAATGTGTGGGAAGGTCCCGCAATAAAAGGACCAGGGTAATGCTTTTGGCCTCAGAGGTCCGTAAATTACCTCCGAACACGGAGACCCTTTGTCATGATTGTCTCCCGTGTGCGGCCATATTGGTTAGTATTTCTTTGTACCTTGTTAGTCTGTTTATGTAGTTTTCAGATAATAAATTGGGCAGCTTTTTTGATAGGTTGACAACCATTGTTTTTCTTTTCTACTTTGTTGTAGATTTGGTCGTTATTATTTAACTATACTTGTGTCTTTTGTTATAATCTGTTGTGTTATTGGGCATTGTTCACGAACTTAATTGTTTTTAGAAGATTTATTTACAGAGAAAATACGCCAATGATATACTCAAGTATTTTTTTGTTAATAGCATTTTATTTTCTCTGTAATTTAGATGACAAAAATGATTAAGAGTGGACGAAGAAAAAATGTGTTAAGTGAAGTGTTGATTTTTAAATCATTATCTATCTATATCTGTATACTTAATATATAAAGCTGAAGAATTTCTTTGTTTGAACGCGCTAATCTAAGGAACTACTGGTCCGATTTGAAAAATTATTTTAGTGTTAGATAGCCCATTTATCGAGGCTATAGGCTATTTATCATCATGCTAAGACCAATAGGAGCGGAGCACCAATGAAGAATGTTACAAAAACGGGGGAAAATTATTACGCTACGGGCAATAGTAGACGTAAACGAGGTTGCGTGGGTCCGCTAGTTTTATATATAAACATTTTAATATAAAATTATTCCAGATGGTGAAATTCATCAGTTTTATATTTATGAGTAAAGTGAAATCCATAATGAAAATGTCAACGTGTTGTTCTTTGAAAAAGTTAGCCGTGTTGTGTGACCTTACTAAAATAAAATTACCTACAAATTTACAAAAAAAAAAAAAGTTCAATCTGGATCAAATTTAAATGGGACCATTCGGGAAGCACCATTTAAAAAAAAAAAAGATATATCAAAATCGGTTCACCCCGTCAAAAGTAATGCGGTAACAAACGTAAAAAAAAAATACAGTCGAATTGAGAACCTCCTCCTTTTTGTGAAGTTGGTTAATAGATGTTATGTGTGTTAATAAAAGGCTCAGTACGGTAAGGTTATACCATGTTAGTTTAAGTGATACTGATTGATCGTATCAGTTCAACAGATTTTAACAGTCTACTGATAGGCTCTTTATAAAGGAGATTTAAGCTATCAACACTACGTTGGCTAAAAAAGTTGTTATAGGGTTTGTGTCTTTTGGTATACTGATCAATGCTGCCTGCGACATTGCGGTTGGCGTGTGCGACTGCTGATCACGAGGTCTCGAGTTCGATGCCCGGGTCGGACCAAATGTTTGTATGATCTACAAATATTTGTTTCGGAGTTTGGGTGTTTTCTATGTATATTTTTTTTTTAAAGACAACTCCCGCACTAGGAATAAATCCTGTGTCGCGGGGGACTTTGCAAACATACATGAAACGGACACAAATAACACTCAGACTCAGAACAATAATTTGTGGATCACACAAAGTGTTGTCCAACGTGGGATTTGAACCCACGACACTTGGCGAAGTAGAAGCGACCGTTAAACCACTAGGCCAAACGTGCAGTCATATGAATATGCAAACGTGCAGCATAATATGTATGTATTTACAAAAAAAAAAGAGTATATGTATTTGCATCAGTTGTCTAGTACCCATAACACAAGCTCTGCTTATCTTATTGAATTCCATAACTAAACGATCTCTGAAATATAAAATAATACATTCTTAACAGTCAGCCTTAATGTAATTTGATAGTACACCTTCGTTGCACTTTAATGTCCAGGATTCGTATTAAAACTTCTGAAGCCATCTTTATTACAATAATCACACAACATTTACGACCGGTATTATGACCTCAAAGTTAGCGTTAATACGGATCGAGTGTATGTTTTCAAGCGAAAATCGTTTCGTAGTAATGAGGAACAGTGTATCAAAGTCTGAAGTATGTATAGCTATGAAAGTAGTCAATGAATAAATCACAACATAATCACCTATATAAAACAGGGATGCTTTGAATACGTTTTAACATAATTTGTGTTTTATTTTATAACTCAAAGGAGGGGAAAATAGCTCATTTATTTCTTTGTTTCTCTCATTCACAAAGGTAAATACATAGAATACGTACAATACAAGTTGAGACACTCTTATTGCTTTGTAGGAGGCTATGGTTATAGTTGGAAAACCCTGTGTCACAGATCACCAGGCTCCCACCTCTTGAACAATTCTTAGTAACCATTAAAAAAAGAATAAATTAAATTAACTTTTTAAAAACAAGCTTTTACTGGAATGTCTCGAGACGAATTAAACGAGTCCAAACTCGATGATATTGCGACGTTTCTTTACAGAGTTCCTATGGCCACCTTCCAGCTCCAGCATCAGATCGGCTCCATGTCATTATAATATTGTATTGTCACGCTGTAAACATAGGCTTGCAAAATTTCAGCATAATCGGTTGAAGATGTCTGCTTCAAAATTAAGTTGCAAGATTCCATCCGAACATACAAGCATACACACATACATTGCAAGTTAATAAAAAGCTAAAAAAAAATGCTTTTATTGAAAGCGTGGGAGAATCATACTTCGGCATAAATAGGTTAATAGTGTTTCGCAATTGTTTCATAGCTTTCTATAAGGCGCGTGATGTTTTCGGAGTCTCAACCTTCCCTATTTTATTTCTTACTCAAACAAATTTATTTCTTACTCAACATACTTTCGATACTTGAGCTACAGCCATGCATGTGAGGTAATAGCTAATAATCTTCAACCGGACAGTATAGTGAAGGTTAAACACACACGCAAACAGTCTTTGACAGTCCACTGCTGGTTATAGACGTCTCCTTAAGGAAGGAGGTTTGGCATACTGTACCACGCTGGCTAGACGACTTGCCATAGGGTTTGCCTTAAGTTTTACTTCTCTTTGCAGTGCTAGTTGGTAATACATTCCTAATCCATTATCACATGATTTGTAATCTCGACACCTACAATACCTGAGGCGTCACAAGTGCGTTGCTGGCCTTTGGGGGATGGGAAAAGGGAAGAGGGGTTGGGGTATGGGCCTCCGTTATCCTCACTCACTCGGTGAAACACAGCGCAAGCGCTATTTCACACAGTTTTCTGTGAGGCCGTGGTATAACTCCAGTCGAGCCGGCCCATTCAAGCCGAAGCGTGGCTCTCCCACGGTTTCACGGTCACATTTTCAGATTAACTGTTGATATACAAAAGTCATTATTATAATCTGCCTCCCTTGCAGATCATATAAACTGCTGTGCAAACGGTCTCGGGTTCGATTCCTGGGTTGGACCAAATGTTTGCATAATCTGCAAATATTTGTTTCGGAGTTTGGGTGTTTTCTATGTATAGTATGTATGTATTTACAAAAACAGTTTATATATATTTATATCAGTGGTCTAGTACCCATAATACAAACTCTGCTTAGCTTGGGACTAGATGGCGTTGTGTGTTAGATGTCAAAAAATAAATAAAATAAACTGTCTAATACAAACGAGGTGTTCTAAAATACTAATTAATTTCATAAAATATTGAATATATTACCTTTGCCCTTTGAATAGATAGTGCAGTTACCGTGCTGCACGCCACCGTGTATAAATAGAATATGTTCACGGGTTCAATTTTGTTCCACAATTATTTTATAATGAGGTCATTTCATTAAAACTGAATTTTAAAACTTGTCTGACTTTTTCACAATCCCTCTCAACTGGTATTTGGGTTCCTATAACCTCAGGGATTTGCGGCCGTTTCCAATAACCTATCTCTAGTTTTAACTAAAGATAGGATATTGAAAACGGTGTGAATTTACCTTAAAAAAAAGAGTACCTATTCGTAAATGATGTAAAAAATGTCCTGCATATCAAGTAAAGTTTTGAATCAATTATATTGAAAAAAAAATGGCAATCATAACGGCTGCCGATAGAAGTGTAAACTTATAACTTACAATGTTATTTGTAAAATTAATGTGTAAAATTAGAAATTTCATTATGTTTAAATTAAAATTATCATCAAACATTAGCATGTCGGTGACGCGAACTAATGAGATTTTCTCCTACCGAAAAGTACTCAACGCGGCCAAAGAAGTTTTGTGACGTCAACATGTTGGTGACGCGAACTCATAAAGGAGTTTTCACTTAAAAAAAAATGTCTAGACTATCTCCAGTTTAAACTATACATTGGTTACTCAAAACAAAAGAATTGCTAAACACTGGCTCTCTCTGAGGCTTTGGTACCACTCCTGTAAAGTCGTCATTTTTTATGTTATTTAGTTCAATTTTAAACATCTTGAGTCCATTGAATTCAAACAAACAAGAATACGTTTTAAAAACTGTAACTCAACAAAGTAAAAAAATATATAAATTTTTGTATAGCTTATGTCACTCAAGCCGAATATATTGACATCTCATTCGGTTTAGGTGCTATGGTCGAACATACAAGCATAAATAGACTATAAAGGTATAATAATATAATAGTAAAACTAATGCCTTTTTCTGTATTTCTATTAACAAATGAGTGTAGGAATGGGAAAATTTTCCAAGCAGGCTTTGCGATTATATCTGGCAAACTGCGACATAACGGTTAGTATACAGAAAATGTATCTAATCGGCGCAGGAACTTTTATTTATTATGATACAGGCTTAGTGGTTATTCCATTTGGTGTGTCATTGTTAGATGAGTTCAAGGGTAATGCTTAATTGTAAGCTAGCTATTGCTGCGGACTCACGTGAAATTTTATTATCTTGTGACCATAAATTTCAAAATAATTGTTTGCTTACTGCACCTCCTGACATGTTTAATTTTTAAAAATGCTTTCGCAGTGATTGCTTGCAACGTAAAAAATAAGTTACCAAAACTGGTAATTTGTGGCCCTGTAGTTTAGGCTTTAAAGATTGCACGTTTGGCCTAGTGGTTTAACGGTCACCACGCCGTTTCCTACTTCGCCAAGTGTCGTGGGTTCAATTCCCACGTAGGACAACACTTTGTGTGATCCGCAAATTGTTGTTCTGAGTCTGGGTGTTCTTTGTGTCCGTTTGATGTATGTTTGTAAAGTCCCCCGCGACACAGAATTTATTCCCAGTGCGGGAGTTGTCTTTTAAAAAAAAAAGAGTAAAATAAGAATCAGTCAGTTGGTCAGGGCATGTATAGATGCATCCCTTGAGATTAAACACATTGTTAAGTTTAAAAGATTTAAGTACACATGATACAGAAAAAAATATGACTTAAACTTCCTTTTATAGTCAGCTAAAAATATTAAAAATATCAAACCTTCCCGCGTAGATCAGCCAGAAATTAATATTACTTCTTAGTAGGATTCCCATCTAGAAGAATTATTACAGTACATATTCTAAAATGATAAGCCTATAAAAGCTTCTAAGATACACAACACAAATGATGAGCATCCCTTCATATAAACCCCTTACATTACATCTAAAGAAAGATCCACACACGTACCTGTACAATAAAATGATTTAGAGTTCATAATAAAAATGGATACATAGATATAGGAGCGCGGAATTAAATTACTGTCACAGGAATGGCTTTTACCTCCATCTCTGTCATTCCTATTCTACCTTTGTATGTTTATCTCTGTCGGTATTAGATTAAATTGACATATAAGAATGGAAGATTCATCGCATAGATTTTGAATGATTGAAGTGGGAGTGATCGGTTTTAAGTGTTTTAGGACGTGAAATAAAAATTAATCGCCGAAATGTATGTACGCGCATAACTTCCGATCGACTGCACCAAAATTGATAATTCTTTTTTCTATGAGTTCCTTAGTGTTGGGATAAGGTTTGTTTAGAAGAAAATTAAAACAAAATTCGAAGTGTTACGAAATTTTGAAAATATTCACGAAAAGAGTCTGGCTGTGCGAAGTTAGCGGGGTCAGCTGGTATTAAATAGTTTTGTTATTTTCAAATAAGGATTATTTCTTTTATTTTTAACCGACTTCAAAAAAGGAGGAGGTTATCAATTCGACTGTATGATTTTTTTTTGTTTGTTACCTCATAAATTTGGACTGGGTGAACCGATTTTGATGATTATTTTTTATTTGAAAGCTGGTGCTTCCCGTGGGGTTCCATTTCCATTTGGTCCAGATTGAAGTCGGTTTTTTTTTTGTTAAAATTTGTAATTATTATTACCCGTGTAATACACAAATTAATATCATAATTTTACTAATGTTTATATCGAAGTTTGTTTGTCAGCAGTTTATTGATCATAGCCTAGATCACACGACCGTGTGTAATATTTGAAGTTGTTTCCTTGTCTTGTTCTTAAAAAATATAATACTACGATTTTCCCCTTACAAAGTACTTGTAAATGCACGGTTAAATATATTACTTAAGTTTTTGGAACAGAAATCGTTATGTCACCGTTACTAGTGCTATTGTCGACACTTTGGAATCTTTCCAAATGTATCCACCGACAATTTAATACTGAGCCTTCCAATCGTGTTGATTATCGAGATATTCGAACGAAAGCCGGTGATTAAGATAAAATGAGGGGTCACCTTACAATGGCTATACGCGACGTTTAGAGTGTGACGTATTGTCTGTTTCCTTTATCGTAAATAAAAGATAAAAGCTTTTCTTTGTCAGTATTGCATTTAGCATTTCTTGTACAAAATAATTAATGATCAATAAGTTAGACAGTTATTTTCTTAGATTGAATTTCGTTTACAGAAGGTTTGTGTCCTTTTCTAGCAAATAAATGTTAAGTAAGTTTAATAAGTGGAAGAACCACGCAAATTTAAGCACGAATGGGCTGGCTCGACCAGGGCTGTACTACCCTCATACAGAAAACCAACGTAAAATGACAGCGTTCGTGCTGTCGTGTTTCGTTTGTAAGTGCGAGACTGAAGGCCCAATGATGCACAAGCATCACTAGGCCGCCATGGTGTTGGTCACCATGTTATATTGTCTGCAATATGGTGACCACCACTCTTCGATTCTGCTTATGCTTTCCAGCAGGCAGAGTAGTCATTTTGGCCGGGCAATACATAAAAAAAGTCTATATTCAATTGTCCGTGACGGAATATGGATTATCACCACCGCTATTCATCCCATGGGTGTTATAAGAGACGATGAAGAGAGCAAACTACTCAAGACAACATAACTGTAAGGAAAAGGAAAACTTCAAACGAATCCTATACCAACAAGTCTGGCCAGCGTGGTGTGGTAGGACAAAACCTTCTTTCTAACGAGATAACCTTCTTCCTCTTGGCTTAAGTCCAGCCCTGGACTGTCAAAGCTGTTGATGTAATGTACTGTGGCGATTTAAGCATTCATGGTGCAGAGTTATGCAACCTCCACGTCATAATACTGGCAGGTGGAAAGTTTTGTTTGAAGCGAATATTCTAAAATTGTTTTATATAATTTGAAACTTGGATTTCTTGAATGAGGAAAAGAAGATACATGTCAGGGGTCGCGGAGTTAAGACCTCCTGGCAGTGAATTATAATTAATTGTATTCCTATATTGTAAAATAGTTATCTCGCAGTAAAAGCGTACAATACGTGTACTCGTGTTGTTATTTCCCGAATTTCAGGTACATTGGACCTCTGAGCTACACTAAACTACACAGTCCTATCATATTTTAAATTTGTTACAAGTGTAACTTCTCGATTTTACTTTTTTATGGAATAGGCGGGCCAATGAGCAGACGTATCGCCTGATGCTAATCGATTACCGCTGCCCATGGACACCTGCAACACCAGAAGCGTCACAAGTGCGTTGCTGGCCTTTTGGGGATGGGGGGTGGAGGTAGGGGTAGGGGGGTTGGGGTATGGGCCTCCGGTATCCTCAATCACTTGGTGAAACACAGCGCAAGCACTATTTCACAATGGCTTTCTGTGAGGCCGTGGTATTACTCCGGTCGAGCCGGATTCATGGCTATAAAAGTGCTATAGGGGTCAGCTACTAGTTAACCTAATTCAAAAACATAAGCTTCCTTCTGCTGTAGTCAGGTAGTGTGGGGTCGCGATGATGCAATACGGTGAAATAGTAAATGCATGGTTAGCTAATGTAACACGTCGCGCCTCGGGCTCCCCAGTCAGAAGTCCGCTCTGCTGATACGCAATGTACGTTTATTAAGGAACACGAGACGGGGGGGGGGGGGTATATACCAGCTAAAGGTAATAACAAAACTGAAACACTGAAAGCGGACAAAAGCGAACAAATCTATTTATAAACTATGTGACCTTTTAACTTCAGTCTGCCATTGTGTAACAGCATATAAACTGTCTTTCACAAAGAGTTTCAAATCAAAATAAGTCAAAAACACTAAAGGCTAGATTAAATACAGTCAACAACAAAAGCTTTAATATTGAGTACAGTCGTATACATATAAAAAACCTATTACGAAGCTTGTGATATTGCTGCATAGAACTTCACGACAACCTGCTTCGCTGTAGAATGGAGGGGCTCTTTGATACAATAGGGGTGAAACTTGTTTACATTAGGTACTGCATCTGATGGACAGACAGACGCTCGCAAACAGACTAAGGGTAAAGCGATCGCGAAAATTATACTTTACCTAATATTTAGGGTGGTTTATTTGGTATCGTTTAAGATATGTAACAATAAGGCGGAAGTATATGCTTATAATGTACTACTATTTGTTATTGAACAATAAAGTGGACAATCCATCGGTCCGTGAGTCTGTTCATCTCTACGTGCCTGACCATGACTTGCGTGGTTGTGGTCGTAGACATCATCCACTGCTCGCGTACCCGCCTTCTTGGCATATTACAAAAACTAGTAATAGCCCTACCGTTACAGCGATCAATCTAATAAATGTTTTTTTAAAAGCTAGCCCATGTATAGACATATTTTTGGATACGACTGGTGTATTTTGTAATAATGTAATGACATCCCTAAATAACTCTAAGTAATTGTATTTTAATTCAATGGTGACATTTATTGATGTATCATGGACATTTAATTGAAAAGACTGATTTTTTTTTAAATCATATTTATATTTGAGTTTTATAAATTTAAGTTATTTGTTCTTTTAATGTATTTTATTTATTTCTATTTTATTGTAAATTTTTATTAAAAAATGATTGTTTTGACATAACATGTAAGCGTCTTGGTGCATGAACTGTAAGCTTATATTGTTTTATTGAATAAATGAATTAAGGTGAGATATAATTTCTTAGAATTAGGCATCTCGTCTAATATACGTCAAATTGTTAACTAATTACATTGTTATTAGTTACTGATTGGTGAACATGTCAAATAATGTAAGAAAAGAAATGAATCTTACTTACCCCTTAAAGGATATAGGTGAGAAAAATAATAGATACACATTTAAATTTGGGAGGCGCTCATAGCCCAGTTGCACCAGTGATTAGAAACACTCACCGAGGGTAAGCAACGACGGCGCGGTCAGTACCTGGATGGGTGACCGCTGGTGGCATGATGCCATGAGCGTCTCCGTGATTTGGATGTAACGTTAAGCAGTAAGCCCCGGTTGTTATCATAGGATAACAGTCGTGAAGCTAAGTTGGAGGCCTTTGGGCCGCTTAAAAACATCCAACGGCTAGATCACGTAGCCATAAACGTTGTCATGCCAGTCCCCAACCCGCACTCGGCCAGCGTGGGGACGTATGGTCTT
Organism: Diaphora mendica; assembly: GCA_949125395.1. Taxonomy (NCBI): domain Eukaryota; kingdom Metazoa; phylum Arthropoda; class Insecta; order Lepidoptera; family Erebidae; genus Diaphora; species Diaphora mendica. The sequence goes on along the minus strand of OX421318.1, from coordinate 28,207,252 downwards.
AACCCTCTCCTGAGAGGAGACCCGAGCCCAGCAGTGGGACGGTATGGGTTGTTGTTTGATTTTAATTTTGATGTAGCCACTAAAGAAGAAGAAAGTAATAACATATTTGTTTAAAGATATGTTATAATAATTTAAGAAATCTCGCAAACGGCCATCTAATCTCGAACTAAGAGCCTATAATATGGTAACCTGGGTGCAAATAAAAACGTTTATATAAATACATACATATTATAGATAAATTATAATCAGACACAGAAGAAATGTCGTCTACATCATCATTATCTAAGAACTGTGTGAATTTGTATAAATACTGATGTAATAATGTTATATATAATTTTAAGAGTTTAAAGTATCGCTATTACCTATTACTTGCCCCATGGATCGGCTCATCAACAGTTGATTGCATACGTCGTAGAGTTTTAAGATAGACACTCTGTTGTTGATAGATGATCAACAGTAGATTTTGCAACTGAATGTAAGTGGATGTGCACCTTGTTTCTATTTTGTTCTATGTTTAATAGACTCAAACCTTCAACGTTATCACTGAGTGTTTTTTGTTTGTTTGCGCGTTAGATTTTGGAGCTTTTTAATAAAAGGAATTTCAGGTGGCAACAGCTTGCATACTGTTTACCTTACATGTAACACTAACACTATTGTACCTGAAAATCAGATTTTAAAAAAGAGTAGCCATGAGTTTCTTTGCCAGTATTCTTCTCATGAGCTCTACGCATTTTGGAAACTGGAAGTTATGGATCGACACAGGCATGCAGTAGATTTTGGTGTTTTCGCCTAACTTACCTCGACAATACAGCACATGCTGTGGCCTCTGTTTGTGTCGATCTATGATTTTTAACTATAGCTTCAATTTGACGTTCATAAGTGTCACTTGGTGTCTTAGATGAATAAATGATTTTGATTTGATGCATTTGCATTTGCTAACACATCAGGGCCTGCCTGATTAATTGTGCTTGCTGCTCATCTGAATGTAAAATACGATCCACGCTAATAGAGGTACTCTCATAATATTCTTTGTGGGGAGTTTAGTAGCACTGTTTTATAAATTAAAGGTAATGTAGTGGTTCGGTCAATATATTAACTGTAGTGTATTGTTTTTTTATGGTATAGGTGGCAAACGAGCAAACGTATCACCTGATGGTAAGCGATTACCGCCGCCCATGTACACCCGCAACACCAGTGGCGGCACAAGTGCGCTGCCGGCCTTTGTGGGATGGGGAGAGGGATGTGAGGAGGGGTTGGGGTATGGGCCTCCGGTATCCTCAGTCACTCGGTGAAACACAGTGCAAGCGCTATTTCACACCGGTTTTCTGTGAGGCCGTGGTATCACTAGGGTCGAGCCGGCCATTCATGCCGAAGAGGGGCTCTCCCACGGTGATTTGTGAGTTTCATCCGCGCATGGGACAATATTTTATGTCATTTACAAATTATTTTTGTTCTGAATCTAGGTATTTTTGTACCCATTTCATGAATATTTGTAATGTAATGTAACAGGATAATAATACTTCGGACATCTGACACAAAACGCCATCTAGTCCACTAACTAAGCAGATGGGTACTAGACAACTGATATAAATACTTAGAATACACCATTTTATACATAGAATACACCCAAACTCTGAAACAAAGATTTGTAGATCATACAAACATTTGGTCCAACCCAAGACCTCTAGCACATCAGTCACATTCACTACCACAACAATAATACTAATAATAATACACAATTTGTGTATACATTCAAAATATACGACATTTATTTTGTATAAATAGGGCCGATGAACATCGACGTACTTAAGCATCTGCTTATTACAAAAACTTACGCGGAAGTATATTAAACTTTAATAAGATATCAACGTTTCAAACATTTTCCTCATTTCTTTTTAACAAGATATTTTATAAAACAAATTTGTATTTGATGTCAACTTCTACTTAAACACATAAATTAAACTTTGAAAATAAATGCTGCTACTAATATCTCGAATATCGATTCACAGTGCTGCTCCAGGTCTGAGAAAATATTCGAATGTTTATTATTCATTCATCGGCAAGATAATCAAAGGAGTCAATCAGTGGTGTGTAGCCGTCAGTGAAGCGTGCTCACTGTGGAACAAACGAGTTGATTAATCGCCTAGGGCCGAATACGTAATCACGACTGTTTGTGCTTTTGCTTCGGCGATTTCGTGTCAGACTTCTTCGGTTCAGACTGTTGTGTTTTGTTGGAGGAATTTAGTTAATACTATAATTAAGTTGAACATAAATTTGTGGCCCCAGAAAAAGTAGTACGAGAAAATTATTTACAAATACATATCTGTATTTTTCATTTTTATACCGTACTATAAACGAGCTGCTTCTTTAAGCGTTATTGGTTATTTTTCACTTTCAAAGTTGTAAGTTTTTTGATAATGTAGTGATAAAAAAGTGATAGACGAAAAGAAAAAATCATAAATTTTCGTTAACCTATAAAACAGAACATGATAATTTGTCAATCTTAATATTTCAGTTAACGTAATAATATTAAACATTAGTAATTATTTTTTTTTATGGAATAGGCGGCAAAACGAGCAGACGTAATATTGTAAAACACGGTACCTGCCACATGTCAGTGAATATCTTCAATAAACTGCCTGACGATATAAAGCTATCACTGTACAAAAAATACTTTAAAAATAAACGGAGGCGTTATCTGCTCGAGGGCTGCTATTATTCTATTGATGAGATGTAATTAGTAATTGTATGTCGTCTGAATTTGCACATTATATCGTAACTTATTGATTGTAATAATTATTTTCTATTTATATTGTTTTTGACCATTTTTAATTATTTTAATCATTATTAATTTTCTATTTAAATGAAATTATTACCTTTAAATTGTTACATACTTTGACATTGCTTTTTTGTCCCGTTATTTTGATTTATTGTATTGTTTTTTTTTTTTTAATATTATGCATGTGAAATCTTATTTGAGTGATGCAATTCGACACAATGTTTGAAATGAAATGAAACGTATCCCCTGATGGTAAGCGATTACCGCCGCCCATGGGGGTTGGGATATGGGCCTCCGGTATCCTCACTCACTCAGTGAAACACAGCGCAAACGCTATTTCACACCGGTTTTCTGTGAGGCCATGGTATCACTCCGGTCGAGCCGGCCCATTCATGCCGAAGCGTGACTCTTCCACGATTAAATGTCTGTATTAAACATTAGTAATGAGTATTAGTAATGTGTCCCCACAATTTTTAGTTTAGTAGTTAAGTGTAGTGTGTAGTAGTTTAGTGTGTAAAATTTCGTATGACTAAATATAGGTATGGTAAAGAATAGTACGATTAAAAAGATTTTAGGTTTGATCATAATCTTGATCACAGCAAGTTAGTGACTTTGTTATTAAATTCAAATTTAAAAGGGTTATTACTAACTTCGATAGCCTTTTAGTAATTTATAATTTTATTTAATGTACACATAAAATTTACATTACATAATTTCTATTTTAAGGAACTTGAATTAGATAATAATTAGCATAATCAAAATGTGAAAATTATTATGATGTTGTTGATGTTGAAGATGACACGAATTGTCACTAAAATCAATCAATTCATTTTTTCACATAAAAAGATAAATCAAGCAATTCTAGTAAACGAATCACTTAATGGAAAATCAGTCAAGAAAGACTAGTGAATTGCGGGTCTTTGAAATGGGAGTACAATCTTTATTGAAAATTTGGAGGTCATATCGCCTCGAAAATATTACTCTTACTAGACATGTATTCCAGAGATTGTCTGTGCGTAAAAAGTTTCTTGAAAGTATACTTTCTATTGAAATGCCTCCTTATTTGAGTCGGGTACATCCAACCCAATTAAAATGAGTGTTACTTATAATCCGTTCTATATATATTTGAGAGTATGCTAGACAAGTTCTACTGATTACTGTCTGAATCGCTCAGGGTGGGGCTTCGTCCTACAAACACGGATTGAGATGACTGGGCCTGACGCCCGCGGGTATAGCGTGTGGTGCAAGCTGTGAACTGAGGCGAACAATAATATATTTAGTTGTAATAGATTCATGTCGTGTATAACACGTTTTTTTCAGCTTACTTTTTTTTTAGGAAACTTTTACTAAAAAGCTGTTGTTTGTTCAAGGATCAAGTTAATACATACTAATGGTATAGAGTAATTTTTACTACTGTGTAAGGTATGGATAGCTGACCCCAATTACTCTTGGGAATAATAAAGGCTAGGAAGATGATGATGAGGACGATGATGTGTAAGGTATGGGATACACTTTTTTCCAAATTTGTATACTGCATCCCACAATTTTTTCATTTTTTTATAGAATAGGGGGTAAACGAGCAGACGTATAGCCTAATGGTAAGCGATTATCACCGCCCATGGACACCCGCAACACAAGTGTCCACCGCACCACCGCTATATTAAATGATGTCAAAATTATAAAAATTCAATTACATAACTTAAAGATCGTTTATTAATCGACTTCAAAAAAGGAGGAGGTTCTCAATTCGACCGTATATATGTTGTTTTTTTTTATGTGTGTTCGCGGATAACTTCGTCGTTTAAGCTCTTGCAGCTGCTTCACGACAACGTGCGACCCCATACTGCGCAACAGACAGTCTTAAAGCTGCAAGAGCTGGGGTTGGAAGCTCTCCCTCATCCGCCATACTCACCAGACCTTGCACCTACCGACTATTACTTTTTCCAAAATTTAGACAACTTTTTAGTGGGTAAAAAATTCAATTCCCGAGAGGCAGTACAAAATGCCTTTGAAGAGTTTTTGCCTCCCGTCCAGCTGATTTTTACAAGAAGTGCATCAATAAACTGCCAATGCGTTGGCAAAGATGCGTCGATTGCATGGGAGATTACTTCGAATAACAGAAATTAAAAAGTTTGAAAAAATAAGTACTTTCACTTATTGCATACAAAACGGCAATTTCATAGGTAAAGACCTATTAGTATTTACTATAAACCAGATGACAAACAGAAGTAAACACAGAAAAACTTCGCAGCACTTTTAATATATATATTATTTCTAATCTAAAGATGTTGGTGATAAAATGTGTGCTTCTAGAATAATACCCTTGAACTCTCTGACGTTTAGACGAGGTCACATTGGTAATTATTACCATGATTGTATTAAGAAATATAGATATTTATATTAGTATATATACCATACTAAAAATATTTGTATTATAGTATTTCGGTTCACATAAAAACGATTATATAACGAAAATGTAATCGCTAGCGCTTATGATTTGTCTCAGAGAAGCGGAGCGGTCCGCGCTCACTTGAAGCAGGCTCGTGATTATGTCGGGTCACGTGCCCCCCGGATCACTACCGTCCGCGCAGAGTATTACTATTATACCTACCTACCTATCTACTACATTTATGTAGAGGCTGTAATATCGTGGACTATATATATATGAATGATGTAAAAACTCACAGTTATATCTGTACACTGTAAGTAAAGGTCTAGCGGTTAGTAACCTCGGGTGCTAGCGGCCAGAGGTCGTGAGTTTAATTCTGACCGATCGAACAAATAATTGCGTGATGAGTACTATTTGTACTGTCTGGGTGTAATTTATCTACGTATTTAGAAACATTATATAATTATTTTTTTCAGCAGTCTATCTCATCGTAGCTTATTTATCTGACTTTTGTTATATATTATGTAGAGTGTAAATTGATGAGTTATACAATGAATGTTGACTGCACGTTTGGCCTAGTGGTTTAACGGTCACCATGCCGTTTCCTACTTCGCCAAGTGTCGTGGGTTCAAATCCCACGTAGGAAAACACTTTGTGTGATCCACAAATTGTTGTTCTGAGTCTGGGTGTTCTTTGTGTCCGTTTCATGTATGTTTGTAAAGTCCCCCGCGACACAGGATTTATTCCTAGTGCGGGAGTTGTCATTAAAAAAAAAAAATGTTGTACTATCCCAACACCATAATATTACTGGATTTCTTAATTATCTGCCCAGTTTATATGAATATTACATTTATTTGATGTTTAGTTCTTGACTGAGTTAAACTCATCTACTAGCGTACTCATCAGGTGTATATTTGAGATCACCTCACTATGCAAGCAGATATATTATGAAAATTTAATGTCAACAATTTGCGTATATCATATATATTATTATATCCATGAAATACATGTTATATCTACAACGTATTATTCAAGAAAAAAACTTTCAAACAGAAGAAACATCGGTAGTAATTTTCAAGACGACGATTGTTTATTTTTGTTGCTTGTGATGTTAAAATCCTACTAACATCACACTATCATCACAGTAATATATAAAGGCGAAAGTTTGTGTGTATGTTTGTTACTTCTTCACGCACAAACTACTGAACGGATTTGCATAAAACTTTACAGTAATATAGCTTATACATCAGAATACACATAGGCTACTATTTGCTGCGATAACCGATATACACGCGGGCGGAGCCGCGGGCAACAGCTAGTATTATTATAAACGCGAAAGTTTGTAAGTATGGATGGATGGATGGATGTTTGTTACTCTTTCACGCAAAAACTACTGAACGAATTTGGATGAAACTTTACAGTAAAATAGCTTATATATCAGAATAACACATAGGCTACTATTTGCCGCGATAACCGACATACACGCGCGTGGAGCCGCGAGCAAATACTAGTGATACATAAAATCAAAAATGCATTTCATTACTTTAGTATAGTCTGTACTGTATGTGTGTACTTTAAACTAGATTTTACATTGTTGCGTATAATGTAAACTGTCAATAAACAGATAAAACGTTTACATCTGCACTCGACAGATAGGAGAAAGGATTCCCAATGGAATAGAAGGAGGTATACACATTTATACAGACAGTGTGCCAAGAATAGCCATTCATGTTCTAGTCTAGAGAACTGAAATTGAAAACCAACGTGGCTTGTTTGTGAAAACATCAAGCATGATTGTGATGTGTAGCTTTAATAGACTATAATAAATTCTCAAAATTTAAAAATACCCCGACGTAATAATCTGAGTTCCCTTTAAAAAGTAAAAAACACGTTATGCGCTTTCATTTGAGACCCCACTCGATGATATTTTTGCAGACATTCGGTTACTCTTCCACACTTTCGCCCCCATAACTTTTAAACGACTCAACCGATTTTCATAAAACGTCTAAGAACACTCGCACGTAACTCACCTTTCATACAAAAAAACTAAATTGAAATCGCTTCATCCGTTCGCGAGCTACGGTGCCACAGACAGACAGACAGACACGTCAAACTTATAACACCCCTCTTTTTGCATCGGGGGTTAATAAGAATAAGTTTATAACCTTGTAAAATAAGTAAAATAATTGTTGTTTTGAAGCTTAGCGATTAAACACGAGCCAGTTTTGTAAAAAAACTACAAATACACCTATTTGAGATTGAAAGGGCGACAAAGCGCTTGTATCTCCTTGATCCATTCATGGGCGGTGGTCCACACTTACCACTTCCTTATTTTTTCTTTTATGTTTTTTTTTTTTTAAAGACAACTCACGCATTAAGGTTAAATTCTGTGTCACGGGGGACTTAATTAACAAACATGAAACGGACATAAAGGACACCCAGACTCAGAACAACAATTTGTGGATCACGCAAAGTGTTGTCCAATGTGGAGTTTGAACTCACAACGCATCGCCGTAAAAAACGGCATGGCGACCACTTAAACCTAGTGGTTTAAGCGGTTGCCATGGCCTTTGGCATTTGCCGCTCGACAGTCATCCCTACAAATTCTCCTTTACGTCTTTTACCGATTGAAAACAGATGCCACGAAGTGGTAATTTGAGTTTAGGAAAAAGAAAAAAAGTCGTCTGAAACCATATCCGGTGAATATGACGGTTGCTCGATGGTTTAATTATTTTGTCTACTTGTTTGTCATTAGATATCATTATTTAAGGATAGTTTAAACGCACATCACATTAATTCCCATTTTGTAATATGTAATTTCAAACAGCCAATATACAAAGCCTTTATTGTTATTGATATGAATTGATCCATTTCGATAAATGAATATTAAATATTGCGATTTTATCTTTAAATAACAAATACTGAACATATCAATTACTGGATCGAGCTTTCAGCTCTGCAACGGTCCTCTTCAAATATTCACCAGGTATTCAGCCGGGCTTTGTGCCGCCAAATAGTTGGGTTCCGACGTATTAATCTGTCGGGTAAACCGATGGAATGTAACCTGCGGATGATCGATCGCTTTTGTGGGTTAAATACTGACTTTGTGACCGAAAAAGTATTTATTGTATTACTTTTGGTGGAACGGTCAAACGTTTTGTTGAGGTGTTAAATTTGAAGCTTGTTTTTTAAATGGTCATTGTTTACATAAGTGACAGGCACAAATTTTTGACAGTTAAAAAGAAATAGTTTCCATGGTTCGTTTTTGATCTTTTATGAGCTCTCTTCGACTGCGCTTTTTTTTAAATATAGCTTTCAACCTAAATATAGCTTTATGTCTAAATCTCTTGTTAATATTATAATGTTTTATTGTCTTTGTCGCGAGACCGACGCCTGACCGACTGCCTCATTGGTCTCGCGGTTGGCGTATGCGACTGCTGATCATGAGGTTTCGGGTTCGATTCCCGGGTTGGACCAAATGTTTGTATGATCTACAAATATTTCTTTCGGAGTTTGGGTGTTTTCTATGTATAATATGTATGTATTTACAAAAAAAAGTATATATGTATTTGTATCAGTTGTCTAGTACCCATAACACAAGCTCTGCTTGGCTTGGGACTGGATGGCGTTGTGTGTTAGATATCCGAAAAATATTATTTATGTTTCCAAAGTAAAAAGTGCGTTTAGTGTGAAAAGGTTCGACCCCTCACGGGACAACACTTTCTGTCATGCACAGATTGTTGTTCTGAGTCTGGGTGAACTTTCTATCCGTTATATGAATGTTTGTGAAGTCCCCGCAATACAATATATTATTAGTATAGAAGATGTCTTTAGAAAAAATTAATACACGGGGGAAAACTATCGTGAAATGTGGGTCATTGTTACTACTACTCATAATAACGTTTAGTGGAAGTATCAACTTCTTCCTAAGAAAGACAAAAAAGAATAATTGTTTCAAGTCTCGGGATTATGTCAAGAGAATGCCTCCAAACAAATCCCTAAAGATAACCAGACAGACCAGACAAGTTCTATGAACCATTAATTAATATTCCACTCAATTATTTTTAATTTCCTAAAAATCTCATCAAAGGTTTAAAAAGTACTTTCGTGGGCACCGACCATAACATTTGGCCTTCCATAATTTTCCTTACATAAACATTCTGAGGCAGAATTTTCCACGAAAATAAAAAATATATCCAGAATAACAATGGGATTACCGTTTCATTTGAGTAATGGGGTTATAATCCTTTGGGGAATTTATTTCGTCTCCCATAAACTTTTATTCGGCTTGGAACTCGTCCAACCAAGTTCGCTTTGTAATTTGCAATAACTCGTTAGCTTACCTGGACAATCATTTTAATTAAATTACTCTTACAACAAGCCATTTCATTTCTTATTAGGCATTCAAGCATACTTGTTTCAATTATATATTAATATGTAAACCACCACAAATGAAATCATCTCAAACGTCTTTTGGACAATTTGCCTTCAACCAGTTTACGTTTTTTAAGAAATTTGTAAAACCAAATTACCATCTGCGGTGTTGTCGGATTAATACGAAATTAAATTTCAAGGAACGAGTGTACTACACGACAACATATGCTGGCCTTGGTAGTCACAGTTTTAGAGTGGTAGATATATGTTCTCAAACTTGATGGTTTGGCTTTCCCTTCCTATGCCAATCAAGTCAAACCTGGAATTGATTACCAACGAACGTGTTTCCCTGACTCTAAGATCCCGGGTCCTTTAAGCGGGGCGTGAAAAAGCATTTCACTAGACTGTCATAGTGTGAGTCACTATGCCGAATTGTCTACATTCACAATAATAATAATGCTCTTCACTTTCAGATTCTACTCATACTTTCCGTCAGCTAGAGTACAGTTACTTTGGCAGTTAGTATAAAAAAGTACTTCTACCTCAAAGGACGGCAACACTTTGGTGTCTCTTGAGTCCAGGCTACGGTAGTCCCTTTACATGACTTGACTAGTCTGATCGTTAATAGCTAATGGTGGTGAAGAACAACCACTATATTCTTTGCGCTGTAGCATGGTGCGGGACAGATAGAGTAACATTTCGTTTCACTCTTGAAAGTTGCTGCGATTTACAAATGATGACTTATTTATAATTTATACTCTCGATTGTCGGCACTTGATGGAACTTGTTGCAATACTTTCTAGAATCAAACTTACTTGATTACTTATTATTTCAGCTATACCATATTCGTAATATATTAAATCATTAATAACTGTAGTAAATTAAATTAAACTAACCAGAATATTCTAGTCTACAAATATATGCCGCACCATGTTACAGTGCAAAGAGTATAAGAAAATCTTTGCATTCAAAAGTTCCTAATTATTTTATCAGGTTTACCAGCTTTCTACGTACTAGGAATCTCTTCAATCACAGAAGACACAGAAACGTGCACCTGTCATTTATGAGCTACTAGCTGACCTACGCAACCTCGTTTGCGTCCAAACTACCATCCCCCGTTCTAACGTTGATTTCTAAAGATACATTATTAGAACACCTCCACACCATCTATAGTGCATACATTTTAAATTTCAAGTCTCTTACTTCAAAAACATAGGACTTTCATACAAACTTCCAACCCCCGTTTTACCCCCTTAGGGGTGGAGTTTCGTCAAATCTGTTCTTAGCGGATGTCTACACCTTATAAGGAACGTACCTGCTAAATTTCATGTTTGTAGGTGTTATAGTATCTGAGATTTCGTGATTAATAAGTGAGTGGTATTTCGCTTTTATTTAAATAGAGACATCTAAAAATTACTATTTGACTAAACCAATAGTAAATTCCATCATCACCAGCAGCCAGTAATAGTCTAGTTTTCTTCAACATATCTATTTGCCTTACCTATTCTTTCTTTGTTCTGTTAAACACATGATCGGTCCCAAAAGGAATTGGTCAATTTTTTTTGTAATTTATGACTAATAAAATTTGAATTTGGTGTGATGATGATGACGTTTTTGTAGTTGACTGACCTGCACACACACACGAATGTGATGTAACTTAACTCATGTTTTATTGAAACGAGGAGATTAGGGTGCGATTCAAATAATTGTAACACGTAAACATAAATTAGTGGCATATCATCTAATGGCCAATAGTTATGTAAGACAGACAAACCGACAATTTTTTTTGAAAATGTTATTTTGGTATGTGTCGTGTATTTTTTTTTTTTTAAGACAACTCCCGCACTAGGACTAAATCCTGTGTCGCGGGGGACTTTACAAACAAACATGTAATGGACACAAAGAACACCCAGACTCAGAACAACAATTTGTGGATCACACAAAGTGTTGTCCTACGTGGGATTTGAACCCACGATACTTGGCGAAGTAGGAAACGGCGTGGTGACCGTTAAACCACTAGGCCAAACGTGCAGTCGTGTATACATACATATGCATTTAGTAAAAAGCGGTTATTTTATTATAGCTTAGAATGTCTGCATTCGTGCATAAGGTATATAGAAAACTAACTTTTGCCTGCAGCTTCGCTCGCGTGTATCGGTTATCGCGACAAAAAGTTACCTATGTTCTTTCTTTTCCAAGCTCCAATCTATCTCTATCATCCAAACGAATTCAGCGGTTTATCTGTAACACACTGACACAAAGACAGACACAGTTACTTTCGAATTTATAAATTAGCATGAATGCACCAACTTCACTATTTCTATTCTATTTCCACTTAAATATGTAAGACATCGTATTGAAACTAATCCCTATTAGAAACAAGATAGGAAGCTGTAACTATCTCGGTAATTAAACAATAGTAACGGCCCCGTAATTGCAGGTATCTCCAGTTCATCCAAACACCAACGTTAATTATGAGATTGTGTTACAAGTATTGAAGTTGTTACTTAAATATAACACGTTACTGTATAATTCCTTAATATTAATAGGTACTGCCTAATACGAATATTTTCCTTTCTTTAAATAAGTACTAGGTACTAGCATTGCTAGCTCCACCCGCGTGTATGTCGTTTATTGCGAAAAAAGTAGCCTATATCCTTCTCCAAAGTCCATTGTTCCAAATTGCTATATATTCATTCCAATTGGTTTAGCGGTTTAGCCGTGAAAGCTTGACAGTCAGACTGAAAAAGTTACTATAGAATTTATAATATTATTATGGATGAAGAAGACAAAGAAATGTGTTTTCTGACTGTAAAAGCTTGCAGCTGATATGACACACTTTTTAACTAACAAGTAAACTCTTGTAAACAGTTTATTTAACGGACAGGTTGAACACAAAACAAATACACGTTAAATAAAATTATTTTTTCTTACTGGCAATTTTGCCATTTTTAAATACGATTAAAAATAATCTTAAAATCCAAAAAAATATTTAATTCTAAAACCTAAAAAAAAAAAAAGAATTAAGTCAAATTATGTCAATGGTATTCTACAACTACTGTTTATTAATTAACAAATAGGTTTTACGCTAAACAAGATGTTACATTTAAAGCAATATTAGTAGATGCCTCCTATATCTTCACAATGATGTACGTGTATCTAACGAACACACAAAGGCGAAAGTGGAAATTCCTAATCCGAATACTGAATTACAGAATTCAATACAAGACATTCTTGTCGTGTCGTGAGACAAAGACAGGAGTTAATTTTATACAGTTCATAACGTATACTGTACGGAGTTTGGTAAGTACTAGTGTTGTATTCATTGTAGTGTATGACAGTTCTTAGTATCAAAGTATTTATAGACTAATATTTTTGGAATAGGTAGATTATATTCCATAGTGACTAGAGGTACAAATAATTTTGTAATGAATGCATTTTCATATATTTTAATATTTATTCATCAATGTTTACAAATACACATAAACTGACCTACCACAAGTTAGTGGTTCGTTTCTTTATTTAAAAATACTGGTAAAATATAAAAAGTACACTAGTTTCGTACTTTTATTAGGAAGATACGGTTACGTAGATAACTGTTAAGGTTATTGTTACATTTATAGTATCATAACAGTAATTTTAAAATTTAAGAAACTTTTTTATAGCTAAATAAGTAAAATTTTAACAAAATAAAAACCGACTCAAGGTTCGACTCGATTTCTTTTGGGTGCCATCATCAGATTTTAGTATCCTTTCCATTAAAAAAAGAATCATTAAAATTGGTTCATAAACGACGAAGTCATCCGCGAACACATTTATGTAAAAAAAAACATATATACGTTCGAATTGACAACCTCCTCCTTTTTTGAAGTCGGTTAATAAAAAGACATTACAGAATTAAATATTCTGCAACTAATTTGTGGCAAACGTTCATTTCTTGTGTTAAAATGTGCTAAAATATCTACTATTATCGTATTAAATAATAGATGTAACTGTTTCAAATACCTGTGATTATAGCTGTTTTATTTAATTTATTAAACAGTTAAGTATTTTAGCCATTATTGTCTAAAATCGGATCATTTGGTAGGGTTTTGTTAAATATGTTAAAGTGCACTGGAGTATAATTAAACAGTGTCTGCATTAGACAGAATTTCGTTATTTTATGTGAGTCGATGTTATGTAATACGATGTAATAAGTATTTTAACTAAGTAAATTATTTAAAAAATTCAAATCACACTAGTTTTGATTGCTCGGTCATAAAAAATATAGATTTTTATATTTTCGGATTTTATTATCAAAAATAATAGTTCAATAAACTAATAAAATAAGCTTATATTACTGTAAATAATTACAATATGTCTACAAAAATAATATCAGAATATTTAGGTCGCCATGATTAAGAAAAGCATGATTAAGTATTCTGGGGGGAAAGAAATTCAAATATGGACGAATGATCATGTTCAAAGTATAATCATTTTTATTGTAATAATTGTTATAATAATTTGTGTATTATAAAAATTGATAAGGAGGCTGTCTCTGTCTGATCAAAGATTACTGTTACATATTCAAAAGCACGTAATAAAAGATTTATTGTATACATTATTTCAACACCATACAAGAAAGAGGAGAGTATAAGAGGGTGCGAGGTTGTTGAGTATAATTAAAGATAACATTAGAAGATCAAAGAGTAAGTACATTTACATGGCTGAGACTACAAGACGTATTCCATTTCAAAATGACTAAACAAGAACTTGTTAGTTGAAATTTGATCTCTAACTTGAATTGATGAAACATGGCAACTTGATATTTCTGTGTTTACCTACTTAAAATATTATTAAACATTATAAAAGGCAGTGGCTAGTAAATACTTTCATTCGTTCTTGAATACTAAGTATATCATACATTCACCTCACTAGTTAAAAAGTAGAAATATTGAATAATTTTTTAGATATTTTGTACGGAAATGCGTTCTTTAGAAAAATAAATCTGTGTTAGGTTGCTTGCGATATAATTTATCCTCAGAAAAAAAAAACATTTGTTATCTAAGAGTCACAAGTGCACTGTTCGATTTTTAGAGTACCACAACACCAATAGTGGGAGCGTTGGGGTTAGGCTCTGGTTACCTTACCACTTGGTGAAAAGCAACGAATAGAAATCATCAAAATATTCAAAAAAAAATTTTAAACATAACTCCCGCATTTGGACTCTACAAACACTTTGTGGATCACACAAAGTGTTGTCCCGTGTGGAATACGAAATCACAACACTTGGCGCAATAGAACGCAGCGTGGCGATCGCTTAAACCACTATACCAACCGCGCATTCAAAATATAAATCAGTCAATATGATTTATCTTAGAGTATTTATATATCACAGTTCAAACTATATTTAACTTATATCGTGGCAGAGCCTAGCTTCTTTCGGTGTTTAACTTTAGAGTTTACTGGAGCCCAAACTCCCTTGCCTCTGATTTTGAAGTAGCTTCAAAAGGGTGGTAATGTATGACTCTTGGGTTACACCTCTAAAATATTCTAACGCTATCATAGGCTATTACACATTTTTTTGCTAACAAACGATAAACACTAGTTCAACGCGAACGGGCCGGCTCGACTGCGGTGATACTACCCTCTCACAAAAGACTAACCTAAAATGACAGCATAAGTGCTGTCGTGTTTCGTTGGTGAGTGCGAGATCGGAGGCTCAATAATGCAGAAGCATTTCAATAGGCCGCCATAGTGTGGGTCACCATACTGCATTGCCTGCATTCGCAATGAGTATAGTGCCCACCACTCTTGGATTCTGCTCATGCTTTCCATCAAGCAGACTAGAGTCACTTTATCAGATTTATCCGTAAAAATAACATTAAACAAGACCATTAATAGGCATATAACTTACACAATATATTTATACTCAAGTCTATCATATCAAAAGCCATATTATCGCGCGATTTGTTGAACCAACATCTTTTTCAAACAAAAATATTCAAAGATTGAATCTAAACTCATGAGCCAGGCACGATAACTGTGAGAAAACAAAACAGCTAGCTATATTATTATTTCTACAAGAGAACACACGCAAGTAATTACTAAAAAATACACACACATAAAGCTTTATAATAGAAACGCTTTGAAAACAGAAACGTTACCGTGATGTGGAATTCTCACATACGTATTTGAATAAAATGTTTTCAGTTAAGGATGAGCTTGAAAGCAGGAGTTTTTAATAAGGCTTAGTGTTTTAATTTCAATGTATTGCGAATTCTACTGATAAGAATGGCATGTAGCTACATACAGAATTTGTACTTATATTACAAATTCGAAAGTAACTCTGGCTGTCCGTTTGTCTATTCCGCTTTCACGACTAAGCCGCTGAACCAATTTCAATGAAATTCGACTTGGAAATACTTTGATTCTTGATAAAAGATCTAGACTACTCTTTACCGTGATGACCAGGGCGGAGTCGAGGGTAAATAATATTTTTTTTTTTTAATAATAATAATAAATTTATTTCAAAAAGTATTTTGTACAGGACACATAGGAATGACTTAATACACTAGTAATACAATAAAAGCTAGTATAGTATATAATCGGTAGATTAAAATATATACATATATACGCAATGCAAGTTCATTGTCAGTAAATAGCGACTGCACGTTTGGCCTAGTGGTTTAACGGTCACCACGCCGTTTCCTACTTCGCCAAGTGTCTTGGGTTCAAATACCACGTAGGACAACACTTTGTGTGATCCACAAATTGTTGATCTGAGTCTGGGTGTTATTTGTGTCCATTTCATGTATGTTTGTAAAGTCCCCCGCGACACAGGATTTATTCATAGTGCGGGAGTTGTCTTTTTAAAAAAAAAAATAAAAAAAAAGAAAATATGTCATTATCCAATTGACATCTCTTACCCCCGGTCTTGGTCTTTTAAAGCTACTGCAGTCTTGCCTCTTTTCCCCTTTGGAGACTTACGGTATACCTTACTTTTACTTCGTTACCCTGTCCAATATACCCTTTTTCTTATGATCCGTCTTATGATAGCATTCTCCCGGAGGGTGGACGTCATGCTCGAGGCTGCCCGTAAAAGACATGCCAAAAGTCATTCAATAATAAACAGGCACGCTTCAAAACAAAAATAAAAATCAACTTTATATTTAAACTAGCCAACCCGTGCCCACTGCGTTGGGCGTTAACCGCCAGCTTTTCTTCAACTTGATTTATAAATACTATTATTTTCAACTGAATTTTTGTTCAATCATAATAATGTGTAGCCTATGTCACCCCTGGATAGTGTCGCTTTCTGTTAGTGAAATAATTTTCAGGATCGGATCAGTACTTCCGAAGATTACCTTTTTTTTTTTTTTTAACGTGTGGAAATCCCCTCAAACTCAAACTCAAAAATATTTTATTCATATAGGCACTTATTTTACAGGCACTTATGAATAGTCAATATTTAATATTAAAAAATCGAGTGATTCTAGTCGCCAGTTCCAAGTGCAGCCTACCCTTCATGGAGAAGAATCTGGCAAGAAACTCGGACCGTCACTCCACCGGGGCTTGCGGCGGGGCGGTGTGTCGGACTCGAACCGACTAAAACCACACGGTGTGCCACTCTGCGCCTGTGAAGGGAGCAATCCGGGAACTGCAGTTATTAACACGTCCGGACCCCTCCCTGCGCTCGCCCGCACAAAAGCGGGCACCGTCAGCTGTTAACATTTCAATTTAGGCGACGTACGGCACACGCGTAACGTCGCCTCCTCGCGGGCGGCCACTAGAGCGGATGGAAGGGAAAGCCCGTCCCGACCATCCGCGGCCACACTCAGGGCGGCATGAGGCGCTGATAGGCACGCCTCCGCCGCCCGGTTCGCCGGCGGCGGATTGGGTCCGAGTGGATATCATCCTCCCGGGCCTTCTCCGCCACCACCTTCTGCGAGATTACGTCTTCGCAGAAGGTTGCGACCGCGGTAAAACTGCTGTCGCTACCGACCATGGAGCGTATGACGGCCGGTAGCGAGAGATCTCCTCCGATGACTGAAGTGAGGGCCCGGCGCTGCGACGCCCAAGCGGGGCAAATCGCCAGCGTATGCTGGGCCGAGTCCTCACTGCAGTCGCAGTGGTGGCAGGCGGGACTCAATTCCCTTCTAGCGACCGAGCGCAGGTACTTCCTGAAGCAATCGTGCCCGGAAAGGACCTGCGTCAGTCGGAAGGAAAGGGTCCCGTGCTGCCGCCCTGCCCACTCGAGGTTGACCAGCTGGAGAGCCTCCACGGCGGCAAGGCAGCGCGTGGAGTCTCCAGCCGGAACGACCATCTGTCCATAGTGGCTCGACGAGCGGCTTCACGCCATTCGCGTACCTCTTCGGGCGGAGGGCGACAGCTATAATCCGCCCGATATTCAGCCACCCGTCGATAAACTTCGGCGAGCACTTCCGCCTCCAAATCCCACGGGGGTGTTCCGGCCAGGGCGCACGCCGCCTCGGTCGACACCGTGCGGTATCCGCGTATGGCTCTGACTGCCAATACCGTCTGAGTTCCGAAGATTACCTCCTACAACCATACAAACAAAGTTAGAAAGTTTAACTCTTTATAATATTATAGATAAAAATGCCAATCAGATTTTGAAAATATATTCCAAAAACTGATGGTCATTATAATTTTTGACAAAGCCACAACTGCCTGAAACAACTTGGTGAACTAAGATTGATAGTTGCAACTATTTAGAAGTTGCAGGATCCAGGGCTACACCTGAGCGCAGTAATTAAAGCCAGGACATATATTGATAGAGTAAAGTTTCTTAACTAATTATTTATTATTCCCATTGTTCAAGGATTTACTGTGAGAAGTTGGTTTAGTTGTGGTTGTGTTTCTCAGTATGAAGTTTTGTATGTAAATTGGGTTTTATAACTCGAAGATAAGAAGCTGAAAGTAAGTTTTATAGTTCAGCAGTGATTTGGCAATGTATGACGTCACTCATTTTTTAAACTTCCCTCACAAAAATGCTGAATTTAATTGTAAAATGAAATTATTGATTTCTTTAAAGAGATACCGAACTACAACCCAATACTCGTGACTATTGAATAACAGGTTGACAGGCTGTTGATGATGATGATGGCTCAAGGCAGTCACTTATTATCAGGTGACCTATTAGCTCACTTAGCTCATACCATTAAAAAATAACTTCACCACCACCAGCTTCTAGCGGAGCGTAAAAAGCATCTCACTAGGTGACCATAGTGTGACCCACTATGCTGCCTTGTTCACAATGAGGATAGTGGCCACTACTCTCAAAGTCTACTCATGTTTTTCATCACACTAAGTAGAGTCATTTTGACAGCTAATTATGAAAAAAATACATTACTAGGCCATTATCCTGAAAATCGACACAATTCATCCTTATTACTTATTAGGTAATCTCAGAGACATTTAGGCCACAAAACATCACACCACAGTAATAATGGGCCGTCGTTTTCTGAATTAAAGCAATCTTTGGTTGCGACATCTTTAATAAGCTTACGCCTCCCGCGAGAGTGGGTGGCCACGAAAACAGCGGGGGTATCAGTTTGTTTTCAAAATACGCCTCATGATTCGTATGGGGGAAGTAATTTCCACCTGTTTTGATCTTTGAAGAGACGCTTATTTCCTGTTGTGTTTCAAGGGAATGAGTAGGTGATTTGACAAAGGCTGGAAAAAATATTTATTGATGTCTTTTATATTTTGATTATACGTTATAAAATATGTAATAAAATAAAAATGTAATGGTGCTTTTTTGTACACTTTCAACTTTATAACAACCTGAATATATTTTTTAAGGTAAGTAAATAATCTTTACGAAAGTACGTTCTCTTCATTTGTCCGTTTATGAAAAACAGTTAATATATCGCTAAGTTATGTGGTTATTCAATTTTTTTTTTAAAAGGACAACTCCCGCACTAGGAATAAATCCTGTGTCGCGGGGGACTTTACAGACATACATGAAATGTATGTCTGTAAAGTCAGCCACCCAGACTCAGAATAACAATTTGTGGATCACACAAAGTGTTGTCTTACGTGGGATTTGAACCCACGACACTTGGCGAAGTAGGAAACAGTGTGGTGACCGTTAAACCACTAGGCCAAACGTGTAGTTTATTTTATATATATATTTTTTAAATTATTTTATAACGATGTAATATATATAATATGTATTATGTAATATACATATATGTAGTATAAATCTTCTACATACTTTATAAGCCGAGGTAACTTTTAAAACGTTGCGATCGTTTAAAACTTTCAGTTATATTTTGAAATATATAGGTCACTTTATTTTTAGATTCATCAACTCAGTTAATCGATGAAGCTGATGGACGGGGGAAATCTTTCAGCTTCCCACGGGATAGGGTTTGGTTAGAAGCAACGTCAATTTGGGGGAGATTTTTAAATCACATAATGCGCATCCTTTCCAGAATAGGCTCCTAGTATCTGATCGTCGGGGTGTTTATAGAGGAAACAGCTCATACTCCTGGCTCCTGCATCACTACGCTGACGTAATTTCGCAACCGGATAATCGAAGGGATTTTTAATCGAGTCACCAAAATTATTCTAGATCTATTTACGTTCGCTCTTTTCTGTGATAAATTTCAATAAAATGAAAAATCTTTCTTGAAAAATTTATACTTTGTTGATTCTCCATTGGCTATCTTGATACTTATAAATAAAAGCAGCAATGGCAATTAAACGCTACCAATGCCGGCGCGGAAATCGAGGCAAAACGTGACTGGCAAAAATTAGAATAATTTATTAGTCTCTGAATTATTAATGCGGTGCTTTTAGCACTAGGTTATAATCATTGATTGTGGTTTTAAAATTGCAATCGAAAACTAGGTATGGCAACTAATGGGCCATATTGTTGGATCAGTACTGTATATTCTCTATTTTATTTAATACACTATTAAAACCAGCACACGGGTCACATGGATGATGGTAAGATGAACCATTTGATATGGGGAGAGGTGAAGAGGGCTGGACTTCCAGTTAAGACACTAACGCTTCTCAGGTTAATTCGTGAGGTGGTATCACGCTAGTCCAGGGCCTATAATATCTGTCAAAGCATGGCTTTTTCGCTGTAAAATGCATGCAAAACATGTATCGTAATAGTTTACATGCATGCAGTGGTAAAATATCCAAACAGTTAAGAATGGTTCCGTCCTCTAGGATCCCTTGCTTAAACCCCTTGAGTGATTTATTTGGATTTTTGTCCACATCGATCCCTTTGGGAATCCCTTACATTTTTTTTTATTTTGATCTTCAAAGGGACTTTTCCTGCTGAGATTTTCCTGAAATTATAGATTTTTTTTGACGAATCAATACGCAGAATATTTACTGCTAAAAATTCAAATCATGAAATTTTATACAAAGTAAAATTAAAATATTTCGATATAATATTCATTTGATAGCCTTATACCTTTTGCCCTGATTACGATACTACCCTCACATTACTTGGTAATTATAAAAGGACTAGCCGGCATTTTAGTATTGTTGGGTACACTGAGCAACTGATAAGGGATCGGTGTGGACCAAAGCTCTTAGTAAATCCCCCAGGGGATTTAGGCAGGGGATCCTAGTAGAAGGATCCTATAGAATTGTATAAACCCACTATGTTTACGTTTACGCCACTAGTTTTAATATCAAATGTGTACATAAAGCCACTCTAAAAAAACTTTATCTAGTAATATTATTGATCGCTATTTTCGTAGCCCTAAGCTAATTATGACATCAAAAGGAGTACTTTAATCGCATTATAACAGTAATGTCGTTTAAGTGGGTTGTAATTGAATATTGTTTCACGTTCTTGCTTCAAAAACTAAAAACATATTTAAAATTGCCCTAATTATTTTAGACTCCTTTAATAGGACTGAGATCTTAATTCTAGTGAATACGGTTCCCCTGTTTTTATTTAATTAAATCAATAATTATTAATACCCTACATGCTACTGAAATTTATGACTGGTAACAGAATGTCATCTAAGAATTTTACTGAATTTTAAGGTCATACAAATCTTGTGAAAAAGCAAATTGACCTTAAATATATTTCAAGAAATATTCGAAGTGTCCGAAACATGACTCCGGATCTTCAGATTCACATTAGAAAATAGCAAAATGGTAACATGTGTAAGTATGTGTAAGTTAAACGAGAAAAAGTATTTTCCGAACTCATAGAATTTACCTCAATTGTTTTTTTTTGTGATAAAAAATATCCTACTTTATTTATTGAAATATCAGTACATTTTTTCCAAGTTATAACACGGCTCTTACATTTGCTCTTCAAACTATAACAGATTTACAAGCCGGCAAGGTTACAAATAACATTTGTATATGTTACAAAGTTGGAGACTTTGAAGTCATTACATGTGTTAGATGTCGCGACGGGAATAATATTCACTACAATAAGTTCTCGAATAGAGTTGCCGAGTTCCCAAAGTAATGTAAGGTTTTGAATCCAATTCCACTTTTGTTGAAGTATTTTTATTGAAAGTATATAAAAACTTAGCAAGTGCCTCGTTGGGCTAGCAGTTGGCACATGCGACTGCCGATCGTGAGGTCCCGCGGGTTCGAATTCCGGGACTGGCCAAAAAGTGTTATTGAGTTTTTTTATGGAATATACATATCTGTAGTAAGCGATTGCCGCCGCCTATGGACACCCGCAACACCAAAGGCGTCACAAGTGCCTTGGTGGCCTTTGGGGGATGGGAGGAGGGGGATGGGGGTAGGGTATGGGCCTCCGGTATCCTCATTCACTTGGTGAAACAGCGCAAGCGCTGATTCACACCGGTTTTCTATGAGACCGTGGTATCACTCCGGTCATATAGAAACGCTTAATAATAGCTCTGAGTTTGGAAGTTGGGGCCTTAACCACCATGCCTCAAAGAGCAAGTGAAGCCGTCAGTCTTGCATCTGATTTCTCCCCGGCTGTGTGGGATAACTACCGCTTCGGATTATGAGAGTCAGGGAACAGAGAGGTTACCTGTGTTTGCGCACACACTTGTGCACTATATTATCTCCTGCGCAGTTTACTGGTCTCCGTTGAGACTGGCTGCGGTGGCCAAAATCGAGAAGGAAAACATCTTAAAAACTTTGTAGGTAAAAGTGTTACTAAAGGAAATTGGATGACAGGCCAATTCAGTATCATTGTCAGAGTAAGATTTATAGAGTACATTCAGCCGTTGGTTTTGGTTGTCATGAACATCTATGGGAAAAGTTATCAAATTGGAAAGTTAATGCCTTCAAATATACTGACAACTAGTTCAACATTCGCATTTAGTTCGCCGTCAGAGTTGCGCAGGTCCAATGCCAGTCGCTCCGTGGATAAATTACCGGTTGAACTATTAGCTGACTTAGAAGAATGACTAGGAAGATGATAACAATGTTAGATTGACTGTATTATTACTACGGTCATTTGTTTTATTACTTTCACAACTTTTTTTATGTAATAGGCGGGCAAACGATCTTTATACTATTTTCAATGATTCAACTACCAATATGTTAGAATGTAAATTGAGCTGCAAGACTAATAATAGTCATAACAAGACTCGATTCTTTGATCGGGTTATATCCTATATACTTATTGTAGCTTAGGTTATTCTGCTTCATTTGGCTTTGAATTTAAGTGTAAGGTTGCCAATAAAAAAGCTACTAAATTCCACCTACTCCGTATAAATGAAACCTCACCCTTATTTTACAAGAGCGCGCATTAATACAGGGTGGCAGTTCTCAATCCGCTAATGGTCCTTTGCCTCAGAGTGAATAACTACCTCTTTGTACTGTACATTGTAGGATTTCTAATTTGTATTGTATGTTATTTGCATATTGTGGACTTTGAAGTAGTTTGGTATATTTTATTCATGCACAGGGTGGTTGTAAAAGTTTCAAAAGCTTTGCTCAGATTCAAAGCAGCTTTTACTGCAGCTTTTTCAACATCAAAAATTATTAATAATCTCTTTTAGGATATTATTTTAATATCTGTTTATTTAACACCCATTGTGTTATATACGATTCTATGGGTCACGTTATTATTGATTCTAACGTTGTTAAATGACTTCAGGAAGATTTTCATGTTATTATTTGTTCTTCTTGGTCTGATTGAAGGAACTTTTTACTATGTCCTGGTTTTATTTTCACAATTAGCAGTTACCCCAATCTTCACTTGCAAGTTTTTTTTTTCAATTTAGTGTTTATAACTTTGAAAATGATGTATTTCTATATTATCACTCTTTCCTTATTTTTCTAAAAAATCTAGTCCTGATCTTCACCAGTAATCACCTTTATCTCATCTCCTTTTAATTTTCAGTATCCACATACTTACAACATAATAAAAAAAGTAAAACGTAAAACCCAACTACGACAAAAAACAACGCTGAAAAAGTGTGAAACAAGATTTTACGATACGATACTATAGTACACATTTATCAGTGTACAGATATACACATATTCTAGTTTGAAAAGCCGTACGTTATGTAGAAACATATCATATTCATAACACTTTAACATCGCGTAACTACGGCTTTAGCCTATAACCAGCGGACGACCAAGACGCTTCTAACGATATCTCATTTGTCCAGTTCTCATAAGAAGTTGAGGAGCTATGAACGGATGAAAATTAGAAGGTAGTAGAGCCACGCTGATTTCAGCACGAACGGGCCGGCTCGACCGGGGCGGTACTACCCTCGCACAGAAAATCAACGTAAAATGACAGCAGCAGTGCTGTCGTGTTTCGTTGGTGAGTGCGAGACCGGAGGCCCAATTAGTCTAGTCAACAAGTTCCAAACTTGTTGACTAGACTAAAAGATGCAGCAGCATCACTAGGCCGCCATGGTGTGGGTCGCCATGCTGCATTGTCTGCATTCGCAGTGAGCATGGTGACCACCACTCTTGGATTCTGCTTATGCTTTCCATCAGGCAGAGTAGAGTCATTTTGGCGGGCCAAACATAAAAAAAAAAAAAAAAAAAAATACATACATACCTTGTCAAAACCTTCCTTTCGCTTTGCTTTAGTCGGGTAAAAAGCATCACCTACCGAAATATCAATCTAGTATTCCAGCGGTTGAGACCCTGTTTTGAAGAGTCAGTTAATCAGGGCAAGAAATTTTACATGTCAATAACTAGCCTACTATTGTGTGTAATAAGATTCTTTTTCGCAATACCTAAATACAGTACACCTGAACAATAAAATATATATTTCTGTGAAACATTCGTAAACAAAACCTCGGTGAGCTCCACTTTATTTTCGTTGAAAGCAGCCAAATGTTATTGAGTCGCAGTCTCCGTTCGGAGATTCTTTTGTTAGAAAAGCATGAATGAAATCTTTTATTTCCACTAAAATAATGAAAAATGTCAGAACAAACGACTCATGTTTTTTGTTATCTTTCATTAAACTGTTACACTAAATTGTATTTATAAGGATATTTTTGTCGTATTTCCTGCGAAAGTACTGAAAGAAAACCTTTCTTGTTATTAATATGGGTTATATCTAATTTTGTAAGGATAAAATGAAATCTAGTGGATAATTTCGGACATCTTACATACAACGCCATCTATTTTTTTTTTTTTTTTTTTTTTTTTTTTTTTTATGTATGGTCCGCCATAATGACTCTACTCTGCCTGATGGAAAGCATAAGCAGAATCCAAGAGTGGTGGTCACCATACTCACTGCGAATGCAGACAATGCAGTATGGCGACCCACACCATGGCGGCCTAGTGATGCTTCTGCATCTTTTAGTCTAGTCAACAAGTATGGAACTTGTTGACTAGACTATTTGGGCCTCCGGTCTCGCACTCACCAACGAAACACGACAGCACGAACGCTGTCATTTTACGTTGATCTTCTGTGCGCGGGTAGTACCGCCCCGGTCGAGCCGGCCCATCCGTGCTGAAATCAGCGTGGCTCTACTACCTACAACTATTCTAATTTCTTAATTTCTAAATTAAGCAGAACTTGTATTATGAGTACTACACAAATAGACTAGACGTTTTTTTTGTAAATACACACATATTATAACCACAGCACACCACAGCAGTCGCATCCACTACCACTGTTCCACCGAGGCACTTAGTGATCCATCCTCGTTCGATTCCCATCCAGGCAAAATTATTGTTTAAAGAGCACTATATTTATTATGTGTCTATGTGTAATTTATTTATAATGTGTATGTAGATAACAATACACATATACTCGTAAAAGGTGCGGACGGTGTAAGACACTCAAATCCAAATACGGTGAAGCCAAAACGAAGGTTTATATTTTTGGCTGTCTATGTATGTTCACTGTAGTGCCTACACTACTGAACCGATTTTAATCAATGAGGTTTCAATAAAATCGTAATAATAGCGCACAGATTGCGTGGTACGTTATCCCTGCCCTACGCGCCAAAGTTTTTTATCCCTGCTACCCCTGTTAGCTACCACAAGTGAAATTTTTTATAAAGTGGAAGGTGGGCCCCTCATCAAAATGAAGACACTCACGAAAAACTAGCTTGATAGCAATAACTTGTAAAACTTGTTCTGAGGATCTCGGACTAATAGGCTATATATCATTTTATCAAAAAATTTCACGTAATCGGCTATCATTTTTCTCTTATTACAACTATTACATATGATTTTGACTTGTTTTATAAGTCATAAAAATGATATTTTAACTTAATATTTGACACGTTATTGTACATTTGTCGAGTTGAACTCCGAACTCAACCATTTACCGATGAGATTTAAACTGTTCAAACATATGTAAGCTTAGGAGCTAACAATTTCAATTAACCAACTCTAACAGCATCAGCGTAATGTGTTAGCCAACATTAGAAGTTTGAAAGACCAACAAGAGCGGCATCTCACACCTGACAATGTTTGAGTTTTATGTAACATCTTAAGTAATTGATTTCTGTTAATATCCGCTTGCTCATGAGTCGGTATATACACATAGATAGATTTATATTATACACCATATGCCTAAGGTACTATTTTTACTTATTCAAATCTATACCCGCTTTGTGAATAAGAACTATGCACACATGATGTGTGAGAAAATGAATTTTTGTAACAATTTATGTTTTTGGAGGCATATTAAAGTTTTTTTTATTAGGCTCGTTCGTACTGAAATTTGCGTGACTCTACTGTCTATATCTCACAATTAAACCACTCTTTAAAGGATTGTACGCCCGCTTTTATCAATTTTGCCGGTTAATTTTTGCAAAGTTTTTTTTTTTTTTTTTTTTTTTATGTTTGGCCCGCCAAAATGACTCTGCTCTGCCTGATGGAAAACATAAGCAGAATCCAAGAGTGGTGGTCACCATACTCATTGCGAATGCAGACAGTGCAGTATGGCGACCCACACTATGGCGGCCTAGTGATGCTACTGCATCTTTTAGTCCAGTCAACAAGTATGAAACTTGTTGACTAGACTAATTGGGCCCCCGGTCTCGCACTCACCAACGAAACACGACAGCACGAACGATGTCATTTTACGTTGATTTTCTGTGCGAGGGTAGTACCGCCCCGGTCGAGCCGGCCCGTTCGTGCTGAAATCAGCTTGGCTCTACTACCTCTAAAATACATCCAATCATATCTCTCTCAAAATTCGTTTCGTTGAGATTCTGAACATCAATGTGGTCATGATATTCAAATCACTTGCGCTTGAAGGCTGGTTTAAATCATCTTTTGTTGAAACCGTTGAATAAAAATAACTGCAGATAAATTTACAAAATTTTCTTTAAAAAAACTGCCCTGCCACTGGCCACAAAAAAGCCCTGGATATAATTAACCCGTTTTTCTATGCATGCATTAAATACTTAAAAAATTGTTTTAATATTCACTTGAAAAATATATAGCATAAGTTGAACTTGAAACTAAGATATCTACACTGCAATAGTTTAGTTGACAGTTTTCTTCATTTTGGGCCCCTTAGCGCCAAGGTTCCCGGGATCGGGAAGTAATTACGTTTAAGTCAGTTGCGCTGGCAATGAGCCAACTAAAAGTTGAAAAGCTAATTTATTAAGTGAAACTGGCAGTCCGAAGGTGGCCGTTCAAGGCTCTTCTATCATCGAATTAATACCTATAATGCTTCTAGGTTTATGTTACATTTATTCTTGGAAGTGAGATGTCTTGTTTGAAAACATTTAATAGTTTTATAGCCAAATCTAGTACAAAAGTTTGATGAAATCATCATCTTTTGCTTGCCTATTTCCCAACTTTGTTTTAGGTGATATAATTATTTTCTTCTGAGCCTTTTCCCAAACTAGGTTGAAGTCGGCTTTTAATGTACTTTGACTCAATTAAACATTGGTTTTTACATGGAGCAACAGACCTTCAGCTCTTCATAACCCATAGGCGACATCAGAGGTCTGTAAAAATACTGTTATCGAACTTTTAAGGGCTTCTACCCCTAACAAGTGCCACACATGTAATAATGAATATCAGAGACAAAATAACTCTACTTCAAGTATGTTTCGTCAATCAGCATAGGTAAATATTTACTGTTGAGTCCATATAACGTTATTTCTTAAGCAATACGACATCGAATTCACTTACTATTAAATAAAATAATAATATTTCTTTAAAACCAGTTAATAGAAAATATTTAGCTTCAACATCTCAGATTTTCACAATTCTATTAGATCTTATAACCTATGATCTATATGTAGGTATGCATACACCACTAACTGTTAAAACCACATCAAATACACTTTCAAACTGTTGTCACTACAGACTTCCTTCAGAAGTTTCGAGAATATTACGTTCACATAGAGAAAGAGAAATTATACATAGCATAGGTGTATCTTAGATCCCAAGATCTGTGCAGTATACTGTGAATAGTTCCCCTTGTCACTATCCAGTCATGTATTAGCGGACAAAGAGATTATATCCAGTCGATGAACATGCGTCTCTAATTCAACAATAACGAATTATACTGCACTATAAAATTTCAATATAACTTAATGTTGTTTTCTTAAATACAATTAAATCCAGTTTACTGCCATCTAACGAGGATATACCGAACTATGGTACTATATATACCAATAATCCTGAACCACGCAATAAGCGTTCTCAAGCCGCTTGACATATTAAACTTCTGTTCAAGCACGACTATTTAAACTGACTGTATTTATTGACATGTTGATAAAATATTGGGTTAAAACATCTATTTCTAACATTTAATAACACATTCATTCAACATTTATTAACAACTAGCTGTTGCCCGCAGCTCTGCCCGCGTGTATGTCGGTTATCGCGGCAAATAGTAGTCTATGTGTTATTCTGATGTATAAGCTACATTACTGTAAAGTTTCATCCAAATTGGTAGTGCCGTTTGCGCGTGAAGAAGTAACAAACATACACACAAACTTTCGCATTTATATATTAGTGTGATGTGATAACACATTCACCTCTCACAGCGAGAGAATAGTATTTTGATGTTTCAGGCACCATTTACAATATTAAATCAAGCAATCGAATAGTTGATAAATCTTTAAATAAATACTACAATTCTGACTAAAAAGGTAGAAAACTTGCTTCATTAAAGTTTACGTTTTGTATACATCAGTTTAGCAATTTCCAAAAACAAGCAAAATATTACTAATGCTTAGAAATCGGTTAACATCTCGGATGGTCAAGCGATGATTACATGAGGTTGGTGTAAGCCACACACCAACTGCAACTGTACAATTTTAAAACCCAGCTCTTACTAGGTATTGAGAACCGAAAAACAATTTAGTCACTTTGTGATCTACCTGTGTCGCGAGCACTTGCTAAGTTTTTCAATTTCAGTCCTGTTACTAAAGCTTTTTAGACAATTTGACACTGAAAATCGATGCAATATAAGTTACGAAGCTGTTAAATGCAGAACTCGTAATTTTATTCCCAGGTTTTGATGTTATACAGCCGATATAGAATTCTACACAAATCTCAGATTACTAACGGAAAAATTTTGACCGACTGCCTCATCCCTCTCGCACAAGTTACCCCATTTAAAGTTTATGTAAATTGTATATAATAAAGCTATCAAGTGTTATTTTCGAGGTATACACTTTTGTAGAAATCATGGAAGTTTGAAATACTTTTAACCGCCGCCGACGTGTAAAAGAGTGGTGTTCTAAGTTTAATGTGTCTGTGTGTATCGAGACCGTTTTTTATTTGTTTTTTGTTAGTTTTGTTTAATGTATTTGCTTGCTCAAAAGTGTTCTTGGAGCTGTAATTCAAGAAATTCAGATTATCACTTTTTTTAGTCGATGATATTTTTAAATCTAGAACGATTTTCTTTTTTTATCGTTTTGGAATTTAAGTACTATCAATAAATTAGCTTCAATGAAAGGAAGAAGTCTAAAGTGCATTAAAATTCCCTCACTTTAAATAATTTAAAACATAACTTCTCAAAAACAGTAGAGTTCATATAATAACAGATAAGTTGTAGTAATAATATCTACAACTAATTTTACTATTCTACTACGCCTCAGGTTTACTAATATTGTGTAATACTCGACTACACGTTTTTGTCATAAATATACGGCTAAATATGAGCTTCTTGCGTCTTAGACAATATAATCATAAAAACAACACAAATATGAGGCGTAGATTGTCAACCACAAAACCCGTATAAGGGTAATTTATACTCTCGATTGTCGGCACTTGATGGAACTTGTTATAATACATTTTTGAATTAAATCACTTGTACTTATTCCACTATTTTATTTTTGTTTACACCTGACCGGTTTCGCCTTATGGCATCATCAAAGGTTACTGATTATACAAAATAAAATATTCACATCTAAAACCCACCAACTGCGGGTACATGTAAATATCAGTGTGTCCGTGTAAGGAATTTTCCCCGAAATCAGGGAAATTGTATTTGTCTCCACCTACGCTATTTGTGAAATTAGTAACTTACAGCTATACAAAGTCTCAGTTATGATATGAAATACTAATTACAAATAATATATTAATTTTAATAATTAAAATTATTAAAATCGACATTAATGCTGAAAAATTTTGAAATAAAATGATTATGTCAAGTCCTCTTTATATTTAATGTCCAAAATTGTGTCATACTATATGTCTATTAAATTATATGTCAAAAATTCATAAAAGTCATTAAATGTGTTAACTATACCCGTCTAAATTATACAAACTCCCCTTACAAATATTGTAGATGACATTACTTGAAATATTTTAATAGTGGTGAATTGTTGATATCTAATTGTTGATTTAACACCTTGTCCTGTAACATGTTATGGGCCGAATATACCATTCTATGAAAGAGTAAAAAATTTATCAACTACTGAACTTGACCCTAAGGAATTACTATTATTAGGAAAAGGACTAAAATATTGTCCCAACCTGCGACCATCACAAAAAGACTGGGACAACTTAGCGGTTGACCTGGAAATGGCATGCACAGAACCATCACAGAAACACATTTTAACAAAAACATTAAAACAGGGAATTGACGCAACAACGAAAAATCAAGACACGTATAATTCTGAGCAAAAAACTATTAATAGTATCAAGAACAAAATTAAAGCCCATGATCTGGTTATTACAAAAGCAGACAAAGGTAATACAGTAGTGGTGACAACAAAAGAAGACTACGTGTCAAAAATCACCAACTTCTTAGATAACCCTAAATTTGTACAACTCAAAAGAGATCCTACAAAGAAATTCAATGAAATAGTCAAAGGAACAATAAATTCAGCAAATAGTATATTTACCAAGGACATTTATAGACTGAAGGTAATGAACCCTCGGGCACCAAAACTGCAAGCCTTTTATAAATTACACAAACCAGGAGAACTAATAAGACCAGTGGTAGCATATACAGGAGCTCCTGCTTATAAGTTAGCCGCAGAAACAAATCAGATCTTCAAACAAATAACTGGATTCGTACCGTGCCATGCCATAAAAAATAGCATCCAATTGGTAAAGAAGCTTGAAAATGTAACCGTACCGAAAAATGCAGTGTTGGTGTCCTTTGATGTGGTAAACCTGTTTCCTAGTGTTCCTATTAGAGACTGTAAGAGTATTATAAGTGAAATTTTGATAGAATCAGTTGTTGAACCACAAATCATAGTTGACTTAGAACACACCATATCAGTGTGTCTGGAACAGAATTATTTCAAATTTTCAGATGTAATATACAAACAAATAGATGGCCTGGCCATGGGGAGTCCGCTCTCTCCACTTTGTGCAGATATTTTCATGAATCACGTAGAAAAACAAATCTTAAATAATGTTTCATATAAACAGTTTATTCTATATTGGTACAGATATGTGGATGACATTATTTGTCTGTGGACCGGGGATATAGATAAGCTTAATAATTTTTTGACATTTATAAATACTATACACGATAATATACAATTCACAATAGAAATAGGACATACAAAGCTAAACTTCCTTGACATTGAAATAGAATTAATAGACCATAAACACCAGTTTAAGATCTTTCGTAAACCTTCGTTCACGGATAACATTATTCCGGCGGATTCAAACCACCCTCTAAGTCACAAACATGCAACATTCCATGCCATGGTACACAGACTCCTTTCGATACCAATGTCTAAGAAGGAGTTCAATAAAGAGTTACAAACAATAAAAACAATAGCTCATAATAATGGCTACTCGCCCAATTTAATAGACACAATTTTAAAAAATAAGAAATCAAAAACTGTTTTAAGTGTTGCATACCAAGCTAACAGACCAACTTTAGTGACAGAAAAAGAACGGTGGGCTCGTTTACCTTACATAGGGCAAATTTCGTATAGGTGTTCCAGATCCCTGGATATAACAAAACCAGCTTTTTACACGACCCGTAGCCTAAAAAACATAATAGGTAACAATATAGATAAGACTCCTATCGCAGAGAAAAGCGGGGTGTACGAACTCTCATGTGCAGTGTGCAACAAAAAATACATCGGCCAAACAGGCAGGGCTTTCCAGACCAGAATAGCAGAACATGCTAGGGGTTGGAGGCTAAAAAAGACGGAGTCCAATTTTGCGGAACATTTGCTGTCAGAAAAACATTCGTTCAATCCTAAATTGGACTTTAAAGCACTACATGTATGTGACAAAGGCAGAAAATTAACCGCTTTGGAGGCGTTAGAAATCAATAGGTTGTTATTAGGGAATCGGGACAAGGTGTTAAATCAACAATTAGATATCAACAATTCACCACTATTAAAATATTTCAAGTAATGTCATCTACAATATTTGTAAGGGGAGTTTGTATAATTTAGACGGGTATAGTTAACACATTTAATGACTTTTATGAATTTTTGACATATAATTTAATAGACATATAGTATGACACAATTTTGGACATTAAATATAAAGAGGACTTGACATAATCATTTTATTTCAAAATTTTTCAGCATTAATGTCGATTTTAATAATTTTAATTATTAAAATTAATATATTATTTGTAATTAGTATTTCATATCATAACTGAGACTTTGTATAGCTGTAAGTTACTAATTTCACAAATAGCGTAGGTGGAGACAAATACAATTTCCCTGATTTCGGGGAAAATTCCTTACACGGACACACTGATATTTACATGTACCCGCAGTTGGTGGGTTTTAGATGTGAATATTTTATTTTGTATAATCAGTAACCTTTGATGATGCCATAAGGCGAAACCGGTCAGGTGTAAACAAAAATAAAATAGTGGAATAAGTACAAGTGATTTAATTCAAAAACGTATAAGGGTAGGCTAGGTTTTATATTCTGAGAATCTAGATTTTCTCACAAAAACGAAAGTGCCAGACAATTTGGCGGGCCGATACCAACAAAAACCTCTAGGCGAGTGTTCACTACGGGCTGAAATGGGAGGCGATAAAACGCTTCACGGATCTGACAGGAGATCAGTAAGGAACGAAAACATTCGACAGACGCCATTTATAATCTTATTATATGTGTCTTTTTCTGTATAAAGCTATGAAAAATTAAATTGTTACGTTATAAACAGTTTTAGATTTAATATGTAATCTTAATTGTTTTGTTTTGTTTATTTTATTTCTTAAATGTTTTAGAGGTGCTAATATTTACGTTTATTTTACCAAATTCAACATACGAACAAAGAACAATGGCGAAATCATATTTGATGGAATTATCAATCGTCCAGAAGAGTCTTTTGCCAAGAAACATTCGATTAAAAGCATGATAAGATTATTAAGAAAAATCAACATCATAACCCTTGCTATCCACCAGAAACTCAAATAAATTTTGACACAAAAACCATTAATACATACAGGAACAAAAAGATGATGACGTAAGGTATTATCTTGTTACTGCAGATGTTATTAATCTTCAAAATAATTATCCTTCAGCGTTCCTAAAACGTGAAGGCATATAAAACATTGTCTAGCATGTTATAAGCAAACTTTTCTCCTTTGTTTCACTTTAATGGTAGTAATGTCAGTTGCTTACACAAAATTGCTTTATTACCCAATTTTATTGCCGTTTTATTATAGCTTACTTGGTCTTTGAAGAATGTTGTTCATTTACTTGCTCAATTTTTAGCCAAATCGACAGCGATTTAAAGTTCTTGTCTTTTTTCCAGAAACTACATTAAGTTTTAATTTCGCATGTTTTATCAGAATAAATCTATCTTTACTATCAATAATTTACTCTGCATGTTTGTAACTCGATTTAAGCGCGTTCACAATGTAACAAGTTCTTTCTCAACGATTAAAATGACTACGGATTGTCGACCATGTTGAAATGGCATAAATTTGTTTATTGAGGACATGTTAATTTGTGTGCCACGAAACACTAACAGGACATTTCCTGCTTAGAAACAACTAGGCAATGTGGACTAGTTTGGTATTATGCAACGATGTAAACAAAGTCAAAGATTTGCTATTAGTACGAATACGTAAAGCAGGGTAATGAGTTTTCGTGACATGTAAACCTAGCAAATACATGACTTAATATTGTAGATATATCTAGTGGGAGATAACTAAAGCAAAATCAAATCATGTGCGAAAAAAATTGCAACAGCTAATGATATTTTGAAGTGAAGAAGTTGTGTGAGAAGATTCATTCACATGGTATTCTGGTTGTTTTATAACTAATAGTATGGCAACACTACGTTTAATGTGATTAGCTCTTAATTGAATCAACAATTAATAATAACGTTTCTAGATTATGGATTATATTACATTTTTTTATTGAGCCCTAAGGTTATTAACTTTTGTCTTGAAAATAAAACGATAGAGGATAAATTACTGAGATATTTTTATGAAATCTTTTTAGTTGTGTACGTATTTGATCAAAAGAATTTGGACCCATTTTTTCGATGGTAAATATATAGCGTTTACTAAACAAACGTGATTGATCTAACAATTTTTCCTTTACAAATAAACGTAGAAAATGTGAGCTATGAAAATACCATATTTAAGGAATGGGCCTGCAAACCTCTTCAATACAAAGGAATTCTTTTCTAATACTCCAAAGTGACCATACCTGAACTTCGTCCCAGCTATTGACACAAGCGCGAAAACTTTCTTGCACGACTCAGGATTAGTTGCTAATGTTTCAGTTCCTATTCAGAATTTGATGTTGAAATATGTTACTGCTGTGTATGAAATAAACGTAATGGTGACTGATCCTGACTGCAAAGCTAGATGCATAGGGCAGAACGGGCCACCGAACGGAGAGTAGTAGCCATAGCATTTTTCCGATACTCAACAGTCTGTCATTTTTCGAAATCTTCACACATACACATTTTAGACTCACACACAAAAACTACGAACTCATCTACTCATCACACTCAACTACAATTTTATGTTACATTTTGTGTCATAACAGTGTTAGAGCGTTTTCAGATTTATCTGATCCGATATCAGTGTCGGGCGCTGATCCGATATCAGTGTCGGGCGCTGATCCGATATCAGTGTCGGGCGCTGATCCGATATCGGAGGAAGTAAAATGTGTGAAATATGTATCTGTCTTTCATATTGTCCGGACCAATATCAGAGCCGACACCGATGTGTTGGCGGCATCATCGGATGCTAGTGAGACGTCGGACGATGTTGTTTGTAAGTGTGCTATACGTG
Source organism: Diaphora mendica (assembly GCA_949125395.1). NCBI lineage: Eukaryota > Metazoa > Arthropoda > Insecta > Lepidoptera > Erebidae > Diaphora > Diaphora mendica. The sequence continues at coordinate 28,171,641 of OX421318.1, read as the reverse complement.
TATCTAAATTGTCTCTGTGTGAGCGGCCATTTTGGGCTTGTTTTTTTTTTTTTTTTTTTTTTTTTTTTTTTATGTTTGGCCCGCCAAAATGACTCTACTCTGCCTGATGGAAAGCATAAGCAGAATCCAAGAGTGGTGGTCACCATACTCACTGCGAATGCAGACAGTGCAGTATGGCGACCCACACTATGGCGGCCTAGTGATGCTGCTGCATCTTTTAGTCCAGTCAACAAGTGTGGAACTTGTTGACTAGACTAATTGGGAAACGGATAATCTGAAAACGCTCTAACGCGTAGACCCATTTCGTCTTATGCTTTGACAGAGGCAATTGCTATTCCCTACCGCGTTGCTCGATGGCTAGGTGCTGTGGGTACGAGTTCCACCAAGAACAAATAATTACCTATGTAACGAGTAGGATAGATCTATGTCTGGGTGGAATGTAGCACAGGCTTTATTTAATTTAGGATCATATGGCCGCGTGTAGGATGTTTAAAGTTATTCTTTAATATAATTTCCATTTAGTATTGAATAAACTTCTATAACTTAAAGTAGGTTTGAAAACAAAACCTTAAAACCTGCCTACACACGAAATATATAAAAGAATTGAATAAAATACAAAAACCAAAGAAACATGAATACATTCATTGGTTTGTAATACGTTTCTCTTTCCTTTGAGACTTTACCCTCATTTACACTTAAATGTGGGGCAGTGGTCAGCAAATATGACTAATTCATCAACCATACGTCTTTCAGTCGAGTCAGCCAGAGTCATTTGCCTAACTATCTTGAAGATATTCGCCTTTTTATATAGATCAGGTTCTTTTTATGCGTTCAGTTTCGGTTCATTTGTATTACGATTCTTTCTTTTTTTGAAATGCTTGATAAAGATTGATTTCGAACGTAACTGTTGTTGATTTATGAGGAAAATATTTTACCATTTCGTTTTTATACTTTGAACTTTTTTTTATTTACGTTATGGTACTTCAATTCAAAAATAGAAACCAAAATAAAACAATTATGTAGTTCAGGAATAAAAATAAAAATTATTACTTTATGTTAAAAAATACAAATTTAATATCTAGTTTTTTATTTATTTTACTAAAATGTGACATGTTTTCTATATTATTTCATTAACACTTATACTGGTTGAGTCCGTTGTTTCGTATTTTTAGATATACCATTGATACATTATGTTTTACTCATATTACTTATATTATGAATTTGCTTAAACTGGAATAATTAAAGCTTGTAGTGCCCAGATATCTATTCAAAAGTATTCCATTAAAATCAGATATTGAAATATTAAACTAAATCAGGTATTATTTTCTGAAATTGTTACGAACATGCCTTAGAGATTTTTGCATTTCATCCTTTGATCACTATCTCCTAATGAGAACATGTTTTCTTTCGTTTTTGGTCAGATGACTTCCCTCTTTTTTCCATATAATCATATTTCTTTATCCATGTCGACCACGGATGGCATGTCATTCTTTGATAAATTATCTTCAGTGATATCTTTAATATTAGTTTATTTGCTTGCAAAAAAATTAGCGTCATTACTCATATCAGTTATAAAAGTCCGTTGTAATAAAGATTAATGTGTTTTTTTCAAAGTTTTTTTTTGTTGTAACTAATACTTGTTAAGAATTGTTTTCTTAACTTTTGTAATTACAAGTTCTTTTTTCTTTACTGAAGCCGAAGTTTGTGAAAACGTCTGTCGTCAGTACGGTGCGTTGACATAATTGATTATAATGTTTATTTTCTTTTAGAAACATTTTGGACACCGAACCTAGGGAATTTGCTTTAAATAACGAGCGATAATGTATTTTGTTTATTTTCCTTTCTTTTGTATTGGAATAGTAACAACTCTAGGCTTATTTCACAATCTTTATTTTTATGGAAAATGTATCACCTGGTGGTAAGTGATTACCGCCGCCCATGGACACCCGCAACACCAGAGGCGTCACAAGTACTTTGCCGACCTTTAGGGGGGGGATTTTACTTCCAAAAAGAAAAAATCTATTAGATAGTTTTGGAGTTTATTGTGAGCTTCAACGTGACACGAGAATTATATTTAACAGATAATTCTATTCTAGATACCAGTTTCACAAAGGTTATCTTGCTTCCCAAAATAAGGTCGCCTCTAAAGCTTGCCATAAAGTGCAATCTTCAATCTTCTGTCTCCATAGAACGCTTGTTAATCTTTTTATGTCCTGCCCTGACTCTTCTAAGTTCTCTTCCTATGAATAAGTTTCAACTATATCTTTTGTTCAGAGTGTGAGAACTACATGAATATTTTGGTTCTCATATTCTTTCACATATTGCTAATAACAGCCAGGGAAGTGTACCTATTTAAGTTTATTCTTACGTCCTATTATACCCACTTTTATTCTATTTTATGCTTTGTCAATTTCTATGCTTTTCAATCGCGCGGTATGATATAATATTTTATTATACCTATATGGCTGAATTGTCATATTTTAAAGAATGGCGCGGCAGCGTATCTTTTATTTTATTTACAAATACCGTGCGTTGTAGGTAACTGTAGCTAGCTGTGCCATTCGCCGTTTAACTCGTTATTTAACCATCCTTTTATTAACTCATGGAGGAGGGGTCCATATTTTTATCTATTCATACAATGATAGAATGAAATTGAAAAGTCTTAATTGTGGTCTTGAATTATTTATACTCAAAATCTTTGTTAGCGGTCTAGTAGAATCTTAAAAATATTTTGCTGGTAATATAATATCGCAGTATACAAAAGCGTGTTACAATTTGTCCTATCGATGACAGAGAAGATTTAATTTCCTTTTTTATTTTCTGATTTATTTTATTATAAACTTATTAATTACATCTAAATCCCTTAAATAGTTTTGGTATATCCTTTGATATTCTTATAGCATCCATAATATAGTAACTTTTATGATATGCGTAACATGGAACGAGCTGTGTTCACGTCTGTTAGGTTGGTAGCGCCGCAGATGTTTGTTGAACAGTCAAACTATACACAATCTCTAGTCTATGCTCATGTGAATCTTATCACTTGTTTACTTATTAGATGAATAACAGTTTTTTTCTAACCTCTAACTGTTTGTATTGTTGTGATGCTTCTTTTTGAAAAAGTCAATACTTTCAAAGTTTTATATTCTTGTTGGTGTTGGTTTCTAAAAGGTTTGGTTTATTTCATTTGATATTTAGCTTTTATTCATCTTCTATCTTAATGTTTTACTATATTTTGTTCTACTAAATGTTACACCTTATTTATAAATTACAAAGATTAACAAAAAAAACAAAAATATCTTATCTCTACTATCTTTTGCGCTTTTGATCTGGCAATGTACAGCTCGGTAACTTTTTACAATAATTCTATTGAAATTTTATTATACCCAATAGTTTTCTATTTTGTTTAGAAAATGAGCCTGTTTTGCGTTAACAAGTTCATTCAGGCATCATAAGTTTGAAGTATATTAATAGACGAAGTAAAGACGACGGTTTAGAATCTCTGCCATTCTGAAAGAATTCAATATCCTTAAAATAAATGGCTTTGCACTTGTGTCACTTTAGTTATTTTCGCTTAACTAAAGACATCTCTTCCAATTTAAGAAACTTGTGTTTAACTTTGCAAATCTTTTTCTCATAAAAAGTTTGTAAAATCCCAACTATTTTCACAAAACAATTTGGTCCTTTCACAAATCTTTTACCATTGATTCGCTATTTGGCAAATATTATGGAAATATTTTATACAGGGTCGCCCTTCGAATAGAAGTGTGCAAAAGCAGTTAGACAACAATGTCTTAAAGGGCCGTAGTAGCAGGACCTTTTCGAGAATCTTTTTTATCTAAAGGTGATTCTCGCCAGAGGGTTGCTTTGAGTTTGGACTATGGTACAAGCAAAAGCGAGTTACTATTTACTACTAACATTTTCTTAGAAGTCTTTATGTTATAAAATATTAAAATAAAATATTCCTCGTTTATTTATAAATTTAAATGACTCTCCTTGATGACTTGAAAGCTTAAGTGGTGGTGACCATCTGCATTACGAATGTTTACAATGTAGCATGGTGACTCACACTTTAGTGGCATAGTGAGATGCTTTTTAATTATTTTATATTGACTTCGTGGTCTCTCAATAGCATATTCTTGAACAATGATTGATCAAATAGTTATAAAGCTGTTCAATGCGGTTCGACCAGATAAAATAAACATCTGTCATAGACATGTAGTTTGTCTAGAAGATCTGATCAGTGGATTATTACCTATATGTATATAAAAGGAATTAAAATATTTTAACTTCCCTTAGTTCTATATTACGTGTAATTTGTCAGCATATACATTTATTATGTTTCGATGTGAATTTAATTACGAGCTAAATTCAGTTCGTAATTAAATTTGAAATGCTCAACTGAATAGTCGAAAATCTCAAAAGAAAGACCATTTTCATTGAGCTAGAATGATAACTAGTTTCTAAATGTGTTTGTAAAGAAAACAAAAAGAAATGTACCACACTCACTTCGCTTTCTCTTTTATTTTAATGGTTCGGTCCAAGCGTCCAGGGCCCTATAAACTGACGATTCAATTACAAACAACAAGCTATGCTATTTCTGATATTGAGCCTCCATGCGATTGATTCTGACAATACACCTTCACTTCAATATCAAGCCTTTTTGAAATCAAACTCAATTTGACGGCGGGCTACATTTGATTTGGCCAACACTGGTATAAGGAAATATGGCAAAAGTTTTTGAATTTGGAATATACTTATTGAACGAACATTGTGAATGGAGTTTTTTTTTATCATGACTGCCTCAGCGAAGCAGTGGTAGCGTATGGAACTGCTGTGTTGAGGTCTCACTTTGATGGGACTAAAATGTTTGTACGATCGGCAAATTTTTTTTTATTATAAAAAAATGATTGTTAGTTAATCTAACTGTCATAGCTTCTCTTAGTTGGAAGCTAGTTGGCATTATGTGTCAGGTGATCAAAAATTATTAAATGTATAAACTATTTCGTTCTTCTACCAACAGCTTAAACTGTTCTTGAAATATTTTAGAAGTAAAGGATACTTGCCTTCATTTGTAAATAGGTAAACAAATTTAACAAATAATTTTTAATCCATTGCTATTTTTACAAGCTTTTTATTAACTTGCAATGTATGTATGTATGCTTGTATGTTCGGGTGGAATCTTGCAACTCAATTTTGAAGCAGATATCTTCAAACGATTTTGCTGAAATTTTGCAAGCATATGCATACAGCGTGACAATACAATATTATAATGAGATGGAGCTGATTTGATGCTGGAGCTGAAAGGTGGCCATAGGAACTCTGTAAAGAAACGTCGCAACATCATCGAGTTTGGACTCCTGTGATTCGTCACGAGGCATTCCAATAAAAGCTTGTTTTTAAAAAGCTTTTTAATTTAATTTATTAGTACTGAAATCAATGCCGATCTACAGCTAAAGGCTATCAAAGGTCGTCTCGCGAGAGTTTCTTGGTATCGATAATTACTGTTAGTTTGGCCAGGGGCTTATTTTACGACTTGTTAACATAAGAAAACGTTATCTTTAATTAAGAAACAATTGTTTCAAATTAAATGTGTTCTTACAACTCTATATAGATACCAAGTGATTAATTCTTATTATTGCAATTAATTACATCTCTGTCACACTTGTAGCTAAACGCTTGACCGATAATTAATGATAAATCATTCAATTTTATAAACTCTTCTCTTCGTAGAGGTAGTAGAGCCACGCTGATTTCAGCACGAACGGGCCGGCTCGACCGGGGCGGTACTACCCTCGCACAGAAAATCAACGTAAAATGACAGCGTTCGTGCTGTCGTGTTTCGTTGGTGAGTGCGAGACCGGGGGCCCAATTAGTCTAGTCAACAAGTTTCATACTTGTTGACTGGACTAAAAGATGCAGTAGCATCACTAGGCTGCCATAGTGTGGGTCGCCATACTGCACTGTCTGCATTCGCAATGAGTATGGTGACCACCACTCTTGGATTCTGCTTATGTTTTCCATCAGGCAGAGCAGAGTCATTTTGGCGGGCCAAACATTAAAAAAAAAAAAAAAAAGAACGTGATTTATACTTACATAAATCAATTTCAACTATATTTCATTTTCTAAATTCCAAATATACTACTTACCTAATACTTTTCAAGAAATTCAGGAAACACTCGTGAAATCTAAGGAATTCCATTCAACTTTCCAATCTCCAACATGTGCCCGTGAATGATTGTAGACAATGGTGATTCGTATTTTTATCTTGCATTAATTTCTTCTCACGAAATGTGCCGTTCGCGAAGAGAAATCGCTCGAGTGGTTTATTTACTAAACACTATTCGCATGAAAGCTTAGTAAAGTTGTGCTTAGACAAACTTACTTCGTTCTGTGTGAATATTCCTATAGAATTAGAAGTAAATTTGAATGCAAATGCAGATTAGAATAATTAGGACTTTAACTCATTACTAATGAGAAATTGAGAATTGGTGGTTCATAGTTTTGAATTGCCTTGCTTGATATTATAATCACTTACAATTGCTAAGTATAATGTTAATCCTTATCGTACGATAAGTTAAACCCCGAGTTTGTAAATATAAACTGAATTTTCTATTCATTAATACACACACGTACATCAAATTGTATTTATACCTACTGAAATCCAAATTATATTTATAACTGACAGACTGAACAATGTCAACCTAAAATATAGGTTCAAGCCTAGTTTGGGGCTCAATTTCGGTACGTGCAGTGTCTTATACTTGTTCTTTTTAACCGACTTCAAAAAACTTCGACCGTATTTTTTTTATTTTTTTTTATATGTGATCCGTGGATAACTTCGTCGTTTATGAACCGATTTAAATGATTCTTTTTTTAATGGAAAGTGACAATGTGACAATGGGACGATATCCCAGCGGTGTCACCATGATAAGGACACTAAGATCAGATGATGCCATCCAAGAGAAATCGAGTCGAACCTTGAAGTCGGTTTTTATTTTGTTATTTTTTTTATAACAGTATCAAAATCACCACAACTGAACACTGTCTCCTATAATATATATATATACGGTCGAATTGAGAAACCTCCTCCTTTTTTGGAAGTCGGTTAAAAATACAGGTTCAAACCTAGTTTGGAGTTCAGTTTCGGTACCTTAAGCGTCGCATAATGTATTTTGTATCAGAAATCATTGGTCTTGTAAACATTTTAGAAATAATCAATTTTCTTCTGTTGTCTTAGGTGAGGGCGACCGCAGGCGCGAGCGGCGACACGGTGCGGGCGCAGCGGTGTCGCGCGGCATGCGGCGCCGCCCGCTGCTGCCGCTGCTGCTGCTGGCGCTGTTGCGCGCGCATGGCCTGCTCGCTGCGTCCGGAGGTAAGTCACCACGGACCACAACTATTAATGGGATTTCTCCAGTACTTGATCCTACTTCATTGGGGACGATAATAGATTTTTTTGTACTACCCACAAGAAATTTTCATGTGTCTCGAAAACGTAACAGCACTCCTAAATCAAATCTACATTTACTCCAAGCGTAGGTACGTATAAGATTTAAATTTAAACACTTTGCACTACAGAAAAGTACCGTGACGAATAATTCGAAACTATTTTGTTAGTTATGACTAGCCAAGATCTGGTTGCGAGATAGAAATAACAGAACCACTCTAATTTGATTAAAAATTCAGGTTTTTGGAACCAAATTAGACTGCAATTCGTTGTGTCATAAATATGTTGTTTATAATTTTAATTATAATATTCATAAAACTATTAACGAATAACGATAACGATGCTGAGATATAATCTCAGCATCGTTAGTACTATGGGTATTAGAATACGAAGGCACAGATAAACATAGTGAATTATATTTGTTTTATTTATGTACTAAAATAACTGTCCACATTTAATAGCTCCACAGCTAAGACACGTCAGTTTAAGTGTTGGAGTATATTTGTCACCGTCCATCGTCCCAAGAGGTTTATACGACACACGAGTTCAACCGAGACAATTTATGTCACCATCTTTAGAAGATATGAAGCCAATGCTGTAATGTTTTTATATATTTTAATCAAATCATCATAATTGTCTTTTTGCTCAATTCATTTTTTGTTAACGTATTCTGTATTGTGGATAGTTTATTTAATCATGCCAACCATCTTTGAGATTTTTATAGTTGATACAAGGTGAAATTGAGATGAAAAAAGAACAGAACGAAAGCATTTAAGGTGGAGTTGCAGTATTATTTGAGGTATTTGTGTCCTTGTTTTAGACAAGGACACAAATAACTGACGCAATGTATGATATAATCCATACCTATATTATAAATTGGAAAGTAACTCTGTCTGTCTGTCCTGCTTTGACGGCCAAACCGCTCCACCGATTTCAATGAAACTTAGCATGGAGATACTTTGATTCTTGAGGATTCTTTAGACTACTTTTTGCTGCGATAACCGACAAATACGCTGGCGGTGCCGCGCGAGACCTACTTCTGACTACTACTACTGACTAGGAGGTGAAGATCGAGGGAAACCGCTGGATGTAGGCAGCAAAGGATCGGCTATTGTGGGGAGCCTTGGGTGCCCTAAGTTCAACATTGGGTGTCTTTTAGCTGAGATAATAATGGTCATGATTTCCATTTTGTCAAAAAGCAAAGTCTAGCCTAAATTTTACAAGATTATAAAAGTACTTTTTTCTGTAATATAGATTTTATATATTTAAATCTTTTTCTTTTATGCTTTGTCTATTCAGTAAGCACAAATAATACTCATGTTTAGTCAGAAGAAAGATCAAAATTATTTCAAATAATTTTTCTGAAAAAAATGTCAACTCAAATAAATTAGTATTTAAGTCTATAAGCATTTTCCATAATAATCTTATCCTTATCATATTTTCTTGACAGAAAACTGATTTAGTTTCTGACGTCCTTTTGTAATTATTGCCTTCAAATTTATTTACCAGTGAAGATAATAATATTTCCCAAATTTTCTGAACATCGAAACTTGGATCTTTTAATCCAGATAAGAAGGTTTTATTTGCCTAAACGTTTCAACTTTACGCTATATTCAATTTCTGTTTCGATTTTATTATATTCTAAAAAGATAAATGATATTTTAAAAGACAAGAATACTAAAATGTGTAACGATTAATATTCTTTACAGGGGAAAATTAATTTTAGAATTGATATTAGAAAGAAATGTTTTTGGAAATTTTGTTCAAAAAGTCGGCTTATAATTCAAAAATGGTAGAAAACCTACAGTATTGTTATGAATATGACAGAACTTACGAGTTTACATCGCTATGAGGCTACATCACGCTTTGATAGCATAACGTTCTGCATGTGGAAAGAGGTGTTACAGTTTTGCACGTTCTACACACTCTGTTTGATTGGCACAGCGCTGTTTGTGTAAAACAAATTCACTGAATACTTTATTTGTAACGGACGATTAGTTTAATGGCTGCTGCATTGAAATGTTGTCGGATTAGCAAAAAAATCTTGTTGATAGCTGACAGTTATTTTATTGACTTCACCGTGATTGTTGGCATTTTACTTAATTGTGCATCAAATACAGTCATACAAATGCTGATGTCTAAAATTTAAATGGTGCATAACAAATCAATTTGATTTGTAAACGAATACTCAACTGTCAGCATACGCAATCAGGCATAAACAATAGACCCCTGATTAGAACTAGTTTAAACAGGTTTAAACAAAGATTATACGAACACTGGTTATTTGACCAAAGCGTACGTATTTCAATACAGTCGTGATCGTGCATTCGGTATTAGTAACAGACCAACAAATACTCTATTACATGGTCAATTGGATTTAATTTAGGTAAATTGCTTGCAAGCTCATCTGATTAAGTTGTACTAATTAGGTGTTGCGACTTCTAGTAGGTTAATGTAGCGACCAAAAATTTGCCTCACGTCTTTTAGAATTATTATATTACAGAAGTACGTTCACCTTTTATTATGCAAAATTTTGTAAAATTAATTGTAGACAACGATAAAATTTGAAATATTACAGAAGAAGTATTCAAACATTTGTATCAAATAAAACTTGATGCCGATTATAAAATGTTGCATTCTATTTTCCATATCAAAGCTACTTAAATATTATTCAGATGGTAGCAATATGATTTTTCTGCATGTCAATTGGTTTAAATTTCATGTTTTTTTTCAACATAGATGTACCTATATCATGATGAAATAAATTAACTATCAGATAATAATAATCTAATATTTCGATATTCTTCGTTCATTCAGTAAGCACAAATAATTAGTACTCATATTAAGTCTGAGGAAAGATAAAAATTATTTCAAATAAATTTTACTGAAAAACATTAGGTACAACTCAAATAAATTAGTATTGAAGTCTACAAGCATTTTCCATAATAATTTTATCGTTATAATATTTCTTGACAGAAAACTGATTAAGTTTCTGACGCACTTTTGTAATTATTGCCTTCAAATTTATTTACCAGTGAAGATAATAATATTTATCAAATTTTCTGAACATCGCAACTTGGATCTTTTAATTCAGATAAGAAGGTTTTATTTGCCTAAACGTTTCAACTTTAAGCTATATTCAATTTCTGTTTGATTTTGTTATATTGTAAAAAGATAAATGAAATTTTACAAGACTAGAATACTAAAATTTGTAACGATATTAATATTCTTTACAGGGGAAAATTGATATTAGAAAGTTCATAGTGTATTTCGATTTAGAAATATATTGGCATACACTTGCTTGCGATGCTATTTTTGAAAGCATTTGAGATTTATTTTACTACTAGCTTTAGCCCGCGTTTCCCCCGCGTGTATTTAGATTATTGTGGTAAAGTGTAACCTATATCCTTCCTTACGAATCAAAATATGTCCATGCTAAATTAGATATGGATATTAGAGCGTTGTTACTTATTTTTTTAATACTATTTATATTTATCTATTGGTGTTGTGTTATTGGTGTTCCAAGTTACTTTAAAATTTATAATATTACTATGAATGTATGTTCAAAGAAGTCTAATTCAACAATAGCATATTTTATATTTGTGACTAAGATAATCATATTTTTTATTTTATTTTGAAAAAGACAACTCCCGCACTAGGAATAAATCCTGTGTCGCGGGGAATTTTACAAACATACATGAAACGGACACAAAGAACACCCAGACTCAGAACAACAATTTGTGGATCACACAAAGTGTTGTCCTACGTGGGATTTGAAACCACGACACTTGGCGAAGTAGGAAACGGCGAGGTGACCGTTAAACCTCTAGGCCAAACGTAAAGTCAATTATCTCAATATTTTTATTCAAATCCAGTCTCTGTCGAGTATGATTTAACAGAGACAGTTAATAAAGAATGTCCTTACAAAACTCATTTTCCGAATTCTAAATCTTGGTCATTGACACTTATATAGCATGGTAGAGATAAACCGTTCCCCGGATTACTACAGAGCAAGGGTTGTAAAAAATACGAAGGATGATTTAATGTTATTGTCTCCGATGTTCGTTATTGCTCAGTATTGAAACAAAGGATTTTTTCAGATATATTTTGTGTCAATATTATAACGAATGGGGATTTATTTTACTTACTAATGGAAAACGTGATCGATACGTGCCGATTGAATTAGATGTTTCTTTAGATAAAATGTAAGTACAATTATTAACCTGTGATACTTCTTTGTGTGAAGAAACCTCAAATATCTTTACAAATAAATAAAAATTGGAGTGTCTGTTTTTAATATTAAAATAATCGCTTTTTACTAAATGAAAATGTATGTATACACGGTACATATAAAAATATATTATTTTTTTCAATTTTTGTCTGTCTGTTACTTCCGGCTTATCTCTGGAATGGCTGAACTGATTTTGACGAGACTGATACTGGCAGATGGCTGATGATGTAAGGAGTAACTTAGGTTTCTCTTTTTAGACTAGCTATGCCCCGCGGTCGTTGTTGTACCGCGCGTAACACCGCGGGGCTCAGCTAGTAATTTATATAAACGTTGTTTTCTTTGCAAAATGGAATATTGTAACAAACATTCAGTTATAACAAAACTTTTAAAATTTAGTCATATTCATTTCTTTGTAATTTAGTAGGCTTCTTTATTTATATTTTCACCAATCGTTGATTCAAAAAAGAATATTACTCTTACGTAATCAGCGAAAAATAATTAAAAACCTTACTTCCAAACACCATAAATTTTACAAAAGAAACATGGGATTACATAACAGGCATTTATGTGTCCCATCGTTGGACCCACAATCGTCCCTTGCGGTACACCAGTTATCATAAATCCTTCTACACATACTTTATATTTTCCTGGTACAAAAACGTGCTAAATTGATACACACATCAAAAGTGTCTAGGGATCAAGCATTTTTATGCGGATTTCTTGAGATTGAGATGTGGCTTTGGCCCTGGCCTGCTCAGTCGCCAGACTTGAACCCGATTGAGCATACATGGGATATGCTACAGAGAAGAGCTCTGCCGAATATGGAGGGTATCCAGTCGCAAGAAGACCTTTTTTTGTTGTTGCAACGAACATGGGCGGCCATTCCACAGCGTGATTTGGATGAACTCATTTTGAGTATGCCAAACCGATGTTCTTGTGTTAGTGTTCGCGGTAGAAACACGGATTATTAATTGTTTAAGTTACCTAATAAAATTTTAAAGAAAACTGTTATTTCAGTCTTTTTTTCGAACTTTAATGTTAGTGGTTCAAATGTCAAAAATCCTTTTATTAGGAAAATGGCAAATTTCTTTATTAATGCAAAGGTGACTTGGTTTATCGTTACTGTGACAAACGAAAACACTTTATTTGATGAATCCTTAAAGAAAATTTTAATTAATATCAATCAGGAGAAAAGTTATTGCAAAAATATATGTTGATCCCTAGACACATATGTTGATCCCTAGACACTTTTGATGTGTGTATTTACCCGCCACCTTGTTTCAATAAACATAATTTAATGCAAAAATCATAAACAGTAGGGGAAAGAATAAAATAGGCCTAGTTAATGAAGCTTGGTAGCCTATTCCTTTGTTTTCCTCCGCGGCTGAAGTCTAAGGACTTATAAACTCCACCTTAAGATGTCTGAACAACTAATTAAAAGATAATGAAAAAATTTAAACTGGGAAAGTATGTAAATTAGTTCGGAAGATACTGCCTTAAGCTTGGACTCAGTTACTAAGTAAATTGTAGGTTGCTTTAAGTCAGTTTCATTCGGCTTCTATTGATTAATTAGATAATTAATCTGAAAAAATAGATTTTAAATTAATTTTAGGTTATTGTGTCGGGTGATGTGTCTCATCACTAGACTCTTAGGAGCTACTATTTCATCATTTAATAAGCATTTCCATCAAAATTGTACTTTTATTTATAAAAAAATTGGTTGTTTGTAAAGTCGGTTTACGGACGATAGTTTAATGTGACAACCTCATAACAAAACATTGATAAAATAATGAGAGATAGATGCGGCGCTCTTATCTCATAAAACGACGTACAATGAGCGTAACGGGACAATTAGTCATCCTTTTTCATGCATGCAGCCGGCGTTCTTCGATTTATTAGACGTTGTCATGTCAAAATGACTGTTATATTTGTCTAACAAATTGTTCTTCCACGAGAGTTACATTTATTTCATTTAAAACTTTGTTTTGAGTTTTTCTCATTCATACTCTGTTTACATGAGCTCTTGACACTTAAATTACCTGTTTTACAAAGTTTTGCTAAAAGACTTAAGAAATGTACAAAAAATATAAAAAGATGCGAGATAATTTGAGTAGCACCGGTGTCGTATTGCGGCGATCTCTATGTTCGTATGTGTCGTAAGTTATGTGCGCTTATACTGTGGTCTTCAACTTAAAAAGCTTTTTAAAATGGATGTTCTGAAAACGTACTGTAGATAAGTCTACGAAACATTTTGCCATCTACGACATTTTACATATTGTTTGAACCATCCATATCTTCTTGTTAGCGTTTCGACGGCAAACGTTTCGTGTCAGTGTAGTTAGATCCTAGCAGACCAGAACGCGGCCACTCTGACTGCATTCTCGGTGGCAGCCATCATATTCTCCCTCGTGCAGGTGTCCGGGCAGGCAGGGCATGATGCAAGGTGGGACATCGTTTGAGTTTCACCGCATAAACAGCCCAGGTTGTCACCGTCCGCAAATCTCCACCTGAACATATTTTTCTTGCTCTGGCCGACCTGAGTCCGAAGTCTGTTTAAGGACCACAGACACGGTCCAGGTCGGCCACGGTAATTCGTGGCCAGGCGGTAGGCACTCAGTCGGCACCACAAATGAATCAGGGCAAGTACGCATATCATCGACTGTATGCATATGTATGTAATATAATGGTTAAATACATTTTTTTCGCATTTTCTTTCAACCTAATCTTTTGTCACCAATGCAAAAAAATCCTATTCAATGCTAACGTATTTGATTCGATTGCAGTTTGAATTTCAGGTTCATAACACCTTGAAACTCAATATGAGAAACGAGCAAGGATATTATAATAAGTGTGATATTCTATTCATCGCCTGTACCTTGAGGCATACGGAATTCCTTCCAAGACGTGCTTGGACCATTGCCAGGGCGAGAGTGCGAGTCTGCATGCCAAAATGGAATCCCAGGCATGTTTGCGATGATAACAAAAAAAAAGTCGATGTGAAAACTTTAAGATGTATGAGATTTATTCAAATTTCAGATTTTACTTTTTTAATTTTAAGTATTAATTGTTTGGTCGAGGAAATTAAGATTTTGCTTGAGTTTGGAATATTTATGGACATTTTTATAAATGCTTGAACTAAAATATTACTTTAGTTAAAAGTAACTCGAGTTCCAATTCTACTCATTGGACTACCGACGGAAAACTCTTAATACAAGAATTTAATTTAGCCAAAGGAAAATAATCCATCAGTGGACTTCTTTTGGCTGAGATGATGATGAAAAAAAAAATAGTATAGTGTGTTAAGCTGACGTTGATAATAGTGTGGTAAATTTCAAAAATAAAGTAATTTTATTCACTTGTAATTACAAAAAGGCTATTGTTATTTAATAACAATTGAAGTAACTCAAAATATATTACATAGAAAACCGTAAAATATTTAATATGCGCTTATCTGTTATCGCTGGAATCAATTGCGGAGATATTAATGAACTCAGCACAAGGAACGAAGATTTATCTTAGACGGGGAGTCTCGGCTCACGCATAATGTGCCAGGCTTCGGGAATGTTAATAGGCCTGGGGTGGATCGCATTATCTGGGATGAAGTCCAAGCGAAGGCGTTGAGGAATAAAATATGAACTTTTGGTGAACTAATAATAGACTGACTGAAGACTGATTTAGAAATGATTGCGATTAAAATATGAAATGCTGTTAATCTTAGTTTTGACTAAGCTTTAAAACCTAGTTTTTTTTTTATTTGGATTTATTTGAAATGTGATGGAAGTATCTCGATCTGTGAATGTAAATATCCGTCACTTTCATAACTCAGTCACTTCAGAAATCTGTTGCAAAATGTTGTACAGTATGCTTTATGTGAGCAAAACAGGGTGTCTTTGAAGTCAAATCAAATAGTTTGGAATAGATTGCTGCTTGAATAACAATCAATTCGAAAAAGTGTGTTGACAGGTGTACAAAATATGAAATCCATGTTAGGTATTACTAGCTTTTGCCCGCGGCTCCACCTGCGTTTATGTCGGTATTTAAATTTAAAAAATCTCTTTAAATTTTAACTTGTTATGTTATTCCGATGTCTAAGCTATATTACTGAAAAGTCTCATGAAAATCCGTTCAGTAGTTTTTGCGTGAAAGAGCAACAAACACACATATCTTAAAGACATAATTATTTTATGATAATCTTTACTGAGAAATTTATTTTTATTTTATTTTATTTTATTTATTTATTGACACAAAACTACATTCATACATTAAATGTGAATTCTCTGGCCTCTGAACTAGTGTAAACTGTATTTCAGGGACCAGTGTCTTCGCCTCAAATTACATAGTTTATTGTATGTCAATTACAATAAACTATGAAATTAATATAATATAAAAGGTATAAACTAAAAAAAACAAGAATCTTATTTGTTATTATTTTTAGCAATTCTTTAGCTCCGACTGTAAGAAACGGCAGCCTGTTTTGTCAGTAATAAATAACTTTAAAAAAAGTATCACCAAGATTAACGCGCCTAAATTATGATAAATTATAAAAGCTGTATTTTTCATCCCTTAATTTTCACCCTCTGAGGTAGAATATTAAGTTTAAATTTGAATGGGGCCAACCTTGCGTATAACTAATTCAATGAACGAAAATCAAATTAAAATTAGTTGACGAATGGCAAAGTTCAGAAAAGTAGTTAAAATAATATATTAATAAAAACCAGGTAGTTTTTTTTTACATAAATGAGCCTACCAAAATGACTCTACTCTGCGAGATGCATGCATGATAGCATGAGTAAAATCTATGAGTGGTGGTCAACATCCTTATTGTGAGTGCGGACAAAGCAGCATGGCTGCCTAGTGAGATGCTTTTTCAAGACATAACGGCATCTGCCTAACAATAGGTGCTTCTTAGATCATATTTTTTTAATTTCCTCGAAAATGTACATTGTGTCATAATCTAAAAATTATGAAAATTTTGGTCGGAACAAATGCGCGTGATGTTTCAAAATTGTGTATATTTTTTTTGCGCTTACAGGTCAGGTTGAGTACTGTACGAGACAAAGTATCACCGGATCATGTTATTTTTTGTCTATAATCACATCTTTATGTATTGTCGGTTGAGGATTAAAATTTATAGTCGGTACCTTAACAGCATACAAACTCAGTAACTATATTCCCAAATTTGCCTTTATTTCTTCCTGTCATAAAGTTGGTGTACTCACGTGCCAGACTTTGGTGAGTTACATAGGAAAAAACAAGTATAATTCTGCTATCGATAAAAAGGCGACCCGAATCTGATTTATATTTACCGGGTTAGCCTACCTGAGAACAAAGCAACAGGATCATAAACTCATTTAAACTATGACTATTTCAGATAAAACTTATAACAAGAAAGCAAACTGGGTGAAGAAAATATAAATTACTCACCAAGTTCGTACCATATATCAGCTTCAGCCGGAGCCAATCTCGAATTATCGTATCGACTGGCGGCCCCACTGTGATCCATTAATCAACCGTTGGAATGTACCGCGCAATGTACTCGGTCCATTACCTTATTGTCTGCCAGGTGCACCCACGTACCCATACATTTATCAAAGTTTTAACATAAGTAATGATATTGAATTCGATTCTCATTTATTATTATAAGGATCAAATGAAATAAGTTATCAAAATTGTACATCATGAATTTTGGTACTATATGTTGTTAAACTTCTTCTGAGTTATATATAATTACTTTTGGCCAACTAAAGTTTTGTTACGATCCTATCAATATTTTATGATAATCTTTAGGGTTCCGTACCCAAAGAGTAAAACGGGACCCTATTACTAAGACTCCGCTGTCCGTCCGACTTTCACCAGGCTGTTTCTCATTAACCGAGTCAGTTAGACTGTTGAAATTTTCATAGATTATGTATTTCTCTTGCCGCTATAACAACAAAAACTAAAAACAGAATAAAAGAAATATTTAAGGCTCCCATGCAACAAACGTGATAATGTCAAAATGTATAGAAATGGTACGGAACCCTTCCTGCACGAGTCTGACTCGCACTTGGCCTATTATTTTGTAAGGAGCTCTCTTTTTGTTAATATCGTTCGTCGTTTATTGTGGAAAAAAAATAATGAAACTTTTTTCATCATTTAGTAGTAGTTGTTCACCATACTCAATGTGAATTTGTGTGAAACAGTGTAGCATGGTGTGTCTTTTTAGCTAGACAAGATTATATACTTAATATTAGCTTGGTTTAATCAGGCCGCAATAAAGAACAACCTAATTTCGATCATAAGTCACTAAGTTACTTGCTGAACGTATGTCTAATCTGTCATCTGTAGTGTCTATGATCCTTTAAAATCCTTCATCTAAAAGAGTGTTGTGTTAACTTAAACATTTAAGACGAATTTCAGTACTTTTCCCCCATTCCACGTATCGCTAAAAGCATCACAAGTTGTTGTCTACCTCTGTCTTGTTGACGTCCTAATTACCATTCCACGCCCGCTTTAACATAATTCAACCAAAAACTCCTGTACTAATGTGAAGATAGGCACAAAATAATATGTAATTACGTTATCTAAGCGACGTCTCATTAAAATGCCTACAAGAGCTTCTGACGATAGGGCTGCTACACTCTCACACTTTTAATAACTTCAAAAAGTCTCATTTACCTTATTATTATGGTCGTGGTCGACCCACGATGGAGTTTTTACTTCATATCGAGCAATTGAATTAAGTAAGGAAGAAATTCCAACATTTTTGTGCTAAATAGTTAATTTTTATTACTGTTTCATAGATAAGTTACATGTGGTTAAAACTTAAAAACTTTGGCTTAGACTACTGCTTGTCAAAGATATATTGATAGTAAAATAGGGTTGAGAGAAATATAATTAGCATGCACTTACTAATTCCTTGCTGGATACTGAAATTAAATTATTTAAAGTCATTTTTGAACAACCTTAAATTAAAAGCTAGATATTTATGGATAGTATTGTATGTTAAAATATATCAATGAAAAATTATTCCTTCAAAATTTTTTAACATCTCAAAAGTTACATGCTGCACATGTATTTTTTAAGATGTTAAGATGTCTTTCGAAAAATAATATCTCTAATACTTCTAGGAGACAAATCATTTTATGTTATTAAGAAAGACACAATTTATTCGAATGTTCAAATATTCAATATCACTGTCAAGCGGCTTGACAAAAGAAATTTACCTTCGTATATTCCTAAGACGTCAAGATAAATAATTTGCGTTAGTAGTTATTTGATCGTTTTCCTGAAAGCTAAATTGTCGCCGGAACATCTAATATCCGGTCCAAGAAAATTTTACTTTGACGGAAAACTAATTTTATGCTTGGCATTTCTGTTGAGGCTTGACTGACAACGCTGCTGTGCGGTTACTGTTCTGTGATTGTTTGAAACAACCTTTCAAATTTAATACCGATTACCTTAGATCAGACAAGTAATAATAATGTAACATTTCAAAATTAATACTGATAGAGAGAGTTATGAGATTGCTTTTTTTGTTTTATGATTTTGATCACCAACTTTAAAAATTGACAATTCAACTATTTATTACTATGTTCATTTAAAAAATTAAACTAATTTATGAAAATGAATCCCTTCTTCTCAAAATCGGGATCATATAAAGAAAATTTTTCATCTTTTATTACATTTTAGCATTCATATTTCTTTACAGTTTATATATATAAAGTTCGAGAATAACTTATTTTACACACAAGGATTACAGATTCATACCGTGACAGTGTTAGACCTCACACAGAATGACTCCTTTCTTTATGAAATTCCAAAGTCCTTTCAAATTTACATCCAATCTTTATAGATCTTTTGCTTCAAACACCTCAACATCTCATTTTTTTAATCGGTACAACCCTACCAATTCTAATCATAAAGCGGCCAGATCTGAGCACCACCCTATCACCCATACCAGCGTAATTATTACCGGTGAGTTAAGTAGGTGAGCAGAACTGCATTATGGGGGGTTAATTGTGTGAACAGATTATTCTCCATCCCTTTTTCTCTCACTGAATGATATAGCATTCCTTCATAAGGATACTCGTTAGGTTGAATATATGGGGGTATTGCTTTGGGAAATATAATAATAATTAGATAGGATGTGATTAATTGTGTTTTGCGGGTTGTATGGAGTGTGGTAAGATACCCGCGAACACTGTTAGTCATGAAATGACTATGGCGTCCTTTTAAACAATTGATTGCGGTCTTGAATCGCATTTAGTGCAAGAATGTCATGTAACCTCTTTTAGGTTAAGCATTTAACCTCTGCGTATAATCTTATATATAAAATTCTCGTGTCACAATGTTAGTTACCATACTCCTCTGAAACGGCTGGACCGATTTTTATGAAATTTGGTGTGCATATCGGGTAGGGGTGAGAATCGACCAACATCTATTTTTTATACCCCAATTTTTTTTATTGCAAAACAAAGTTTGCCGTATCAGCTAGTATCCATATAAATTGCTTGTCCTATCTTGGCATTTGGTTAGGTAAGCATTATAGGTAAGCAAGCACTTTAAACAAAAACAAACTTACAGATTAATAGGAAAGAAAATAAATGTTACATATCAGAAATAAAACCTTAATAAATAAATTAATATTTCGGACATCTAACACACAACGCCATCAAGTCCCAAGCTAAGCAGAGCTTGTGTTATGGGTATTAGACAACTGATATAAATACATATATACTTTTTTTGTAAATACATACTTCATATACATAGAAAACACTCAAACTCCGAAACAAATATTTGCAGATTATACAAATATTTGGTCCGACCCGGGAATCGAACTCGAGACCTCAAGCACAGCAGTCGCATAAGCTACCACTACGCCACCGAGGCAATTAATAATGAGTATAAGCACTAGTCTAGAACGATCTAGACGAGTGATGAAAGAAAATAGTTTTTAGGTAAACACCTGAGTGTCAGGTACTATCGGTAGGTAGCCCTTAGCCTGATCACTATCCTGCATTTAATAAACTATTTTTAATGTATTGAAGTTTTAAATGTATCATGTCCTACTATATCGTCCTCGTCATGCAATAAACTGGTACTGACATATAGAAAACTACATTTTTTTTTTAAATAAAAAGGTTTTGTAAACATTATCACTACACAGTATAAAACAAAGTCGCTTTCTCTGTCCCTACATCCTTATTGTATCCTGCAATCTTTAAAATTACGCAACGGATTTTGATGCGGTTTTTTTATTAGATATATATTCTCGAGGAAGGTTTAGATATATAATTTGTTACGTTTTTGTGTACTGTGGCTAAATTATAACGATATTTGTTGATAGAAGATATTTGTTGGAGGAGTCGTCGGCGGTACGAAGTTCGCCGGGTCAGCTAGTACAATAATAAAACGTACAACAAGTGTAATTTACAAAGGGCAGACAGTCTTATTACTTAAAAATTTACTGTATATTATTTTTATTTTCTCACTTTCATATTTGCTGTAGTAGAAAATTGCCCTTGTCAGCAACGTTTTTTGTCAGAGAAAAAACGATGACAACATTCGTGGAACTCACTTTATTCAAAGTCATAATTAATAATTCAGTTTGACAACTCAATTCTCCCCGTATTCAAAATGATTCGATGTCACTTAAAAAATATCCTCTACACTCTTAGCAAACGCTTTTGTAAGAACATTTCAATAATGTTTAATTAATTAGAAATGTTTCATAATTGCTATTAAAATTTATATCTACAGATTTATGTGATAAGATACAATCTGGCTTGAGTAGTTTATAAATTAAAATTTAATTGGTATTTTCCTTGTAATCTCTCTGAATCTATTTTGGAAGGCCATCTTTAAAATAACAATTGAATATAAAATTTATGAGAATATATTTTTTGACAGTCTGACGATTTTTTTAAATTTATTTTTTGTTTGTTGTCGGGATGGAAAATCCCTCCGGATCTCCGGTTCCTCGGGGACAGAGGCGTCTATGGGGACTCTATCTCGAGGGAAGCCTATGCTTCTGACGACAGTCTGACGATCTAAAAAAGGAAAAAGGCTATAAAATAAAGAAGCTTTTAAGTAAACAAAGTATTTCTTTGAAATAATAAGTTAAATAATAAGTTGTCTTAAATCGTTACTCTCCAATCGCTCCCTTGAAGTCTGTTTTTGATTTGTAAGCGCTACCCTAAGACATAGAACTGGCCTACATAGATCAAAAAGCCCACAATTCAACTTAACAGATCAAATAGAGGTCAGTTTGTGATGAAACCTGTCCGCAATGTTAACTGTGTAATTGATAACATCAAGATATACAGTCATTTGTGATAACTAGTTGTAGATGGACATATAGATATAATCGGGCTTAGAATTTGACGTATCTTGCAAGTTAACACGTGCATAGATAAGTACTTTATGAACACGCAGGGTCTTTGACATAGACAGTTTGAATGTCTTCTAATGAATCTGTTTGATAGTGATCGTGGGTCATGATTTGATTTGATAATACTATTAAAGATGCTTCTAAAGGCTGTAGTCAATTGAGTAGGGAGAGAGTATCCTACTGGTTAAAGTTTGATGCTCTTTAGATATTATTGAATGCCAGCTGTTTCTAATTTTGGGAGCTTAAGCACTGGCAAGATCGCATATTGGATAGCGCATTGATTGGCTAATTTTGATAAGAAAAAAGTTTATTAACCGACTTCCAAATGGAGGAGGTTCTCAATTTCATCGGTATTTCTTTTTTTTATGTGTGTACATCGATTACTTCGTCAATTCGGAAGGGTATCCCATTGCCACCATATCAGGATCTGATAATGGGATCCCAAGGAAATCAAAGGAAACCCTCAAATTTGTTAGGCACACACTATGTTTTCCATATATTTTCCAAAGCTATTACAGTATTTACATTTGGTAGTCATTTTTTAAAACAATTGTATGAGCGAAAGCCTATGCATGTAATTAAACTATAGTAGGTTTGGTTTTGTGTTTTCATTCGATTAAGTCATTTTTATAATGTTCACCAAAACTGCTAAGGATGGTAAAATTAGTTCAATTAATTAACCCAAAAAAACAAATTAACACAACAACAATGAAGCGATATTTGTTGTTTGACTGCAGGAAATTGATTACTTTTTTAATTAATCGACGTTGATTGATGTACCAAAAAATTCAAATATATTTAAATTCTTAAAAAAGACGAATTAAGCTGCTTTTTTTTCTTACAAATGAAATCTTATTAAGGACTAGCTGACCCGACGAACTTCGTACCGCCATATTTACATATCTGTCTCAGGTTCCCACAGGCAGTGTACAGTTGCGGACAAAAGAAAAACTTTTCACGTTATCTTTTTTTTTTCTTTCTAGCAAAAAAAGAATGAATGAAATCGGACAATGTGTTATTGAATTACAACTAAGTACATATTTTGACTTTCAACCCCTCTCTCCAGGAAACCGTGTTGAATTTCGGCATAAAAAGTATCCTATGTCCTACCTCGTAGTATGAACTCAAATCATGCCAAGTTTCATTTGAATCCATTCAGTAGTTTCGGCGTGATGCGCGGCCAAGATACAGACAGACAGACAGACAAAAATGAAATAAATTACAGTTTTGGCTTCAGTATCGATAATAGAGAGCCCTCCAAAAAAAAATTTCAAAATATCTTTAATGTACAGAATTGGACCTGTTACATTTTTATTATAAGTATAGATACTCAATAAGATGTAATTGCAATATATGCCAATATCTGAGTAAAACTTACGTTCAAAACACCGCAACTAAACACTCTATTGAAAAGTTATTTTTAATTAAGCAGAAAAATCATCTCGATCCTAAAGGCATCATAAAATAACTTTACGACAGCCATTTCTATGTGGACTGGTCATAAGCAGAGCCGTTGGTATAGAAGTGACCATAAAGATAGACGCTCTTACAAAACCCAACTTATATTACAGTTAGTGATGTTTCATTATTTTTTAGGTTCTTGATTTTATGACGCTAGATAAGAAGCTCTATCTTTGTTTTGTTTTCTTTATTTTTATTGTTTTTATTAAAATCTGTTTATTGGTTAATTTATGTATGTCACTAGTGCATCACTAATATGCTAAGACAGGTATTGATCGCGGATTAAGTGTAATAAGTGGTCCATAGGAGAGACATAACGTACATTTATGAAACGGTCACAAGGAACACCCAGCCTCAGAACAACAATTTGCAAATTCATAACACACAGTTAGAAGTGGTGATGACTACTCAAACCACTATGCCATCCATGTGGTCCCGCTGCCTGCTCTTCTTACAGTATGTTGACAAAAATCATCTTTTTAAATTTGACTATGAGTCAAAGTATTTGGATTTTATTGTCTATAAAAACTAAAACCCAACTACGACAAAAAACGACGCTGAAAAAGTATAAAACAGGTTTGAAAAGCCGTAGTCAAACGTTACATAGAAACGAACCATAACACTTTAACAACGCGTGACTACGGCTTTTATACTTTTTCAGCGTCGTTTTTTGTCGTAGTTGGGTTTTAGTTTTTACTTTTATTTTATTTAAAATGTTTTGGTGCCGTTATTAATATATAATATATACATATTTGAAATGTACAAGTAACGCCCTTTCCAATGATACCAAACACGGCATATTTATCTAAAATTACTATTTTAATACAGTACTTTATGTCGGCTAGAGGGCGCCACATTAGATTCAGTGACACGCCATATAGCCTACAACCAGCGGACAATCAAGACGCTTCTAACGATACCTCATTTGTCCAGTTCTAATAAGTAGTTAAGGAGCTATGAGGGAACAAATGAACATACCTACATACATATATACATAGCCTGTCAAAATCATAACCCTCCTTTGGCTTTGTCGTAGTCGGGTAAAAAGTGGACCTCAGTATTGAGCAACAACCGCGCATGATTGGTTAGCTCATGGCTGTGCAGCAATTACTCCAAACTTTTTGTTTTGTTTTCCTTTTTCGACTTCGTTCTCATTCAATTCTCATAGTAAACAAAAATATTGTAAACCATATTTGTTTTTTTAAAAAGAGCAACAATGAAGTTTCTTGCCAGATTCTTCTCCATGAAGGGTAAGCTGCACTTGGAACTGGCTACTAGAATAACTCGATTTTTAAATATTAACTATTCATAAGGGCTTGTAAAATAAGTGTCTATTTGAATAATGAATGAATCTTTTGACTTTGAAAAAAAAAATAGCATACACAATACGATTGATCGTAAAAGCGAAACACTGTCGGTTATATTTTCTCTTTGATCGCGTTTTGTCAGGTACATAATTATTAATGTCGTCACTCAGCTTTGACAAGGATACGGATTTTAACGAATATCATATTTACATTTATAAAACATGCTTTTGTTTAGATAATGTATTATATAAAGAGCGTCAAGATAAATTGCTGACAAAGAGGGAATAAATATGAAAGGAAAATTTTGAATAACAGATTATTGAGCTGTTTGAAACGGGATGCCTATTGATTTAGATACTGCGAGAATACTTCGTGAGTATATTTCTAAATATAGTAGAAATTAATATTGAAATACTTGACTTCGTGTATAACTTGACATTATGTATAGGATTGCTTGGAGAAAATATTTAGGAGGCGTGGGTTGACAATTGGTTTAATTTTGAACAAGAACCATTGAACCAGAAGATTTATATATTAATAACTAAACCAGACTAAAGGAATCCAATAACAATGTTGTTAATCGAAAATAATTGTTATTTGTTATGCTTTTATGCTAAAGTACCAAACCACTTCACTGGTTTTAATAAAGTGTAAAAAAGTAAAAAAAATGAGATATTTTAATTCTTGAGGAAGGAAATAGGTTAATTTTTATTGCGATATCCAAAATACACACATCAAAAGTGTCTAGGGATCAACATATGTGTCTAGGGATCAACATATATTTTTGCAATAACTTTTCTCCTGATTGATATTAATTAAAATTTTCTTTAAGGATTCATCAAATAAAGTGTTTTCGTTTGTCACAGTAACGATAAACCAAGTCACCTTTGCATTAATAAAAAAAATTGCCATTTTCCTAATAAAGAGATTTTTGACATTTGAACCACTAACATTAAAGTTCGAAAAAAAGACTGAAATAACAGTTTTCTTTAAAATTTTATTAGGTAACTTAAACAATTAATAATCCGTGTTTCTACCGCGAACACTAACAACACAAGAATCGGTTTGGCATACTCAAAATGAGTTCATCCAAATCACGCTGTGGAATGGCCGCCCATGTTCGTTGCAACAACAAAAAAAGGTCTTCTTGCGACTGGATACCCTCCATATTCGGCAGAGCTCTTCTCTGTAGCATATCCCATGCATGCTCAATCGGGTTCAAGTCTGGCGACTGAGCAGGCCAGGGCCAAAGCCACATCTCAATCTCAAGAAATCCGCATAAAAATGCTTGATCCCTAGACAGTTTTGATGTGTGTACACGGGGCCAATTTAATCCAAAACATCTAAGGAAGTTTTAAGATGTAATGATACCTCCTAATCAAAAATCCATCAAGCCTTTTAGACTAAACGAACCTTTTATTTATATACGATAAATACAAATACTCTCGGAAAACATCATCTTTCTTCTAGCACAGATGGATAAAAACAAAACAGTTTATGTAAACAAACAATTCAATTTAACACAAAGGAATCCTAATAAAAACAAAATTAGTAATGCGTCACATTTTCCAACCACTGAAACTTGTGTCCGCATTACAGGGTAAGCTAAATACATTAAGGAGGTACCTCCGTCAATACTATGTCACCGAACTTGCCATAACAGTCCCTCACTTAATGGTCGCTTCACAATGGTTTAAATTGTCCTTTGTTTTGTTATACGTGGTCTATCTTGGGCTTGATAAAGAACAGAATTGAATGTAATACGTCATTATTACGAGACATTAATTTGTTGAATAGAAATGTTTTGAATTGTTGAAATATTAAACTCAAACGTCTAGTACTAATGTATAAAGGTCTAATACTGTCGTCATTGTTAGCTGTCTTAGTCCGTCTATGAATGCAGACCTAATTCCTCTATTGTTGGTAATAATTGTACTTACATAATTTTCCTGGCAATTAAACTTCAATACTCATAAATGGTAGTATATTTCATAAATTTATAATAATTAATAACTTGTCGCCTCTCAGATGAGCCTGTGGGACTCCAAATCCAGCTTTGCATTTTATATTAGACTTTCATAGCCCGACCTAATACAATGGCCTCATAGAAAACCAGTGTAAGTAAGCAAGTCATTCTAATCTGGAGACATGAACGTATGACCATGACATGACTCACGGAGAATCGCGTACTGCCTTACCATGAGTCCCAAAAAGTAATTTCTCATGAACATTATGGACACTTTGGTCTTATAATAATTGAGAATAATTATGTGGGCTTCATGGAACTACTATGTATACATGGAAGTATAGATGTTTACGCAATCATCTTATTCGACTGCATTATGATTATTTCACACGAAATAGCATAAAATACGATCTGAGGTTTAAATAAATTGCTTATCCTTTGAAACCCTGTAAATGGTTAGTGCCGGCACTTTGCAGGGCAGTTGTGCTCGTTAACAGACTGCTATCCTTTATGATCGTGACATTAATGGGGATATGCTGTAGTGTGTCATTTTGGGAGATACGTATTATGTTTGTGTAGGTTATTTATATGTTGTAGTAAAATATGTACATTTGCATCTAGTATTCGTTCATATACTGATGTCTGGGTCATCAGTATATGAACGAATACTAGATGCAAATTTGGCACCATGGTCACGGTCCAGTGATGCTTCAGAAGTATCACTAGGCCACCATGGTGTGGGTCACCATGCTGCGTTGTTGCATTGTCTGTATTTGCAATGAGTATGGTGACCGCAACTCTTGGATTTTGCTTATGCTTTCCATCAGGCAGAGTAGATTCATTTTGGCAGGGCCATACATTAAAAAAAGTTGACGCATTCATGTAAATTGATAAATTTTAAGAACATACATTTTAACACAGTCGATTTTTTTATTTGCTTTTACCAATTTACCTCTGAGTCGAGTCATTGTAAAAGATTTTTTATTATCTTATCTTTAAATGAAATCATTTCTCCCTCCAGACTATGCTACAGTATAACTCTGCATCATAAACGAAATAATCCATATATATTCACAATTTTGGTAGCTACAATAACATTTTTATTATGATTGAACATAATAAAGTCAAGCATATTCTGCTTAATTAATTATTCAGTAGAGTTTTAACATAAATACTTGAAAGTTATAACTTAAGTAAGTCGGACTTCGAAAACGATTTAATTTCTAATGGACTTAGGAAAATTAGACTCGGCCGGTCTCATTTTTCCATCAGTATGTTATTTGATATCTTCGTCTTCGATTTAGAGAAAATATTGTAGTGATTCCTTTATTTTGCAAACGAATCTAATTAAGTTATTAAAAGAATTCTGCTTTTGAAGATGTTCTTGTAAATAAAGAATTTATTGCATTATTAAAATTTCTATGAGTATATTTAGTCTCTTAGATTGGGCAGAAAATAAAACCTAGATTGTGAAATAATTTTTTTCTTGATTTATTGTTTATACTTGCCTTTTTTGCAAAAATAATATCGGTTTTGTTGCAAAAAAAGCAGGCAGGCATTTCTGCTGTGCTTGGTCGGACCAAATGTTTGTATAATTTGTTTCGGAGTTTGGGTGTTGCCTTTGTATAACATGTATGTATTTACAAAAGTAAAGTGTATAAATATGTATTTATATCAGTTGTCTAGAAATCATAGTACAAACTATGTTTAGTTTGGGACTAGATAGCGTTGTGAGTCAGATGTTTTAAATATTCATTTATTTATTGATTATTTATTTTCAAATAAAAGAAGATTAATATAAAATAACATGAGTTCTTAGTGCTGTAATTTCAAACAACAAAGATATATAAGCTTATGAGTGCCGTTATCAACTTCAGACACATAATGGCACATTCGGGTAAATACTCGTGGGTCATTACACTAAATACTGCCTACTTGTATGATGGCATATTAAGACCTACAGTCAATTAAGAAAACGGTTGGAATAATTAGCTGTCTGAGGTAAATATATAAAGTAATAAGTAAAGGGCCTACTCTATTTTGTAGCAAATGGAGAATATCTATGCTTAATATTACAAAGCTGAAGAGTTTGTTTGTTTGGTGGAACGCGCTAATCTCAAGAAGTGCTGATCCGATTTGAAAAATTATTTCAGTATTAAATAGCCCAGTTAGCGAGGCAGGCTATAAACTTCATATCATCATACTACAACCCAATGAAGCTGAGTGTCAATGAAAAATAATGCAAAAAAGGTGAGGAAAAATATTTCTATTGAGAGTTTCTATTGCATGCCCTGCGT
This sequence comes from Diaphora mendica, assembly GCA_949125395.1. Taxonomy (NCBI): domain Eukaryota; kingdom Metazoa; phylum Arthropoda; class Insecta; order Lepidoptera; family Erebidae; genus Diaphora; species Diaphora mendica. The sequence continues at coordinate 28,142,560 of OX421318.1, read as the reverse complement.
AAACTATTTAACATCACAAACATAATGTATGAAAGAATTGTTTCCATTGAAAACTTTTAAAAAAGTCCGCGACGGCATATGCCTGTCTTTTAAGGTTGGCTCACTGTATATTTTTTTAATATGTTCTTGTTATATAACATCTCGCTATAATCAATAGGAGACGCTGACGAAGATATCGGGTCACTTAGTGTATAAATAAATAACAAATTGATGCCAATAAATGAAAAAACGAACGGGTCATCTGATTCTATATGACAATGGCGCTCATGACTGACTACGGCAACAATCTCTCTCTCTCGCTCTCTGCAAGTCACAAGAGCGTTTTCGCTCTTTTGTGGCCTCAAAATTCAATTAGAGTTTGGGTTTAGACTGCAGTAACCTCACTAAACCGGTAAAAAAAAAAAAAAAAACAGATACGTGCGCAGTATGGCAATAAATTGATAAAAATATAGTCGTGATATAAATAACTATAATTAATGGGCTTTATATATATTCCATACCTTATAAAGTCAAATTATCTTCATTTCATGAAAAAATTGTTTGAATAATATTAATCATATACTCACAGATATATATATAAATAAATATAAATAAACCTTATTTCAATTGTCACCCATATAGCATTCAAACGATAAGCGGTATGGCACATTTAAATCAGCACAAGATCGGGTGAATGTTTCTGTTAAACTTTTATTCAACAACTAGCTTTTACACGCGGCTTCGCTCACGCAGACTTTCATCCCCTGATTTATCCCCTTAGGGGTGGAATTTCCAAAATTCCTTTCTTAGTGCTCACTTATGTTATATAAAGGATTCAGGATTCTAGCTTCAGCGGTTTGAGCTGTGCGTTGATCTCTGGGTATGTCAGTCAGTCAGTCAGTCACCTTACTCTTATACATATATATATAGATAAGTTGAGCTTTGTAAACAACTACATCATAGATTTCATAACTATTAGAATAGCTTGATTACAATAGTTCACCAATCAACCATAGTTCATTACTGTACAGTCAATCAACACAATTTATAAAGACAAAACGTTGCAATTGAAACAAGCAAAATAAACTGTAAGAAAAATCCTTCGTGAGACAAAAGAAACTGTTACATTCTACCCTACAAAACTGACCAGATAAGTGGAGCTGTAGCTTTTTAAGGTTTTCTTACGATGTGGTTGTACACGGCAGCGCTAGTAACGGTGGTGGTTGTCAGAAATGCAGACAATAGATCCAGACATTAATAACTTTCTTTGTTTCCGTACTCCGTCCAAGTGATGAGTGTTCAAATTAGGGAACCGAGGGCTACGTTTTTGTTAGAAATATTTTATGTTTGGCGTAATTATTATTTTTGTATCATCTCTTAGTGAATTTATGTCGCCCTTTGATGTATAAAGGTACGAGGTATTATGTAAATAAAATTATTTTTTAACACGTCATGATTTTGTAAACGCTTTTATAACCGTGGAAGAAATATGCTTCGGTAACAATTCAATTACAACTAGGTGGTGGGCCGGCTCGACCGGAGTGATACCACGGCCTCACAGGAAACCGGTGTGAAACAGTGCTTGCGCTGTGTTTCACCGAGTGAGTGACAATAGAACGCTGGTGGTTGTCAGAAATGCAGACAATAGATACATACATTAATAACTTAAAAACCAAGAAAAAAGAAATAAAAATTAAAAAAAAACAAATCGGACCAGTACTTCCTGAGATTCACCAAGGTCTGGTGAGTATGGCGGATGAGGGAGAGCTTCCATCCCCAGCTCTTGCAGCTTGGAGACTGTCTGAACTGACAACATCATTTGGAGACAGTCTCCAAGCTGCAAGAGCTGGGGTTGGAAGCTCTCCCTCATCCGCCATACTCACCAGACCTTGCACCTACCGACTATTACGTTTTCCAAAATTTAGACAACTTTTTAGTGGGTAAAAAATTCAATTCCCGAGAGGCAGTACAAAATGCCTTTGAAGAGTTTGTTGCCTCCCGTCCAGCTGGTTTTTACAAGAAGGGCATCAATAAACTGCCAATGCGTTGGCAAAGATGCGTCGATTGCATGGGTGATTACTTCGAATAACAGAAATAAAAAAGTTTGAAAAAATAAGTACTTTCACTTATTGCATACAAAACGGCAATTTCATAGGTAAAGACCTATTATATTCTCCATTTGTTACAAAATAGAGTAGTCCTTGGTCAGCCCATTAGTACTTGACTGAAATAATAATATATTCAGATATCTGATGACACAATGCCATCTAGTCTCAATCTATACAGAGATTATACTAGGGGTACTAGACAACTGATATAAATACATATATGTATACTTTTTGTGTTAAACTTACAAATTATACGTAGAAAACACTCCAATTTGCAAATCGTACTCACGTTTGGTCCGCCTAGGATTCGAACCCGAGACCTCAAACATGGCAGTCACATATACTACCACTGTAGTACCGAGGCAGTTACGCAGATATGATACCAGGTTCCTACAGAAGACCAAAATTAAGCAATAATTTTCTTAGTATTTGTTGAGGAAGTAAGGCTATGAGGTGACCAAACCTCTTCTCTTCCTGATTGATGAGAATTAAAGGAGCTTGATGACTTTTGAGTTCCATGACTTTAGGCGAAGGTAATCACTTACCGTTAGGTAACCTATCTGCGTCTCCTATATCTTAAAAAATACGCCAAAATACCACAGTTATATTAAAATATGAATGTATAAGGAAAATGAAAAGCGGATAAGATGTAACTTGCACACTCGTATTTTTTCCAACTTCAGAATATTTGAAAAGACAAAATAATATTCAAAATATAAACAAGTGTTTCAACACAATTCTACACGAAAGTACGTACGTACCCTTCTGAGAACTTTGGTTAGCAAGCATTAAAAATAAAAACCGACTTCGACTCGATTTCTCTTGGATGCCATCATCAGATCTTAGTGTCCTTAACATTATCAACGACGAAGTTACACGCGAACGCCCATAAAAAAACATATATACGGTCGAAATGAGAACCTCCTCCTTTTTTGAAGTCGGTTAATAAAAGTAGAATTTTATTTTCTATGTAAATGTTGCTAGCACTCACTCAATCTAGCTTACAATGCATAAGCTTAAAACATTAAAGTTACATAGATCCTTTATCTTTAGTTGTAGTTGTTGTGCTTAAGAGTATGTTTACTTGGATGTGCTAATCTCAGAAACTATTAGTTTGGATTGAAAAATATTTTAGTGTTGAATAACACATTAATCGAGGTAAGCTACAGGTTACCACTACACAAAGTTCAATAGTTGCTGAACATCAATTAAAAGTATAACAAAAACGGGGAAAAATATATATGAGACGCAAATGTAAGGCTCAACTAGTCTAGAAAAAACGACAGCTACAGTCTAGATTATCTGTCGAGTAATGAGCAAACATAGCCACCCAACAACGGACGGTAACCGACCTGTTCACAGTCTAACATAAACTTAGAAGATTACTCCATCAAGAGAACAGCTTCACTAAATTAAATTTACACGAAATTGAGGAAAAACTTAACTCGAGACTTCTTTATATGCTAACACTAAGCAAATAGTCCCATCTACTTTGTAAATAAAATTAAAATTCATTCCACAAGGAAAATTAAATAAGGCTGCGTCGCAAGTTTTGCTTTAGAAGTACTCACTATACAGGTAAGCTGAGACGAACTGAGAGGTGTACAGGAAAATGCAAATCTGATTTGTGTTTGATAGTAAGAAATGTCGTGTTACTTACGATCAATAGGATCTTTAATCTATACTAATATATTATATGAAGATGAAGAGTTTGTTTGAACGCGCTAATCTCAGGAACTACTGGTCTGATTTGAAAAATTCTTTCAGTGTTAGATAGACCATTTATCGAGGAAGGCTATAGGCTATAAATCATCACGCTAAGACTAATAGGAGCGGCGCATCAATGAAGAATGTTACAAAAACGGGGGAAAATTATTACGCTACGGGCAATAGGAGACGTAAACGACGTTGCGTGGGTCAGCGAGTTATATATAAGAATGATTAAAACTGGTTATTAAGATTGAAAACATTGAGACACCTAAACAATACGCCCAATCAATTCCAGGTATTTCAATATTTCAAATCAGAAAAAAAAACGTCGTCTCTCATTTTGTTTAATTGTTACGAAATAAAATTATTGGATAGTAACTGTGCCCTGACTGCTCTTCTGTAGCACAATATGTTATTGTGCCATAGCAAAACACAAAAATATATGAAAAAAATATTTTCTACTGTTGTGTCAATCATATCAAAATTTGATTTGAATTTTTTTTTATGTCACGTGATATTTAATGTTGATTTAATTTTAAGAGTTATTATTTGTATTGAAAAACTTAACACAAAAATCTATCAGTCTACAAGGGATTCGGCAATTTCTAAACTTTAACTGATTTTCTGTAATAATTTTTTTAAATGAGAATAAAGAATTACCTGTTCCTATCTTGTTCCACTGTAACCGCTACCACAGCTATTACTTTGTTAGAAAAATATAGTCCACGCCCAAGTTTATCCAAACACACCCCTGATTTCTTAGGAATGATACTTCTTTCTCCTGCCAATATTTTTCTTACACGGAACCAACAATGCCCTGGAGAGATCTGTATCATATCGCATTTATCGGCTCGACGGTAAAGCCTAACAAATTTATCAAAATATACGCACGCTAGGAGACTTTCTTGCAAGCGATTACATGAATAAATAAAATGATAAAGTATTCCACTTTGAGCAAATAAAATATTTCTGCCTGGGCTTATGTTTTTTTTATCAATGGGTCTGCAAAATGTCTCTACTCTGTCTGATGGAAAGCATGATCAGAATCCAAGAGTGGTGGTCACCATACTCACTGCCAATGCAGACAATGCAACAATGCAGTATGGCGGCATAGTGATGCTTCTGCATCATTGGGCCTCCGGTCTCGCACTCACCAACAAAACGTGACAGCACGAACGCTGTCATTTTACGCTAATCTTCTGTGCGAGGGTAGTACCTTCCCGGTCGAGCCGGCCCGTTCGTGCTGAAATCAGCGTGGCTCTACTACCTTGTATTTTATGTTCTGGATATGTTGTTATTTTATTTAATAATATAATGATGTTGTATGATCAGTATGATAGTAGGTATCTTTATTTTCTTTTTATAAAGACAACTCCCGCATTATGAATAAATCTTATATCGCAGGGGACTTTACAAACATACCTTAAAACGGACACGAAGAAAACCTAGACTTAGAACTATAATTTGTGAACTACATAAATCCCACATTAGACAAATGTGGGATTTGAACCCACAATACGTAGCACAATAGAAAATGGTGCAGCGACCGCTAAAATTACTGTGCTATCCGTGCAGTCGAAGTAGACATGGTAGGTAGATAGTAGGTGTGCATAATGCATTATGCGGAATCCTTCTAAGGTGAATTCTCTTCAGTCAATGATGGAGAACTATGTCCAAGGGTGGGTATCATCTGCCTGAAAATATAATAATGGTCGTTTAGTTGTTTTAAAACTAATAATTTATTGCACAAAATTACACCTTGTTGTTCTAAGACATACTACAAAACTACTATTCAGACTCCAATAAAACACAGCTTAAGAAGATATTAGTACCGTTTAAACTCTGATAAAAATATAAGTAATAATAAGTCACGTGTCGTCTAAGAGCGTTTCTACATTGTCCGATCCGTTAAATATTACCTGTCTTTCATATTGTCCGGCCCGATATCGGAGCCGAAAAATATATACATTTTATATCATATCGGCGCCTGACACCGATATCGGATCAGATAATGTGAAAACGCTCTTAGTCTGTCGTAAATATAGCAGTGGCGTTAACTTTAAAAGAGTCTGGGACGTTGTTTGGCCCATCAGATTTATCTGACTCATTGGAAAATATTTTAAAATATTATACTAAATGAATATATAAAATTCAGGCTTCCTAAAATTACGTAAGTTAGCATGTTTTTTTCCACCTTTGATACCTGCTAACTATAAAACGGTCCCGCTTTCAGCTTAGCTAGTAACCTTTCCTTTATGAGTGTATGTTAGACTCCCAATCCTAAAAATTTCATCTTTCATAATGATGATATATAATGACGTAAGTCTATGACTGCAATCTCAGTCTATTATGTCGCAATACATCATCACCTCAGTCAACGGCATTGAAGTTACATTACATATTTGAACCTTATGTATAGGTTAACTGATATTCTTCTGACAACATCTTCGATATAAATGAGCCGACTCGATCGTAGTGATAAGATCTTGAGAAAATAGTGCCTACCCTTACATACACTTAGTACCATTACATCAATTGAAATCAATCGAAGTCCGTTATAATACTAGTATCCAAAACATCCCTTATGAAGAAGAGAAGCAATTTATGCTTTAATTAATAATCTTCAAGAATGGACGTTATCAAGGATTATTAGAAAACAGTGTTACCAAATCCAGAGCATTTATTTTCTATTCGTATAGGATAAAGGGAAATATAAGAATTTAGAAGGAGATTCTATCAAAGTTACGCAGACAATGTACATTTTTGTTTGGCCAAAAATTACATAGGAATTTTTGTTGTGTTATAAAGTAAAAAAGAAAATTTTATAGAATGAGAGTAAAAATGTGTTCCTCAACATCATTGTTATCAAGAAATATATTGAGAATGTTTGGCTTGTGTGTTCAGTTCATTTTTGTTCCGAAAATTTAGTATTATTATTTTAGAATTTTGCCTATATTTTTTGTTGAGATTTTTAAACAAATGCATTACAAGTATTCATTACGAATTGTTTTCAATCAGTGAAGATGTAACACGAACTTGGAGATGATAAATCTTCTTAATTTGTTTTTTCAATAATAAGCTTCACTAACATTAATAATCTTGACTTATAATCGGATGGATTTAGTTTTTCAATATTTTGAAAATAATTTAGATTGTCTGTTTCTTCAGGTGTTGTTTATTTCATTTTATTTTCTCCTAAGAAGGAGAAAATAAAATCAAAGTTATAAGCCAAGACAATTTTTTTAAGCCAAACTTAACACGACACAAAAACACTTTGGGCCTTATTGTCGATGAAAGTCATATAAGTTATAATTTTGAATCAAAAGTATTACAAAATAGCTAAGTAAATAATAGGATAATGCATACTAACATTCATAGGACCAAATGCTAATTACATTTATCCGTAAAGCATCATACATTATGTTCTAATGGGCATGAAAAAGTAGGTATACAATCACAAATTAAAAAATCTCATTAGAGCTATTCACAATACCATCCTTATTTAACGAAATTAGGTAAAAATTAGGAATGGAATATCATGAAAGTTCGCATTCCACATAATATTTAGGCATCAAATCCTTTGGTGTTGCGTACTGAATAAAAATTTCAAGCGAAGCACTGGTCTTACGGTAAATCCGGGACGAAGCGTAGAGCCTCCTGCTGAAAGTTTTCAGAATAGCAAATGAGTTGGTGAAACGTCTACCGCTACACGACGGAAATCTGTTTCAGGTGAGGCTGTACCGTTGTTTAAGATGATTGTTCTAACTGAATTGTATATTTTGTGGAGCTCCCGCGAGAAAGGTTTTAAGAGTTGATATAAGTTAAAATTTTGTTTTATTGTATTATTTACTGTGGGAAACTTCTGGCTAGTATATTTTACTGTAATATTGGGTATACATTATTTGTGTACATTTTTGGTTTTGAGTGATCAAGGTGAGTTGCTACAAAACTGTTTATATCAAAACTGATATGTGTAACACAACATTTTGTCTTTTTTAATAATGTTTTGGACATCTGACACACAACGCCATCTAGTCCCAAACTAAGAACATTTTTAAATGAGAATAGGTACTAGACAATTGATATAAATACATAAATACTTTTACACATCGAAAACAAGTAAACTCCGAAACAGATTATTACAGAGCACACAAACATTTAATCCGACCCGGGAATCGAACTTGAGACCTCAAGTACAGGAGTCGCATACTCTATTGCTAACCACGTTCTATTGGTGTTGTTTTTTTAAGTTTTCACTGCCTGAGTCAGTGTCAGTCAGTCACACAAATGAGTCTAATCTGCCTGATGGAAAGCATAAGTAGAATACAAGAATGGTAGTCGCAATCCTCAATGCAGACGGGGACAATGCAATGTGATTTTTTTCTTATTTCGTGTTTGTAACTTTAGAAATGACAAACTTTCATATAAAAGTTCAGACTTTAAACAAGTAAAATTATTTAAAAGAAAAAAAAACCCGACTGCGTCAATATCTGCCAGCTTTATTAAATTCAGGTTTGTTTTTTATTTTTTTACTAGCTGTTGCCCGCGGCTCCGCCCGCGTGTATGTCGGTTATCGCGGCAAATAGTAGCCTATGTGTTATTCTGATATATATGCTAATATTACTGTAAAGTTTCATCCAAATCCGTTCAGTAGTTTTTGCGTGAAGAAGTAACAAACATACACACTCACAAACTTTCGCCTGTGTAATATTAGTGTGATTTTGTTTATTTTTTATGTACTACCCAGTCTCACGACTCAGACGAATCTATTGACACAACTCACATAAAAATACAACAAGCCGTTTAGGCTCGAGGGCGTGCTAAAGAAATATCCATACATACTTACATACACTCGAAAAACATAACCCGCCTTCATTCGCAGTCGGGATCCATCGGTATTGGCTCAATAAGTCAGAGCAAGTTATTTAACTTACATGTATTGTATAGATTCATCAACAACCCATAGCGTCCTACTGCTGGGCTCGGGTCTCCTCTCAGGAGAGGATTAAGGCCATAGGTTGTAAGTTATAAATTGTATAGATTAAAAATACTTTTTATAGAATGTAAACGTATTAAAGTTAAGTACAACACGCTGCAACCCCAGTATATAAAAACACAGGACAGAATATTTTAAAAAGACCAGTACAATGCACCGGATATACCTCACGTAGATATCCTGTGACAATCGAGAGCCTCCACTGTGAAGCTCTTCTAAAGATAACCCCTTTATATGAAGGGTGCTCTGTGAGAGCTCTTGTGGTACTTCTATCTCCTATATCGGCCTTACATTTTACAGCGCAGTTGGAGCAGTTGAGAGTTGCATTGAGGATGTTGAAATTTAAAAGGGTTTATATTCAAGTTAATGGAGGTTCGAAATAAATTGAAAGCGATGAAGTGATGTTATAAGTTACGTAAAGTAGAATCTTAAATCTCAAAGTGTAAACGATGCAGACGTTAATTTATACTTGAAGAGATTTTAAAAATAAATATCTTAATTATAAAACTTTGAATACTAAATGCAACAATCTGGACTTGACCATATTATCTTATCAATGTATCATCATTACATATTGTGTGTGACCAGATGTGTCTATATCTCTAACTGTCTGTTCATAATAACTCAAAAACTATTGAACGGATTTTAATTTGGTTGTCAATAAAAAGACAGAATAATTCACTTTAATTCTATAGATTTTGTGTAAATCAGTTGAAATTATTTTTAACGTAACAACAGTTGTTGAAAATGTTGAAAAAATCAAACCATTTGTTCAAATGCTGATCGTATCTTGATGACACTAATCAACATATTACATGTAAACTGTAATGACTACGAATAACATGTACGCAAAATATGATCTACCAAACCTAAGAAGCTAGGTGTGTTGCTAGTATACTTACATAAATTCTGTGGTACATACTATATATATAGCCCTTTTAGTGTATACAGTAAAAAGTCTACAATTACATATTACATTGTTTTATCAAACTGCTCATAAAAAGCCATTCCAATCCATCAGTTTTATTTTAAAACAAAGGTCATTTTTCACCGAAAATAATGACTTAATTTATCCCCAGTAGCCCGTCCGGTTCGTTTATCAACGAATTTATTTTTATCCGATGATATTTTATTGATTCTTTAATTAGAAAGCCGATTCATATTTCATCGTATTTTTATGATTAAATTATCATTTTATTTCGTGGATTTATTATTTTCAATTGTTTGTATCAATCAAATGAAAAATAAAAGGATGGAGACAATTTTTGGATAATTCTCTGAAATAACACCAGACGGAGGCCCAATAATGCAGTAGCATCTGAATAGGCCACCATAGTTTGGGTCACTATGCTGCATTGTTGTATTTGAAGAAATACAACGAGTATTTCAAATCACTAATCTTGAATTCTGCTCAATCTATCTATCAGTCAGTAGAGTCAATTTGGCAGGCAAATATAAAAAAAAAATAGAATACAGTTTAAACCTTATATTCGTAGTATGCCTAGGTAGGGAAAAGTATCGATAATGGAGAATAAGGGGAAAGGATTTTTTTTTATGTTTGGCCCTGCCAAAATGACTCTACTCTGCCTGATGGAAAGCACAAGCAGAATCCAAGAGTGGTGGTCACCATACTTACTGCGAACGCAGACATTGCAACAATGCAGCATGGTGCCCCACACCATGGCGGCCTAGTGATGCTTCTGTATCATTGGGCCTCCGGTCTCACACTCAACAATCAAACACGACAGCACGCTGTCATTTTACGTTGATTTTCTGTGCGAGGGTAGTACCGCCCCGGTCGAGCCGGCCCGTTCGTACTGAAATCTGCGTGGTTCTACTACCTTATAGCAATCAACTATATCTAGCTCCGTTAGTCTCTCCCATTACCATAGTGGAGAAAACAAAAACAAAAATCAAAATTTTAACTCTATCCTATAATGTTCTGCACTGATAGAACTGACATTTTGACAATGTACCGCTTCCAAAATGGTTTTTATTTATGTGTTGGTAGTCACAATGTGCAATATCAAACTGTGGCTGGTGACAAATAATGATAAAGAGCCGATTAATTGAAAACTATTGGAACATTTCCTTAAATTTTCTTTTTCTTTTTAAAAAGACAACTCCCGCATTAGAATATACATCCTCTGTCGCGGGGGACTTTACAAACATACATGAAACTGACACAAAGAACACCCAGACTTATAACAACAATTTGTGGATCACACAAAGTATTGTCCCATGTAGGATTTGAACCCACAACACTTGGCGCAGTAGGAAGCGGCGTGGCGACCATTTAAACCACTAGGCCAACCGTGCAGTCTAACTTATGAGTTTAAACTGTCCTGTGTCAATTCATTCGTACACAATATTGCAACATTACTCTTTTTCATATTGGAGATTAAAAGTGTATTTTGCGGTGCTCACAAACAATTATGTTACGTGAGGAACATGAAATTCTCGGCACAATTGTTAATTGGCGAGGTCACCACTTAAATCACCTTTCCTACATTTATTGATTTTATGGAGCATGGAAATTATTGTACTGGCAATTATTATTCATTAAATTGTCGTCTGGTTTGGTTTCCATGCCATACGTACGACATTTTTAATACATCGTTTCAACTCAGCATTACTTGTTGGACAGAACATAGTTACAATAGCGCGGCGAGCGGTGCGAGCGGGGCGACCGAGGCGTGGGACACGAGTAGGTAGGACAGGAGTAGTAATCACGAACATCGCCGAGCGATTCAAACCTACCTCTATCTATCTCAGTCTATTTCTATCCAGTTTTGGACGTAGGCCTCTTCCATACTCTTCCACCTCTGACGGTCCTGAGCCGCCGACATCCAATCCTGACCTGCATGTTCCTTGATGTCGTCCTTCCATCTCATTGGTGGTCTACCCCGCGGTCTAGTATGTGGCCTCGGGCGCCACTCCAACAGCCTTCGAGTCCACCTTCCGCTACTCATTCGTGCAATATGTCCCGCCCATCTCTACTTCCGCTCAGCAATTACCTCAACGACGTCCCTAACCTTGGTCTTGGATCAAATCCAGGTATTTCTCTTCCGGTCACGTAAGGAAATATTGAGCATAGCTCTTTCCATTGCTCTCTGCGCAACGCGGAGTTTTCGGTTAGGGTCATGGTTTCTGCTCCATACGTGAATACTGGCAGAACACATTGCTCGAAGACCTTTCGTTTCAAGGTCATGGACATCCTGCTACGCAGTGCATTATGGTTTGCACCAAAGGCTGCCCATGCCCGGGCTATGCGTCTCTGCGTTTTGCGTTTTTGAGAGACGCAAACCTACCTACCTACTTCGTAATAGTTATGACGATAATACAAATTGTTTTGTGAACCTTGCAAGTTGTCTTCTAGAAATCTATTACTGTAAAACCAGCAAATTGAATACAGTCCATTCAAAAGTCGTCTTCTTTCATACAATCTTCACTTATCACTGTCCTTTACACTTATTAACTATGGAGAGAATAAGAGGGCGGAGTATCCAGGATACCAAGTGAGAATAGTTGGTAATGACTGAGATTACCGTTTTTGTTATACGATTTCTCTTGTCTTTTTTTATTTATAAAAAAAAAAGTCCTATAAAGTCAAAATATAATAAGGCCTTACACACTTGCCTATTAGGGGCTAACCAACATTCGCCAAATCATTAACACACGTAATTATTTACGTGTGTAATGATTTGGCTACGATCGACTCTTGGAAAAATAAAAATCAAAAAACAAAATTTCTATAACCATGATAGATGTTAATAATAAGCTACTCAGATACATAACATTTCAACCAAACACAACGAAAAAATGTCTTAATAATAATTGAATTTAACACTATCAATTAACATCAATCATGGTTATAGAAATTTTGTTTTTTGATTTTTATTTTTCCAAGAGTCGATCGTACCACAACAAATAACATATTTTTAATCAAACTTATACTGTAAATACTTAACTAACCTATCATAAGAATCATAAAGATACAGATGAATGATTTAATGGGACATAAATCTCTTTTGTAGTCCATCTGGAGTTAGGACCGCACTTAACGCCTGGATCCTGGATATGAGCTGTCGGATAAGTTATGTGACACATTTTTGTTATCCTTAGTTATTGATGGATTTAAGAAAAAAATGGAAGAACATGGATATAGAAATAAGGTTTCTGAAAGCACGTTTGTATTCAATTAAATGGTAGCTCTTTATGATTTATCGCTTACTAGTGGTACAAGTTTTAATGTAAATTTTGATGGCATCAATAAAAAAATTGAAAGAAACTGGACACTAGTATCAACTTCAGGTTTATCTGCAGCATTACGTCAAGATTGCCATCGTCATCATCGTCCTTTGCTGAACTTAGGTCTCCTACAAGGTCCGTCACAACAAACGATCCTGTGCTGCCCGCATCCAACGGCATCCCGCAAACTTGACCAGGGCGTCGTAACACCGTCCATTTGAAATCAAATTCTGAGTTAATGTGATCCTTCATCAACTAAGAAATTAGTTGATCTTTACAAATTATAGCTGAGAAGTATCTCCATCACGTCAGTTTTTTTTAAATAAAAAAGAAAACTATAACCCGCGTATTTACCTACTAGGCATCTTCAAACTTCTTAAATAGTTATGATATTGGTATGTTTATTTACATTTTAGGAAACCCAACCTCAAATGCTGCAAACTACCACTGCACGTGTTCCCTTCCCATTATGATCCCGGGTCCTTTAAACGGGGCGTGAAAAAGCCTCTCACCAGGCCGCCATAGTGTGGGTCACTATACTGCTCTGTCCACGTTCACGTTGAGGATAGTGATCACCACTTTTAGATGATTCTACTTATGCTTTCCATCAGGCAGAGTAGAGTCATTTTGGTAGTTTGAACATAAAAAAAGACTTATTTGAAATATTTACGCATCAAAAGCTTTGATTTAATATTAAATAGAATATAACATAGGACGATTGGACTAACATATTACCATGTAATAAAAGTCTCTAAAAATAAAAATTACTACTACTAAAGATTAAAAAAAAATCTTCAAACATTTTCGCGTAAATACATAAGAAATACTGAAAAAAAAACACTAAACATAAAAACATGTAAAAATATACCTTCACATATCCAACATAAAATATTCAAACACCATAAGTCTTAACCCTCAAATTCTTACGACATTTTATATTCCGTTTGAGTACAATAATATTGGGAAAGTCGGGATCGGAGCTGCTATTCAGGCAAGCTTATCTTTTCTATCGCACAATGATACGCGATGACGTCACACTCCCATAAGTTTGGTTCCTGTTGTGGTATTCTAATGTTGAATATCAGGTGTGGGTTGTAAATGGTTGTAAGGAGAGCTGAAAAAGTAGAAATATAGACTCCAAAACATATAATTCACCAACTTTTATTAATATTTTGACACCCAATTGAAGTATCAAACCGAAAGAGTATTCTTTGGATTCTATTGAATATTGGGTGTTCTGTGGTTCTGTGTCGTCTTGTGTTCCTCTGATATTATGTACACAAAAATTATGTCCACTAAGAAGTTGACACAAATATGATACTTTATCTTTATCCGACTACGGCAAAGTCAAAAGGAAGGGTAATATTTTTGGTAACTGAATTATAGTTTTTATCTACACTTATGCTAGAAATCCTTTATAAAAGTTTCTGAAACAGCTACCTTATTGCCAACATTAAAACATTCCGTGTCATGGTAACCACAATATCATCCAAACGAGTGTTATAATGTTGTACTAAATTTCATAATGCAACTCCTTTTTCAAAAAAAAAAGAACATTGTCAGACACGCGCGTTTTACTACCACATCGCCGTATTAAAAAAAAAAGAAATGTTATTCGAATCCACATCGTATCCCGCCATTTTTGTTCGATATTAGTAAGCTGTTTCAGAAACTTTTATAGAGGATTCACATCATGGGTGTAGATAAAGTCTTGTATGCAACTGTACGTAATTAGGTATTAAAACACTCATGTGATACTATTATCATCATAAACCCACATTCGTGTTTTAATACCCCTTATTATACATAAGTTGCATAAATAACTATTAAACTTTTTCTTCTTATAGTATAAGGGATAAATGAGCAGACGAGTCGCCTGATGGTAAGTGGCTATCACTGCAAATTGCCATTGCGTTTCAGTCTTTTGAGCACACTTTTGGAGTCTGACTCTTTTACGTTTAAAATTTTGTTTTTAATATTAAACTATTTAGTGCATCTAATACACAACGCTATCCAGTTTCAAACTAAGCACAGCCTCTACAAAGCAAAGCTATTACTACTTACCTCATACTATATTTTAACACAAAAGACATTTATCCTTAAAATAACTATCCCTCCCAACTAAACTTTGTTAATACCCCTCTAATACCCGCGGTGTACGCGATTAATGCAATCGCTGGTAATAGTCGGATGATATCAAGTTACTACAGCGATAATTTTAGGGTTAAATTTTATGTCATTCAGCGTTTTGATTAGGGCTTCTCATAAAATGGGTCGAATTGATATTACAGCGGGATCATTATTTATGAACATTGTGTACTACCACAGAATAATTAACAGTGCTAACGTACGAGCAGCGACTCACCTGATGGTAAGTAACCACCGCCGCCCATGGACACCCGCAACACCAGAGGCGTCACAAGTGCGTTGCCGGCCTTTGCGGGATGAGGAGGAGGATGGGGGGAGGGGTTGGGGTATGGGCCTCCGGTATCCTCACTAACTCGGTGAAAAACATCGTAAGCACTGTTTCACACCAGTTTTCTGTGAGGCCGTGGTATCACTCCAGTCGAGCCGGTCCACTCTTAGCTTACAACCGAAATCAATTAACAACGTAGGTACTACAACCATTCACAGACTTCTTGGAGCTCATCCAATATTTAACAAGCAAATTCTCTTAGAAAACAGCAGGTAGACAATAACGAGAATGATTGTATTTATTACAGTTTCTATTCTCTTTTTTCTTTCATTTTTGGGAACATTCCTGTGTCGCGGGGGACTGTACAAACATACATCAAACGGATAGAAAGAACACCCAGACTCTAAACATTTTTTTTAACACTGGACGCCATCTAGTGTCCCAAGCTAAGCAGAGCTTGTGTTATGGGTACTAGACAACTGATATAAATACATATATACTTTTTTTTATAAATGCATACCTACATTTACCGTGGGAAAGCCACGCTTCGGCATGAATGGGCCGACTCGACCGGAGTGATACCACGGACTCACAGAAAACCGGTGTAAAATAGTGCTTGCGCTATGTTTCACCGAGTGAGTGAGGATACCGGAGGCCCATACCCCAACCCCTTCCCCTATCTCCCCCATCCCCCGCCTCCATCCCTGCTGCGCCAACGAGGCAGTCGATAATCTGTAGATCACATAACGTCAGTTAAAAAGCGGTTGAGGTGACTGACTAAGCCACTACGCTACGCGTCCAGTCAAAGTAGTACAATTTGCTATATATTCCCTGGACCGTTGGCTGTCATTTAACAAAGTTAGACAAACTATGGAGGGGTTTTGACAAAACCCCCGTTACATTTCCGACTCTCATTGAAATGACGATTACCAAAAGAAAGATTATTGGGGCTATTTTTTTTTTGTACCATTAGAATGTGTATTGAATAAGCTATCCGATGATGTATAATTGATTATGATTTAAAATAGCTTTAAATAGCAGCCAATATATTTTGACTGCCTCGTTGGTCTTGCGGTTGGCGTGTGCGACTGCTGATCATGAGGTCTCGGGTTCGATGCCCGGGTCGGACCAAATGTTTGTATGATCTACAAATACTTGTTTCGGAGTTTGGGTATTTTCTATGTATAATATGTATATACAAAAAAAAAGTATATATGTATTTGTATCAGTTGTCTAATAACCCATAACACAAGCTCTGCTTAGCTTGGGACTAGATGGCGTTGTGTGTTAGATGTCCGAAATACTTAAAATACTTAATTGATAACTTATATTATAGTAAGTAAACGTAAGTATTAATTTATTTTATTTTTTTAAATTATTTTATTAAGTGTTATTTTTGCTTTGAAGATTAGAGATAATCTGGTATTAAATGTTCCTCCCTTTAAACTTTCCATTTAGCTACATAGACACCATCCGATTTTCATGTGAGAAAGTCGTACAGTTTGCGATATATTTTGAATAATAACTTTTTTATTTTTGTAGAATAGGGGGCAAACGAGCAGACATATCACCTGATGGTAAGTAATTACCGCCGCCCATGGACACCCGCAACATCAGTGGCATCACAATTGCGTTGCCGCCCTTTGGGGGATGGGGAGAGGGGTGTGGGGAGGGGTTGGGTTATGGGCCTCCGGTATCCTCACTCACTCGGTGAAACACAGCGCAAGCACTATTTCACACCGGTTTTCTGTGAGGCCGTGGTATCAACCTTCAACAAAATACAATTAATTTATACTTTAATTAAACATAACTTAAAGAGTTTAAAGCAATAAAACCAGAATGCTGCGAGAAAACATTACTTGAGTTAACTTGGCTCGTGTCGAATGAGAAATAATACCTTTGTGTCTTGTAGAACAATCCTATTTCGTTACATTTTCAAATTTTCCCACACGAACAAAGTCAGTGAGATAGAAAATCAAATGTATTGAAGTTTGGCTTCTTTCTTGTATACGTATCGTTACGCGAGAGATGTTTGGATATTATTATGTTGTGAGTTTCTAACAACATTTATTCTATACATATAAATATGTATGTATGTATAATACTATATTATTCCTCGAAACCTTTCTTGTTATTTACGGTAAAAAATCTCCTTATTGTTTTCTTCTTTATATTTATTTTGTAGTTGATATACATAGACCAACACGGTAGCATTCGCAGGCGGCGTTCCATTCTGTCAAAGTATAAGCCCAAATGGACCTACACGCTACACACACAATGTTACAACACAAAATGTATTTATGTGTGTGTGAAAATCGACACTCGTCGATTTCGTGAACTCCCTCCGACACCGTTGACTTCGACTTCCCGTGTACTTTATTTATCAATTGACACAATACTTATAGCCCTTTGTTCATACACTCTACCTTTTTCGTGTCAACTCAAAATTACAGACACAAGGCCTACGGGTAGCGTCTCTACAATATCCGTCATCTTTAAGGGCTTTTCATCATGCGCTTTGAACGTAAATTTAAAACATAATGCATTAGAATTTTCCTTTTGATTGACTGAGAGAGGCATCGTGGGGTTCTTGTCAGGGTAACCTTAATGCAGAAGGACACGGGATAAATCTGTTTTTCTTTTCAATTTGAAACTATAATGTTCATTTTAATTTTAAAATATTTGCTAGAGTTCAAAGAAAAAATAATAATATTATTACACAATATTCTTAAATCTTTTAGAGGTAGTAGAGCCACGCTGATTTCAGCACGAACGGGCCGGCTCGACCGGGGCGGTACTACCCTCGCACAGAAAATCAACGTAAAATGACAGCGTTCGTGCTGTCGTGTTTCGTTGGTGAGTGCGAGACCGGGGGCCCAATTAGTCTAGTCAACAAGTTTCATACTTGTTGACTGGACTAAAAGATGCAGTAGCATCACTACGCCGCCATAGTGTGGGTCGCCATACTGCACTGTCTGCATTCGCAGTGAGTATGGTGACCACCACTCTTGGATTCTGCTTATGTTTTCCATCAGGCAGAGCAGAGTCATTTTGGCGGGCCAAACATAAAAAAAAAAAAAAAAAAAAACTATATACATAAAAGAGTAAGGTGTCTGATTGACTGAAATACCCAGAGATCAACGCACAGCCCAAACGACTGAGGCTAGAATTCTGAAATTTTGCATGTAAGTTCTTTATATAACGTATGTGACCAATAAGAAAGGAATTTTTGAAATTCCACTCCTAAGAGGATAAATCAAGAGATTAAAGTCTGCGTGAGCGAAGCCGCGTGCAAAAGCTAGTATTTTATAAAAAAAAGGATGTTGCTACAATAAGGGCAGTAGCTTGAATAAGTATATTTTTTAATACAACATGATTTTTTTTTCAAAATTTATTTATTCTTTCGTATAAAGTACTTATACATATAGAAAACTTTTCAGGTGTCTATAACAAATGCCTGTTTAAAATTAAAAGTACGCTTTTGATACTTTAATATACCTTTAATTCTAATCAGAAACATTTTCAAACTCCTCTGTGTAATCATTGATGTAATTCCATTTAATCACTATTATCATAACGTTAGTATATTCTACCTAGCATAGTGATATTATATAGATTATACTTATTTACGCACGTCATCCACTGATGACGTGCCCTTCTTGCACGGGAAACTATTAAAATACATTTATATCCAGCTATTTCAGTCTCACACAAAGTCTACTAAAACAATTTCCATAATCAAGATTCCTAATTTCTCATTAAGCAAGACTGTCCATTTATCTGTCGTTCTCGTGGTTACTTTACAGCTGCTATGCGGGTGCGGTTTTTGGTACTTCTAGCGTCTTTGAAACTGTCAGTTGATAGCAAGTCGCGTTTGTATTATTAAGTGTTCCTTAGCTTGCTTTATGTCTACTTGGTATTCTGATGTATACTTGTATAATGCTCCGGTTACAAAGAACTATGTGTTAAAATAATTATATTATCCTTACTACAGTATCACTCCTCAATTGTAAGTCGCAGTTGAATTTTCTTCAGTTGCCACAATTATACTTAACGTTAGAGTCGTATGTGACTTGACTGAGCCTTTTAATTGCAGTGTTTAGTATTTTGAATGTGAGGTATTAAATGTTTACATACAAACTCACAAGATAACAGTAAAGATAGGCGCTGATTATGAGTATTTATTATAGCGTCTTATCAGCTTAATTACTTCTCACAAAGCTCTAGAAATTTAGAAAAGGATGGTTATACTGGTTACAGATAGGTATACACAGACAGATATTGTGCTATTTTCTTATCACTCATCTTTGTATGTATGAAATATATTTAAATAATATCCCTTTATTTGCACTAACTAAAGAAAATATCACCAACTTCAATGCAACTACACCATGGTAAATGAAAATTTTATTCCATAATTTTTAAACGTATAATACTTAAGAACGATTTTCTTTTAAATAACTGAGCTTTGAGATAACAAAAACACAGACAATGGTGGTGATTTTCTTGGTGTCATCACTAAACTAAAATTCACTAAAATTTGTTTTTGGATTATATACTCTAACTTCGCCAGTTTACAGTCCATTTTTCAATATCTCACATCTCAGCTTTCGTTATATTTAGTTCAATACCGACTAAAATTAGATCAGAGGTACACGCTTGTTTATTAGTATAAAAAACTAAACTATACTCTAAATGTAATAATTACAAGAAATAATCACGTAAGTAATTTAATCGGCATGTATTTAGACGACGTCTAAGTTAAGTGCGAGATGTCAAGTTTATGTCACACGTTACACGTTTTAAACGTTCAACACAAGAATAGAAAAAGAAAAATTATGGTCTAAGTTGAGTCATTTAACTAATTTTGGTTATACCAAAGTAAATTTTACTTTTTCAAGTAATAAACAAGCGTGTGTTTCTGATTAACTTGTATTTGGTACTGAACTAAAAACAGTGACTGCTGAGATGTGAGATAAAAAAAAATGACTATAAACAGATGAGATTAGAGTACATAATCCAATAACAAATTTTAGTGAATTTTAGTTTAGTGATGACAACAAGAGAATCACCACCAATCTCCTTATTTTTTCTTGTTTAATTAAAAAAGTCTATCATGGTCCAAAAATAGCCTGAATTTACATTAAGACCACATATATCGCACACTAAAATATACAACTAAAGCATTTAGTTTAGTAATCGGATTGATTTATTTTTCCTCCCTAGATTAAATAACCTAGCACTTTGGTTGATTGGGTCTAAGGAATAGGATATAGACACGCGAACCACTGATTTATTACATACCTGACAAAGCTTGGCTACAGCCAAAAACCTCAGGATTAAATTATTTTGAAACCGTTTTTGATGGCTCGAATTTATGCACTTAAACTTTCTGAAACTATTTTACTTTTCCTCCTGTACGTATTTTCAATTCAATATATTTATTTTTGTGAATTTGTTGGTGGTTACGTATCTGATTTTTTTACCGTAGGAGAGCTACGTTTCCGCATGAATGGGCCGGGTCGACCGTAGTTATACCACCGCCTCTTAGAAAACCGGTGTGAAATAGCGCTTGCGCTGTGTTGCACCGAGTGAGTGAGGATACCGGAGGCCCATAGCCCAACAACTCTCCCTATCCTCCAAAGGCCGGCAACGCACTTGTGACGCTTCTGGTGTTGCGTGTGTCCATGGGCGGCGGTAATCGCTTACCATCAGGTGAAACGTCTGCTCGTTTGCCCCCTATTCCATAAAAATAATATTACAATCTATATATATATAAAAGAGTAAGGTGACTGACTGACATAGAGAGAGATCAACGCACAGCCCAAACCGCTGAACCTAGAATCCTGAAATTTTGCTTGTAGGTTCTTTATATAACGTAAGTGAGCACTAAGAAAGGATTTTTTGAAATTCCTTATCCTTATCATAATTAAATCAGGGGATTAAAATCTTCGTGAGCGAAGCCGCGTTAAAATATAAAATAAAAAAGTCGCTCAATATGTAAAGAGCTATGCTCGGAGTCTCTCTGGAGGACTAAATTAGGAACGAAGTGATCCGTCAGGGAACCAAGGTAACCGATGTAGCTCTGAAAGTTGGTAGGTTGAAGTGGCAATGGGCTGGTCATATATGTTGCAGAACCCATAAACGCTGAACTAAGTGTGTTCTGAAGTTGGGACTGTTTTGGCAAACGTAGTATGAGGCACCCTCTGGCGAGATGGTGGGACGACTTGCGTTAGAGGGCTGGCGGCGAATGGATGCATAAAGCAGTAGACCAGGCTCTGTGGTGTGCCCTGGGAGACGTCTATGTTAACAGTGGACTGCAACGGGCTGATGATGAAGATGATTTAACGGATGTCAATGTATTTTAGAATAATAATAATAAATAATATGTTGTAAATAGATTATTTTAAAGCTTTCATTTTATCTTAATTCACAATTTAGGTGTTTTAATTTGAGTTTTGAAAAGCACTGCTAACGGATATGTGTGGGTACTGTTCGTTCGGTTTATTTTGACTATCTAATGTCTAAAATTTTTGTCAATTGTCCTTTTTTATCAATTGTTTTTCTAATTTTTGTTACAGGTATGTATCCTTGAAATAGTGCGATTACTTCAACTTGAACGCCTTGGGAGTGGTAAGTTGATATACGAACTTTGAAGCAAAATAAGACAATAAATTAGATCAATAGTTTTCAAATCTGATGTTTTAAATAATTTGGAATGAAATAAGAAAACACGTCATATCTTGATTTGTGTCTTAAGATCATCCTTTACTTTGATTCTCTAAAACGTACTTTACACTTTAGAAATACGTTTTATTTTTCTTTGTGCTCCAGTACATAACATAAAAAAAATCGTTTGTCACATTGGAAATATAAATATTTTAAACTTACGTTGTTTAGTCTGTCTCCTAATTTAGCGTTTTCCATAAAAATGGTTTCATTTATCGTTGCCCGTTGTTGTATTAAAACTGAAAATATTTGCGTCTTCGTAATGCTCTTTATCGTTATAATCTTTATATAAATTTTATTTTCTTTATTTAACTACTACATTTTAAAAACAAAAAACCTAACCCACTTTCTCTATGCTCGAGAATAAGTCTCGAAAAGTGACCATAGACGTCCTTACTTTATCATGTTCGGATGCATCACAAAAAGATATCGGCTATATACGTTCTATTCCGTTCCACTGGATGCAAGATAAATCTTGCGTCTTAGATGAAAGCACCCTATATTTCTAGCTGGCAGCAGTTTGCCAATAAATTCAAAATCAATCTAAATGGTACGTCCTTCCTTGACTGCTGTAACGCTTATAAATCACTGCTCTCTGTTTCTGTTTTCTTTTACTGTCCGCCATTTTTTGAATTTGACTTTCGAATTCTGTACAGCAATGACTCAGACGTGTATCCGAACGCGATTCATTTTATGAAAATGGCGTTTTGTTTTATTTAAGATTTATGCTGTTTGTAACATTGGGAGCGATCGTTATTTTGAGATATGCGAAATATTAAAATTTGTTTCTACAATTTAATACGTATAATTTAATGTATTTATTTTTTAAAGTGAAACTTGAAAGTATAAATTTGCTTAAATTTGACTATATTTATAATAACAAAGATATAACAGAATAAGTTGACATTCGACACTCATATTGTAAAGCTATTTTTACTGTAAAAAGTTGTTGTGTTACTCTTAATTTAGTCTTTCTAAGATTTGAATTCAGAATACGTTTACACTCGAAACACTTATTTGTGGCCATTAGCAAACTCTTGCTCAATTACAAACAAAAAAAAAAAACATTCCATTTTCGAAACGAAGTCTTTCGATTTAAATATTACTATGTAAAAATATACAATTAGTTTTGGAAGATATCGTCGTGGAGAAAAACATTCCGTAACGAATGCTTAATTGTTTTTTTTTTCTTAAATTGGATGACGGCCAAATAATAATTGAAGGAGAAATTCATCAGTTCACGAGAAAAACTAATTTGTTTTTTATACTTTAAAAAATAAGTACTAATTGAAAATATTAATTATTAATAATATTAGACAAGCTTTCGTAATATCTATTTACGTACTGTGTGTTGACAAAACTAATACTGATTTAAAAATTGTGAAAGTGTGGTTTATTCAACGCAACCTATGAAACAATAAATCCAACCGATTTTTTTAAAAATAAATGCAACATAGAGATACAGTCTTACGGAGTAATTGACAGAGGTCTTAATAGCCGTTAATAAAAATCTTTTTTGTGGGATAATATTTATATATGTGATGGTATATGGAAAATTATCCCTTACATCCTTATCAAAAAGTTCTATATCTATCTTATATATATAAAAGAGAGTCGTGTTGGTTACACTATTTATAACTCAAGAACCTAAATCTAAGCTAATCTAATCTAAAGCTAAACCGATTCGGCTGAAAATTGGTGGGGAGGTAGCTTAGAACCAAGAGACGGACATAGGATACTTTTTACGTAGGTTTTTTTAAAATTTTTCCCGCGATGGTAACCGCGGTTGTTGTTGTACCACTGGTAACACCGCGGGGCTCAGCTAGTATATAATAAATGTATTTAAATTGCTATATTAATGCTTCACGTTTCTGTACTATTGACCAAAATTATTAGTCCGTCTTTTTTCAACAGAAATGGCAATTACATGGAAGCAGTATATGAAATATTTATATTTTTATGTAAAATGATAAATAAAACAAAAAAAAAAAACGATACTATGAGTATTAACTATACTCTGTCCATTTCTTTATTTTCTTTTTGACAGTTCAAGAAATTTTGAAATTAGTGACGCCCTCACCGATTACAGATTCGATTTGAAACGAATAGCGATTTTATTTATGAAGAACTTTCAATCGATTTAATTAAATATTTTTTGTTGAAATATGAATAATTCCTTTATTAGTTTTTTATATTATGTAATAAATAAACAAAAATATAAATAATAAATCTGTAAATTAGATGAATGAACAGAGTTATTGTTCTTTACTCTTGGTTTGATCCTAAATTCCAAGATTTCGACTTGATTCCTTGCAAAAATTAAATCTTGGAGTCATAGATACTATTTTTATTTCCTTTTTTTATTAAATTTACAGAAAAAATACTTACATGAAGTCAAATTATTTTTATCATATGATCGATTTATCGTATTTCAAGTACTGTTTTATAGTCTGTGGTTGTTTGTTATTCACAGACCACTTCACTAAAGTACCGTCACCGTCAATAAAGTACGACATTACTGTAGTACATATTTCCGAAAAAAAAAATGGTAATTCATAGGCGTGAGCTGTCAAAAAGAAAATAAATGAATGGACAAAGTATAGAAGACAATAAGTGCAACCACTAGCTAACAAACACAAAAGTTCCAAATTTGAATAAAATGTAACGTCATCACTGTAGTAACCTCTTTTATTTTGTACTCTTTGAACTCACATATGACGTTTTCACAATAGAGAGTTACAATTAACTGAGTTCATAAAAAAAATCCGGTATTATTACGCAAATTAACTACAAGGAACCCACCTTTTAGATCCCAAACAGGCTTTTTCCTACATTAGGGAACAGGAAGCATATTTTTCTGTACATAATTTTATTTTCAACCCTTCCCGTGTTCTGGTTATCAATTACGTGGTAACCCTTTTCCTCTCAAAACAATATAACTTACCAAGCCTTTTTTATACCAATCGGCATAGAAATTATAATATTATGCGAACTTTATTTTGCGTAGCAGCCGTGTTTCTTATATTAATTTTTCATTTTATTATAAAAAAGGAAGTTTGTTAACATTTTTCTTGAAGAAAAATGTATAGAGACTTTTCATTTAATAGTGCCCGCCAAATCAAGTAAAATAAAGATGGCTGCGCGTTCTAAATTTAAAATATGACACTTACTTCAATTTGTTTCAATTATCAGATAACACAAGATAGTCAAGCTTTCATAATAGTGAAAAGTATTTATTTTTCTTAATTTATTTAAGAATTTTTCCAGGTAAATACATTTTAGTGATGAAATTAAGAACATATTTTTATCTGAACGGTATTGATTCATTTTATTTTACTAATATTTAAATAGCTATTAGATATTTTAAAAGAATTCAAAAAACATTTAAAAGTAAATCTAGGTTTTTCTTTCGTTCCATTTGTAAAATCGTTGATATTAAAATTCAACCAATCCGAATACTCAACATAATTTAGCCTTGTTAAATATGTATTGCTCGAAGTTTGCTTATCTCTTAATCCTACGTCGCCGGTTAAAGCCCATCGCAGTCCCAGCGGCGTATCCATTGTAATCCTATTTTAACGTTTTTCTAGAAAAATCTAGGTCCAAGGTGTTACTGAAATTACCGGAGACAGGCTTTTGAGGATTTGTTTAAAATGGTTTGAGTTGGGGATACATTGTAATGGATATGAATTAAAGATTTATTTATAACTGTAGGCGTTTTAATAGGGCTCATAGTAACTAACGTACGTTAACACATTTATTTATTAGGTTCACCAACATTTGTTTACACTATAATTGATAAATTCTCAAAAAAAAAAACCCGACATAATAACCTGAGTTCCCTTTAAAAAGTAAAAAACACGTTATGCGCTTTCATTTGAGACCCCACTCGATGATATATTTGCAGACATTCGGTTATTCTTCCCCACTTTCACTCCCATAACTTTTAAAGGACTCAACCGATTTTCATGAAACATTCATAACAAACAGAACACTCGCACGTAACTCACCTTTCATACAAAAAAACTAAATTGAAATCGCTTCATCCGTTCGCGAGTTACGGCGCCACAGACAGACAGACAGACAGACAAACAGACAGACAGACACGTCAAACTTATAACACCCCTCTTTTTGCGTCGCGGGTGAAAAACTAATGCAAAGTGCATTCACAGATATGATTTTTTTTTAATTTAAAAAGAAAACTCCCGCACTAGGAATAAATCCTGTGTCGCGGGGGACTTTACAAACATACATGAAACGGACACAAAGAACACCCAGACTCAGAACAACAATTTGTGGATCACACAAAGTGTTGTCCTACGTGGGATTTGAACCCACGACACTTGGCGAAGTAGGAAACGGCGTGGTGACCGTAAACCACTAGGCCAAACGTGCAGTCTGTGCAGTGCAGTGTGCAGTCTAATAATGTGTAAGAAACACTTATAGGGAACAGATCATGCTAATTTCAAGTTAACTGCCTTATTGAGACCCAGTGATGCAGAAGCATCACTAGGCCGCCATAGTGTGAGTCACCATGCTGCATTGTATGCATTCGCAATGAGTATGGTGACTCTTGGGTTCTTCTTATGCTTTCCATCAAGCAGAGTAGAGTCATTTTGGCAGACAAATACATTAAAAAAAAAACACAAAGTATATCCATTACAAAGTTAAATAATCCTAGCCAGGTCAGTTTATGATGGGTGACCACACTTAAAATATTGAGACCCCTCCGTGCCTAGGAGAGCATGTTAAGCCAACGGTCCCAGTTGTCATTTGAACATCTTTGGCAATTTGACTGCCTCGGTGGCGCAGTGGTAGCGTATGCGCTGTGTTGAGGCCTCGGGCCCGATGCCCGGGTCGGACCAAATGTTTCTATGATCTGCAAATATTTGTTTCGGAGTTTGGGTGTTCTCTATGTATAATATGAATGTATTTACAAAAAAAAGTATACATTTGTATTTATGTCAGTTGTCTAGTACCCATAATACAAGTTCTGCTTAGTTTGGGACTTTATTAAAACTACATTTATAGATTGCGTTGTTTTGAAAAAAAAAACTTTATGGGCAATCCTAAAGGTCCGACAACAGTCAGTTTCGATATTGCCTAGTACATGTGAAGATCAGCGTAAAAGTTCAAAGTTCAGGCGTATTGTATCAGACTTACAGTCCCCTGGATAATTTGGGCATGGCACCGGCGAAAAAAGTCAAAGAAAAAAATACAGGGTAACGAGCTGGCAAGTCACCTGGCAGTAAATGACTACTACCGGTCATTGACACCTCAAGAGTCACGAGTGTGTTCCCGCCCTTTGAGGTTGGAGTACGCTCTTTTCTATAAGGTTCAAAGGTCGTATCTTTCCGGAAATACGACAGGCGATAATTTGCTTCACAGGTCGGTATAACAAGGTAAAAAGTTTCCCAAAGAGCGCACAGTATTGGAGTGCCAATTACTGCTATGATAAATGTCAAACAAAGAAATAAACACTATACCACTGACGAAATATATACTTAGACTTACACCGCATGAACTTAGAGTTGTACGCGGATATATAATAAGCCTAATGTTCACTAGATGTCACTAAGTGTATCAAATCGTAAATTTGAAAGATATTTTCTGAGCTTCTACTCCGATACGAATCCGAGAGTAAACTGTCAAGTTTATTTGTTTTTGTATTAGTGAAAATGTCCCACTAGATGTCGTTTTCCACATAATTACATTAGTAATTTATGTGATATTTTATTAAATCGTCCAAGAGCACACAAATAAATAAAATTGAAATGTCTGTTTATAATTTCAAATAAACAGCTTCTTCATAAATGCTTCTCAGTAAATACGGTACATGAATATATATTTTTTTATTAATTTTTGTATGAAACTTTTTAAATTTTCACATAAAACTCTGTATGTAGGTCTAGCTACTTAATTGTGTTATAAAAATCAAAATTTGTTGAAAAAATCCATATATTATATATGTTATATTAGGTTATATTATTCAGTGATGAAAGCTCAGTAGGCTGAAGCCTAGGGCGGCTTCGTTTAGGGGGCGGCAAATTAAATGATTTAAAAAAACTACATTTCTGTAATAGAAATGGAGAAATTAAGTCTTGGCAGTTTAACAAGAAGAAATAATGTATTAATGTTTAAGAAAAATGTTGTTTGAGAAATTCTATATGCTTGTTAAAATACATCTTTGTAAATATCTGTTTATAAGACATCTCAATAGCAGTTAAATTTTACAATTTAAATTAGTAATTTTAACTAAACATTTTCTTAATTACCACTGAAGGTGGCATGAGTTGCTAGAATGCACTGCTGCGTCCGTTTCAGCGGCTGGTGGCAAATTAGGTCCAAGTAGAAATTTTCATCCTTGGTCCTTTCCGCCACCTTTTTCTGTGCAATGTCATCTTCGCAGAAGATAAAACTCTGTTGCTATCCACTATGGAGAATAACATGGTTGGCAGCGAGAGATATTCTCCCATAACTGCATTCTATATCCAACGCTGCGATGCTCAAGTAATGGCACAGTGAATCGGCACAATACACTGGACAGGCAGGATTCAACTCACTTCTAGTAACCGCGTGCAGGTATTTCCGAAGCAACTGTGACCGGAAAGAACCTGCGTTACGCGGAACAAATCTCACATGGATATTCCTGACAACGCGCATTCTGCCTCCGTAGACATTATGTGATAAACGCGTGTGGCTCAAACCAACAACACTCTCTACTGTCTACTCTCTACTCTCCTGTGGCGCACCCTACTCTAGGCGGTCAGTGCTACCGTCTACACCGGGTACCGTAAAGTGTTATTAACCGGAGAATTCTGCGGTACATCTTGTCGCAACACTCAGTTTACCTAAATTCGGCAAAAGCTTTCGAGCAAACTATTGAAAGTGTGTGTGTGAAACTGTCGTCAACCTAAAGTTAAGGAACAGGCCTAGATACATTATTTGGGATTAATACAGTACGAGAACTGAATTGAACACGATTGAGGCGTCTTAAAGTGGCCTCAGATATTCATCTTGGAACGACACGTATATTTTATTATGTCACAATAATGATATCTATGTCGATTACTGAAAGAAAAATAATGTAACAGCTCATAATCTTCACTTTTTAAATATCTAAGTAAAACTTAATCTTTATTAAGTTAATTTTTTTTTTTCGTGGGTAGGTGTTGAAAAGTTCACACGCATTTGTAAAAGCTCCTTGAATATTTTAATAATTTACTTAGTATTTGCAAGGCCTTCATTGTTTACATGTGTTCACTGAAGTTTCTAAGCCACCTGCCAGCTTTTTTTTGCACAAATATAAACATCTGCAAACCAACTCTTACAAGTTCCTCAAGTAATTTTATTGTTCTGAGTATACAAAATGTACCTATTTCTTATTTCACGCAAAATTCAATTCACTATGATTGAAATACTAATATACAATCGAATCGAATCGTCAATTGTCAAGAAGTTTCAATTCGGCCGGAATCTCTGGCGCTGCACGCGCTGTGTGGAGACGTGGCTCCGTTACGCATCTGCTATCGTATTTACAATGGGGAGTACTCCGAGCAATTGATTGAATTGATCCCTGCCTCCTTTTTTTGCCATCATCCTACGCTTTCATCATCATCATCATTTAGGTGTCAACTGTGCGCTTTTCGAGAAAATTTCTGCCCTACACAACAAAACTGTGGAATGAACTGTCGACTGCGGTATTCCGGGACCAATACGACCTTCAATCAATCTTCAAGAAAAGAGCATACTTCTCCTTGAAAGCCTTGTGACACCTCTGGTGTTGCGGGTATTCATGGGCAGCGGTAAATAATAAATAAATAAGTTGCCGTTCATGAGTGCATTGTTTCTCGTTGTTTACTGCGTGTTTTGGTGATAATGATGGTTTTGGAGAAAATTATTTGCTTTCTCCAACGGCTAACTGGATAAAATCACCATCTTCATCCTCACAGTTTTTTGTTATGGGGACTCTTTAAGAAATTAACTAAATTACTCCTAAATATGGTCCTTAGCAACTTTGCTGTTGGATTTTTGTTGCTTTTGCCGAAATTGCGCAAACAAATTTTCTATTACATCCTGATTCAATTTTTAACCGACTTCAAAAAAAGGAGGAGGTTTCTCAATTCGACAGTATATATGTTTTTTTTATGTGTGTTCGCGGATAACTTCGTCGTTTATGAACCGATTTTGATGATTCTTTTTTTAATGGAAAGGATATGTCCCAACGGTGATACCATGATAAGGACATTACGATCTGATAATGGCATCCAAGAGAAATCAAGTCGAACATTGAAGTTGGTTTTTGTTTTAGTTAATTGTGTAATTTTTCAAATAATTTTTGCCCGTCTTTATCGCATTTAATGCATGTGTTACTTTTTTTAAACAATGCGTGTTTCTATGGCATCTCATATTTTTTTATTACTGTTCAAATTTGTCAATTTTGAACTACCTATCTGTCAATTTTGTAAGTGATCGATTCAAGTTTTAAGTTTTGTCTATTTCGTATGGTTTGGTAACATCTTGAAACGAAATTTGCTCATTGCCGTTAACATAGTTATTGTTTAAAAAATGATTTTGAATACTTTTAATTAAATGTGGTACATCAAAAAACGCAAATAATTTTACAAAACGTTGCAAAAGAAAAAGGAAAAGTTACTAGATATCCCTGATTTCTTGCATGTATTTTGGTTTTTCGTAGCCCGACTGCACAAAACAGCTTTTAGCAGAAGCCCACTTATTATCAAATAGTTTATTTATAGTAGCTTTTAAAAGAGTTGTAACAATTCTGCTTTTACTGCTGATGGAATATTATAAGTTACACATTATTGCGATTTCATCGAAAGTGATCACACAAGCTTTATCTTTAATTAATGCATTTCGAATTTCTGTTATTCTTTTTTTAAATAGATCAGGGCAAAACAATCGGATTTTGCTAGCCACTTTCGGAGTTTCGGATTGTGGTTGGAGCGGCAAGTACTACACCTTGCCGCCTTAGAAAAAAATACACTTTAGATTTGTAAAATAATGACAAGCTGAATTTATTTTCGTCTTCTGTCCAATTCATATCCTTTATTTTCGTAGCTGCATCAATGTCAATTCTCTAGAAACCTCTTCTGAACTCTTTAGATTTTAAAATGCTGTCATCAGATTTTGGATTTTGCCGTAATTTAAATAATAGGATAAAAAAATTGTTAGAAAACTGTTTAAAGTGTATGTCTATGAAATAATATTTATTTGTTAATCTCCTGACTGATTTAATGTGATTTTAATATTACTTGTTGTACAAATTAAAATATGTATAATAAAAACTTGAGAGGTGTCAAAGAACACCCGGATGGAACGAAGTTTATATATATATTATATTTGATATGCTCCTACTAATAAAAATGCGCAAATTATTTTAGTAATAATCAAGCTTTACAAAATATACTATAAAACAATATATTTTATGTAAATAAATGCATAAACCCAACATCACGTGGTGTTCCAAGGCGGTCACCTATCCAAGTACTAACCACGCCCGATGTTGCTTAACGTCGATGATCGGACGAGAACCGGTGTATTCAACATGGTATGGACGTTGGCAATCAGTTTGTTATATTTAACGGTGAGTATCCAGCACTATGACGTCAATTCAATGTTAAAAGTGTGGTTACAATTTTTGGCACGAAAAGTGTCGTTACATTTTTTTCCGTCTAGCCCCCTTTCGCAACGCGTGATAAGGAACTTCGTTCCAAAATAAAGATTATACTTTGCAGTTCAATCATTTATTTTATATAAAAATGACATATAATGACCTAAAATTTATTGATTATGCCATATCAGACAGGAAATAAAATCGCTCAACATTATTATCTACACCATAGATTTACATGATTGAATAGAATATATTTAAATTAGGGGGCTTCCATTAATTACGTAAGGTGTTTTAGGGGGGAGGGGATTGAGCTAAATCTTTTCAAATCTCACTTAGGGGGGTCTTGGCAAATATCACGTAATTATTGTGTAAAATTGCGTGAAAAATTATTTCCGAATAAAATATGGCCAAATCTGACACAATAGTGTTTGTCGTATTCGTCCGAACTCCGCAGAGCAGCGAAGTAGCATTCGATTTTGCTTTGCTAGTCTTCAATCGAAGTAATAGAACCAGTTCAATAATCCAACACGTTTACAGCCAAAACATAAATTTGAAGAATCTCGCGTGAGATTTGGGGACGCGGGAGGGAGTTGATGAAAATCTTACGATATCTCACCAAGGCGGGAGGGGAGGTCGAAAAATTCTCAAAAATGCCTCACGTAATTAATGGACGCCCCTTTACGATATATCGTTGAAATAATTTGTTTGTTTACTTACTCTTCGTAAGACAACTAACCATTTGACAAATCAAAGTCCGACGTAATTGTAGCCACTTGGTGGCGCTATCATCGCGCATCCAGCATATAATATTCTATATGTCATATCAATAACTTATAAATGTGACATCTAGCGTAGTAAATAGGTCATTATATTCAAGTTTATTTAAATCGATTGCAACGACATCTCCTAAAAATAGGTGATAACTTATAGTTACGCAATTGAAAAATATTTTTTTTAAACAAGCATTAGAAAGTAAGATTTATATTCGAAAAATAATAAAATAATTACTATAATTGAAGCATATCAATAAAATGGTGATAGAGTTTGTTTAACTATTTCTAGTACCTTATTTTTGCGCGCCATCTAGATTTAAGTGAATTTTTCTAGCTTTTATCGGTGTACAGTTTGGGCCAGGGGAGGGTCGGTCTATTTAGTATATTGTGTCATTGACTATACTTAAATTTTCAACTATTTACTTTTTTAATTCCTTGAAATGTATCCGTAGTCAATTTACTAATAAATTATTAGCAGAAAAAAAAGTTTATACTAGCTGACTACTCCCATGTCCATGGCTGTCAAATGTCGGAGACAACTTAGACTTTATATTTACCATACAAAACTAACACAACAATTCTGAGTTCCAACCAATTTAACATTATAGAGAAAAACATATTTTATACCAAATTCAGAACACGACCTTCGTAACCGAAGCTCACCTCCATAAAATACCTCGCAATCTTTTTATTCAAAGATATATAAATCACGATCCAAATCTGTATCCCGTCTTCCTCTTATGCAAGAAAGAGACGGAATATATCACTCGGGGCCACCCTTTAAACGATCTTGATGGGCCATTAACGGTTCGAGTTATCGTAAGTGACACTTAGTACAAATTGGACGAAAGGCCGAATACCCGTACGCAGGAGGCTATGATTTTGTGCTTGATCCTTGAGTTATTTAGAATTATATCTGTATACTACCTATAAATATTAGTGAATACCTGGTATCTGTAAATACTACTGTTGTTCGGGTGCCACTGATATACTGAGTTTTTTCGATTACCATCTCTCTTAAACCGACTCATTGCAGTGGATTCATGAGATTTTTTTTACTATAATTCATGAGACACAGAGTGACGTAAGCTAGTGGCGTGCTTTGTAAGATACCTAATAAATATTTCAAGGCCTGATATTATACTGCCTATTATTATATTACTATTTACTTATTTACTGGGTATGTTTACTTCATGTCTGTATTATTGATTAATTTTAATAGTTACGTCCTTGAGTTTCTTTGAATAAAAATGATATTATTCTTATTTTTTAATAAAACATTCAATTCAAACATTATTCAAATTGTGCTGCTAAAAGAAAATGTATGCACATGTGTAAAATACACATCGCCCATAACCTCGTCGGTCTTTAACTGAATAAAATACGGAGTAAGTGACGAATAAATGAACCGAATAAATAAATAAATGCGTTCAACCCACGAATTTAACTTTCAGACATAATTTCAAATCTGAAATGCCTTGCAAAGAACTGAAAATAAACTTCACTTAAAAAAAAACTTAAGAATTCACTAACCGGAACAAACTTTGGACCTTTATTTTTCAAACCAAGTAAAACTGCAGTTTTGTGTAGCCAAGTTTCTGCGGGCACTTTCGAATATAAACCTCGACTCACCTGGCGAGATTTTAGAGATAAGTGCACCTGAATTCTTAATACTGCAACTTGGTCAGAGGAAAATTTATGGGCAGTGAACATTTTATTAGATTTAAACCTGAAGTGCCTCCTATACATTATGGTTGCCAAGTAGAAGTGACTGTTCACGATTTTGTAGTCCGTGCCTTAGAATTGCCAACTAAGATACTTTGGGAAATGCTTTTTGTGAGTATGGCCACATTGCATTGAAAACATTTTGTCGTAAATAATTCTGTAACACCAAATTGAAATTCGTTGATTACCACTGATGATGTTATTTCCATAAAAGTTCTACCTTTCAGCGTGTTAATGAGATGGATGCCTAAAACCATTTAAACTTCTAAATTATATTAATGTATAGGTAGTAGCTGTCCCTGTCTTGGCCTTAGGCGTCCTACTCTGGGCAGGACTTTTATCGGATTTTCTTCAATTTAACTTCATTTTAACCCCTCTGGATAGGATTACATTCTCGAAAAATGGCGAGGTCGGTCAGCCGTTAAAGAATGACAGCAAAATCCTTTGACATGTAACACATTCCGTAAACTTTAAATAAAATTTGGAAGAGGACAAGGAAATGATAAAAGCTGATGTTTTATGAATTTTGATATGATTTCTACTGCAGTAAAAATACTTTGACTAAATATGGTATGCACAAAAGTGAATCGAATTTGAATGAAGATGGAAATACTTTTATTACAAACGCGAAATGAACTGCTAAAATTCAGATAAAGTTGTGATAATAGATGAATGTACAAATAAAGCCTTTTACTTTTAATAAATCAATTTATTACAACAAATTAATTGCCCACATATATTGTTTGTCAATATTCCCATTTTCTTGTTAGCGCCCGAAAAAATTAGAGTGAGCTCACGATAAAATCCTCAATTTACCAATTTTTTATGAGTATAAAAGCTTGTGAAAATTCAATTACCGAACCAATAAAGTTGTCAAATATCAACATGAGGGGTGACGTCACGATTAGGGTCGCCATCCGTTTTCGATGTTACGGATTTGTCCTTGTAGGGTGACGAATTATTTTTGGGAGTGGGGGTCATCCAGGCAGTGTGTTGACGTGTTTTAGATTGAATTAACATAAAGTAATTTTGACGTTGAGTTTTTGAAAGAAATATTTTGTAGTATACAGTATCTTATTGGGTCCGCTATTATAAGAAAACACTTTATCTTCAGACATGGATCGCGACGGGATATAATTTGAAAATCGTTCAATTGATTGAAGTAGAAAACGATAACACGAACAAGAAAAATAATCCCATTTAAGAATATTCGATATACTTTTTACATCAGAAGTCTAACAAAAGTAAAATAAAGAAGAATGTTGTTGTAGATACATACGTATTTTACATACACTCACGCCTAAATACCCATTCAGAGTCAGACGAAAACGCATTAAACATCCATTTTTGTCAAATAAAAAAAAAACAGCTATAAAGTAGAGTGGCAAAGCTATACTAGCTTCAACCAGAACTTTTTTTATTTTTTTTTATTTATTTAAATTATAAAAATAATATACATTAACAAACATGAAACACCCATAAAACCCGTATAGGTTTATCTTGGGTGTGAGTTTACATTCCTCATTTCATTTGTTTATAGACATTTGTTATAATCTACACGCACGATTTACACAAGTAATCACGTTACATACATATTATAGGAATTATAAAAAATTGTTGGTAGCACTACAAAAATTAATAGGTAGGTAGGCGTTAAAAACATTTCTAGCGTTTGACCGGTACAGTTGTTTACGTTCGATGAGCCAATATTACTTTTACTTAATGTTATGTTATGAGGCTCAGACTCTATACAGAATGATTGGTAACTATTGCAAAATTAAATTGTTTTTTTTTTTTTTCATAGCAATAACAATATTTGTTTTATTATGGTTTATGTTAGATGATTAATATATAGAATTATGTTAGATTACTGTTTGCTTTAGGTATGTAGATATTTAGACTATTTGTTTTAAGTTGTTGCAGCGATAACCGACATATACAGAAAAAAATTAAGTCTACAGATGTAACATTAATAAAACCGATTTTATCGACGAGATTATTTAAAGCAAAGTAAACTTCAAAAATTTAATTTCAAATTTAAGAAATTGTTTTAATAGTTTAATGAAATCACTCTATCGATGATAGATAGTCATTTCAAGTAGTGAAGGTACTTTTAATACGTTTTTTTCCCTTCAAAAATTGTAAAAGTATTTTATGTTTCACCTACGATAGTATTTCTGACAGAAATATTTTAATTTTGTGTTTATCAAGATCATATACTTTTTGTTTAATTTAACTTTAAAAATTGAAGTCAAAATGAAGTATTAAGTAATCATTCATAAATGTCCTCCTGATTGCCTGTTATGGATCATATTTAGTCTTTTATCGTAGGTATCTAAATCATAGTTTAATCACAGTTCTTACAATTCTCAAGTATCATTTAGTTAGTAAATGTTGTTTTAGTTTTTTAGTGAAT
Source organism: Diaphora mendica (assembly GCA_949125395.1). Lineage (NCBI taxonomy): Eukaryota > Metazoa > Arthropoda > Insecta > Lepidoptera > Erebidae > Diaphora > Diaphora mendica. The sequence continues at coordinate 28,105,820 of OX421318.1, read as the reverse complement.
CAAGGTACCCTAGCTTAACATTGTTATATTCTTTTCAGCGAGTAATTTATGGTAAAAATTTATACCTAGTACGGGAACTGATCCTATACCTATTATCTACTGTAATATTATCATGTAGACATGATGTACTCTTTTTTAATATACATTTCCAAATTTTTTTAGGATATTTTTCAACTACTGTAGTTTAGACACTTCCTTAGCTTTTTAGGTCAGTTTCACTTTTAATAGCATTGTTTTGGCGTAGACAAATAATTCTTTTTTTCCTCGTGTCGTTTACAAAAGGTATAAGAACTCTAATGGAATTTGATTTTGAGGGCCCACGAGTCGGACCGACTCAAATACCAATATTAAATTTAATAGGAGCCTCTCTGTCTGAAATTGAAAAATAAAAAACAAAGAGCACTCAGTAGGCTTGTAAAATATTCATAAGTGAATAAAATCCTTTAGACATCAAAAGAGAATTAGCGTTTCAAACAACTTTTTTTATCGTCAGTTTGTTTAATTGGACTAAGTTTCGAAGACTGTGTCCGTGCAGGATCTTATTGAGTGGGTTTTCCAATTTTATTATAAAAAGGGACGTGGAAATGCCAGGAATCTTGTTATCCCCGGCCCTACCTGTCTCCCTTTATTGAATCAGGTGTTACTCGGAAAAAAATCATATATACGGGATCGAAGACGAATTTGCTTATCAAGGCGAACGAAGATCTTGATCGAGTATTAAAATGTACCGTTTATTTCTGGATTTGTGAT